>JALXJV020000002.1:36461700-36492331 GCA_024633595.2 Lepomis macrochirus | reverse complement strand
TGGTTTCTGAAGAGCCGTTTTGAAGCTCAAAAGTGGCGGTGCTGGCCGCCGCCATCTTGACAGCTGGCGTCACGCAGCGTCACTCCGGATAACCAAAAATGGGCAAAAGGCGGGTCGTAGGTGTAGCTGAGGTGACGTTTTGCTGAAACCACTCCCGCCTAGCTTCGGCGTGACCGAGTTAGCTCAGGCTAAGGAGCTAATGCTACATGCTACTCGGCGGTGCTGTGCGGTGGAGGTTGGAAACTGCGGCGGCTGTGTTGTTACCAGTTTACGGACATGACCAACTACAGTCAAGGTAAGACACCGGAAAATAACAAAATAACTCACAAATCTGTTATTGACATTATACTTCATAAGCTTTTAAATGCTTTTTAATATATAAATGTGATAGCGTTATTTTGCAACACTAACGTTACGTTAGAACAGTTAACTATGAATCAGTTATTAATTAACGTTACCTTAAGTTTACTGAGCGTTAGCGTTACAGCTCAAGCGAACAATTAAATCAGTTAATCCTTTTACATACCGTTGGTTAGGAAGCGGTTACCTCAGTTGTTACTTTCGTAATAAGCGTAATAAGCTAGTGGTAGAGTCCTTAGTTACATGATGGACGCTGTATAACTTGTAAAAGCGTTAGCTATGGCTGCTATCACGTTAGTAAATTCCCCACACCGCTATTTTGAGTAAAGTTGCTGCTGTCGGCAGGGTTGTGTCAACTTGTGTGGGATTATTGTCTGGAATAGGACTCGAGAGAGAAAGGTACTTTTTATATTTGTCACAAGATTCTTGTTGAGGTTCTGATGCTTCCACATCTGCTACTCAAAGCTTAAACTGAGTCTAAATAACGTTGCTAGTCTTGGCTACTGGACATTTTTATAGCAAATATAAAATTGTCTGTCTTAAAAGGACAACACACAAACATTTAAAGACTGTCTCCCTTGTTCCATTTTCTCCCAGAATCACACTGTGGATCAGATGTCCCACCTGGCGCCCAGAGAGCTGCAGAGACCTGGGAGTCCTCATTGTGCTGATGGGGTGGACTGACGTGGAAAGGCCTTCTCTCTTTTTAATATTGTCCATATTTGTATCATAGATCCATTTAAAAATATACAGTTTATGGTTCACTTGTTATATATATAAAAAAGCACTCCAAATGCACATGCTGACCAAATGCACATATAGTAAACAGGTGAGTTTATACAATGTAAACCACAGAAAACCTTCTCAGGTCGCAATAAATGACACCTACAGGGCTTCAAAACCACTCAGTGTGCAGATAATTCTTTGTTTTTCACTACTGAGTAACTTCTCAGTCAATGTCACGATTGTCTCTTAAAGAAATGTCAAAATAAAACCATATACAACACCAACCTTTAGTGTTTAACTTTTTACTGACAAATAAATGTTAACCTATAAATAACATCTTAATATTTTTTTCATTTACAGCTGTTAACTAGAATATATTTTTAAGTTTAGATCACACTATTTAAAATTAAAATATGAAACTGATAATGAATGAAGAATGATTTTATTGTATGTATGTATAATTAGTTTGATACACTTTAAAACAAAGTGTTCCTAATACAAAAGCAATAGATTAATAAATTAAACTCTTGTCTTGCATTAATGAAAACATCAATATTGAAAGGTTACAAATGTAAAAGTAGTTTTGTATGACTTGAAATGTGTTGAGTTATTAAAATAATGAATCTGTTGATAAGCCCAGTGTCATAATTTCACGTCAGTAGTGTTCAGGTGTTGAGTAAAAAGAAAAGCAGGAGCTGAAGAGCTGGAAGCTGGAGCTGTACTCTCCTGATGAGCTGGACACAGCTAATCACATCTGGAGGGTTCTGCAATCAGCTCCTCTGGTACCTGTAAAGACAACAATAGGTGAGACAGTTAAGCAGCTTCTTCCAAAGAGCCATAAAGCTACTGAGCTCTGAGACGCCTCAGCATGAAAACCTCTCTGGCATGTGACAGTAATTAGGGTGGCAATGTGAAATACAGTGTTTACTAATTTGTGGAATTTATGGGTTGCTGTTGGACACTGTGCAATAATAAATACTCAAGTCAGATCTTTTTTTAGCAGCTTATTATAAGGATCTTATTTTTTTATTGAACTGTACAACCTTTTTTGGCAAATTCTAGTCCACCAAACAAACTCAGAGGCGCTCTCACACACCTTATTTCTGCCTTAACTAAACCATTGCCCTAGTCACAGCCCAGCTACCTGTCTGCAGGCAGAGCGCACATTATATTCTGACAAAAGGTGGATGCAAATCTCTGCATGTAGCCTACAACAGCTGTTCAGTCAAATTATGCATCCACCTCTTAAACTCATCAGAAGCGTCGCTGATCAAACGCAGTTTTCACCTTATTTGCTGAATCTCAATGAATGCTAGCGTTACATCTACTGAGTGTAATAACTTATTGATGACTAAACAGTCTTTAATATTTACTTTGAATCAATCATCTCCACTGATAAACCCCACAAAGAATAGTATAGCGGTTGTCGTAGCGGTAGCGTTACACTCAGAGGTGCGACGGCTCCCCTCGGGAGAAACAGCTATAGCTCAAATAGCAGCATCGGTGCTCCTCGGTGTGACAGTTTCAGGCAGCCGCTGCCCCTCGGCTCTCTGCCTTTAAACCCTTTGTGTCCATTGGAATCAGGAGCAGCCACTTATAATAGTACCTGGCTAGCACCTAACTGAACAGTGATTCTGTTACAGGGCGTGGCTAAATCTCACATCAGCCCGTTAGTAAAAGTTACCGTTAGCATAACGTCAGCTAACTGAGAGCTGAGCCTTTTGCTTACAACTTCACACAGATGCCTTTTCTTCAAAGCATTATCACACTAATGTCTAACACTAAGGTTAATCTAAAAGCGATAAATTTTGGCTTCTTCTTGCTGACTTGTCTTTGACTCATTAAAAGCTGCGGTCAGAGCACACTAAATTACTTACTTACACTAACTTAGCAGCTTAGGGCTACTCAGTATCTGGCTAATTAGCGTAGCGAGCTAACGTTAAGCTAACAAGCGATGATTGAACATTGATAAATAAATTTTACTCACCAAGTAGAACACGGAGGAGTTCCTGGAGGTTCTCTCTCCAGTGAACTGCACAGCCTGCCATTATTCATCCGGTATCTGCATGTAGAAATGTCCAAAAGCCTCCGACAGGCTGAGCCTCAGAGCTCCGTGTAGCTGAGTGAGGCTAACAGGCGGCCGACCCAGTGTTACAAGTTGCAGAGGCTAGAGACGCCTGTCAATCAAAGCGACCACGCCCTAATAATGCAGAACTTTAAGGCTTCATATAATTTAAGCAGGTGAGTTATAAAAAATTCACCCCCTCACAGTTGTCACGAAGGGCAAAATTAGCGATATACACTAAAACCATTTTTTTGAACCAGGCTGTAAACATGTTTTATTCTGCTGTAAAGTTGGGCATTTTAACATGGGGGTCAATGGAGATTGACTCCTTCTGCAGCCAGCCTCAAGTGGCCACTCGATGAATTGCAGTTTTCAGTTACTTCCTGGTTGCATCGGAAGTGAGAGCCGGAGGTTGCCGCTTGGCAGAGACCAAATACGCTTAACACGCCATTACTGGAAAGTCATAAGCTGAGGTAGCGTGGGTGCATTGGGCGGCCGAACCCAGGGCCCGGCTGGTAGGGGCCCACTACGTGGACTACTGAATTTAATAACGGTTACATGGCGCCGCCGCGGTCCGGGAGAATTCAGCAGCTCTTACCAAATGAAGCGGTCCCTTCACTCCTGGTTTCAATGGTAAACCACCACAAGAAGGACAACTACCAACAAAACACAAGATTCTAAAGAAAAAAGTTTTAATTTTAACATAAGATCACAAAATAACATTTGTATTTCAAACAAATGGAAAAACTGTTAGCACATTTTAACAAAATTCCCTTCACCCTTGTGCATCATGGGAATTCTGAGGGCTGGATGAAAATTGCATGTCGCCTTTTTTATATACAGTCTATGGTGTCCACAGTGGGTTATTTACGGCATCAACTTCCACTGGAAGCATTTCAGCAGCGCAGCATGTAGCTGCCACGTTAATGACTTGTTTTTAATTGTCCTTTTGTGCTTCTGCTACATTCTTCAAAGCTCTCTGTGGATCGCCTCGTTTCTCATCTTGACGGGTATATCTAGCAAAACCACAGAGAGCATTTCAGACCATTTTATCTGCTGGACTTTGCCGATATGTTTAGATTTTGTTGATTTGGTGATTAGTGCCTGCTGTTTCTGCTTTTACTATGATTAAGTAGGCTACATTAGCACAACTGTTTCTTTTGTCTGATTTAACTGTGTTTATTGTTGATGTTCGATCGAAGTCTGTAACGGGAATTTTATATAGAAAATTGACCAAATTCTCTGCCGCTTCTGTGTCTGACTTCCTGTCCGGTCCATCTGCTCTGTGCTGCCTGACGCTGGGACGCATCCTGGACTCATTCAGTTTTGGGCGCATTCATATGCCGGCTTGTTTAAGAAGCGGCGCTAGGCTGCTTCCCCAACAGGCCATGGTGTGCACTCACTGGATTTCACTTTTATTAGTAGAACAATAAAACTGAAAAGCTGTTTGGCTGATTTTCTAAGTGTTTGCATCTGCCCAGCTCTGTGACAAGCACCTGAGACCAGAGCTGATCTGCGTGACTCCACACAGCCTGGCTGACAGCTAACTGCTGTTAAGGAAGCAAAACGCAGATTACAGATTACAGACAGGTGAAGTTATGAAGGTATGAATGGCGAAAAAATACATTACTGGCCCAAAGAAATGACTGGAGTAGGCTAAAGAGTAAAAGTACACTTGGAACGGGAAAAGGTGCCAATAACTTAGCCATTTATTTTATTTATTTAGCAAGTTAGGCTACTTGTAACAAGTTCCTACCCACCCTGCTGCAGAAGCCCTCACTGCTGTCTCAGGAAGGTTGTAAGTAACAGCAGCATAAAAGACAAGTCTGTAATATTGAGGCACTTTGCTGCACCTGCCTCAAGCCAACTTTTCAGCACCACCTTTGCGTTGTGTGGCATGTTTTCTACTGGCCTAGATGATTTCTGTCCAGCGTTTCAACCGTTTATTTATGTCTGATGCGGAGAGTGTAACTGATTAGTCACTGACAGTAAACTGCACCTGCTATGAGCCAGCTCCCAAATCGCCGGAGAAAAGTGGAGGGACAAAACATTGTAACTGACTTTGACCATGTATTTATTACGGATATTAGATATTATAATAGTTGTATTTGTATAGCGCTTTTATACAATGTAAAACAAAACATACACGATATCTTCCAAATAAATCGCTGTGTAATCTCAGAAACAACTGATGTTGAGGGCTCGACAACGTTTTTCTGGTGCGGACAAAACGTGTAAATCAACCTGTAATGGGGAAAAGTGATTTAACTGTACTTGAAATGATCCTCTTAAATCACGTACTATGTTAAGCAAAAGTGGAGGAACGCCCCACAGGCCAAACTTCAAAGAGGATGTGTGGAAAAGCTGAGCACCAGTGAAGGAAAACTGACTCTGATCTCAACTAAGAGTCTCCACAAATACTATTCAGAGCTGAAACATGCAGGACCCTCATTCAGAGAATAATAACGCAGGCAGACTGTTTGTCACATGATAAACTCACCAACACACGAGAAAACATGATGACTGCATGACTTTTCATCATTGTTTGTTCTGCGCGCTCCCGACACAACACGTGCTGCACCGCGCATGCGCCGCGCGGGAAAAACCAGGAACAAAGAGAAGAGAAACGCTTCTCTTGTTTTCTTTCAGCTTCCTCTCTTCAAGATGAAAACAGGAATCACGGAGACACTTTGGAAATCAAACCACGTCAACACAAACCCTGGAGCGGGTTTTCAGGGTCTGATCTCTAACAACAGAATGAACGGATGATACACGGACCCTCGAGACTCTTCCTCGTGCCTTTAGTCTCGTGATGAAGTCATGAACACTGACCTGAACATCGGTGCTATCAGAGCACGAGGCTGCTGTTTGGCTCCTGAGGTTCCGGTTCTGGTTCTCCATCGTCCGGTAGGTTTCGACAGACTGGTGGACTGTGTTGTCCTGGACTGACTCAGGCCGAGATACAGAACCACTGCGGGATCCCGAGGAGCCTTCTTCTTCTTTGATTTGATTTGCGGATGGCAACTAGCGTTTAGGAGCATTACTGCGACCTACTGGACTGGAACATCCGGAACAGATGATTTGCAGACTAATAAACTTTAAAAACAAACAAAACAACAAAACAAAAAGCCAACATCCTCCATTAATCCCGTATCCTTCAGATATTTAATTAGGTGCTTATGTTACAGGCCCCAGGCGCAGGCCGTGTACACAGATAATACCAGGCTACTTGTAAAACAGGAGAAATGAACCACACTGGAAACTTGTTGCCGTTGGTCTGGACGGTCTGACCAGAATTTATTTAAATAAATGCAGTTATTTAAGTTCGATCCATAAAGGCTTTTTTTTCACGTCACTCATTTTCCCAATTAAGTTACTAAATTACAATAAGTTAACAACATGTATCTAACCACAAAAAAAAACACAGTTTCATACATGAATACTCGTCACACCTTGTTCAACCCATAAAAGGTGAATGTACCTATCACATCTCAACAGGAAAACACACCTTTCCTATATTATCAGGGAATGTAAACCTAACAAACCTTTTTTTTTATAGAGGGTAGCGCATGATGTCACAGAATGTCGTTTACTCTCACTGCGTGGCAGAAAGACGAGCAGTAGTGTCAGCTTAAATCAGCTAAAACACAAACAACACATCTAAAATGGGAAAGAGCTGGACCATTAGTTCTTTAGTAAGCAGTTAGGATCACTGTCAAGTCTGACTGCGTTTAATTTGAGCAAATATTCACTTGTTTTACTCCCAGTTTGCTAAACGCAGCCATGGTAACAGATGTTTTGCCGCTCAGTCCAGCGTGTTCCGGAAGGAGAAGTGACATCAATGCACAGCCTCTATTAACAGGCTGAATAAACAGTTCTGTTCTAACAGACGAAGTTGCTTTCATCTTATTTCTAACGGTTTTCAACATTCCAGGCGAGATAATGACATTTAATTAATATGGATGACCTTTAACCAAAACAACACCGATTTTTATAAACGGAATACAAATGAAACACTTTCCAGGAGCTGTAAATATTAACGGTGGACATTTATATTGACTCAGGAGCGGGATTATCTAACATTTTGGTTTGTTTTTACCGTTACTGCCATTCTTAGCAGCCGTCCACATAACAGTGTAGTAAGTAGCTTATTGCTTATCTGTAAAATTTCAAATTTTAAAAATTCAACATGTGTCACTGTCGACGGAGAATATCTAAGTGTGACGCACACAAAATGTATGGTCACATTTTATTTTTGGTTTAATTTAACAAATATCTCTTGTTTTGTAACACTGTATAAATTTGATGTTGAGTCACCAAAGTCCTCCAATGCTTTAGCATTACGAAAATGTAGGCTACTCCACTAAGAAAGCAGAGCGCTTTCCCGCTGCCGGTTGGCGACTGTTTTGATGACGCAGCTGTCGTAATCTCAAACTCTCTAACGCAGACAGGAAACCAGTGGAGCGAGGCTAAAACAGAGGTAATGTGCTCATGCATTTTGGTTCCAGTTAGAAGTCGAGCTGCTGCATTCTGGACTAACTGTAACAGACGGAGAGGCGACTGATCCACTGCAATATATAAAGAATTATAGTCGAGCCAACATAAATGCATGAGTTTCTCTTTCAAAGTCTTTGCGTGGCAGGTAGGGCTTGACTTTAGTCAACAGTTTCAGTTAAAAGAAATGGTCTAATCTGTTTTTTATATTTAAAAGCACTGTCAAAGATCACACCTAGATTCTTGGAAAATCGATATTCCTAAAGTACCAAGAGCATCTACACAAGCTCTTACATCCCCAGGTCGACCAAAACATCAACCATGTGTATTTATATAATATTGTACCAACCAGGCCTTCTGTGTGTTGCTCTAGCCTTTGTATAGGATGCGTTTTCCTAGAATATTATTAGAGTATCACATTTCAGCTTTTCAGAAACACATATAAAAGAATGTGACGTTTGAGCCAAACTGGACCGCAGCCTTTTCCTGTTGTGTCCGTCACACTGGGCCAGATCAGGCCAGTTAATGTTTCATCTGACTGTCACACTGTACAGATGCCAGACTCGGGCAGAGACACAGGTTTATATTAGACCAGAATAAGCACAAACAAGTAGCCCATATGTGGGTCAGAATAATTTTGGTGCCTGGGAAAGAAGTTTTAAAAAATAGACCGTCATCTAATGTCAAAGCGTCTCACTCTGCTGTCCTCTACATTGTGATGGAAATGCTCTTTTTGTGTTTGTGGTGTTTTACCTTTATATACCACACTATTAAAGGCCCATGTATGACTGTGTGGTGCTTACTGCTTTAATATCTTGTAGTTAGGTTTATGCAGTTTTCATGGGAAAGTAGCTCATTAGAGGTTTCTTATATAACTGCCCTTGATAGACCCTCGTCTCAGAACTGTTGTGTTTTTACTCTCTTCCTCCCTGAGACAGCTGCGTAATACCCTTTGAGTATAAAGTCACATGTTTCTTCACTTTGTCTTACACTCTGACAGACTGGTTGCACTCTGCATGTTTGTCTGACCCTTTGCAAAGAATAAAACCCTTAAAGACATCAGGATAAAGACATATTTTTTTCAGGAGACACACTAAAGGGAAAGGTGCAGTTTAACATTTACCGATATATCTGGGTTTGAAATTTGTTTAGAAATATGTTTCCCTCTGTCCCCAAACCCCTCCCTCTCACACCATATCTAATCTAATTTATGTAGTCTTTTCAAAACTACATAAAAGAGTATCGTCACTCTTTTAGATTGTGAAACAACTGACAAACATCGCACTTATTTACCACAAACAGGTTGGATTTGGAGCCTTAAAGCATGCACAATTCCACAATTTTTCAGACACCAGTGAAGTAGGCTATGGGACTGTTATCTACATTTGAATGACAAACCATGAAAACATCATCCCTGTTGCCTTTGTCCTTAGCAAGGCCAGAGTAACACCACTGAAGACCATAACCATTCCTCGGCTTGAGCTGTCTGTGGCTGTTCTAGCTGTAAAGATTGATGCTATGGTCAAAGCAGAGCTGAACATACAACTGGAATAATCTGTGTTTCGGACTGATAGCACATCTGTGTTAAAGTACATCAGTAATGAAGACAGACGCTTTCACACATTTGTGGCTAACAGAGTTGCAACCTTCAGAGAGTTGTCTGAGCCCATTCAATGGAAACACATCAGCACAAAACAAAATCCAGCTGATTATGTGTCTAGAGGACTGAAGGTGTTAGACTTCCTGAAAACCAGTGCGTGGTTGGAAGGACCAGCATTCTTGTGGAAAGAAGAGGAAAAGTGCCCTGAAAATGTGTTGGACGTGACCTTGGATGTTGGAGACAAGGAGTTCAGGAAGGAGGCTGCAGCCTATGCAATCAGCATTAACACTCCTACTCCCACAGACCAGCTTATTGCACACTTTTCAGACTGGAGGAGACTTAAAAGGCAGTGGCCTGGTACTTGAGGCTGAAGAGTGTGTTGAAAGAGAAATGCAAAGGTAGAAAACAGTTGGACATTTCAGTGAAAAAAAATCCAGTTGTGCACAAAATGAACACAAGAGGGTGCCAGAGGACCACTAATGACCCAAAGACCAGCAGTCTGTGGCAGAGCCACAGAGTGCAGATTTCATCATTTTGTACTGCCAGCAACAAAGGTTCAAGCTTGAGATTGAATCTCTGTCGCAGAACACCAGAGTGAGCCGTCAGAGTACTATCTATGTGTTGGATCCTGTTTTGGAGGATGGACTTTTGAGAGTTGGAGGCAGACTTCACAGAAGTGCAATGCCAGATGAATCTAAACATCCAATAATCCTGGCTAAAGAACAGCACATCTCTACATTAATCCTCAAATGCTTTCATCAAACTCTTGAACATTTCGGACGAGCTCACACTTTGTCAGCAGCTGTAAGAAGAAAGTTCTGGTTCACAAAGGGAAATTCTGCTGTGAGAAGGATTATTGGACCGTGCAGCATCTGCAGGCGATACAATGGACGTCCCCATATCAAAAAATGGCTGACTTACCTGCTGCAAGGATTCTCCCAGACCACCCACCCTTTACTAACACAGGAGTTGATTACTTTGGACCAATTTAAATTAAAAGAGGAAGAACATGCTGCAGAAGATATGGTGTCATATTTACCTGCCTTGCAAGTCGAGCCATTTATTTGGAGGTAGCAGCTACTCTTGATGCAGATTCCTGCATAAATGCATTAAGATGATTTATCAGCCGAAGAGGACAAGTGAAACATCTGTGGTCTGACAATGGAACAAACTTTGTTGGAGAGAACTGAAAGAAGCTCTTGTCAAACTGGACCAGGACACAATAAAGTCATTCTTGGCGCAGGTAGGAATTAATTGGACTTTTAACATACCTGCTGCCTCCCATTTTCGTGGTGTTTGGGAGAGAATGATCCACCTGGTGAGAAGGGTGCTGAACTCAGTGTTGCATCAACAAACCCTGGATGATGATGGCCTAAATACAGTGTTGTGTGAAGCTGAAGCCATTTTGAATGACCACCCTATAACAAAGCTCTCAGACGATCCAAATGACCTGGAGCCTTTAACGCCAAACCATCTGCTCCTGCTCAGAGGAAAGCCATCACTTCCTCCTGGGATTTTTAAGCCAGAGGGTCAGTATGGAAAGAGGCGATGGAAATGGATACAATACCTGGCTGAACTTTTCTGGAAGAGATGGGTTTGAGAATATTTACCCTTGCTTCAAGAAAGACAGAAATGGAATGAGGAGAGGAAAAATCTTGCTGTTGGAGATGTTGTGGCCATTATGGATCCATCTGCCCCTCGAGGATCTTGGCCTCTTGGAAGGGTTTTGGAAGTATTTCCAGATAGTCACTGACCTTAGCATGAGCTTAACATTAGCCGCCTAGCGTGTCATAACAAGCAGCTACTGGTCAACAACACAAGCACAGTATTAGACTGGCTGCAATACCTGGTTTGGTACCTATTACATTAACAAATGGTCTGGTTGACACAGGCCCAATCCCAACTCTTATCTATCTATAGCCTGAACCTTGAACCTTCACTGAATTGACATCACCTGCAAGTGCTTGAGTGCAACATGTTGCAGGGACCAAATGGTAAATGAGACAGCATGCCACATTACCATGACGATGTCAAACATGTTATGTACAATTGTGAGTTTGGGACTTTATTGAATGTTTCTACTTCTTCACAGCCAAGGCACTGAAGGGACCGACTTTCTGATTTGAACTATTCTAGGATCTTGCCTTGATGAGAGGTTGGTGGTTTGAGCCCTGGCTCACCCCAGTCTGAATGTCGGGGTCCTGGCAAGATGCAGTTGGCACCTTAGCCCACCGCAGACCATTTACCACTTATGGAAAGTGTGCATAAAGGGCTCATAAGTCTGCAAGAGAGACACACATGCACTTTGACAGTGAGATAGCCCTAAGCGAGAATCCTATTTAATCAAACAGTGTGAAAGAGGATTTTAGGTATGTTTTCCCTCATTTGGTAGGTAACAACCTGTAACCAGTTTTTCCTGCCCTCTCACAGAGAATCAGAATCAGAAAGCTTTATTGTCATTGAACGAGATTAACGACATTTGAATTCAACTCCCTCAGTCTCCAGTCAATAAAGATAAAGACATGTTTCCATCTGTGGTCACAATTCTCCTGCATTCTCAAAATGTTCACAACTTTTGGTCCTTTCAACCACAACCTGTTGCCGCACTGTGCACTGCTTAGAAGATCCGCAACACTTTCTCTACAGTTTCCACCCAGACAACAATACAGCTATACCAAATGCGGTTTCACAGAATGCATGTGATGCAATACTGCTTTGAGTAGGGTTAGGGTGCCTTCTCCTGATTATACTTACTTTTATTTAAGCAACATTTTCAATCCAGGACTATTATTTGAGAGAATATTAAGAAAGTATTTTTCCAGAGTGAAATCAGTATTTGTTTTACCAAAGTAAAAGTTCTGAAATAATCCTCTATAAAGCTGTGAAGCTTCTGATAGTGCTATATTCCAAAATCCCCTTATTTTCCAAAATGTCCTCACTTTACACGGTCTAAAACTCACACTTACCATTACTATGACAACACTATCTCTAATCTATACACTAACATACCAAAAACCAGGTCTGAACCCTGAAATGT
This sequence comes from Lepomis macrochirus, assembly GCA_024633595.2. Classification (NCBI taxonomy): domain Eukaryota; kingdom Metazoa; phylum Chordata; class Actinopteri; order Centrarchiformes; family Centrarchidae; genus Lepomis; species Lepomis macrochirus. The sequence continues at coordinate 36,480,049 of JALXJV020000002.1, read as the reverse complement.
TTTTGTTTACTCTGTGGGGAGTCAGCTTTGAGGGAATGTAACATACCTCAGTTATGGTGACCTAGTTTGCTGTAGAAACACTGGAAACAAAGATACTCACTCTGTTAGCCGCAACCAAACCACATCAAGTACTTTCCATCTGACTAATCTCTGAAAACACACAGATACAACCACAACAAAAAACCCTCATTTATTTACTCTGCACTGGCTTCAAACCACAGAGAAACCAGGCACAACTACTATAACAAACATTGGTGTTTAGTTTGGCAGTTCTCCAAATGAGAGACAACAGATTTCTGTTTCAAGTTGTTTATTTGTTGCCTTCCACATGAAGGTACTGTAACTAAAAAACACAAAGTAAAACACATCAAATCACACACTGCAAGTTACAAAAGCATCAGTCAGTCCACTTCATAGTGTAGATAATATAATGAGAATCTCCCATGTTGATGGTAATTAGCATTGCAATCGTGATGATATTCAAACATAAAGTGTACGTTTAACTTCACTAGGTGGAGATGTTGCACGCCAAGGAAGCGTAGCACAATAGGTGCGTTTGAGATTGACTTTCGCAGACTTGATGGTCAAATATGAGCTGCAGGTGTTTGCAGGGCGGGTATAAAAACACTGCAGCCAAGTCGGACACATTATATCTCCTGCAGAGTGTGAGCTACGTGTGTGCCTTTAATTAAGTCCAGCATGCATCAGGTTTAGTCACGCTGCAAAGCGCCACACAAAGTCAAACACACCTAATGTGTCTGGCAGTAAATGACCAATTCAAGCTTAAAGCAGTGATTTCTGTTATGGTCTGCCATCAAGCAGACATGGGACTCAGGGTTTAGGCCCAGATGCAGACACTAAGAAGTGGGATTTTTTTGAGGGGTTTTATTTGAACAAACAGGTGACACAGCTGAGATGGGTTTGGTTTTCTAGAAACAAAAACACAGGAATCCACAACCCAATAGGTGATTGACAAGTCCACATGACAAGTCAAATCCACAACAGAAAGAGAGAAACACAAGGAATAATCCAATGTCAAGAGACATGAAACAAAACACTGGTGTGAACTGTCATGAGCAATGAACACGCAATGAGTGACAGACAACCACAACACAGGAGGGCTTATGATGATGAGGCTATGAAGCCTTTTCTCTCATATGCCTTATCTTGTCAATATGCAAATGTTTTGAACCTTCAACAATAACTGAAACCAGATATCTTACTGGTCTTGTCAAATGATCAAAGTTAGGATAATGGTGAAATGTGTAAGCTAACATTACATGCTCAGTTTGCATTATTTATTTTTGGCCAATGTATTCCCAGCCTTCAGCAATATCATTCAGTCATTTTACTTCAGTCACAGATGGCATCCTGATTAAATGGTTTTGTTATTTACATACAATAATTGGGGTTCATATTGATAAATATAGCTGCGGGCAGGAGGGGAGTGTTAACAACAACCATTTTGCAACCTTGGTAATTAATTAATATTTTCCATGGTGGTTGTCCACCTTTAGATGGGAGGAATTAAAGCAACATGGTAACAACACACAGGTCAAAGATGCTTTTGTAGTCCATCTTCGAAAACTAGATGTAGCCCACAACTTCAAACTCCTGACTTCCAGGTATGCGGCATAGGACCACTTACTGATTACTACTTATGACAGCTTCTGGGTCAAGAAAAAATGAAACAATACAAAACTCAGGAAGAAGATTTCCATTTATAAGCATATAAAAGAAATTTAGATAACATGCAGTTTTAACGCTTTCCGCCTTTTAATATCTAAATGAAAAAGGTTGTTTTTGTTTCCTATTTCCTAACGGTAGTTGGGAAACGAGGCTGCATTTTGTTTTTGATTTTTTTGTTTCAAAATGAAAATCCATTGTCCACTAGGTACACGGACCCAAAGTACTTATAATCTGTATATAGTCTGGTCTTAATTCCTCTGTTTCTACTATATGTTGTACTTCTGTTTTTTATGTGATGTGTTTTTTTTGGTTGTGTTTACCTAGAGCTGCTGTAACAAGTGAATTTCTCCAGTGTGGGATCAATAAAGTATCATATCATGTCTTATCTTTTGTTTAAGTCATAATTATATTATAACCTCCATCTTACTAATGTAAACTGTCTGTGATCTGTTCAGCTCAGAAGTGATGCACAGTGCTGACCACCACAATGTCATCAACGGCCTCATCCAGTCTCTCCTCACCTTGGTTGTGTGGTGCTGTTGCCATGGAGATAGGTAGCTGATTTTCTGTCAGTGGAAATGAGCAAATATTATGATGCAAAACTTTTTAGTTCATATATTGTGAATAACATTAATCAACACTGAATATCTGTAACTGATGTTGTGGGATACTTTGTTAAGATTGAAAGGTCAGTGAGTGATTCAGTGTGTGTTTACCTGCGGCCCTACGGCGATATAAAGACACCATGAGGACAGTGGAGATGCAGTATGGACAGAAGACCACCAGGTGTAATATCAGTCTCAACACAAGCTGGGGCTGGTCTGGTGTAGTGGGAGTGGCAGATGTGGGCGTTGCTGGGGTTGTAGATTTATCTGTTGAGAAAATCCCACCTGGTCAGGTGAATCTCTGGATGAAATAAGTACTGAAATCAAAAGAAACCTCCTCACCTGTGACAGAGATCCAGCTGGATGGAGACTCTCCATAACCGCTGATGTTACACTTGTAGAGGCCTTCATCAGACTTGTTAACATGGTGGATGGTCATGTGACCTGTAGGCTCAGTCCTGATGAGGGAGCCATCTTTATAGAAACCAGCTGGGAGGTTGGAGGGAGGGGTCTCATTTTTACAGTGCAGAGTGACATCATGTCCCTCCATCACAGGGAGGACAGGACTCTGCAGGATCACTGGTCCACCTCAACACAGAGACAAACTACAGCATTTCATCATTTACACACAGCTTCATCAACACTAACTCCACAGTCTGATCTTACCAGGGACAGTGATGTTGATGGTGTTACTGGTTGCTCCCTCTCTGGACTCACACCAGTAAACTCCACTGTCCCATGGGTAAATGTAGCTGATGTTACAGGAAGAACCAGCTGATCTTCCCCAGTCAGCTCCACACTGAGTCCTGTTTTCTGTGGTTGTGTTCCTCCTCAGCGTCCATCCAGCAGAGCTGTCGTCCTCTCCTCACAGCTCAGAGAGACAAACTTCCATTTGAAAAACTGAGAGCTGTTGGGACTCACAGTCAAACGAGCTGCAAATACAGAAGATTACATTTTCAATTTAAAAAAAATAACATTTCCTTGAATCAACACATGCTGATGTGTTTGATGTTGAACAGGTGAGATTTGTTGTTTTAAAGTACAACTCTAAATAAGAAGATACCAATAAATATAATACAATAAATTTAATACCAGTCTTCTAATAATACAGATTGTTTGTGCAGACACGTCATGGTCTAATAAATACAGCCTCTGGGTTCTACATGATAAACTCCTCCAAAATCAACAAATCTGAGCTTGAGCAACTCTCAAGATTCCTACGTAGAACAAGTCAGTGGGTTTCAGATGTTGATAGAAAAAGTTTACTCACCTTGGTTAGATGTGCAGCAGAGCAATAAGGTCAGAACTAAAGAGAAATGTAAACATTTCAATCAAAAAATTACAATTAAACAAAAAAAAATAAACATTATGTTAAAAACTGTTCCTTATGATAATAAAACTATGTATTTATAACTTAATTAGAACCTTGTATTTCTCTCAGCTGATGTTTTTAAAGTGAACTTACACAGCAGCCACAGTGGAGATGTTTCCTGCATCCTGAAACTTGGTAAAATCTACGTTATGATGATTTTATGTTCACTTCAAGTAAAACCCTCCTCCTTCCTCTGTGACGGTGGCTGGCAGTTTTGTGGTTTCCGCTCCAACAACTGCTATGACAAAAAGTTTAGTTGTTAAGTTGAATCAAGTGAAATCATTTCAGTTTTAAAACGAGGCTCTGAGCCCCAACACAAAGTGAAGAGAGACAGAAAACTAAATGAATGACATTGAAAGCAACAACTGACACAGCGTGTAAATAATAACCTGGTTATGATGGGTTTACTGAACACTGCTGAGTGGTTTATTGTTCTGATATCCTGTGCTGAAAACTGCAGCTGCTCTTTTCATAATGTTTATTTGAAGCTGTCAGAGATTCAGTATTAAGTGAATTGATGATGATCTTAAACTAAACAGCTGGCTCTCCGTGAAGGGGAGGAAGTTAATATCTCTGCTATCTATGCTTTTCCTCCCACAGCTCTTGGCCTATTAGTCTGAGGATTTATTGAGCTGAGGAGCTTGTGGAGAGCAGCCAAATGGGACAACAACAAAGAGGCAACCTGATCACTGGCGCGTGAGTAGGTTTCCAGGAAGCCAGAAATAAAGAGACTCTGTCCCAGAATGGTTAACAGTTTCATCCACAGCACTGCTCCTCAGCCTGCCAGTCATTCATCTGCATCTCTACTTGTAATGTTCTGCCAGCTAGCATTAGCCCACCAGATGGTGTCTACTAGCTGCCACCCTGATCCTCAGACTTGCCTGATTCTGGTCTTGCAAGCAATCAGTCAGCCTTCTTCTGTCTGCCCGATCCCTGGCATACTAGCTGCCTGCCTGATTTCCAGCCTGCTAGTTCATCTGCTTCTAGCTACCAGTCTGCCTGTTGCTCCTTGCTTGTCAAAGAGGATCCACAACAAGACTCTGGGGCATTTAATTCTCTATTTACCTACCTGTCTAAACCGTGCTAAGGAACCTGAAGTGACACAGGCTCCTAGTCATCAGTCGGCGAGCCTGATGGCCTGTCCCTTAACAGCTAGTTTCCAGTATAATTCACTTTCAGTGGTCTTCTTGAAGGAGACATGCATCTCGAAGCTATTTTGCCTCTCTGAGTCATCAATGACCAGCTTTTTATACTCATGGCTGCTCAGCTCATTGTCTTCATAACCACCCAGCTGCTTGTCCTCGCCACCATCTAATGCTGTGGAGGTCACTGCGGAGTGCAGAGATGGAGCTGCCCAGCAATCCAGAGACTCAGCCGGTGAGTGTCCCGCAACCAGCTCCTCTACCACTCTGCTGTTTGGTAACTCAGTGGCCTGGTTCAGTCTCAGCTGTCTAGCTCCTCAAATAATAAGACTTTGTCCCCCTGTCACTGAGTTTCAGCAGAGACTTGGTTGCCTGGTTGTTAAGAGACTGAGCTGGCCATCTTCCGTGAGACTTGGTACCCCAGCTTCACTGAGATTCAGCTGTCTAGTTCCTCTGAGAAAGTATTGCCAAGAACCTCAGTGACTAATCTGATCTCACCAAGGATTCAACTGGTTAGCATCCCACAGACTCAGCCAATCAAAGCTCCAAAAGCCTATGTTGTCTGGTGCCACGGAGATGCTTGCCTTCCTGCCTGGTTTCAGGTTGGTGACCTGGCTGACACCTGCTTCTTGAGTCCACACAGAGGTTTGGCTAACTCCTGATTCCAGTGTCAAGTCGACAACCCATCCGACTCCTGCTCCTTGAGTCCAGTTGGCATGTCAGCGTCTCCTGCGTTCAGGGGGCAGTCAGCAGTTTGTCCAACTCCTGACCCTGTTGAGTTGCAGTGCATTCATGCTGCAGTAACTTACTGGTCCTGCTGAGATTCAAACGATTTTTGTTCCTGTGCTGCAACAATCACCTGAGCCAGAATTGCTCTACTGAGTTGTGGCAACCCCCCTGACTTTTTTTTTTTACTCCTGCCACATCCTAAGACTGTTGACACGCAGCAGTCACCAGCCACTGAGCTGGTGCAAACTTTAACTGCAGAGCTGCAATTGACTTTGGCTCCAATGCTGCAGCCTTACCCAGTCTCAAAGTAACAGCAGCCCCCTGATCGTATTGTACAGCTGCCATGACCTGTCATTACTGAGCTGCTACATGTGGACTCGGCTAAACAACAGCAGGGAGAGTTTTATTAAAGGTATAGCTTTGGATCACACCGTATAATGTTCTGCTTTCTTGAAGAACAGATCATCTGCCCGGCAGGTTCAGATAGGATAATGCCTACCTGAAAGACTGTCAATCCATCAATATGTAAACATCTGAATTAATAAGGGTGCATAGAGGAAATTAAAGAAATGTTCCTTTGAAGAAGTACTAGTTGGTGTGCAGCTGTTTGGTGACATCTAGTGGTTTCAATGAAAACCAACCAATTAATGTTCCTTTTAATTTGATGTTTTACAGTTTACATGAAAATTTGATTGACTTAATTATCACTTCTTCATTTTTCATTCTGCAGCTCTGGTTTAACATTAATAATTAAAGAGAATGAAAAATATGGACTAGATACACAGACCACTGAGGCATCGCAGCTGGTTCCTTTGCGCATCACAGTGTGATTTAAAATACAGGATGAAAAACGTGTTTCTGAGTTCATTCTATGTTTTAAAAAACAATTTATTGCCTCTTAATGATGCTCTGTTAAAGCAGGAGACGTCCAGACTAGAGCTGGCCTCCATTATAGAAGTGACACTGAAGTATTTTGAATGTTTTGTGCCCGCTTTGTGCGTTGTAATAAAACTAAAAGATATGTTACTGACAAATTGACCATTTCCAAATGAAACAGTTCCAGGGAATTTGGTCGGTGGTGAACATGTGGATTTCTATTGTCCTGGAATGATGTCGCTCATAGACCACAGACCATACAATACACAACACAACATCCCTGTGTTTTTTAAACCCAAGAACACACTAAGACAGATACCGGTGTGCCCCAAAGACCGCACACCCAAACACAAGAAAAGCAATCTAGTGTATGCGATCCTATGCAGTGAGGAATGCACAGACCTGTATATTGGGGAGACTAAACAACCACTACACAAACGCATGACCCAACACAGAAGGGCCAACTCCTCAGGTCAAGACTCAGTCTACTTACATCTGAAGGACAGAGGACACTCGCTTGAGGACCACCAGGTGCGATTTTAGATGGATGGTTCAAAAGAGGTGTCAGGGAAACCATTTACACCCGGGTTGAGAAGCTGTCACTAAACAGAGGAGGGGGTCTACGCCACCACTTATCCCCCCACTTACGATCGCGGTCCTTTCATCACTTCCCAGGAAACTAAATAAGCATTTCCGCTGGGTCTCAGGTGAGGATACCAATGATAGTTGTTCAGACATGGCCATGGGTGGCTCTAACAACCATGATGACTGTCGCTACCACAGCCAGGAGCACTAACGAACCAGCAGTATCGATGATCCTAGCTAGTGATCCCAGAGGTTAAGTAGCTGAGTTTCCCTATCAGTCAGTTAGAACTGAAGAAGGGACGAAACATTTTCTAGTTTATTCTACCAAGTCCAGTTGCCCTTGACCTCAACCTTCACTGGATATCAAATTAGACACAGCATGTATATCAGACAATTTATAATGTATTAATCTGTAAATCATAGTTTTACTGCATTTCCTTTATTACATACCGCCAATATTGTATTTCCCTGCTGTGTCAATATGATAAATGACTAATTGATGTTTCCAAGGCTCACTTGCTAATTGTCTTTTGCTCATTGATTTTAACTAAAAATACGTACCAATACAGAGAATAAATACACGGTAATTTGAGTTTGGTGAGTATTTTTTATGGCAAACAAGTACAGCATTGAAGACGTCCTGAAGATCATTTCAATTCAAGTGACATGGAGCAGTTAGCGGAAGATGATGATGCTGATGATAATGAATACGTGAAATGGGCTCCTACTGACTTGTGCAGTCAACCTGAAACTACTTTATTCTTTTGTCAGCATCAAACCTGTTACTCTGCAGATGAATGGATCACCATAGTTCTCTGTGTATCATTTTAATAAATCATGTTATTATATTACAAAACTACTTTTTTGTCTCCTGTATTTTCTGCTCAGCTGGGACAGTGGTGTTTTAGCCACAACAGTGTCATCAAATGTGACTATGTCTTTAATTTGGATGTGTGTAAATTTGCTAACTTTGTCTCAAAAGCCTGGCAAAGAAGGTAAGACGGAGTTCTGAATAAGTCTTGACTCCAGTACAGTAAACTATAGCACTGTAATCCACAACACATCGTACCTGAGCAGTGTGCTGTGTCTGACAGCTGTTCTGCTGTTGACACGCTGCTTCCGTGTCTTTAATTTAAAACACAATATTATCAAAATAAAACAAGTAAAAGTCCTGATTTCAAAATGTATTTAACTCAAAGTACGCACTTGTAAGCTAATTTTAGCGTCATATTATGTTGGCAGGTAAATCTATATCAGTGCTTTATGTTGTACAGGTGTGTAAAATCTTTATGGGCTACATTGGTTTATTTCACACGTTGGCGGAGAACAAACAATCAGACCTGTTGAACCTGTTGATGTCGGTCTGATCTGAGCTGGGAAAGAAAGCAGCTCAACCAAAACACAGCTGAGCTCAGTTAGCCGTTCAGTTATCGGGTTACATGTAAGCCTTATGTTCTTTTAAAAACAGGAAGCTCACAGTCCAGTCTGACTTCTCTCTTCATATCAATATGAAAACAGACTTCATGTTATTTGTTGACTTTTGTCGGGTCAGAAATAAGGCCAGGCTGGGCCAGTAAGGGCCTGGACCCTACCCTTCGCCAACGTAATAAACTCAACAAATAATACTATTAGTTTTCTTCTTTAGCTGATTCATCGTAGTCAAAAAAATTCACTGGAGACGATCAAGAGTCGGTGGAAAAGAGTTTATTCCAAAAAAGGACAAATAAACCCGAGTAACATCCTAGCAGGTCATCGGATGAGACTGAGCAGTGGTCAGCGTGCAGCCTTATATTCACCTTATGCTCCTCCTAGAAAGTGGGTGTAACACCGTGACTCCACCTCCAGGGGTCGCTGACCACTCCTCTCCAATGGTGAATTTCTTATCCTCTGCTGCCATCTTGAAGCCACTTTTGTGTACTATTTATCGAAGCTTATTCAAGACTTAACCCTTTCGGATGCATCTTTTGGTTGTTGTTCTAGCATTATTTTATCATAATTTGTCCCTTTTATATATTTTTATATATTTCAGGACTAGAAATTCACCATTAGGTTTCAACTTCACTCTCACTGTATTTTTTAAAAAAGTCTTCAGGCATACTTTTGACACTATTAAAACTTAACTTTTATCATTGTATTTTTTAAAAACAATCAACATAATCAATAAGTGTATTACATGCTTTCACATATCAGAACAGATTCAGATCATCCATGGAGTGCACTGTGTCTCATCTTAAACTGCCGTGTCCTCCAGTAACCTCGGCGCGGGCTTCTAGAAAGTACCTAGCAGTACTTGTCTCTGATAGGCTGAGATGTTCCTTCTGCTATTGGACAAGATACATGTTACATAATCTGCCCAAGATGTTTTCCTTTTTTTTATACCATTTTGCCTCACAGGTTCACTCTAAGTTCACTCACGAGTTCACTCTCGGTCATAATACACAGTTCACTCCAGTACACGCTGAATGACATGAGAAACCATACTAACCCACATCTTACATTTGTACTTGGTTACAGTAGATGCACGTCTGATTGATACAGCATCTCTAAATGATTATAAAGTGACTGATTGATCTGTGATTGAGTTCCAGTGACTACACAAATCAATAAGTGTATGCAAACAGTCAATAAACACAACAACCCATAATATGGGAGTACATAAGTCATAATATGTGAGTACATGAGTATAGCAGGTGTTTAGATGCTGCCTTCGCTATCTTCTCCTCCCTTTGCTCCCAAAGCACACTGAACCTGCTAACTCACACAAACATGTGCAACTGTTGAGCCTGGGCAGTTAGATACAGAAAGGAGCACACACACACAGAACTACAGAGTTTTAACACCGTGATCCTAACTTTACACTATAAAATAACACTTTAAATAATGACTATGTGGACCACCCTTACTCTAGCAATTAATGACAACAATTTAGGCTACAATGCTCCAAAATAATTCACAACACTTTGGAACAGTGTCCTGCTTCTAGAGCAGATGAAACCAAGAGTGAATGAAACCTGATAAAAACAGGATCATTGCTCTTCTTTAACTGCATGATGTCGTGCCGCATTTATTAAGGTGAGGCCTGTCTCCTGGCAACATGTCACACTGGCTGTGAGCCAAGTTACACCGAACAAGGAAGGAGGATTCATTAGTAATTCACAGTAAACAAAACAGAGTTTGAAACTTTGACTGGACGTTTTACTGCAGTTTGAAGCTAATTTCAAAACTCAGAAAGAAAGAAACATGAAGCACCAAGTGTTTTGTTACAACAACAGAGGAGCAGCCGCCTCGTGACCTCCACCATCGATCTTTACTGAGCAGCGCCAACACACAGCAGCTTCAATGTTTTCTCTCTAATAGTCAGTTTTACTATTCAACACCTATTCCAGCACTCTGCTCTCCTCAAACTGTTGTCTTCCAGTTAACAGTTTATATAAATATGTGTCTTGTATAATAAAATGATGGTCACTGTTAAAAAAATAATTTAAAGAACGGTCAGGCAAACAACGTGAAATTAAAGCAACAAGTTTTATTGAATGTATAGTGGAAAAAAAACATGTACAGACATTTTCATTAACGGTCCTGCAGAGAGACACTTACTTTACAGACGGCTCTTGATTTTTTTTATAATGAAACATTTTCAGTAATGTGATGGCACCAAAATTTCCAAAGAGAAAAACTTTTTAAAAGATTGTTCCTGAATGTTTACGATCAAACACCGTCAATCTAAACGTCCAAAAAAGAAAAAATCCCAATGTCCAAAATAAGAGAAAATCTAAATGTTCAAAAAAGAGAAAATCCAAACATCCAACAAAAGAGAAAATCCAAATGTTCAAAAAAAGAGAAAATCTAAATGTTCAAAAAAAAAGGAGAAAATCTAAATGTTCAAAAAAGAGAAAATCCAAACATCCAAAAAAAGAGAAAATCTAAATGTTCAAAAAAAAAGGAGAAAATCTAAATGTTCAAAAAAAAAGGAGAAAATCTAAATGTTCAAAAAAGAGAAAATCCAAATGTCCAAAAAAAGACAAAATCTAAATGTTCAAAAAAAAGGAGAAAATCCAAACGTCGAAAAAAGAGAAAATCCAAACATCCAACAAAAGAGAAAATCCAAACGTTCAAAAAAGAGAGAATCTAAACGTCCAATAAAAGCGAGAACTCAAATCCTCGAGAATTTGATCGAGAATTTAGGCTAATCGAAATTTTGAAAACATGAAGCCTGAAAATTTTGCTCCAGCTCAGTTATGTCATCTATGGCAGCGCTGGCTTTGCTTCTCATCGCACTCTTGAACTTGTGCGCCTCTGAAGGTAAGCTGTGTGTGTCTGTGTGAGTTTGGTTTAACTGAAAGAGTGACCGCCCATAGCTGGAAGCCAGGAAGACGGAGGGAGGGAGGAGGGAGGGAGGGAGGGAGAGAGAGAGTGTGAACCAAGTGTTACTCCAATCGAAGTACACTTCATTAAAATGGAGAGACACCAGCCTTAACTCCACCCTTGAATCATGTCATCGCTGACAGAGCTGCCTCTGCCTCTTATTTTGCTGTGAGCAGTAGTTTTCTCTCAAGGTGAGCTGTGTGGGGAAGTCAAATGTAAAAGTAGAATTTGTATGTAACATGATGTAATTAGTCAATTATTGTGAGACATCTTTTTCTAACATTGTGAGCAGCAGCAGCACACGCGACGATCACTGCTTCATCAGTTATGATCCTGATTATTATTATTAATTCTTTTTTATCAGCTGACGACTCTTCATTCTCTCACTGCTGTGTTTGAATATTTGATGTTTGACACATGTCTGAACAAGATCCTTCGGTGTGGCTGTTAGTCAGTGACTCAGTAATGAGCGGAAACATTTAAAAATTGAACTAAACTTTATGACTTAAAGTAAATGATGGTGTAAATACCTGAGAGGTTGCTTCACTCAGGCGATTCAGTCATCATGTCAGCTGTTGTTAGAAATCATTGATCAGTGAAATGAACATTTACAACGTCTGACTGTGGACCTGTTTCCTTTTCAACTACTCAGAGTGTTTGTTTAACAACTGATGTTCGTGTTCTGCTTCTTCTTTTCAGGCTCACAGGAGGTAACAGCCAAGCCTGGAGAGGACGCCGCTCTTCAGTGTCAGTATGACGCTGCTGTCTCACTGATAGAGTGGAGCAGAACTGACCTGAAGCCAGATGATGGTTATGTCTTCCTCTACAGAGACGGCAAATCAATTGAAAAATACCAGCATCAACTGTTTCGTGGTCGAGTGGAGCTGAGAGATCCAGAGAAGAAGAACGGAGACGCTTCTGTGATTCTGAAGAACGTCAACATCAACGACACGGGGACATACGAGTGTCGGATTGGATGGATAAATGAAGAGACACCTAAACACATCTGCACCATCGAGCTGAAGGTTGAAGACACAGAGGAAGGAGGAGACAAGGAAGGAGGAGACAAGGAAGGAGGAGACAAGGATGGAAATGTTGGACTAATAGTTGGTCTGGTTATTTCTGTGCTCCTTGTTATTGTTGTTGTTGTTGTTAGTTTTAAAATCTGTATAAAACCTAAAGGACGCACAGACCATAATTCATACCAGCGTCCTGCTGATCGAACTGACCTGGAAACTTCTGTCTGTTCTCGGCGTGAAGGTTGTTTTGGTCTTGTTGACTTCTGGAAATATAAAAGACACATGAAGCAGAATTCAGAGCAGCCTGCTGCTGCTGAAGCTGATGAAGCAACAGACATCATCATCACGGCACCATTTTCAGCAGTATCATCTTAACAAAGTAACCCTCTGAGATTAAGCAGCAGAGCACTTTAGGAATTAAATTCCAACTTTGTTTATATTTGCAAAGTAAAGTTACGCAGGTTAGTAAAATGATTGAACTTATGTCTGTCAAATAAAGGTTCAAATGAATTAACAAATCCCAGATTATTCTTTTTTTATTATCTTTTCTGGAAATCAGGTGTTAAACACAGACGCATAGAAAACACGAAAAAAGCCAGATGTTTCCCTGTTATGTACTCTCAAAAATGTATTATTAGAAGTCATTAAGTGATGACTGAACCGCACTGTACAGACTAAATGTCCAGCCCAAGATTTAGTAGATGGGAAGTGTTTCCTGCAATTCTGGTGGAAATCTTGTCTGACGTGGTTGAAGAAGGACTTGTGGAAGGACGTTTACTTGTGTATAAAAATGTGTGGACACATATCGGAAAGTTGGATTTGTTGCTCTGCAGATGAATTGATCACCCTGGTTCTCTGTGTATCATTTTAATAAATCATGTTATTATATATTACAAATCTACTTTTCTGTCTCCTGTATTTTCTGCTCAGCTGGGACAGTGGTGTTTTAGCCACAACAGTGTCATCAAATGTGACCATGTCTTTAATTTAAAACACAATATTATCAAAATAAAACAAGTAAAAGTCCTGATTTCAAAATGTATTTAACTCAAAGTACGCACTTGTAAGCTAATTTTAACACCATATTATGTTGGCAGGTAAATCTTTATCAGTGCTTTATGTTGTACAGGTGTGTAAAATCTTTATGGGCTACATTGGTTTATTTCACACGTTGGCGGAGAACAAACAATCAGACCTGTTGAACCTGTTGATGTCGGTCTGATCTGAGCTGGGAAAGAAAGCAGCTCAACCAAAACACAGCTGAGCTCAGTTAGCCGTTCAGTTATCGGGTTACATGTAAGCCTTATGTTCTTTTAAAAACAGGAAGCTCACAGTCCAGTCTGACTTCTCTCTTCATATCAATATGAAAACAGACTTCATGTTATTTGTTGACTTTTGTCGGGTCAGAAATAAGGCCAGGCTGGGCCAGTAAGGGCCTGGACCCTACCCTTCGCCAACGTAATAAACTCAACAAATAATACTATTAGTTTTCTTCTTTAGCTGATTCATCGTAGTCAAAAAACTTGGAGACACTGGAGACGATCAAGAGTCGGTGCAAAAGAGTTTATTCCAAAAAAGGACAAATAAACCCGAGTAACATCCTAGCAGGTCGTCGGATGAGACTGAGCAGTGGTCAGCGTGCAGCCTTATATTCACCTTATGCTCCTCCTACAAAGTGGATGTCACACCGTGACTCCACCTGCAGGGGTCGCTGACCACTCCTCTCCAATAGTGAATTTCTTATCCTCTGCTGCCATCTTGAGGCCACCTTTGTGTACTATTTATCGAAGCTTATTCAAGACTTAACCCTTTCGGATGCATCTTTTTCGTTGTTGTTCTAGCATTATTTTATCATAATTTGTCCCTTTTTATATATTTTTTATATATTTCAGGACTAGAAATTCACCATTAGGTTTCCACTTCACTCTCACCGTATTTTTTCTTCAGGCATACTTTTGACACTATTAAAACTTAATCTTTTATCATTGTATTTTTTAAAAACAATCAACATAATCAATAAGTGTATTACATGCTTTCACATATCGGAACAGATTCAGATCATCCATGAAGTGCACTGTGTCTCATCTTAAACGGCCGTGGTCCTCTAGTAACCTCGGCGCTGGCCTGCTTCTAGAAAGTACCTAGCAGTACTTGGCCGTGCTCTGGCAGCAGGGAAGCCCCTGCGTCGCACCTCGTACCTCTGTCTCTTGTCTCTGATAGGCTGAGATGTTCCTCCTGCTATTGGACAAGATACATGTTACATAATCTGCCCAAGATGTTTTCCTTTTTTTTATACCATTTTGCCTCACAGGTTCACTCTAAGTTCACTAACGAGTTCACTCTCGGTCATAATACACAGTTCACTCCAGTACATGCTGAATGACATGAGAAACCATACTAACCCACATCTTACATTAATACTTGGTTACAGTAGATGCACGTCTGATTGATACAGCATCTCTAAATGATTATAAAGTGACTGATTGATCTGTGATTGAGTTCCAGTGACTACAGTAATCAATAAGTGTATGCAAACAGTCAATAAACACAACAACCCATAATATGGGAGTACATAAGTCATAATATGTGAGTACATGAGTATAGCAGGTGTTTAGATGCTGCCTTCGCTATCTTCTCCCTCCCTTTGCTCCCAAAGCACACGAACCTGCTCACTCACACAAACATGTGCAACTTGTTGAGCCTGGGCAGTTAGATACAGAAAGGAGCACACACACACAGAACTATAGGGTTTTAACACTGTGATCCTAACTTTACACTATAAAATAACACTTTAAATAATGACTATGTGGACCACCCTTACTCTAGCAATTAATGACAACAATTTAGGCTACAATGCTCCAAAATAATTCACAACACTTTGGAACAGTGTCCTGCTTCTAGAGCAGATGAAACCAAGAGTGAATGAAACCTGATAAAAACAGGATCATTGCTCTTCTTTAACTGCATGATGTCGTGCAGCATTTATTAAGGTGAGGCCTGTCTCCTGGCAACATGTCACACTGGCTGTGAGCCAAGTTACACCGAACAAGGAAGGAGGATTCATTAGTAATTCACAGTAAACAAAACAGAGTTTGAAACTTTGACTGGACGTTTTACTGCAGTTTGAAGCTAATTTCAAAACTCAGAAAGAAAGAAACATGAAGCACCAAGTGTTTTGTTACAACAACAGAGGAGCAGCCGCCTCGTGTCCTCCACCATCGATCTTTACTGAGCAGCCAACACACAGCAGCTTCAATGTTTACTCTCTAATAATCAGTTTTACTATTCAACATCTATTCCAGCACTCTGCTCTCCTCAAACTGTTGTCTTCCAGTTAACAGTTTATATAAATATGTGTCTTGTATAATAAAATGATGGTCACTGTAAAAAAATCATTTAAAGAACGGTCAGGCAAACAACGTGAAATTAAAGCAACAAGTTTTATTGAATGTATAGTGGAAAAAAAACATGTACAGACATTTTCATTAACGGTCCTGCAGAGAGACACTTACTTTACAGACGGCTCTTGATTTTTTATAATGAAACATTTTCAGTAATGTGATGGCACCAAAATTTCCAAAGAGAAAAACTTTTTAAAAGATTGTTCCTGAATGTTTACGATCAAACACCGTCAATCTAAACGTCCAAAAAAGAAAAAATCTAAATGTCCAAAAAAAAGAGAAAATCTAAATGTTCAAAAAAGAGAAAATCCAAACATCCAACAAAAGAGAAAATCCAAACGTTCAAAAAAAGAGAAAATCTAAATGTTCAAAAAAAAGGAGAAAATCTAAATGTTCAAAAAAGAGAAAATCCAAACATCCAAAAAAAGAGAAAATCTAAATGTTCAAAAAAAAAGGAGAAAATCTAAATGTTCAAAAAAGAGAAAATCCAAACATCCAAAAAAAGACAAAATCTAAATGTTCAAAAAAAAAGGAGAAAATCTAAATGTTCAAAAAGAGAAAATCCAAACATCCAAAAAAAAAGAGAAAATCTAAATGTTCAAAAAAAAAGGAGAAAATCTAAATGTTCAAAAAAGAGAAAATCCAAACGTCCAAAAAAAGACAAAATCTAAATGTTCAAAAAAAAGGAGAAAATCCAAACGTCGAAAAAAGAGAAAATCCAAACATCCAACAAAAGAGAAAATCCAAACGTTCAAAAAAGAGAGAATCTAAACGTCCAATAAAAGCGAGAACTCAAATCCTCGAGAATTTGATCGAGAATTTAGGCTAATCGAAATTTTGAAAACATGAAGCCTGAAAATTTTGCTCCAGCTCAGTTATGTCATCTATGGCAGCGCTGGCTTTGCTTCTCATCGCACTCTTGAACTTGTGCGCCTCTGAAGGTAAGCTGTGTGTGTCTGTGTGAGTTTGGTTTAACTGAAAGAGTGAGCGCCCATAGCTGGAAGCCAGGAAGACGGAGGGAGGGAGGGAGGGAGGGAGGGAGGGAGAGAGAGAGAGTGTGAACCAAGTGTTACTCCAATCGAAGTACACTTCATTAAAATGGAGAGACACCAGCCTTAACTCCACCCTTGAATCATGTCATCGCTGACAGAGCTGCCTCTGCCTCTTATTTTGCTGTGAGCAGTAGTTTTCTCTCAAGGTGAGCTGTGTGGGGAAGTCAAATGTAAAAGTAGAATTTGTATGTAACATGATGTAATTAGTCAATTATTGTGAGACATCTTTTTCTAACATTGTGAGCAGCAGCAGCACACGCGACGATCACTGCTTCATCAGTTATGATCCTGATTATTATTATTAATTCTTTTTATCAGCGACGACTCTTCATTCTCTCACTGCTGTGTTTGAATATTTGATGTTTGACACATGTCTGAACAAGATCCTTCGGTTGTGGCTGTTAGTCAGTGACTCGGTAATGAGCGGAAACATTTAAAAATTGAACTAAACTTTATGACTTAAAGTAAATGATGGTGTAAATACCTGAGAGGTTGCTTCACTCAGGCGATTCAGTCATCATGTCAGCTGTTGTTAGAAATGATTGATCAGTGAAATGAACATTTACAACGTCTGACTGTGGACCTGTTTCCTTTTCAACTACTCAGAGTGTTTGTTTAACAACTGATGTTCGTGTTCTGCTTCTTCTTTTTCAGGCTCACAGGAGGTAACAGCCAAGCCTGGAGAGGACGTCGCTCTTCAGTGTCAGTATGACGCTGCTATCTCACTGATAGAGTGGAGCAGAACTGACCTGAAGCCAGATGATGGTTATGTCTTCCTCTACAGAGACGGCAAATCAATTGAAAAATACCAGCATCAACTGTTTCGTGGTCGAGTGGAGCTGAGAGATCCAGAGAAGAAGAACGGAGACGCTTCTGTGATTCTGAAGAACGTCACCATCAACGACACGGGGACATACGAGTGTCGGATTGGATGGATAAATGAAGAGACACCTAAACACATCTGCACCATCGAGCTGAAGGTTGAAGACACAGAGGAAGGAGGAGACAAGGAAGGAGGAGACAAGGATGGAGGAGACAAGGATGGAAATGTTGGACTAATAGTTGGTCTGGTTATTTCTGTGCTCCTTGTTATTGTTGTTAGTTTTATAATCTTTAGACAACGTAAAGGACGCACAGACCATAATTCATACCAGCTGATCCTGCGGTTTTGTCGACTTCTGGAAACATAAAAGACACATGAAGCAGAATTCAGAGCAGCCTGCTGCTGCTGAAGCTGATGAAGCAACAGACATCATCATCACGGCACCATTTTCAGCAGTATCATCTTAACAAAGTAACCCTCTGAGATTAAGCAGCAGAGCACTTTAGGAATTAAATTCTAACTTTGTTTATATTTGCAAAGTAAAGTTACGCGAGGTTAGTAAAATGATTGAACTTGTGTCTGTCAAATAAAGGTTCAAATGAATTAACAACTCCCAGATTTTTTCTTTTATTGCATTTTGGAAAATATCCCATCCTCTCTGGAAATGGGGTGTTAAACACAGACACATAGA
>JALXJV020000002.1:36428112-36461200 GCA_024633595.2 Lepomis macrochirus | reverse complement strand
GCATTTACGTTGTGTTTATAATTTCAGGACATTTACACAGTGTAAGTTGGTGGTTCAGAGGCGTGTAGGCCTAAAAGCAAAATAATTAAAACTTTAGAAAGTTTAATTTATGCTACTGATAATAATGTATTTTCTGCAAATGCACTGCAAATATATCAAGATAGATTCCTCGACGACTGCCTTCAATCTAAACTGCTGATATTAGCTGAAAATATTGTTTAACTGTGTTAGTTGTGTTTGTGCTCACCTGACTTTTGAAAGAAATCAGTTGTCCTTCACTTTGCATTCTTTCTATTTTGGTATTTCAATATTTCAATTTCTTAGGGACAGACATGACTGCCACAAGGCATTGACCAGCCATCCATCTGCTCAGTTACTTTATTCAGAAACAAATCTAGGACTAAACCATTTTGCTTCTTTCTAAGGGGTGAGAGGGGCCTCAGGACCTCCACTATTTTTTTTTTCCGGGGGGATACAAAGTTCAGTCTCTCCACCCATTTAGTCAGCCAATTTTAATTTAGTTGACCCTTCTAACTAACTAAAACATTACAAACAACAACAACAACTTCTCATTCCAGGCTTTTGAAGAGCCCTCCCCATGGGGCCCTGGGTAATCAGTCTCGCTTTAACCCCACTCACTGAAGCCCTTGTTTACCCTTATACTATTTTGGGGCCTTGCAGCCTGTCACGGTGAAGCACTTAGCAGGTGAGGTCAGCTAAGTCTGTGAGGGTCCAGGCTTTGGATAGAGATTGGGCCCATGTCAACAAGACCATTTCAAAACGTGTGGTAGGTATTGTTTCAGTGAATCCTAGTACTGATACAAACATACAAACACATAGCAGGAGGCAACTGGTGTCACAAGATGTATTTCACACAAAAGGACAAACTCCACCGTCAGCTAATTGACATCAGATCAGATGTCAGCTGCAGCTCTGAAGATCTTTCAACACATTCTACAGTGCTCTAATAATAATAAGGGCTCACGTGTATCTCCTGCAGCGCAGCAGTGTTTGTAAAGTTTGTATGCTTCCACTCACAATAAACAGTTTGACAAGCATCTGACATTTATTAAAAAAACTGCAATATTCTGAGTTTATATAGACTGTGCAGTCATTTAAATTGTTCTTAAAAACATATAATTAACTCATAAAGGGCAGTTGTTGTGTTTTGACGCCACGATTTTATTTAAACACTACGTCCTCACTCATTATCACACCTGTACATTTGCAGCATTTTGTTCCTGCAGAGCTTCTCTCCTTTTATTGGTCTGCCACCTGGTGGTGTTCTGTCCTTACTGCATCTCCACTGTCCTCACAGCGTCTTTATATCACTGCAGGGCCGCAGGTAACAATCATTCACAATCGATCACTCTCTCTCTGGTGTTGATTATTGACAATTGTCTCTAACAGATAAATGATGTAGATTTTCTTTCTAACGTGCTCTGACTGCAGGAAATGACCTGCCCGTCTCCATGGTGATGACCTTGCCCACCCAGGCTGAGGTGATAATAAAACTGTAAAACATTGTAAGCTATGAGTTGACTGAACTAAAGTTAAATACTTAGTTCAGTCTGCTGATGCGTTAGTAATTATTAAACAGTCAGTTTTACTTATTTATGGTAATCACATTTTTCCATGAGAAGAGTTCTTCACATGACTTCAAGTCCCTGAAGTTTTTCACTTTGTAAAATGAAAATATGAGGAGAATGAAGGAATAAATTAGAGGTACTATAGTGTGAATAAGTCTATTGTTAGTTAATACTTTAAAGTCTTTCACAGCGATGCTTAAATCCCCTTTCTTATAGGATGGAGTGGACAAACAATTCCATTTCAGTTCAATCTAGCTTTATTGGCATGAATGTAAAACAACAATATTAAACTTAAAATAAATTACAAAAGAACAATTTTATTATACATTTCATTAATCACTAAAATTTAAAAAAAAGTTTAAACAAAGTAAATAACAGTGTGTGTGTCTGTGTGTTAAAAATAATTAAATGTTAAACAGTAAACGTGTGTGAGTGTGTGTTTATTAATAAGTGTGAAATGTAAGATCAATGAACAATGACTAAATTAACAGACAATGAAAATTATTATAATTTGACATTTTTGACAAACTCAAGTTGCCTAAACTTGAAACGTAATGAGCTTCTTCAGGAGCGACATGCATGAGATGGGATGAGGGAACACATGGAGGATAAAACAGCTTAAACAGAGGCACAAGTGACGGACTGCACACAGAAGAGACACCAGAGACTTGGTGACCCGTTCCTCTTCATTCTTCTTCTATAGTCATTAATGTATAATATTTTAATCATTTAATTCTTTTATTTAGAGCTTATCCTGCTTTTTATGCTCTATATGGGTTTTAATTGTATTGATAGTGCTTAATATCACGTTTGTTCTTTCACTGAATGAGTAAGTTCATTGTCTTCACTTTATGTTGTCACAGAAGTAAATTGTTTTTGCGGAGGTGTCAGCAGCGTCCTCAGTTTAGTTAGGCTTAGGCACAAAAACTACTTAGGAAAATATCCTGATTTTGGTCACAGACTGTGAATAATGATGGACGACACACGTCCATGATTTTAACTTATGAAAACATTTTAAAGTAACCTGAACTGCATATTTGTGTTGAAAAGGAAACAGGTCCACAGTCAGACGTTGTAAATGTTCATTTCACTGATCAATGATTTCTAACAACAGCTGACATGATGACTGAATCGCCTGAGTGAAGCAACCTCTCAGGTATTTACACCGTCGTTCACTTTAAGTCATAAAGTTTAGTTCAATTTTTAAATGTTTCCGCTCATTACCGAGTCACTGACTAACAGCCACACCGAAGGATCTTGTTCAGACATGTGTCAAACATCAAATATTCAAACACAGCAGTGAGAGAATGAAGAGTCGTCGCTGATAAAAAGAATTAATAATAATAATCAGGATCATAACTGATGAAGCAGTGATCGTCGCGTGTGCTGCTGCTGCTCACAATGTTAGAAAAAGATGTCTCACAATAATTGACTAATTACATCATGTTACGTACAAATTCTACTTTTACATTTGACTTCCCCACACAGCTCACCTTGAGAGAAAACTACCGCTCACAGCAAAATAAGAGGTAGAGGCAGCGCTGTCAGCGATGACATGGTTCAAAGGTGGAGTTAAGGCTGGTGTCTCTCCATTTTAATGAAGTGTAGTTCGATTGGAGAAACACTTGGATCACACTCTCCCTCCCTCCCTCCCTCCCTCCCTCTTCCTGCCTTCCAGCTATGGGCGGTCAGTCTTTCAGACACACAGCTTACCTTCAGAGGCGCACAAGTTCACTGCACAGAGTGCGATGAGAAGCAAAGCCAGCGCTGCCACAGATGACATGATGACTGAGCTGGAGCAGAAATTTTCAGGCTTCATGTTTTCAAAATTTCGATTAGCCTAAATTCTCGATCAAATTCTCGAGGATTTGAGTTCTGGCTTTTATTGGACGTTTAGATTCTCTCTGTTTTGGACGTTTATATTTTCTCTTTTGTTGGATGTTTGGATTTTCTCTTTTTTGGACGTTTGGATTTTTTCTTTTTTGGACGTTTAGATTTTCTCTTTTTTTGGACGTTTGTATTTTCTCTCTTTTTTTGAACATTTAGATTTTCTCTTTTTTTGGACGTTTGGATTTTCTCTTTTTTTTGGACATTTAGATTTTTTCTTTTTTGGACGTTTAGATTGTCGGTGTTTGATCGTAAACATTCAGGAACAATCTTTAAAAAAGTTTTTCTCTTTGGAAATTTTGGTGCCATCACATTACTGAAAATGTTTCATTATAAAAAATCAAGATCCGTCTGTAAAGTAAGTGTCTCTCTGCAGGACCGTTAATGAAAATGTCTGTAAATGTTTTTTTTTCCACTATACATTCAATAAAACTTGTTGCTTTAATTTCACGTTGTTTGTCTGACCGTTCTTTAAATGATTTTCTTAACAGTGAACATCATTTTATTATACAAGACACATATTTATATAAACTGCTAACTGGAAGACAACAGTTTGAGGAGAGCAGAGTGCTGGAATAGATGTTGAATACTAAAACTGACTATTAGAGAGTAAACATTGAAGCTGCTGTGTGTTGGCGCTGCTCAGTAAAGATCGATGGTGGAGGACACGAGGCGGCTGCTCCTCTGTTGTTGTAACAAAACACTTGGTGCCTCATGTTTCTTTCTTTCTGAGTTTTGAAATTAGCTTCAAACTGCAGTAAAACGTCCAGTCAAAGTTTCAAACTCTGTTTCGTTTACTGTGAATTACTAATGAATCCTCCTTCCTTGTTCGGTGTAACTTGGCTCACAGCCAGCGTGACATGTTGCCAGGAGACAGGCCTCACCTTAATAAATGCGGCACGACATCATGCAGTTAAAGAAGAGCAATGATCCTGTTTTTATCAGGTTTCATTCTCTCTTGGTTTCATCTGCTCTAGAAGCAGGATGCTGTTCCAAAGTCAACAAATAACTGACATGAAGTCTGTTTTCATATTGATATGAAGATAGAAGTCAGACAGGACTGTGAGCTTCCTGTTTTTAAAAGGTAACCTGATAACCGGACAGCTAACTGAGCTCAGATGTGTTTTGGTTGAGCTGCTTTCTTTCCCAGCTCAGATCAGACCGACATCAACAGGTTTAACAGGTCTGATTGTTTGTTCTCCGCCAGCGTGTGAAATAAACCAATGTAGCCATAAAGATTTTACACACCTGTACAACATAAAGCACTGATATAGATTTACCTGCCAACATAATATGGTGTTAAAATTAGCTTACAAGTGCGTACTTTGAGTTAAATACATTTTGAAATCAGGACTTTTACTTGTTTTATTTTGATAATATTGTGTTTTAAATTAAAGACATGGTCACATTTGATGACACTGTTGTGGCTAAAACACCACTGTCCCAGCTGAGCAGAAAATACAGGAGACAGAAAAGTAGATTTGTAATATATAATAACATGATTTATTAAAATGATACACAGAGAACCATGGTGATCAATTCATCTGCAGAGCAACAAATCCAACATTCCGATATGTGTCCACACATTTTTATACACAAGTAAACGTCCTTCCACAAGTCCCTCTTCAACCACGTCAGACAAGATTTCCACCAGAATTGCAGGAAACACTTCCCATCTACTAAATCTTGGGCTGGACATTTAGTCTGTACAGTGCGGTTCAGTCATCACTTAATGACTTCTAATAATACATTTTTTGAGAGTACATAACAGGGAAACATCTGGCTTTTTCGTGTTTTCTATGCGTCTGTGTTTAACACCCCATTTCCAGAAAAGATAATAAAAAGAATAATCTGGGATTTGTTAATTCATTTGAACCTTTATTTGACAGACATAAGTTCAATCATTTTACTAACCTGCGTAACTTTACTTTGCAAATATAAACAAAGTTAGAATTTAATTCCTAAAGTGCTCTGCTGCTTAATCTCAGAGGGTTACTTTGTTAAGATGATACTGCTGAAAATGGTGCCGTGATGATGATGTCTGTTGCTTCATCAGCTTCAGCAGCAGCAGGCTGCTCTGAATTCTGCTTCATGTGTCTTTTATGTTTCCAGAAGTCGACAAAACCGCAGGATCAGCTGGTATGAATTATGGTCTGTGCGTCCTTTACGTTGTCTAAAGATTATAAAACTAACAACAACAACAATAACAAGGAGCACAGAAATAACCAGACCAACTATTAGTCCAACATTTCCATCCTTGTCTCCTCCATCCTTGTCTCCTCCTTCCTTGTCTCCTCCTTCCTCTGTGTCTTCAACCTTCAGCTCGATGGTGCAGATGTGTTTAGGTGTCTCTTCATTTATCCATCCAATCCGACACTCGTATGTCCCAGTGTCGTTGATGGTGACGTTCTTCAGAATCACAGAAGCGTCTCCGTTCTTCTTCTCTGGATCTCTCAGCTCCACTCGACCACGAAACAGTTGATGCTGGTATTTTTCATTTGATTTGCCGTCTCTGTAGAGGAAGACATAACCATCATCTGGCTTCAGGTCAGTTCTGCTCCACTCTATCAGTGAGATAGCAGCGTCATACTGACACTGAAGAGCGACGTCCTCTCCAGGCTTGGCTGTTACTTCCTGTGAGCCTGAAAAAGAAGAAGCAGAAAAGGAACATCAGTTGTTAAACAAACACTTTGAGTAGTTGAAAAGGAAACAGGTCCACAGTCAGACGTTGTAAATGTTCATTTCACTGATCAATGATTTCTAATGACAGCTGACATGATGACTGAATCGCCTGAGTGAAGCAACCTCTCAGGTATTTACACCGTCATTTAGCCTACTTTAAGTCATAAAGTTTAGTTCAATTTTTAAATGTTTCCGCTCATTACCGAGTCACTGACTAACAGCCACACCGAAGGATCTTGTTCAGACATGTGTCAAACATCAAATATTCAAACACAGCAGTGAGAGAATGAAGAGTCGTCGCTGATAAAAAGAATTAATAATAATAATCAGGATCATAACTGATGAAGCAGTGATCGTCGCGTGTGCTGCTGCTGCTCACAATGTTAGAAAAAGATGTCTCACAATAATTGACTAATTACATCATGTTACATACAAATTCTACTTTTACATTTGACTTCCCCACACAGCTCACCTTGAGAGAAAACTACCGCTCACAGCAAAATAAGAGGCAGAGGCAGCGCTGTCAGCGATGACATGGTTCAAGGGTGGAGTTAAGGCTGGTGTCTCTCCACTTTAATGAAGTGTAGTTCGATTGGAGAAACACTTGGATCACACTCTCCCTCCCTCCCTCCCTCCCTCCCTCCCTCCCTCTTCCTGCCTTCCAGCTATGGGCGGTCAGTCTTTCAGACACACAGCTTACCTTCAGAGGCGCACAAGTTCACTGCACAGAGTGCGATGAGAAGCAAAGCCAGCGCTGCCACAGATGACATGATGACTGAGCTGGAGCGAAATTTTCAGGCTTCATGTTTTCAAAATTTCGATTAGCCTAAATTCTCGATCAAATTCTCGAGGATTTGAGTTCTGGCTTTTATTGGACGTTTAGATTCTCTCTGTTTTGGACGTTTATATTTTCTCTTTTGTTGGATGTTTGGATTTTCTCTTTTTTGGACGTTTGGATTTTTTCTTTT
The DNA here is from genome assembly GCA_024633595.2 of Lepomis macrochirus. NCBI lineage: Eukaryota > Metazoa > Chordata > Actinopteri > Centrarchiformes > Centrarchidae > Lepomis > Lepomis macrochirus. The sequence continues at coordinate 36,454,074 of JALXJV020000002.1, read as the reverse complement.
TTGGACGTTTAGATTTTCTCTTTTTTTGGACGTTTGGATTTTCTCTTTTTTTTGGACATTTAGATTTTTTCTTTTTTGGACGTTTAGATTGTCGGTGTTTGATCGTAAACATTCAGGAACAATCTTTAAAAAAGTTTTTCCTTTTGGAAATTTTGGTGCCATCACATTACTGAAAATGTTTCATTATAAAAAATCAAGATCCGTCTGTAAAGTAAGTGTCTCTCTGCAGGACCGTTAATGAAAATGTCTGTAAATGTTTTTTTTTCCACTATACATTCAATAAAACTTGTTGCTTTAATTTCACTTTGTTTGTCTGACTGTTCTTTAAATGATTTTTTTAACAGTGACCATCATTTTATTATACAAGACACATATTTATATAAACTGTTAACTGGAAGACAACAGTTTGAGGAGAGCAGAGTGCTGGAATAGATGTTGAATAGTAAAACTGATTATTAGAGAGTAAACATTGAAGCTGCTGTGTGTTGGCGCTGCTCAGTAAAGATCGATGTTGGAGGACACGAGGCGGCTGCTCCTCTGTTGTTGTAACAAAACACTTGGTGCCTCATGTTTCTTTCTTTCTGAGTTTTGAAATTAGCTTCAAACTGCAGTAAAACGTCCAGTCAAAGTTTCAAACTCTGTTTCGTTTACTGTGAATTACTAATGAATCCTCCTTCCTTGTTCGGTGTAACTTGGCTCACAGCCAGCGTGACATGTTGCCAGGAGACAGGCCTCACCTTAATAAATGCGGCACGACATCATGCAGTTAAAGAAGAGCAATGATCCTGTTTTTATCAGGTTTCATTCTCTCTTGGTTTCATCTGCTCTAGAAGCAGGATGCTGTTCCAAAGTCAACAAATAACTGACATGAAGTCTGTTTTCATATTGATATGAAGATAGAAGTCAGACTGGACTGTGAGCTTCCTGTTTTTAAAAGGTAACCTGATAACCGGACAGCTAACTGAGCTCAGATGTGTTTTGGTTGAGCTGCTTTCTTTCCCAGCTCAGATCAGACCGACATCAACAGGTTCAACAGGTCTGATTGTTTGTTCTCCGCCAACGTGTGAAATAAACCAATGTAGCCCATAAAGATTTTACACACCTGTACAACATAAAGCACTGATATAGATTTACCTGCCAACATAATATGGTGTTAAAATTAGCTTACAAGTGCGTACTTTGAGTTAAATACATTTTGAAATCAGGACTTTTACTTGTTTTATTTTGATAATATTGTGTTTTAAATTAAAGACATGGTCACATTTGATGACACTGTTGTGGCTAAAACACCACTGTCCCAGCTGAGCAGAAAATACAGGAGACAGAAAAGTAGATTTGTAATATATAATAACATGATTTAGTTAAAATGATACACAGAGAACCATGGTGATCAATTCATCTGCAGAGCAACAAATCCAACTTTCCGATATGTGTCCACACATTTTTATACACAAGTAAACGTCCTTCCACAAGTCCCTCTTCAACCACGTCAGACAAGATTTCCACCAGAATTGCAGGAAACACTTCCCATCTACTAAATCTTGGGCTGGACATTTAGTCTGTACAGTGTGGCTCATTTCAGGGCTAAATGTGAAGACCTTTGGTTCAATTCACCCCCTTTCCCAAATCACTTAATGACTTCTAATAATACATTTTTTGAGAGTACATAACAGGGAAACATCTGGCTTTTTTGTGTTTTCTATGTGTCTGTGTTTAACACCTCATTTCCAGAGAAGATGGGATATTTTCCAAAATGCAATAAAAAGAAAAATCTGGGATTTGTTAATTCATTTGAACCTTTATTTGACAGACACAAGTTCAATCATTTTACTAACCTGCGTAACTTTACTTTGCAAATATAAACAAAGTTAGAATTTAATTCCTAAAGTGCTCTGCTGCTTAATCTCAGAGGGTTACTTTGTTAAGATGATACTGCTGAAAATGCTGCCGTGATGATGATGTCTGTTGCTTCATCAGCTTCAGCAGCAGCAGGCTGCTCTGAATTCTGCTTCATGTGTCTTTTATGTTTCCAGAAGTCGACAAAACCGCAGGATCAGCTGGTATGAATTATGGTCTGTGCGTCCTTTACGTTGTCTAAAGATTATAAAACTAACAACAACAACAACAACAAGGAGCACAGAAATAACCAGACCAACTATTAGTCCAACATTTCCATCCTTGTCTCCTCCATCCTTGTCTCCTCCTTCCTTGTCTCCTCCTTCCTCTATGTCTTCAACCTTCAGCTCGATGGTGCAGATGTGTTTAGGTGTCTCTTCATTTATCCATCCAATCCGACACTCGTATGTCCCAGTGTCGTTGATGGTGACGTTCTTCAGAATCACAGAAGCGTCTCCGTTCTTCTTCTCTGGATCTCTCAGCTCCACTCGACCACGAAACAGTTGATGCTGGTATTTTTCAATTGATTTGCCGTCTCTGTAGAGGAAGACATAACCATCATCTGGCTTCAGGTCAGTTCTGCTCCACTCTATCAGTGAGACAGCAGCGTCATACTGACACTGAAGAGCGACGTCCTCTCCAGGCTTGGCTGTTACCTCCTGTGAGCCTGAAAAAGAAGAAGCAGAAAAGGAACATCAGTTGTTAAACAAACACTCTGAGTAGCTGAAAAGGAAACAGGTCCACAGTCAGACGTTGTAAATGTTCATTTCACTGATCAATGATTTCTAATGACAGCTGACATGATGACTGAATCGCCTGAGTGAAGCAACCTCTCAGGTATTTACACCGTCATTTACTTTAAGTCATAAAGTTTAGTTCAATTTTTAAATGTTTCCGCTCATTACCGAGTCACTGACTAACAGCCACACCGAAGGATCTTGTTCAGACATGTGTCAAACATCAAATATTCAAACACAGCAGTGAGAGAATGAAGAGTCGTCGCAGATAAAAAGAATTAATAATAATAATCAGGATCATAACTGATGAAGCAGTGATCGTCGCGTGTGCTGCTGCTGCTCACAATGTTAGAAAAAGATGTCTCACAATAATTGACTAATTACATCATGTTACATACAAATTCTACTTTTACATTTGACTTCCCCACACAGCTCACCTTGAGAGAAAACTACCGCTCACAGCAAAATAAGAGGCAGAGGCAGCTCTGTCAGCGATGACATGATTCAAAGGTGGAGTTAAGGCTGGTGTCTCTCCATTTTAATGAAGTGTACTTCGATTGGAGTAACACTTGGATCACACTCTCCCTCCCTCCCTCCCCTCCCTCCGTCCCTCCCTCCGTCTTCCTGGCTTCCAGCTATGGGCGGTCACTCTTTCAGTTAAACCAAACTCACACAGACACACACAGCTTACCTTCAGAGGCGCACAAGTTCAAGAGTGCGATGAGAAGCAAAGCCAGCGCTGCCATAGATGACATAACTGAGCTGGAGCAAAATTTTCAGGCTTCATGTTTTCAAAATTTCGATTAGCCTAAATTCTCGATCAAATTCTCGAGGATTTGAGTTCTCGCTTTTATTGGACGTTTAGATTCTCTCTTTTTTGAACGTTTGGATTTTCTCTTTTGTTGGATGTTTGGATTTTCTCTTTTTTGGACGTTTGGATTTTCTCTTTTTTGAACATTTAGATTTTCTCCTTTTTTTTTGAACATTTAGATTTTCTCTTTTTTTGGACGTTTGGATTTTCTCTTTTTTGAACGTTTGGATTTTCTCTTTTGTTGGATGTTTGGATTTTCTCTTTTTTGGACGTTTGGATTTTCTCTTTTTTGAACGTTTGGATTTTCTCCTTTTTTTTGAACATTTAGATTTTCTCTTTTTTTGGACGTTTGGATTTTCTCTTTTTTGAACATTTAGATTTTCTCCTTTTTTTTGAACATTTAGATTTTCTCTTTTTTTGAACGTTTGGATTTTCTCTTTTGTTGGATGTTTGGATTTTCTCTTTTTTGAACATTTAGATTTTCTCTTATTTTGGACATTGGGATTTTTTCTTTTTTGGACGTTTAGATTGACGGTGTTTGATCGTAAACATTCAGGAACAATCTTTAAAAAAGTTTTTTCTCTTTGGAAATTTTGGTGCCATCACATTACTGAAAATGTTTCATTATAAAAAATCAAGAGCCGTCTGTAAAGTAAGTGTCTCTCTGCAGGACCGTTAATGAAAATGTCTGTACATGTTTTTTTTCCACTATACATTCAATAAAACTTGTTGCTTTAATTTCACTTTGTTTGTCTGACTGTTCTTTAAATGATTTTTTTAACAGTGACCATCATTTTATTATACAAGACACATATTTATATAAACTGTTAACTGGAAGACAACAGTTTGAGGAGAGCAGAGTGCTGGAATAGATGTTGAATAGCAAAACTGATTATTAGAGAGTAAACATTGAAGCTGCTGTGTGTTGGCGCTGCTCAGTAAAGATCGATGTTGGAGGACACGAGGCGGCTGCTCCTCTGTTGTTGTAACAAAACACTTGGTGCCTCATGTTTCTTTCTTTCTGAGTTTTGAAATTAGCTTCAAACTGCAGTAAAACGTCCAGTCAAAGTTTCAAACTCTGTTTTGTTTACTGTGAATTACTAATGAATCCTCCTTCCTTGTTCGGTGTAACTTGGCTCACAGCCAGTGTGACATGTTGCCAGGAGACAGGCCTCACCTTAATAAATGCGTCACGACATCATGCAGTTAAAGAAGAGCAATGATCCTGTTTTTATCAGGTTTCCTTCACTCTTGGTTTCATCTGCTCTAGAAGCAGGACACTGTTCCAAAGTGTTGTGAATTATTTTGGAGCATTGTAGCCTAAATTGTTGTCATTAATTGCTAGAGTAAGGGTGGTCCACATAATCATTATTTAAAGTGTTATTTTATAGTGTAAAGTTAGGATCACGGTGTTAAAACCCTGTAGTTCTGTGTGTGTGTGCTCCTTTCTGTATCTAACTGCCCAGGCTCAACAGTTGCACATGTTTGTGTGAGTTAGCAGGTTCGTGTGCTTTGGGAGCAAAGGGAGGGAGAAGATAGCGAAGGCAGCATCTAAACACCTGCTATACTCATGTACTCACATATTATGACTTATGTACTCCCATATTATGGGTTGTTGTGTTTATTGACTGTTTGCATACACTTATTGATTTGTGTAGTCACTGGAACTCAATCACAGATCAATCAGTCACTTTATAATCATTTAGAGATGCTGTATCAATCAGACGTGCATCTACTGTAACCAAGTATTAATGTAAGATGTGGGTTAGTATGGTTTCTCATGTCATTCAGCATGTACTGGAGTGAACTGTGTATTATGACCGAGAGTGAACTCGTGAGTGAACTTAGAGTGAACCTGTGAGGCAAAATGGTATAAAAAAAAGGAAAACATCTTGGGCAGATTATGTAACATGTATCTTGTCCAATAGCAGAAGGAACATCTCAGCCTATCAGAGACAAGTACTGCTAGGTACTTTCTAGAAGCCAGCGCCGAGGTTACTGGAGGACCACGGCAGTTTAAGATGAGACACAGTGCACTCCATGGATGATCTGAATCTGTTCTGATATGTGAAAGCATGTAATACACTTATTGATTATGTTGATTGTTTTTAAAAAATACAATGATAAAAGTTAAGTTTCAATATTGTCAAAAGTATGCCTGTAGACTTTTTAAAAAATACAGTGAGAGTGAAGTTGAAACCTAATGGTGAATTTCTAGTCCTGAAATATATAAAAAATATATAAAAAGGGACAAATTATGATAAAATAATGCTAGAACAACAACCAAAAAGATGCATCCGAAAGGGTTAAGTCTTGAATAAGCTTCGATAAATAGTACACAAAAGTGGCTTCAAGATGGCAGCAGAGGATAAGAAATTCACCATTGGAGAGGAGTGGTCAGCGACCCCTGGAGTTGGAGTCACGGTGTGACACCCACTTTCTAGGAGGAGCATAAGGTGAATATAAGGCTGCACGCTGACCACTGCTCAGTCTCATCCGATGACCTGCTAGGATGTTACTCGGGTTTATTTGTCCTTTTTTGGAATAAACTCTTTTGCACCGACTCTTGATCGTCTCCAGTGAATTTTTTTTGACTACTGATGAATCAGCTAAAGAAGAAAACTAATAGTATTATTTGTTGAGTTTATTACGTTGGCGAAGGGTAGGGTCCAGGCCCTTACTGGCCCAGCCTGGCCTTATTTCTGACCCGACAAAAGTCAACAAATAACATGAAGTCTGTTTTCATATTGATATGAAGAGAGAAGTCAGACTGGACTGTGAGCTTCCTGTTTTTAAAAGAACATAAGGCTTACATGTAACCCGATAACTGAACGGCTAACTGAGCTCAGCTGTGTTTTGGTTGAGCTGCTTTCTTTCCCAGCTCAGATCAGACCGACATCAACAGGTTCAACAGGTCTGATTGTTTGTTCTCCGCCAACGTGTGAAATAAACCAATGTAGCCCATAAAGATTTTACACACCTGTACAACATAAAAGCACTGATATAGATTTACCTGCCAACATAATATGACGCTAAAATTAGCTTACAAGTGCGTACTTTGAGTTAAATACATTTTGAAATCAGGACTTTTACTTGTTTTATTTTGATAATATTGTGTTTTAAATTAAAGACACGGAAACGCGTGTCAACAGCAGACAGCTGTCAGACACAGCACACTGCTCAGGTACGATGTGTTGTGGATTACAGTGCTATAGTTTACTATACTGGAGTCAAGACTTATTCAGAACTCCGTCTTACCTTCTTTGCCAGGCTTTTGAGACAAAGTTAGCAAATTTACACACATCCAAATTAAAGACATAGTCACATTTGATGACACTGTTGTGGCTAAAACACCACTATCCCAGCTGAGCAGAAAATACAGGAGACAAAAAAGTAGTTTTGTAATATAATAACATGATTTATTAAAATGATACACAGAGAACTATGGTGATCCATTCATCTGCAGAGTAACAGGTTTGATGCTGACAAAAGAATAAAGTAGTTTCAGGTTGACTGCACAAGTCAGTAGGAGCCCATTTCACGTATTCATTATCATCAGCATCATCATCTTCCTCTAACTGCTCCATGTCACTTGAATTGAAATGATCTTCAGGACGTCTTCAATGCTGTACTTAGTTTGCCATAAAAAATACTCACCAAACTCAAATTACCGTGTATTTATTCTCTGTATTGGTACGTATTTTTTAGTTAAAATCAATGAGCAAAAGACAATTAGCAAGTGAGCCTTGGAAACATCCAATTAGTCATTTATCATATTGACACAGCAGGGAAATACAATATTAGCGGTATGTAATAAAGGAAATGCAGTAAAACTATGATTTACAGATTAATACATTATAAATTGTCTGATATACATGCTGTATCTAATTTGATATCCAGTGAAGGTTGAGGTCAAGGGCAACTGGACTTGGTAGAATAAACTAGAAAATGTTTCGGTCCCTTCTTCAGTTCTAACTGACTGATAGGGAAACTCAGCTATTTAACCTCTGGGATCACTAGCTAGGATCATCGATACTGCTGGTTCGTTAGTGCTCCTGGCTGTGGTAACGACAGTCATCATGGTTGTTAGAGCCACCCATGGCCATGTCTGAACAACTATCATTGGTATCCTCACCTGAGACCCAGCGGAAATGCTTATTTAGTTTCCTGGGAAGTGATGAAAGGACCGCATCGTAAGTGGGGGATAAGTGGTGGCGTAGACCCCCTCCTCTGTTTAGCGACAGCTTCTCAACCCGGGTGTAAATGGTTTCCCTGACACCTCTTTTGAACCATCCATCTAAAATGCGCACCTGGTGGTCCTCAAACGAGTGTCCTCTGTCCTTCAGATGTAAGTAGACTGAGTCTTGACCTGAGGAGTTGGCCCTTCTGTGTTGGGTCATGTGTTTGTGTAGTGGTTGTTTGGTCTCCCCAATATACAGGTCTGTGCATTCCTCACTGCATAGGATCGCATACACTAGATTGCTTTTCTTGTGTTTGGGTGTGCGGTCTTTGGGGCACACCAGTATCTGTCTTAGTGTGTTCTTGGGTTTAAAAAACACAGGGATGTTGTGTTGTGTATTGTATGGTCTGTGGTCTATGAGCGACATCATTCCAGGACAATAGAAATCCACATGTTCACCACCGACCAAACTCCCTGGAACTGTTTCATTTGGAAATGGTCAATTTGTCAGTAACATATCTTTTAGTTTTATTACAACGCACAAAACGGGCACAAAAACATTCAAAATACTTCAGTGTCACTTCTATAATAGAGGCCAGCTCTAGTCTGGCGTCTCCTGCTTTTAACAGAGCATCATTAAGAGGCAATAAATTGTTTTTTAAAACATAGAATGAACTCAGAAACACGTTTTTCATCCTGTATTTTAAATCACACTGTGATGCGCAAAGGAACCAGCTGCGATGCCTCAGTGGTCTGTGTATCTAGTCCATATTTTTCATTCTCTTTAATTATTAATGTTAAACCAGAGCTGCAGAATGAAAAATGAAGAAGTGATAATTAAGTCAATCAAATTTTCATGTAAACTGTAAAACATCAAATTAAAAGGAACATTAATTGGTTGGTTTTCATTGAAACCACTAGATGTCACCAAACAGCTGCACACCAACTAGTACTTCTTCAAAGGAACATTTCTTTAATTTCCTCTATGCACCCTTATTAATTCAGATGTTTACATATTGATGGATTGACAGTCTTTCAGGTAGGCATTATCCTATCTGAACCTGCCGGGCAGATGATCTGTTCTTCAAGAAAGCAGAACATTATCACGGTTGTGATCCAAAGCTATACCTTTAATAAAACTCTCCCTGCTGTTGTTTAGCCGACTCCGCATGTAGCAGCTCAGTAATGACAGGTCATGGCAGCTGTACAATACGATCAGGGGGCTGCTGTTACTTTGAGACTGGGTAAGGCTGCAGCATTGGAGCCAAAGTCAACTGCAGCTCTGCAGTTAAAGTTTGCACCAGCTCAGTGGCTGGTGACTGCTGCGTGTCAACAGTCTTAGGATGTGGCAGGAGTAAAAAAAAAAGTCAGGGGGGTTGCCACAACTCAGTAGAGCAATTCTGGCTCAGGTGATTGTTGCAGCACAAGAACAAAAATCGTTTGAATCTCAGCAGGACCAGTAAGTTACTGCAGCATGAATGCACTGCAACTCAACAGGGTCAGGAGTTGGACAAACTGCTGACTGCCCCCTGAACGCAGGAGACACTGACATGCCAACTGGACTCAAGGAGCAGGAGTCGGATGGGTTGTCGACTTGACACTGGAATCAGGAGTTAGCCAAACCTCTGTGTGGACTCAAGAAGCAGGTGTCAGCCAGGTCACCAACCTGAAACCAGGCAGGAAGGCAAGCATCTCCGTGGCACCAGACAACATAGGCTTTTGGAGCTTTGATTGGCTGAGTCTGTGGGATGCTAACCAGTTGAATCCTTGGTGAGATCAGATTAGTCACTGAGGTTCTTGGCAATACTTTCTCAGAGGAACTAGACAGCTGAATCTCAGTGAAGCTGGGGTACCAAGTCTCACGGAAGATGGCCAGCTCAGTCTCTTAACAACCAGGCAACCAAGTCTCTGCTGAAACTCAGTGACAGGGGGACAAAGTCTATTTGAGGAGCTAGACAGCTGAGACTGAACAAGGCCACTGAGTTACCAAACAGCAGAGTGGTAGAGGAGCTGGTTGCGGGACACTCACCGGCTGAGTCTCTGGATTGCTGGGCAGCTCCATCTTTGCACTCCGCAGCGACCTCCACAGCATTAGATGGTGGCGAGGACAAGCAGCTGGGTGGTTATGAAGACAATGAGCTGAGCAGCCATGAGTATAAAAAGCTGGTCATTGATGACTCAGAGAGGCAAAATAGCTTCGAGATGCATGTCTCCTTCAAGAAGACCACTGAAAGTGAATTATACTGGAAACTAGCTGTTAAGGGACTGGCCATCAGGCTCGCCGACTGATGACTAGGAGCCTGTGTCACTTCAGGTTCCTTAGCACGGTTTAGACAGGTAGGTAAATAGATAATTAAATGCCCCAGAGTCTTGTTGTGGATCCTCTTTGACAAGCAAGGAGCAACAGGCAGACTGGTAGCTAGAAGCAGATGAACTAGCAGGCTGGAAATCAGGCAGGCAGCTAGTATGCCAGGGATCGGGCAGACAGAAGAAGGCTGACTGATTGCTTGTAAGACCAGAATCAGGCAAGTCTGAGGATCAGGGTGGCAGCTAGTAGACACCATCTGGTGGGCTGATGCTAGCTGGCAGAACATTACAAGTAGAGATGCAGATGAATGACTGGCAGGCTGAGGAGCAGTGCTGTGGATGAAACTGTTAAACATTCTGGGACAGAGTCTCTTTATTTCTGGCTTCCTGGAAACCTACTCACGCGCCAGTGATCAGGTTGCCTCTTTGTTGTTGTCCCATTTGGCTGCTCTCCACAAGCTCCTCAGCTCAATAAATCCTCAGACCAATAGGCCAAGAGCTGTGACAGGAAAAGCATAGATAGCAGAGATATTAACTTCCTCCCAACTGAACCACTGTGACCTTCACGGAGAGCCAGCTGTTTAGTTTAAGATCATCAACAATTCACTTAATACTGAATCTCTGACAGCTTTAAATAAACATTATGAAAAGAGCAGCTGCAGTTTTCAGCACAGGATATCAGAACAATAAACCACTCAGCAGTGTTCAGTAAACCCATCATAACCAGGTTATTATTTACACGCTGTGTCAGTTGTTGCTTTCAATGTCTTCATTTAGTTTTCTGTCTCTCTTCACTTTGTGTTGGGGCTCAGAGCCTCGTTTTAAAACTGAAATGATTTCACTTGATTCAACTTAACAACTAAACTTTTTGTCATAACAGTTGTTGGAGCGGAAACCACAAAACTGCCAGCCACCGTCACAGAGGAAGGAGGAGGGTTTTACTTGAAGTGAACATAAAATCATCATAACGTAGATTTTACCAAGTTTCAGGATGCAGGAAACATCTCCACTGTGGCTGCTGTGTAAGTTCACTTTAAAAACATCAGCTGAGAGAAATACAAGGTTCTAATTAAGTTATAAATACATAGTTTTATTATCATAAGGAACAGTTTTTAACATAATGTTTATTTTTTTTTGTTTAATTGTAATTTTTGATTGAAATGTTTACATTTCTCTTTAGTTCTGACCTTATTGCTCTGCTGCACATCTAACCAAGGTGAGTAAACTTTTTCTATCAACATCTGAAACCCACTGACTTGTTCTACGTAGGAATCTTGAGAGTTGCTCAAGCTCAGATTTGTTGATTTTAGAGGAGTTTATCATGTAGAACCCAGAGACCGTATTTATTAGACCATGACGTGTCTGCACAAACAATCTGTATTATTAGAAGATTGGTATTAAATTTATTGTATTATATTTATTGGTATCTTCTTATTTAGAGTTGTACTTTAAAAACAACAAATCTCACCTGTTCAACATCAAACACATCAGCATGTGTTGATTCAAGGAAATGTTATTTTTTTTTAATTGAAAATGTAAGGATCATCTCTGTATTTGCAGCTCGTTTGACTGTGAGTCCCAACAGCTCTCAGTTTTTCAAATGGAAGTTTGTCTCTCTGAGCTGTGAGGAGGACGACAGCTCTGCTGGATGGACGCTGAGGAGGAACACAACCACAGAAAACAGGACTCAGTGTGGAGCTGACTGGGGAAGATCAGCTGGTTCTTCCTGTAACATCAGCTACATTTACCCATGGGACAGTGGAGTTTACTGGTGTGAGTCCAGAGAGGGAGCAACCAGTAACACCATCAACATCACTGTCACTGGTAAGATCAGACTGTGGAGTTAGTGTTGATGAAGCTGTGTGTAAATGATGAAATGCTGTAGTTTGTCTCTGTGTTGAGGTGGACCAGTGATCCTGCAGAGTCCTGTCCTCCCTGTGATGGAGGGACATGATGTCACTCTGCACTGTAAAAATGAGACCCCTCCCTCCAACCTCCCAGCTGGTTTCTATAAAGATGGCTCCCTCATCAGGACTGAGCCTACAGGTCACATGACCATCCACCATGTTAACAAGTCTGATGAAGGCCTCTACAAGTGTGACATCAGAGGTCATGGAGAGTCTCCATCCAGCTGGATCTCTGTCACAGGTGAGGAGGTTTCTTTTGATTTCAGTACTTATTTCATCCAGAGATTCACCTGACCAGGTGGGATTTTCTCAACAGATAAATCTACAACCCCAGCAACGCCCACATCTGCCACTCCCACTACACCAGACCCGCCCCAGCTTGTGTTGAGACTGATATTACACCTGGTGGTCTTCTGTCCATACTGCATCTCCACTGTCCTCATGGTGTCTTTATATCGCCCGTGGGGTCGCGAGGTAAACACACACTGAATCACTCACTGACCTTTCAATCTTAACAAAGTATCCCACAACATCAGTTACAGATATTCAGTGTTGATTAATGTTATTCACAATATATGAACTAAAATGTTTTGCATCATAATATTTGCTCATTTCCACTGACAGAAAATGAGCTACCTATCTCCATGGCAACAGCACCACACAACCAAGGTGAGGAGAGACTGGATGAGGCCGTTGATGAAATTGTGGTGGTCAGCACCGTGCATCACTTCTGAGCTGAACAGATCACAGACAGTTTACATTAGTAAGATGGAGGTTATAATATAATTATGACTTAAACAAAAGATAAGACATGATATGATACTTTATTGATCCCACACTGGAGAAATTCACTTGTTACAGCAGCTCTACTTAAACACAACCGAAAAAAACACATCAAAAACACATTAAAAGACGGAAAACGTTAAAACCACACGTTATCAAAATTTATTTTATATGCTTATAAATGGAAATCTTCTTCCTGAGTTTTGTATTGTTTCATTTTTTCTTGACCCAGAAGCTGTCATAAGTAGTAATCGTAAGTGGTCCTATGCCGCATACCTGGAAGTCAGGAGTTTGAAGTTGTGGGCTACATCTAGTTTTCCGAAGATGGACTACAAAAAGCGCATCTTTGACCTGTGTGTTGTCACCGTGTTGCTTTAATTCCTCCCATCTAAAGGTGGACAACCACCGTGGAAAATATTAATTAATTACCAAGGTTGCAAAATGGTTGTTGTTAACACTCCCCCTCCTGCCCGCAGCTATATTTATCAATATGAACCCCAATTATTGTATGTAAATAACAAAACCATTTAATCAGGATGCCATCTGTGACTGAAGTAAAATGACTGAATGATATTGCTGAAGGCTGGGAATACATTGGCCAAAAATAAATAATGCAAACTGAGCATGTAATGTTAGCTTACACATTTCAACATTATCCTAACTTTGATCATTTGACAAGACCAGTAAGATATCTGGTTTCAGTTATTGTTGAAGGTTCAAAACATTTGCATATTGACAAGATAAGGCATATGAGAGAAAAGGCTTCATAGCCTCATCATCATAAGCTCTCCTGTGTTGTGGTTGTCTGTCACTCATTGCGTGTTCATTGCTCATGACAGTTCACACCAGTGTTTTGTTTCATGTCTCTTGACATTGGATTATTCCTTGTGTTTCTCTCTTTCTGTTGTGGATTTGACTTGTCATGTGGACTTGTCAATCACCTATTGGGTTGTGGATTCCTGTGTTTTTGTTTCTAGAAAACCAAACCCATCTCAGAGCTGTGTCACCTGTTTGTTCAAATAAAACCCCTCAAAAAATCCCACTTGTTAGTGTCTGCATCTGGGCCTAAACCCCTGAGTCCCATGTCTGCTTGATGGCAGACCATAACAGAAATCACTGCTTTAAGCTTGAATTGGTCATTTACTGCCAGACACATTAGGTGTGTTTGACTTTGTGTGGCGCTTTGCAGCGCGCTGACTAAACCTGATGCATGCTGGACTTAATTAAAGGCACACACAGTAAGCTCACACACTCTGCAGGAGATATAATGTGTCCGACTTGGCTGCAGTGTTTTTATACCCCGCCCCTGCAAACACCTGCTGCTCATATTTGACCATCAAGTCTGCGAAAGTCAATCTCAAACGCACCTATTGTGCTACGCTTCCTTGGCGTGCAACATCTCCACCTAGTGAAGTTAAACGTACACTTTATGTTTGAATATCATCACGATTGCAATGCTAATTTCCATCAACATGGGAGATTCTCATTATATTATCTACACTATGAAGTGGACTGACTGATGCTTTTGTAACTTGCAGTGTGTGATTTGATGTGTTTTTACTTTGTGTTTTTAGTTACAGCACCTTCATGTGGAAGGCAACAAATAAACAACTTGAAACAGAAATCTGTTGTCTCTCATTTGGAGAACTGCCAAACTAAACACCAATGTTTGTTATAGTAGTTGTGCCTGGTTTCTCTGTGGTTTGAAGCCAGTGCAGAGTAAATAAATGAGGGTTTTTTGTTGTGGTTGTATCTGTGTGTTTTCAGAGATTATTCAGATGGAAAGTACTTGATGTGGTTTGGTTGCGGCTAACAGAGTGAGTATCTTTGTTTCCAGTGTTTCTACAGCAAACTAGGTCACCATAACTGAGGTATGTTACATTCCCTCAAAGCTGACTCCCCACAGAGTAAACAAAAACATTTCAGGGTTCAGACCTGGTTTTTGGTATGTTAGTGTATAGATCAGAGATAGTGTTGTCATAGTAATGGTAAGTGTGAGTTTTAGACCGTGTAAAGTGAGGACATTTTGGAAAATAAGGGGATTTTGGAATATAGCACTATCAGAAGCTTCACAGCTTTATAGAGGATTATTTCAGAACTTTTACTTTGGTAAAACAAATACTGATTTCACTCTGGAAAAATACTTTCTTAATATTCTCTCAAATAATAGTCCTGGATTGAAAATGTTGCTTAAATAAAAGTAAGTATAATCAGGAGAAGGCACCCTAACCCTACTCAAAGCAGTACTGCATCACGTGCATTCTGTGAAGCCGCATTTGGTATAGCTGTATTGTTGTCTGGGTGGAAACTGTAGAGAGAAAGTGTTGCGGATCTTCTAAGCAGTGCACAGTGCCTGTCAAAAGTGCATGTGTGCTCTCTCTTGCAGACTTTATGAGCCCTTTATGCACACTTTCTGTAAGTGGTAAATGGTCTGAGGTGGGCTAAGGTGCCAACTGCATCTTGCCCAAGGACGCTTCGACATTCAGACTGGGGTGAGCCAGGGCTCAAACCACCAACCTCTCATCCAAGGCAAAATCCTAGAATAGTTCAAGCTTATAGATAGATAAAAGATTGGGATTGGGCCTGTGTCAACCAGACCATTTGTTAATGTAACAGGTACCAAACCAGGTATTGCAGCCAGTCTAATACTGTGCTAGTGTTGTTGACCCGTAGCTGCTTGTTATGACACGCTAGGCGGCTAATGTTAAGCTCATGCTAAGGTCGTGACTATCTGGAAATACTTCCAAAACCCCTCCAAGAGGCCAAGATCCTCGAGGGGCAGATGGATCCACAATGGCCACAACATCTCCAACAGCAAGATTTTTCCTCTCCTCATTCCATTTCTGTCTTTCTTGAAGCAAGGGTAAATATTCTCAAACCCATCTTTTCCAGAAAAGGTCAGCCAGGTATTGTGTCCATTTCCATCGCCTCCTTCCATACCGACCCTCTGGCTTAAAAATCCCAGGAGGAAGTGATGGCTTTCCTCTGAGCAGGAGCAGATGGTTTGGCGTTAAAGGCTCCAAGTCATTTGGATCGTCTGAGAGCTTTGTTATAGGGTGGTCATTCAAAATGGCTTCAGCTTCATCATCATCATCCAGGGTTTGTTGATGCAACACTGAGTTCAGCACCCTTCTCACCAGGTGGATCATTCTCTCCCAAACACCACGAAAATGGGAGGCAGCAGGTATGTTAAAAGTCCAATTAATTCCTACCTGCGCCAAGAATGACTTTATTGTGTCCTGGTCCAGTTTGACAAGAGCTTCTTTCAGTTCTCTCCAACAAAGTTTGTTCCATTGTCAGACCACAGATGTTTCACTTGTCCTCTTCGGCTGATAAATCATCTTAATGCATTTATGCAGGAATCTGCATCAAGAGTAGCTGCTACCTCCAAATAAATGGCTCGACTTGCAAGGCAGGTAAATATGACACCATATCTTCTGCAGCATGTTCTTCCTCTTTTAATTTAAATTGGTCCAAAGTAATCAACTCCTGTGTTAGTAAAGGGTGGGTGGTCTGGGAGAATCCTTGCAGCAGGTAAGTCAGCCATTTTTTGATATGGGGACGTCCATTGTATCGCCTGCAGATGCTGCACGGTCCAATAATCCTTCTCACAGCAGAATTTCCCTTTGTGAACCAGAACTTTCTTCTTACAGCTGCTGACAAAGTGTGAGCTCGTCCGAAATGTTCAAGAGTTTGATGAAAGCATTTGAGGATTAATGTAGAGATGTGTTGTTCTTTAGCCAGGATTATTGGATGTTTAGATTCCTCTGGCATTGCACTTCTGTGAAGTCTGCCTCCAACTCTCAAAAGTCCATCCTCCAAAACAGGATCCAACACATAGATAGTACTCTGACGGCTCACTCTGGTGTTCTGCGACAGAGATTCAATCTCAAGCTTGAACCTTTGTTGCTGGCAGTACAAAATGAAGAATTCTGCACTCTGTAGCTCTGCCACAGACTGCTGGTCTTTGGGTCATTAGTGGTCCTCTGGCACCCTCTTGTGTTCATTTTGTGCACAACTGGATTTTTTTTCACTGAAATGTCCAACTGTTTTCTACCTTTGCATTTCTCTTTCAACACACTCTTCAGCCTCAAGTACCAGGCCACTGCCTTTTTAAGTCTCCTCCAGTCTGAAAAGTGTGCAATTAGCTGGTCTGTGGGAGTAGGAGTGTTAATGCTGATTGCATAGGCTGCAGCCTCCTTCCTGAACTCCTTGTCTCCAACATCCAAGGTTACGTCCAACACATTTTCAGGGCACTTTTCCTCTTCTTTCCACAAGAATGCTGGTCCTTCCAACCACGCACTGGTTTTCAGGAAGTCTAACACCTTCAGTCCTCTAGACACATAATCAGCTTGATTTTGTTTTGTGCTGATGTGTTTCCATTGAATGGGCTCAGACAACTCTCTGATGGTTGCAACTCTGTTAGCCACAAATGTGTGAAAGCGTCTGTCTTCATTACTGATGTACTTTAACACAGATGTGCTATCAGTCCGAAACACAGATTATTCCAGTTGTATGTTCAGCTCTGCTTTGACCATAGCATCAATCTTTACAGCTAGAACAGCCACAGACAGCTCAAGCCGAGGAATGGTTATGGTCTTCAGTGGTGTTACTCTGGCCTTGCTAAGGACAAAGGCAACAGGGATGATGTTTTCATGGTTTGTCATTCAAATGTAGATAACAGTCCCATAGCCTACTTCACTGGTGTCTGAAAAATTGTGGAATTGTGCATGCTTTATGGCTCCAAATCCAACCTGTTTGTGGTAAATAAGTGCGATGTTTGTCAGTTGCTTCACAATCTAAAAGAGTGACGATACTCTTTTATGTAGTTTTGAAAAGACTACATAAATTAGATTAGATATGGTGTGAGAGGGAGGGGTTTGGGGACAGAGGGAAACATGTTTCTAAACAAATTTCAAACCCAGATATATCGGTAAATGTTAAACTGCACCTTTCCCTTTAGTGTGTCTCCTGAAAAAAATATGTCTTTATCCTGATGTCTTTAAGGGTTTTATTCTTTGCAAAGGGTCAGACAAACATGCAGAGTGCAACCAGACTGTCAGAGTGTAAGACAAAGTGAAGAAACATGTGACTTTATACTCAAAGGGTATTACGCAGCTGTCTCAGGGAGGAAGAGAGTAAAAACCAACAGTTCTGAGACGAGGGTCTATCAAGGGCAGTCATATAAGAAACCTCTAATGAGCTACTTTCCCATGAAAACTGCATAAACCTAACTACAAGATATTAAAGCAGTAAGCACCACACAGTCATACAGGGGCCTTTAATAGTGTGGTATATAAAGGTAAAACACCGCAAACACAAAAAGAGCATTTCCATCACAATGTAGAGGACAGCAGAGTGAGACGCTTTGACATTAGATGACGGTCCATTTTTGAAAACTTCTTTCCCAGGTACCAAAATTAATCTGACCCACATATGGGCTACTTGTTTGTGCTTATTCTGGTCTAATATAAACCTGTGTCTCTGCCCGAGTCTGGCATCTGTACAGTGTGACAGTCAGATGAAACATTAATTGGCCTGATCTGGCCCAGTGTGACGGACACAACAGGAAAAGGCTGCGGTCCAGTTTGGCTCAAACGCCATATTCTTTTATCTGTTTCTGAAAAGCTGAAATGTGATACTCTAGAAAAACGCATCCTATCCTGGTTGGAACAATATTATATAAATACACAAGGTTGTTGTTTTGGTCGACCTGGGGATGTAAGAGCTTGTGTAGATGCTCTTGGTACTTTAGGAACATCCATTTACCAAGAATCTAGGTGTGATCTTTGACAGTGCTTTTAAATATAAAAAACAGATTAGACCATTTCTTCAAACTGAGACTGTCGGCTAAAGTCAAGCCCTACCTGCCACGCAAAGACTTTGAAAGAGAAACTCATGCATTTATGTTGTCTCGACTATAATTCTTTATATATTGGAGTGGATCAGTCGCCTCTCCGTCTGTTACAGTTAGTCCAGAATGCAGCAGCTCGACTTCTAACTGGAACCAAAATGCATGAGCACATTACCTCTGTTTTAGCCTCGCTCCACTGGTTTCCTGTCATGCGTTAGAGAGTTTGAGATTACGACAGCCGCTCATCAAAACAGTCAGCCAACCGGCAGCTGGAAAGCTTCTGCTTTCTTAGTGGAGTAGCCTACATTTTCGTGAATGCTAAAGCATTGGAGGACTTTGGTGACTCAACATCAAATTTATACAGTGTTACAAAACAAGAGATATTTGTTAAATTAAACCAAAAATAAAATGTGACCATATATTTTGTGTGCGTCAAACTTAGATATTCTCCGTCGACAGTGACACATGTTGAATTTTTTAAATTTTAAAGACAAGCAATAAGCTACTTACTACACTGTTATGTGGACGGCTGCTAAGAATGGCAGTAACGGTAAAAACAAACCAAAATGTTAGATAATCCCGCTCCTGAGTCAATATAAATGTCCACCATTAATATTTACAGCTCCTGGAAAGTGTTTCATTTGTATTTCGTTTATAAAAATCGGTGTTGTTTTGGTTAAAGGTCATCCATATTAATTAAATGTCATTATCTCGCCTGGAACGTTGAAAACCGTTAGAAATAAGATGAAAGCAACTTCGTCTGTTAGAACAGAACTGTTTATTCAGCCTGTTAATAGAGGCTATGCATTGATGTCACTTCTCCTTCCGAACACGCTGGACTGAGCGGCAAAACATCTGTTACCATGGCTGCGTTTAGCAAACTGGGAGTAAAACAAGTGAATATTTGCTCAAATTAAACGCAGTCAGACTTGACAGTGATCCTAACTGCTTACTAAAGAACTAATGGTCCAGCTCTTTCCCATTTTAGATGTGTTGTTTGTGTTTTAGCTGATTTAAGCTGACACTACTGCTCGTCTTTCTGCCACGCAGTGAGAGTAAACGACATTCTGTGACATCATGCGCTACCCTCTATAAAAAAAAGGTTTGTTAGGTTTACATTCCCTGATAATATAGGAAAGGTGTGTTTTCCTATTGAGATGTGATAGGTACATTCACCTTTTATGGGTTGAACAAGGTGTGACGAGTATTCATGTATGAAACTGTGTTTTTTTTTGTGGTTAGATACATGTTGTTAACTTATTGTAATTTAGTAACTTAATTGGGAAAATGAGTGACGTGAAAAAAAGCCTTTATGGATCGACTTAAATAACTGCATTTATTTAAATAAATTCTGGTCAGACCGTCCAGACCAACGGCAACAAGTTTCCAGTGTGGTTCATTTCTCCTGTTTTACAAGTAGCCTGGTATTATGTGTGTACACGGCCTGCGCCTGGGGCCTGTAACATAAGCACCTAATTAAATATCTGAAGGATACGGGATTAATGGAGGATGTTGGCTTTTTGTTTTGTTGTTTTGTTTGTTTTTAAAGTTTATTAGTCTGCAAATCATCTGTTCCGGATGTTCCAGTCCAGTAGGTCGCAGTAATGCTCCTAAACGCTAGTTGCCATCCGCAAATCAAATCAAAAGAAGAAGAAGGCTCCTCGGGATCCCGCAGTGGTTCTGTATCTCGGCCTGAGTCAGTCCAGGACAACACAGTCCACCAGTCTGTCGAAACCTACCGGACGATGGAGAACCAGAACCGGAACCTCAGGAGCCAAACAGCAGCCTCGTGCTCTGATAGCACCGATGTTCAGGTCAGTGTTCATGACTTCATCACGAGACTAAAGGCACGAGGAAGAGTCTCGAGGGTCCGTGTATCATCCGTTCATTCTGTTGTTAGAGATCAGACCCTGAAAACCCGCTCCAGGGTTTGTGCTGACGTGGTTTGATTTCCAAAGTGTCTCCGTGATTCCTGTTTTCATCTTGAAGAGAGGAAGCTGAAAGAAAACAAGAGAAGCGTTTCTCTTTTCTTTGTTCCTGGTTTTTCCCGCGCGGCGCATGCGCGGTGCAGCACGTGTTGTGTCGGGAGCGCGCAGAACAAACAATGATGAAAAGTCATGCAGTCATCATATTTCCTCGTGGGTTGGTGAGTTTATCATCGTCAACAGTCTGCCTGCGTTATTATTCTCTGAATGAGGGTCCTGCATGTTTCAGCTCTGAATAATATTTGTGGAGACTCTTAGTTGAGATCAGAGTCAGTTTTCCTCCACTGGTGCTCAGCTTTTCCACACATCCTCTTTGAAGTTTGGCCTGTGGGGCGTTCCTCCACTTTTGCTTAACATAGTACGTGATTTAAGAGGATCATTTCAAGTACAGTTACATCACTTTTCCCCATTACAGGTTGATTTACACGTTTTGTCCGCACCAGAAAAACTTTGTCGAGCCCTCAACATCAGTTGTTTCTGAGATTACACAGCGATTTATTTGGAAGATATCTGTGTATGTTTTGTTTTACATTGTATAAAAGCGTTATACAAATACAACTATTATAATATCTAATTTTTCTAGTTTCTAGTTTTATCCCTCCACTTTTCTCTGGGGATTTTGGAGCTGGCTCATAGCAGGTGCAGTTTACTACAAGTGACTATAGTCAATCAGTCACAGACTCCGCATCAGACATAAATAAACGGTTGAAACGCGGATAGAAATCATTTAGGCTGATAGAAAACATGCCACACAACGCAAAGGTGGTGCTGAAAAAGTTGGTTTGAGGCAGGTGCAGCAAAGTGCCTCAATATTACAGACTTTTCTTTTATGCTGCTGTTACTTACAACCTTCCTGAGACAGCAGTGAGGGCGCCTGCAGCAGTGTGGGTAGGAACTTGTTACAAGTAGCCTAACGCAAATTTGCTAAATAAATAAAATAAAATAGGCTAAGTTATTGGCACCTTTTTCCCGTTCCAAGTGTACTTTTACTCTTTAGCCTACTCCAGTCATTTCTTTGGGCCAGTAATGTATTTTTCGCCATTCATACCTTCATAACTTCACCTGTCTGTAATCTGTAATCTGCGTTTTGCTTCCTTAACAGCAGTTAGCTGTCAGCCAGGCTGTGTGGAGTCACGCAGATCAGCTCTGGTCTCAGGTGCTTGTCACAGAGCTGGGCAGATGCAAACACTTAGAAAATCAGCCAAACAGCTTTTCAGTTTTATTGTTCTACTAATAAAAGTGAAATCCAGTGAGTGCACACCATGGCACTGGTGGCCTGTTGGGAAGCAGCCTGCGTCGCTCTGAAACAAGCCGGCATATGAATGCGTCCAAAAACTGAATGAGTCCAGGATGCGTCCCAGCGTCAGGCAGCACAGAGCAGATGGACCGGACAGGAAGTCAGACACAGAAACGGCAGAGAATTTGGTCAATTTTCTATATAAAATTCCCGTTACAGACTTCCGATCGAACATCAACAATAAACACAGTTAAATCAGACAAAAAGAAACAGTTGTGCTACGTAGCCTACTTAATCATAGTAAAAGCAGAAACAGCAGGCACTAATCACCAAATCAACAAAATCTAAACATATCGGCAAAGTCCAGCAGATAAAATGGTCTGAAATGCTCTCTGTGGTTTTTGCTAGATACACCCGTCAAGACGAGAAACGAAGCGATCCACAGAGAGCTTTGAAGAATGTAGCAGAAGCACAAAAAGGACAATTAAAAACAAGTCATTAACGTGGGGCAGCTACATGCTGCGCTGCTGAAATGCTTCCAGTGGAAGTTGATGCCGTAAATAACCCACTGTGGACACCATAGACTGTATATAAAAAGGCGACATGCAATTTTCATCCAGCCCTCAGAATTCTCCATGATGCACAAGGGTGAAGGGAATTTTGTTAAAATGTGCTAACAGTTTTTCCATTTGTTTGAAATACAAATGTTATTTTGTGATCTTATGTTAAAATTAAAACTTTTTTTCTTTAGAATCTTGTGTTTTTGTTGGTAGTTGTCCTTCTTGTGGTGGTTTACCATTGAAACCAGGAGTGAAGGGACCGCTTCATTTGGTAAGAGCTGCTGAATTCTCCCCGGACCGCGCGGCGCCATGTAACCGTTATTAAATTCAGTAGTCCACGTGAGTGGGCCCCTACCAGCCGGGGCCCTGGGTTCGGCCGCCCCAATGCACCCACGCTACCTCCGCTTATGACTTTCCAGTAATGGCGTGTTAAGCGTATTTGGTCTCTGCAGAGGAAATGAAGACTTCACACTGTAACATCTAAGTCTGTTGATCACTGGAGTGAATCTGATATTTTAACAGTATCCTGTTGCTGAAAACAGCATCGCTTTCTTTTGTTCTTTCACATCGGTTTCTATTTGTTTTATAGGAACGTCCGACGGTGAGTCCATAAACAGAATGTCGCCGGTGAAACTAATCATGGCTTTCATTCAGCAGCTGTTTATTCACCAAACAATAATATTTTAGATGAACAGAGAGAGAAAATATGGGTGTACAGAACAGTCCTGTTGGCCTTTAAGCACGACGCACAGCTTCCTCTGTATGCAGGCTTACCTGCTTCAGCATCCAGCTGCTCCCATGTTACTGCCACAATGATTCTTTGCGTTGGAAGAATCTGATTGTATTGGCTGCTTGTGCTGCTGCAAAGCACCGGTACTGGCGCTGATATGGCAAACATGAGACAGGCAGTGATAAGCAATAGATAGCAAGACAAGTCCGCAGAGTCCAAAGCTCCAGTTTTTGGTAAGATTGATGATGATATGGCTTATTTATTTATTGTATTCAAGGACTCAGCTGAGTTGATTTTCTTTTGTCACTCTAGGTGTTTTCAAAGTCAAAAGTCAAAGTCAGCTTTATTGTCAATTTCTTCACATGTCAAGACATAAGAGATCGAAATTACGTTTCCCTCTATCCCACGGTGTACAGACAAAAACATAACATTCAAGTAAACCATATCAATACTAAAATACATACTATGAAGGCAGATAGAGCAGCAATATTTGAGTTGAGAATGTGAATGTACAGTTATGCATACAGTCAATATAATATAATAGTGCAAAAGTCCGTTTTCAGTGTGCAATGTGCAATTATGCATACAGTCAATAAAGGCTCATTTAGTTATGTACTCTAAATTTCTCAAGAATGCAGGAATAAAGGTCTCTAAAGATCCAGAGGCCCCGACAAATGCTTTGTCTGGAGAGTGGTTTGACCAGGGACAAACTCCTTGTTGTCTGTGACCATCCTTGGCCTTAAAAACCTGTTAAGTGTCCGTGAACAGTTAGCTAAACAAGTAGGTCAAGGTCAAGGTTACTTTATGAGTAAGTAGCCAAAGTAGCCAAAGTCGTCACATGGAGATGAGCATCTTGCAGTAATTTAAGAGGACTGAGGTCACAGGAGGAGGAGAAGAACAAACTGAGGAGGACGAGCTTGTAATTTGAATAGATAGCGACTAATATATTCTAAAACTCACATAGTAAAAAGACTTAACATAAAGCCAATAGCACGTCATCAGGGTTTGCATTGAAGACAGTTCTGTGTTCACAAACATTTGTTGCAGGGAGAGTCAGGAAATATCACAGACAGCTTACAAGTGTAAGGTTGGGATAACTGAATACATTTGTACTGTGGCAGCTACATTAACAAGCAGCTGTTCCATGTTTTTTATCAGGGGTGTTGTTAGGATCTTGAAACATTGGGGGCTTAGCCCAGCCCATAAAACTTCATATCTTCACATAATAATTGACCCTCCACCAAGCATTAAAGCAATAGTAAACATACTGTACTTGTATGGCTCAACAAAGCAACACTATTATGTTGTGTCTAAATCAAATAGGCTGATAATAACAACAAAACTGCAACACTGTGAAGCGGGGAGTATGGGAGTACTCCCCCTGGAAATTTTGAATGTTAAACACTTAGTTTCCTGCATTCTGGTTTTTAGCACCAATTTCTGCATCCATTTATTGTGGAAATTATTTACGTAAAGGGACACACAAAATTCAGGCAGCTCGTAGGGGGCTGTATCTTTGTTTCACTGTTGCTTTTAATGTCTTTAAGGCAATTCTGCCTTCAGATGTTATGACTGATTGCTCGTTTGATCGTCCTTGTTGCTGAATTTTGGTTAACATTTAAGAACATTTTGATATTTTATGACCTTGTAACTGATTTTTTATTCCCATCTTAAATGTGCAATTGTACACCTGCCTGCCTTGGCCAGGACACTCTTGAAAAAATATTTTTCTGGTTTAATAAAGGTTTAATAAAACAATTCAAAATCTAAAATTGTAACAGAATATAATGCAGAGCAGCTTTCAGAGATGTTTCTCTTGTAGATCAACTTTTAACGTCATCACTGCTGAATCAACACACAGGCAGGTGTGACTGACTGAGGTAACCTCTTTAAATGTGCATGTGGCACCTTTTCACTTCATCAATAATACATTAAATCATTTTAATTCAGTTATAATCTCCTGGACTTTAATAGCTCCTGTGTTTCAGCAGGTTCTCTGCTCATGTCCTAAGTTCTGCACAGAATCTAACTGGGTTCTCTGACATTTCCAGAATAAAGGAATATTTTGAGAGGTCAAACAGGATAAATCATCATAGACTTTGCAATTAATCCACACTTCACCTGCGTGCTGCACCTTGTGGATGGGATCCATATCACGGATTCTGAAACCTGTTGCCCCACTACTATCCATGGTAGTGTGGGGATGTTTTGTTGTGCAGGATCACAGGCCCTGTGTGTCCACATGAGGAAAGGTCAAGATTGGCTATCAGAGATGGACTGTCTGTTGCATCAGACTAGGCAACTTGATGAGTTTATCTTTTTAAGTAGCCCATTAAAATATTCCTGCAAATGCAGTGAAGTGATTATCTGTAATTTAGCTATTTCTACAATTATTTTCCTTTTTAAATCTCCATGAAGGTGTTTATAAGATCACTTTAACATATCAGTTTTGCTCCCCAGCCAACTTTTGGTACCTGTGCCTTTTATTATGGAGATGTAGCCAACCAAACCTCTTGTTCTGCAGCAGCACAGGCTGCCAAAACAATCTGATTATTCCTGAAGCATCTAAATAATCTTCACAATGCAAAGAATTATTGTGGCAGAAACACGAGAGCAGCTCGTTGATGAAGCAGGTAAACCCGCAGACATAGGAAGCTGTGCGTCATGCGTAAAACCCAACTATTTTATCCATCCATATGCGCGCTCTCTCTCGCTCTGCTGAGTGAAAGATCAGTTTCACCAGCGACATTCAGTTTATGGACTCACCGTCGGGCATCGCTATAAAACAAATAGTAACCGATGTGTATTAAAGAAAAGAAACAGGCTGATGTCCAAAGCGATGCTCTGTTCAACAACAGGACACTTTTAATATATCTCAGTCAATGCAGTGATCATCTGACACAGATCTTACAGTGTGTAGACTTCATTTGCTCTGCAGAGACTAAAGACGCTTTTAATGCGCCATAATGGAAAGT
>JALXJV020000002.1:36208723-36427612 GCA_024633595.2 Lepomis macrochirus | reverse complement strand
AGAAACTAATCTAAACTTGTCACTTTTCAGTCAACCGACCAATCACAGCCTGGATGGGGCAAAACATTCAAGAGTTTGATCTGCTACAGCAAACTTTCAAATATTAAACAACATGATTATTAACAAGTTAGTACTTAGCATTTACAAATAGAGACAGATGGAGCTCCTTTCCTGCACAAGGATGTAATGAATAAAATCAACCCACAGAAATGAAACAGCTGTAACTAGATTTAATCCTCATCTAATGGTAAAATGTTATACTATCATCTAGATCACAATGAATATGGTAATAAATATATTATTACACTACCAGTATACTATCAACTGAACATTATACTCTTTATTTAATGTTGTATTATTATACTAATACACTCATGTAAACTAATTACTCCTCCAGGTTGTGGATAGTCTCTGCAGTAAACTATGCCAGTGTGCGAACATTTGCTCGTTTTAGCCTCCTCCTCCTCAGAGAAACATGCTCCCCTTGTTCTCTGTTCAAGTTGAGAAATGTTCAAAATGAAGCAGCGTGAATGCGTTTGTGGGCTTTAAGCTGACGACACTGAGAAAAAGCTTCCCCACATTGGTCACACGAGTACGGCTTCTCCCCTGTATGAACACGTTGATGGCATTTTAGCTCACTTGATCTGGCGAAAGCTTTCCCACATTGGTCACACCAGTACGGCTTCTCCCCAGTGTGAATACGTCTGTGATTTACTAGATCACTTGATATAGTGAAGGCTTTCCCACATAGGTCACAACAGTACGGCTTCTCCCCAGTGTGAAAACGATTGTGCCTCTTTAATTCAACTGATGTAGCGAAAGCTTTCCCACATTGGTCACAAGAGTATGATTTCTCCCCAGTGTGACCACGGCGATGGACATTTAGGTTACTTGATGTACTGAAAGTTTTCCCACATTCTCCACATGAGTATGGTTTTTCTCCAGTGTGAACACGATAGTGCCTTTTTAAGTCACATGATGTAGCGTAAAGCTTTCCCACATTGGTCACACCGGTGTGATTTCTCTCCAGTGTGAACAAGACAGTGGTTATTTAGGTTACATGACACAGTGAAAGCTTTCCCGCATTGGTAGCAGCTGTACGGTTTCTCTCCTGTGTGAACACGTTTGTGTCTTTCTAGGTTCCACGATGCAGCAAAAGCTTTCCCACACTGGTCACAACTGTACAATTTCTCCCCAGTGTGAACATTACGGTGCTTATTTAGGTTACTTAAGCTACTGAAAGCTCTCCCACACTGGTCACAACTGTATGGTTTCTCTCCAGTGTGAAGTCTCTGATGAGTCTTTAAATATCCAGATCTTGTGAAGGATTTGTCACAGTGTTGACAGTGGTAACGTTTGAGTCCCTCTCCTCCTCTCGTTTCTATGGCACAGACAGACATACAGAGAGAAAGACAATAAGTGAGAGCGTCCTGCTGTAGAGAGCTATTTAGAACCATAAATGACATTTAGAGCATGTCTGTGGAACATAACCCACAATGTTCACAGTTTGATTACGTACTAATGCATTTCTTACCTGTGATGATAAACTGCTGGAGTGTGTCCACAGAGGGACCTGGGGAAATGGCATTAAAGGAGCAGTTCTAAGCTGGTTAAAGTTCTAATTATCAGACCGATCTCAGTTGCATGTTAACAAGGAATCCTCCATGCACAGCAAAGTTAGTCACCCAGTTCAATAAGCTACTGGGCTTGGACAATTCTATTCCCCTCAGTAAGCTAAACTTCAAGCATGCCTTAAAGGTGGATTTAACAATCCTAATCCACAATACATATTTCTGCCAAAGTCAGTTAGAAATCTCCTCACAGTTTGCTAGTTACATGACTTTTCCACAGACATTCAGCTTACTTTCTAGTTCACTAAGACATTGGGATGTTAGCAAATAGTGAGGTAAATAAATATATAATAAATGCAGAGTGGGTTTTCTTTATGAAGGTTTTAGAACATAGTATTTGTCAAAAATCAACACCAACATTGACTTTTATCCATTTTTATTTTTTTATTCTGTTAGATCAAACACAGAAATCCTTCTAGGTATGTTAGCAAACAAAATGTCCATGCCAAACATTGACCATACAAATAGGTATTATTAATTTCCACTTTCACTTCCATAAATCTTTTATCCTAAATCTTATCCATAAATCTTTTATCCTAAATCTTATCCATAAATCTTTTCAACCTGGTATTTACCAATAAATAGTGGCAACATTCATTTTTATGCATTATGGGTCAGATATTTGATTAAAGGATTCAGTCTCACCTGCTTAATTATAATCCATGTGTATTGTCCATTATTGCTTTTATATTTTTACTACTACCCTTCAAAGTTTTTATTATCTGATCCTTATTACCCATCAAAGTTTGCTCTAGAAATTAAGCAAAAATACAAGATCACTTTGAACGGAACAAAATTTATTTTTCAAAACATTAAATGTATCAAAACTTCAGAACAAAACACAGCCAAATAAAATTCAGGATAATGTGTGTGAGAGAGAGAGTGACAGTTCATTTGCAGCAGGAGCTGCAGAATTGGCTTGTGTGAGCCTTGCAGATGTATTTGCAGCAAATGGTGGCAACAGCTCTTTTTCTCTTGGCTGAAATCATCAACCATACTCGTGGGGCTTCTATTTCAAGCAGACTTGCTTCTGGGATTTGCTGCTGTGCCACCATGGCTGCAGAGGCTGGTGAGAGCAGAAGGCACCGTCTTTGCTGCACTAGGGTTGTCACGGTGAAGTAATTTCTCCTGCGGTAATATGTTGGGCTCAACAGCACAGTATGCGGTATTATCGCATTTTTCATCAATGAAGTAATTTGGTCCCATATAGCAGAGTAAGAGTGTCTTTGGATCTCACCTCACTGCACAGTGAGCCGCTAACAGCAGCTTTATGGTCGGTGCAAGCTAGCTTCTGGGTACCAGTCAACAACATTGGCAAGCAAACTAATTTTTGTAGTTTGACCGTGTCTTTTTCCCCACATAACGTTAGCAATATCGTTACCTTCAGGGCAAGTCTATCAAGTCAATTTACATACCGCAGCAACGCGCACACACACACCTTTGCGGAGCAGAATGGGCTGTCCATAACTAACCACTACGTTGTAGTAACGTTATAACTAAATTTCCACATAAAGCAACATGAAAAACAGCTGCAGGCAACCGACACACTACGTTCCTTAGCTTCAAATGAGACTTTCCATTCAGTTTCTCTTGACTGTCCCTCAGGATTACAATGTTAATCCAACATGGCCAAAGCCTCAAAATTGGAAGTCAGGTCACCTACAGCCCATAGCAATCCGTCCATTAACTGTTACAGAGCTCGTTACGGTTGTGGAACTTTTAAAGCACTAATTTATTCAATAATTTATTAATTTAACACGCACCGAAGTGTAAAGTATGAACACTATGGTTGTTGTGATGCTTGCCATCCTCCGTAGTTGATCAGTACCGCAGTATCTCAATTTTGCAGTTATCGCAACAGCCCTAAAGAGCACCAGCTCCTCCAAAAAAACCTTCTTTGAAAGGTTTTGCTCTCATTCCAGGATGAATCCACTGACGTCCAATGGACAAATGCATTGAATGCGTACGCATCCATAGGGTTGTGAAACAGTGCCATTGGCCACTGAAGTGTTCTTCTTCGGCGGATGTAGGTACCTTCAAGAAAAAAAGATTAAAGAAAAATGAATATATGACACAAATATTCTTCATTCAAATATATATAAATTATACTTAAGCCCAAGTTGCATGCAAGAAATCATTATATGCTTTTATAATTTAATGAATCATTAAAAGAATAAAGCAACACATACATTTAGTACACACAAAAAAATGTGTGCATAGTTTATGCATATTAGTACATACCTTATCCAGGTTGTCTACAGCTCCCTTGCAGCGGTTGTTGTCTTTAATCACCAAAGGCTTGCGTTGTTCATCCTCAGACACCACTGGCTCTGGTGTTTTGTGTTGAGTAGAGTGACATTTCTGCACAGTTTTGCCATGTAGGACACAGCTGTTGAATTACTTTGAAAAACAAAGACCAAGAATCGTGGCTGTTGGGTCCCTAATTGCTCTGGCTTATTTTTCTGATGGTTCCAACCAGTGCAATTTTCTTCTTCAGACGCATCTCTGCCAGTAGATACGACGTGAAGAAATTGTCACATTTCACCGTGTTCCCGTCTAATCCCTCAGTCATTTCCAACATGACCCTCCTTCCCTTGGCCAGGATTAAAAAGAGCTGGGAGGGGCTCCAACCACTTCTCCCAGACATGGCAGAAAGCAGCCAGCTTTTCTTGCCTGTAACGGGCAGGTCTTGACAACTTCTCATCAAACCGTAGTTTTGAGTTGAGTGCAGCGAATTTGCTGTGTGACATGGTCGCTCTGAAAATAGGCTGCCCCATGTGGTCGTCCCAGAGGCTTCGAGTAGACTCATTGCGAGAGCGATATCTACGTCGGCCCAACTCTCCTGGGAACCTCTCCACTGGAGATTAATCACGTCCACGATTAGTTTGATATCATCTGTCAAGAAGAGCTCACAGGCCGTGGCATACAGTATTTGAATGTTAATTGATAACGTAATGTTGACTGAACACATAGCGGAACTTGCAGAAGCGCAGCGCCCGGACCGTCTGAGGAGCGCGCTCAACAGAGAGACCAGTGTCCCCCTGCAGTAAATTAGGGATGCAAACTATTATTTCACTGTGTGTTTTAAGAGTTGTTGTGTATAGTAGGCTTGAGTAATGGTAGTTTAATTTGTGCATTTAATTAGGTTTATTGTAATTGCCTGTTTGATTTTAGCCAAAGTAATATGTTTATAAAAGTATTCATGTTTGTATATCTTAATAGTTTTCACGGTGCTACGGTATTTTGGACACGGATGATCAGAAAGAAATAAAGAAACCGTTGAGGCATCAGTCGAGACTCTGCATTAAGCTTTATCCACGGAGGGCAGTGAAACTTGCTGCAGCGTCGGAGAGGCTCTGTGTGACAGGTCTTGAGAGTGAAACATTTCAGTGCCATGTTTTAGGTCTCCTGCTCCCGTCATTGTATTGCGTCTGTTTCACTCTTAGAATTATCTGAGTGTCTAAATGTTGTTTAATAAATGTATGGCAAGAGTAGTATCACTAAAGTTAAAGTCACTACTCATCAAGGTTTATTTCAGACATTTTACATATTACACTCAATGATCAAAGGTAGATAATCAAACCAGACACACAAATCAAACAAAATGTCACTTCACACAGCAGGTTCAGGCAAATCCTTAGAAGCACCATAAGGCCGGTCAGGCTCTCGACAGAGAACGGCCACAGACAAGAGATGCACGAACAGAATGCCATTAAACATAAAAAGGCCTTTAACAGAGCTTATGATTCCTGGAAACAGTCAGCAAGAGAGATAAGGACAACCATGAAAACTTTCTGTTCTCCAGACATGAAGTGGTTCAGTGCCAGTATGAGCCTGTTTTACGCAACCAGACAAACACTTCAGATATTGTTGGCAAAATGGACACCTGTGCTGCCCTGATGGAAGAAATGTTTGCTCTTTAAGAAAATGAAGTGAAACCATGGATGAGAACTATAATGAACAGGCAGAGAAAGAAAGAGTGAGAATTAGGGCTGAACGATTTTGGAAAATAATCTAATTGCGATTTTTTTAACCAATATTGCGATTTCGATTTAATGTGCGATTAATTTTTAAGCTCTTTAACTTCTGTATTATTCAAAACGGACAAGCAGTAAATCAGTGTATAGTGTGATATTAGACAGATTAAACTTACACTGTTCTGTCTTGTGGCTCAGGCCTGTGTTATGATGAATTAGGTAGAATTATTATTATGAGCAATAAGATATATCAAATTATAATAATATGAGAAAGACAATTTGAGTCAAGTCATGGCATTAAATAATATGATATAATATCATCAGGTCGGCCTACCTTTTCACCACAGGGTATTATACAGCGCTCAATACAAAATCCACAGTTCAACCACCAATTAATGAGTCCTGATCTCAGTTCAAATCTCCTGGAGTCCATCTTTCTGTATCCCCGTAAGCAAACTAAAATACTCAGTTTGAGGTTCAATTCAAAAGTTGGCTAACTAAAATAGAACAGAGTGACGCCTCTCGTGTTTAGTAGACAAGCTTAGTAATTCTCCGACAACACCGGAGTCTCCCCGCAGCATCCGATGCTGGTGAGCGGCGCACCGTCTTTAACCAGGCTGCAACTCGGGACAGACTGGGCCTCTTTCTGCGTTTAGTTTGAAACGCCAATTTACAGATATTTCCTGAGCTGACTGGTGGCTGTGTGTGTGACGCAGGCGCCGATCGCCACAATACGCTTATCTTGCTACACGCCTC
This sequence comes from Lepomis macrochirus, assembly GCA_024633595.2. Lineage (NCBI taxonomy): Eukaryota > Metazoa > Chordata > Actinopteri > Centrarchiformes > Centrarchidae > Lepomis > Lepomis macrochirus. Next base: position 36,421,248 of record JALXJV020000002.1, on the reverse strand, counting down.
TTTCTGTTGAGCATTTTTCCGTTCATCAAAGCCGGATGGCCCGACGAATTCACCCACCACCAAGTTTACCAGCGGTGGCGGTGCTACTTTCATTCCATGTGACATTAAAGTTTATGTAGCTGAGCTTCTGTCAGCCTTAAGGCCATTTTACAACAAGAAGGCAAGTTACAGCGTAGCGTGCAGACGAAGCATTAACTCGTCACACTGCTTCCGCTTAGGTGTCATGTGACCAGAGTGTAATCGCCGCTTGCGATTAGAAAAGTGCGTTTTATTAAATCGCGATTAAATCGCCAAATGCAATTAATCGTTCAGCCCTAGTGAGAATAGCTGTCAATAAGGAAGAGCACAGGTCCATCTTTGGTCACATAGGAACTGAAACTGCAGTCACACAAAACACAGACCTCCAGCAGCTCTAGTAAATGACCAGACGCAGAGGCAGAGCTCGAAGCCAAACGAGAACAGGCTAAGGCAATGAAACACATCCAAGCCCAACGGTTAGGACTCACTAAACTGGAGAGTGACTGGAAACACGAAGAGGCAAGAATGTTGGCTGATGTGGAGTATAACAGAGAAGAGAGACGACTAAAGCCAGAAGAGGAAAGAACAAAGCTGGAGCAGCTACAGGCAGAGAAAGGAGTGCAAATGCTGCATCGTTTCAACCTCAACCTGTACTTACAGGAGTGACAACAAACGACATGGCCAGCAAAGCCCAGGCAATAGCAAGCACTTAGAGAGTTTGCAGACTTCTTACAGGGATGCGCTTAAATAAAGAACTACACCAGAGAAAGACACTAGATGTCCAATTATAACGGAAGACCACCATGCTCAGTTTGCAAAGATAAAGCGCACAATATTTCTGGATGCCTCATTTTTCTGCAAACACCATGGAAGAAAAGAAACTGTTCATACATGAAAACTGTCTCTGTTTTGGATGCCTAAGGAAAGGACATACTATCAACAAGGACTGCAAGAAGCAACACACCTGCGACTTCCAACTAGCCTTAATGAAGAGCCTCCGGAAGCAACAAAGAATGACTCGGCTCCGGCAGACAACAGTTTGCAGTCTCAGTCGAGACTCCGCATCACGCTTTATCCCCTGAGGGCAGTTACAGACACATGGTTACTGTGATCACCTTATAGCTTAACAAATATAGCTTTCAGAACCAGAAGAAACAGCTTCTTTGTAAATTTACTTTAACTATAAAGACTTCCACAAATAAAGGCTCCTGAGTCAATGATAAACTCTTAAGTAGTTCTGGAAAGCTGAGGCGGGTTCTTTGGGCTTTAGGGGGTAGGGAGAGGAGTCATAACTGTCATCATTGAGATTTGAAAATAAGGGAAATTGAAATAAATAAAAGTATGTTATTAAATGTGTTTGTACAATTCCATATTATGCTGTTAATATTACTTATGGCTTCTATTTTTATCAAAACATTGAACTCACCTGTCCTATCTACAAATTATGGTACAATTACTATTGTGTGTTTATATTGTATTTCCAAAAAATTGCATAAGAAAGATTTGCAGATTGCTTATCTATTTGAACAAAGTGGAGAGTTTGTAAACTTTTGTTTGTTTAATGGACTGTGGTGCAGAAACAGTGACGCTGACTCTTTAAAGTTGCTTCTGTTTCTGAGGGCCAGTAACCAGCAGAGGCAGAGCATCTGATGGTGGGAGGATTCAAACATTTTAATTTGATTTTTTTTATGTAAGTTCTTGAGCACATTTACATTTAAAAATAACCAGCTCTGTGAAACTGTTGGAGTTCATTAACATACAATTTGACCAAAGCAAGATGGCGCCGATGTCTGTGGCCTGCCGTCTGCGGTCCTCTCTGATGTTCTCTCTCACACTTGCTATGTTTTTATATATGTCTCTTTTAGTTTTAAATTGTAATGCTGCACTGGTCTACGACCGTTTAACACTATTACACATTCGTAGTGTGGTCACCGTCTTGCCTAATGTGAGGTGCGATGTTTGTGGACCGCGCCCTGCCATTCCACCTTGTCCATCTCTCTCCCCTGCATACCTGTGCCGGTTCCAAGTGGACCTACCCCCGCCGGAGACGCCGGAGAAGGCGCGGCAAGCGTGGTGGCGTCGTTGTACGTTTCAGATTGGCCCTGCAATGTGATCTGCAATCGCAACACGCTTCTCTCCGATGGGGACCTGAATCTGCTCGCGGATCCTTCACCGGCCAGCGTTCCTTGGGTGGCCAATATCGATGGCTGCGTCCTATCGTCCCTGGATTTCTCTCTGCACCTGCTCGGTCTCTATCTCGTCCTCGCCGTGGTGGAGCAAATCTCTGCAATCTTCGTTCATTGTGCCGAGAAACACAGCCAGATTCCAGTTTATCGCGGCTGAAGTTCGCTCTAATTAACGCCCGGTCTCTGGTAAACAAAACTTTCATTTTAAACGACTTTTTTTACCTCTCAAGCCTTGGATTTTTTATGTATCACTGAGACTTGGACTAAGCCTGGCGAAGTTGTTTCCGTTCTGAATTGGTGCCTCGCGGCTGTCATTTTATAAACTCCCAGCGTTTGTCTGGTCGCGGTGGGGGTCTTGTCACGGTTTTTAAAGACACTTTCCACTGCCGACTTCTCCCTACTGGCTCATTTCACAGTTTTGAGGTGCAACTCCTGCAATTAGTCTCAGTAAACCCCATTGTTATAGCTCTAATATACCGTCCTCCTCAGCAAAATAAGGACTTTTTAAGTGAACTCTCTGTACTAATGGGTGACTTAGTCACTAGGCATGACAAAATTTTGCTACTGGGTGATTTTAATGTTCATGTTTGCTGTGCTTCTAAACCACATTCCACTGATTTTTTAAACTTGATTGAGTCTTTTGATTTTACTCAGTGGGTTTCTGGTCCTACACACTTCCACGGCCACACCCTTGATCTGATTTTAACTCATGGCTTCTCTATTTTGAATATAGAAATCAGTAATGCATCTTTCTCTGACCACCTGCCTGTACTTTTTACTGTCCCTCTTACTGGTCGATTACACTTAGGAACCCATCGTTGGCACGCTTAACTTCGCTGTCTTACTCAACGCTCTAGTAGAGAATTTTCTGCAGCCTATCACGAGGTAACGCAGCTGTTTGGAGTCTAACTCTACTTTGCATAACCTGGATGCTAATGCACATCTTAATCTTTTCAATTCCACCTGTGCTGATATCATGAATTCTATTAGCCCTTGAAGTTCAAAATCATAAGCCCCCACCAGTGCCTTGGCACACGGATACTACACGCACCTTAGACGGGCATGTAGGCGGGCTGAGCCAATGGAAAAAGGACAAATTGCAGATCTCTTATGAAATCATGAAAAACTCTTACAATCTCTTTCAGAGAGCTGCTAAGGCTGCTAAATGCAATTATTTTTCTGAACTTATCACTAAAAATTGTCATAAACCTCAAGTTCTTTTCTCCACTATTAACTCTGTTTTAAATCCCTCTGTACAATCTATTTTAGAGCCCTCTGCTGCTCTCTGCGACAACTTTGGAAAGTTTTTTGTTGATAAAATCAAAACTCTAAGATCTCAGTTGTCTAACTCCGTAGACACTATGCAAGAGGCTCCATTATGTTCTTCCATCTGGTCTGAGTTCGAGCTGATTGATCTGGATTCATGTAATGAAATTGTTGGCCATCTAAAACCTACTATCTGTCCTCAGGATATCATTCCACCTTTTTTCCTGAGACAAATAATGGATACAGTCGGTCCTGGCCTTTTATTAGTTATTAACAAGTGCCTGTCTACTGGTTCCTTCCCCAATAGTCTTAAAGTTGCTGTGGTGACACCATATCTCAAAAAAACAAACTTGGATCCTTCGTCTCTTTCTAACTTCCGTCCTATTTCTAATCTACCTTTTATTTCTAAAATCATTGAGAAAGTTGTACTGACTCAATTACAATCTTACTTGGCTGCAAATTCTCTGCACGAAACGTTTCAATCCGGTTTTAAAGCTTTACACAGCACTGAAACTGCCCTTCTAAAAGTTTCAAGCGATATTTTCACAGAAACTGACTCTGGTAAATCCATTGCTTTAGTTTTATTGGATCTGAGTGCTGCATTTGATTTAGTTGACCATGAGATCCTGCTGCGACGTCTGGAGATATCTGTAGGCTTTCGTGGCTCAGTCTTACAGTGGTTCCGTTCCTATCTGACCGACAGATGTTTTAGCGTTCGTATTGGTCACCAGTCCTCCTCTAGTCTACCTCTAAATTGTGGAGTCCCACAGGGATCAATCCTCGGCCCGGTATTGTTTATCCTGTATATGCTACCTCTGGCCTCCATTTTTAATAAATACGGTGTATCTTTTCATTTATACGCTGACGACACCCAGATCTACTTTCCGTTAAAACATAATGACAAAAATGGTTTACAATCCCTGTTCGCCTGTTTAAATGAACTTAAGCTTTGGCTATCAAGTAATTTTCTAAAATTAAATGAAAATAAAACTGAAATCATTTTATTTGGGCCCAGGGAAAACTGTGTTTTTGATGTTGACCGCGGTCCACTTGCCCCTTATGAAACACAACGTGCTAGAAACCTGGGCTTTCTGTTTGATCATAACCTAAAATTTGATAAACAGATCAGTGCTGTTGTAAGATCTTGCTTTTTTCATCTTCGCCAACTTTCTAAAGTGAAACCTTTTTTAACCAAGAGTAACCTTCAAACAGTGATCCATGCTTTTGTTACATCACGTTTAGACTATTGTAATTCTCTTTATGTTGGTGTCTCTCAGTCTTCCCTCTCCCGTCTACAGCTAGTGCAAAACGCAGCTGCTAGACTTCTCACTGGGACCCGTAAGTACGAGTCGATCACCCCGGTTTTATCATCACTGCACTGGCTGCCTGTCAATTTTAGAATTGATTTTAAAATTCTCTTATTTGTCTATAAAGCTCTCAACAATTTGGCCCCTCAGTATCTTACTGATCTACTTTGCCCCTACACTCCTTCTAGAAATCTGAGATCTAGCGATCAATGTTTACTCCTCGTGCCTAGATCTAGACGCAAAAAGCGAGGTGATCGTGCCTTCGCGACTGCGGGCCCTAAACTCTGGAACAGTCTACCTCTCCACATTAGATTAGCCTCATCTGTTTCCTCCTTCAAATCCTCTTTAAAGACATATTTATTTTCTTTGGCTTTTAATTCTACTTAATTTTGATGACTATTTCTTATCTATTGTTGTGTTTTCCTCTATTGTAGTTTTTTCCCGCTCTGTACGGCACTTTGGTCAGCCTTGGTTGTTTTTAAATGTGCCTTATAAATAAATATTGTATTGTATTGTATTGTATTGAAACACTGCGCTGCCTCTGCGGCTCACTGGGTGGCGCTCTGAGGCCTCCGGTAGGAAGAAAACATGTGTGCTCGTTTCCAGTCAGGCTGATGATCTGTTGTTTTAGTTGTTCAGCTGGTCCGTGTCCCAACAGAATAAAGGTTTCACACAGCTGAATGTGTGTTTACCTTGTTTACCTAAAACACCTAACAGCTTTCACGGAGCAAAAAACAGGCTAACCGGAAGTTAACTTAAGCTTTGTCCAGACTGAGCTAACTAACTAGCATGCTAACCCCCAGGCAGCAGCCGGCTACCTGCTACCAGAGAGCTGCTCGGTTCCGACCGTCACATTAAGTGTGGGTTCTGTAGAGATACGGGGTTCTGATGGCTCCACTGTTGAATCCTGCTACATTACATCTTGTTTACAGTCAATATGAAGCTACGTGTCGGAACCAGGCCGAGCTAACGCCACGTTAGCTTCTTGTTAGCTGCTAGCTGTGTTCATGAACACTGACCTGAACATCGGTGCTATCAGAGCTCGAGCCTGCTGTTTGTCTTCCGGGGACGTTGCTGCTCCGGGGCTCCGGGTCCTGGTTGTCCTCCTCCATTCCGCTCTTGTAGTGGTCCTGGTCTCTGAGATCCAGCAGGTCTCCTCTCTGACTGTCGGAGCTCTTCAGATCCAGGAGCGCTACGCCCCCCCTTAGTTACTGTTGCTAAGCGCTGAGTAACCTTTAGCAACAGAATCAAAGCGTTTCCAAGAGCAGCGTCACTGTATCAGCAGCTGGAGACTCTGTTCTGTTCTCCAGACTCCAAACAGCCTGAAAACGAGTTCTGGTGATTCAGTTCATAACAAACAGTCATTTCTTTTTGGACCGGGTGTCCTCATTGTTCCATAGCTTAAGTTTTCCTAGAATTATATTCAAAGTGACAGAAACCAAAGATCAAATGTGTTGAATCCATTTAAAGGTATGTTTGAGCTGAAGTTAGCCGGATAACCCACTGATGTGTCTCTGTGGTCCAGAGCCTGTTCTGGTCCTTCAGTAGTTAACTGCTGCTTCTTCTGTCCCTGACACAGACACAGATCTGGGATCAGTATTGAAGCAGCAGCATCGGCCATCTGAAACCGACCTTGAGTGATTTCTACACCTGTGACGAGTGGATCAGAATCAGAAAGAGCTTTTGTAGTATTTTGAATGTATGAGAAATTTGCTGTAGTGATAAGTTGCTACACGTAGGCAAACATAGCTGACAAATAAATGTGTGTAAACTGAATATGAATATGGGATAAACCAAAGTTAAAATATAAATAGAAAACTGAAGGTGTCATATTTACATGTGCATTACTTGGGGTTTGTGTTGTGCAGACATATTATAGGGGGAGTGGATTTGTATATATAACTATAGAAGAATAATAAATATGTGCAATATAGCAGTTTGTGCACCGATCTGCAAAATATTTACATTAGATTTACAATGAGGCTGCAGCGAGTGAGGACGTCCCATGTGGTGAATAAAAGTCCTCCGTCCTCACGTCTCCTCCCGCCCTTAGCTCAGAGACGCTCGGAAGAAGCCAGGAGTCAAACAGGGTCCACCTGTCTCACCTGTTGTTCCTCTCTGGCGTCTGGACACGAGCTTCACTTGAAACTCCACGTGACAACATGACCCAGATCACTGAGACGTTTCTGCTGGACAGCTTCTGACTGTTACCTGCACGGTGAGCGTGTTGATGAACACGTGATCCACAGAGACTCACTCAGTGTTTCACTGGATCACCTGAAGAGACCTGTCCTTCAGCTTTTTCTACAACCTTGTAATCATTAAATAACGTTATTCAAACTGCTGCTGATGTTGTGTTTTGTTGTCCTCTCAGTCTGTCAGGTGGAGGTGGAGGGCGGAGTGAAGTCTGTCCTGCTGCCCTTCAAGACTTTAGCCCAAAGAAGGACGTCCATCAAAGCAACATCATTGTGGACAGACAGTCTCCAGTGGCAGATCTGTGACTGTGAGCGAGCAGCTTGTACCTCTGATCACAGTCAGCACCTCCCACTAACATTACAGTGAAACACACAACAGGGAGCTGGACAGACAAATGTCTCCAAAAGCTAATGTCAGTGAGGAAGTGTTGATGAAAGGCCGGTGTGTCATGAGATGCTTGTTCTTCAATCAATCAATCAATCAATCAATCAATCAATCAATCAATCAATCAATCAATCTTTATTTATATAGCACTTTTCATACAAAAACATGCAACACAAAGTGCTTCACAATAGAGAAAATTAAAAAGATAAAATATTAAAAGATAAAATAAAATATAAAAGCAGGTCAAGCCCAACAATCAATCCCCATATTACCAGAAAATAAATTAATAAATGAAAAGACAGCTCAGTTAAAAGCTTGGTTAAATAGGTATGTCTTTAGTTTGATTTTAAACAAATCCAGATTTCCTGCTGCTCTCAGCTCAACAGGAAGGGTGTTCCACAACCTCGGGCCATAACATTGAAAGGATGCCTCACCGTAGGTTTTAGTTAAGGCTTTCGGAATAATTAGAAGGCCACTATCAGAGGATCTGAGGGTTCTACTAGGTTTATAAGGTAAAAGCAAATCTGCTAAGTATTCTGGACCAATACCATTAACTGACTTAAAAAGTAGTAAAAGGATTTTAAAATCAATTCTAAAATTCACTGGAAGCCAATGCAGAGACTTTAGGATAGGGGTGATGTGTGTTCTCTTTCTGGTCTTAGTCAAAAGACGTGCAGCAGCGTTTTGAACCAGCTGCAGTTTAGAGATTTTGTTTTTCGGAAGGCCAGAAAGCAGAGCATTACAGTAATCAATCCTGGAAGTAATAAAAGCATGGATAAGTGTCTCAGTGTTTGCTTGAGAAAGAAAGGGTCGTACTCTAGCAATGTTCTTAAGATGATAAAAAGCGGTCTTAGAAACATATCTAATATGTGACTCAAAACTGAGATCTGAGTCAAAAATAACTCCCAGGTTTTTCACCTTATCACAGGGACTTAGTGCCAGCATTCGTAGTTTCATTTTAAGTTTCTCCGTCTGAGATTCAGAACCAATGACCAGTACTTCTGTTTTGTCCTGATTGAGCTGCAGAAAATGTTCTGCCATCCATGACTGTATGTTTAGGAAACAATTAAAAAGAGCGTCTACTGGTCCTGGGTCATCAGGGGACACGGCAATGTATAGCTGGGTGTCATCAGCATAACTGTGAAAATTGATGCCGTGGCTCTGATGACATCTCCAAGCGGCAGCATGTACAAATTAAAAGGGTTGGGCCTAAAATTGAGCCCTGTGGGACACCACAATTCATTTTTTGTCTTCTGGAAAAAGATTCATCAATACACACAAAGAATTCTCTATCAGTGAGATATGATCGGAACCAATTTAGAACAGTACCTGAGAGGCCACTCAGCTTGTGCAGTCTGTTTAGAAGAATTGAGTGATCTACTGTATCAAAAGCTGCACTTAGGTCAAGTAGCATTAATATTGATGTTTTTTCATATCCATGTTCCATCTAAGATCATTAACAATTTTTACCAATGCTGTCTCAGTACTGTGATTGATTCGAAAACCAGACTGGTATTTATCATAAATATTTTGGGAATTAATAAAATCATTCAGTTGATTAAAAACAACTTTCTCTAAAATTTTACTTTGAAATGGCAGATTGGATACCGGTCTATAGTTATTGAGTACTGTAGCATCTAAATTATTCTTCTTCAGAAGGGGCTTCACCATAGCAGTTTTAAAAGCAGTAGGAAGACACCCGTCTGTAGAGAATAGTTCACGATGGTCAGAAGATACTCACTAAAAAAGGGATAATGTGTTTTAAAAAGAGAAGTGGGGATGGGATCTAACAAGCAAGTTGTTGGCTTTAGCAGAGTAACAATTTTACAAAGCATGCCAGCATCAACCAGGTCAAAACTATGCAGTATATCCCCGGATGTAGGTCTAGGATCCACTTTATTAAAATGTACCTGCTGATGTAGTGATATATTTGACCTAATAGAATCTATTTTACTTCTGAAGTGGAGTGCAAAGTCTTCACATTTGGAGTTTGTTGACAGGCTGCTAGGTTTTGTTAAAACAGGGTTTATTAAGCGATCAATAGTTGAGAAGAGGACTTTAGGGTTGTTCTGGTTTTCTGCAATGACTTTGGAGAAGTGTGTGTGTCTTGCGTCTCTAACTGCCTTATTATATGCTTTTAACTGTTTGTGAAAAATTTGATAATTTACTGTTATTTTGTTCTTTCTCCATCGTCTTTCTGCTATTCTGCATTCTCTTTTAATTGTTTGGTTGTCTCAGTTCTCCAGGGAGGTGTAGATAAAGTCTTTATCTTTTCAGTTTCAGAGGTGCCACTAAGTCAAGGGTTGACCTGAGTTTACTGTTAAAACTATCTACAAGGAAATCACAAGAAGAAGGTAATATATCGGCAGGAATATCATATAATAAATTAATAAAATTAGTTGTCACTTCAGGAGTAAGATAGCGTTTCCTCACAGTACGATCTTGAATGTCTTGTTTTATAAAATCATTTATGGTAAAGAATACACAGAGTGATCAGACAGACCTACATCCACAACAGAGGAAACGTGAGCTGACAAGCCATAGGTTATTACTAGGTCCAAAGTGTGGCCTCTGTTGTGCGTAGGTTCTGTAACGTGCTGGATAAAATTCATACAGTTCAACAAGTTTAAAAATTCCCCAGCATAAAAGTCTGAAATATATGTGTAAGTTAAAATCGCCTAAAATAATTACTTTGTTAAAATTTGTGTGAATGATTGAGAGTAAATCTGAAAAATCTGAGATAAAAGATGGACATCGTTTGGGAGGCCTATAAACTACCAAACACAGTATTCGAGGGTTGTTGAGATTAAGTGCGTGATATTCAAAGGATGTGTATTCACCAAAAGCAGTGTCCTTAAAACAAATGAGGTTGACAGGATGGTTGCTGTACCCCCACCCTTCTTGTCTTTCCTAGCGGAGTATGCAAAGTGGAAGTTTGGTGGTGAGGCCTCAATAAGTGTGGCTGGGCCATCTGTGTTAAACCATGTCTCAGTTAAAAACATAAAATCAATATTATTATCTAAGATCAAATCATTGACAAGAAAAGTCTTATTTAAAAGGGATCTGATATTTAAAAGTGCCATACTTAGAGTCACTGGAGGAGCATATGATTCGTGAGTGTACAGGGATCTGAGGTTATAAGAGTTTGTACCATGGTAACGTTTGACGTACCTCCTTTTTGTGATGATGACAGGTATAGATGATCCTGCATTTTGTGAGCAGGACGCTCTGTGCACAGTTTGTATGGGTGAACTGGAGAGGTGTAATGGCAGAGGTGGCCAGCAGGGGGCTGTAGTCGGAGTAACTGTACTCTGAGCTGGCAGTGTAAGACGCGAGGAAGGTTCCAGTGCGGGGGTGTGTGATGTAAATAGTCATTCACGTGGAGCCGGACTGTACAGCGTGCTGCCAGTTAGCCGCTAGCATTTGGCTACCCAGCCTGTTTGGGTGGACTCCATCTGACTTAAAAGGGAGGAACGCCCCCAGAACAGGTTAAAATTTTCTATAAAATTGATATTGCGTGCTCTGCAGGTGGAGTTTAACCAGGTGTGGAGGCTAAGGATTCTGGAGAAACGGCCTGCTCCTCGGGCCAGTGTGGGAATAGGACCAGAGATAAAAACGGACTTTCCACATGTGCTTAGAATGTTTATAAGGTCATTAAAATCCTTTTTTGGTCAGCTCTGACTGCTCGCGAGCTGCATCGTTTGACCCCACATGGACAATCACTCGATGAATGGTGGGTGGAAGTGAGCTCAGTAGCCCCGGGAGCCTATCCAGGAGGGTCGAGACCGTGGCTCCTGGGAAACAGTGAGTGGTTGCATTAAAAAAAGCGGATATTCCTGACACATCTGTGTGTGTGTGTGTATTCAACACACACACACAGATGTGTAGTGATGGTTTAACCTGGGACGTCCTCACAGGCAGCATGTTGTCTCTGGGTCATTCTGCTTCCTTCGTCCTCCCGCCAGAGATCCGCCGAGCTCCTCCATCGTCCAGGAGAAACAGACTGCTTGTTAATTGGTCAGCAGAATCTGATGGACAGTGAAAGTGGAAATTCTGGTTTTAATATTCCTCCGGAAGTGTGAAAGGGAAAAACAGCAGCAGCAGAGGCTCTGAAGGTCTTCATCATGATTCTGCAAATGGAAATGATTCCGTGTGTGTGGACATTATTGGACAGATGGTGCAGGAAGCTTTCAGCTGGCAGGTGACACAATATAAAGAGGACTATATTCTGGTCCACACAGGTTTCAGTTAAGACACCAGTCATAATCCACTGAAGCCAACAGGGTGTTGAGTGACTGCACATGTCGGAACAGAGGTGGATCAGTGCTTGATTGTTACTCTTCAGTCTTTTCTCCAAGTGTTTAAATGTTGGATTTCACGCCTGGTTTTATTTCGTATAAATTCGTATACCAAAACAATTTATTTGGTCTGAACAGATGGAAGCAGGTCCCATAGTGTAACACAGTGTGATGTGCCTCATAGACAAATGCCGAGTTAAAATGGAAACATTTTTTCCGAATAAGATCTGACGTAGCGAACTTGTAACTCACGACTGATCATTTACATTTACTCAGCTGTTTCTGCTGTCGGCGTCTTGCCCGGTTGTGCAGAGTTCTGCGCGCCTACTGAGAATTTCCCGCACCTCGCACCTCGTAACGCTCATTTATGCTGAGAAAAGAGGTGGATGCAAATCTCGGCAGGAAGCCATCATCTGTTCTGCAGAGTTATGCTTTCACCTCTTAAAGGTCCTTTTCAGATCATTTGTTCTGCACACTGATTTTCCTGAATCTCAATAAAAGCTGCTTCTACTGAGTGTAATAAAATATTAATGACTAACATTAACAAAATAAATACTTCAAATCATTTATCACCATTGATGAACCACACAAACAATATTATAGCGTTTAAACGGCAGTATGTGGAGGTGCATGCAATTCTCCGAAATTCCCATAACGTGTGGAGACATGGCTGGCAGCAACTTGCCCGCCTGAAACATGTTTCTGAGGACCTCTCTCCATTTTTCTTAGAGCAGTGGCCATCAGGTTCAAGCGACTGATTTCGTTTCTGGTTTGGAGCCCACAGGTCTTGTTTATTACAGCCAAGTGTAACATTAACTACTGACATGACTACGCTCGCCGTAGCCTGGTTTATTCGCTCCAAACCAGCTGATGGAAATTTTGCAATTTTATTCTTTTCTTTTTTGCAACATTTCAAAAGTATGCTTAAAATTTGCATGACAATTAGGTCAAGTTTATTTGTATAGCACCTTTCAACAACAAGGTAATTCAAAGTGGTTTACATAAAAACATAAAACCAACAGGGAAAAAGTTTTAAAAAAGAAAGTTAAAATAGAAAATAAAAGCAAGCAGGTCTCTTAGCTTTGCTTATTTTACTCCCTTGATTCCCCATCTCCCACTCTACCCCACCCTCCCTTTGTTGACACTCAGGGACTCCATCCCTCATTCCTGAGATACTGTCGTCACTGCAGAGCTCCTTTCCTGCACAAGGATTTAATGAACAACCCACAGAAATTAAACAGCTGAAACTGGATTTAATCCTCAACTAGTGGTAAAATATCATAATATTAATTATCTAAATCACAAAGAATATAGAAATTAATATATTATTACACTGACAGTACACTATCAACTGAACATTATACTCTCCAGGTTACGGACAGAGTCTCTGCAGGGGACAGATGTAGATTTAGGCTGTGTTCGAAACGGGCTAAACTGCTGTCTCAGAAGGTGTCTAACAGGACAGCGAGGCATCGAGTGCTGTTCGATTTCGAAGGCAGCATCGATGGTGACTTTATGCTGGCTATTACCCATAAAGCTTTTCGGAAACTGGTCAAGATGGCGGACAAACAAGCCGAATTTGTACACAATTATACATTTTTACAAGGTTTTAGTAGTTTTCTCGCTTTGATTTTTGGAAATCTGGCGAGAACTAAACATTGAACTAAAATATCAGCCCGTGACTGAAACCAACCAAGTTTGTTCAGTATGATTTCTGAGGCGTCTGTTAGCCGTTTGGCTTTTCATTAGCTGGTTAGCTTATGCTAAGGCTAGCGTCTCTTCTGACGGCCAGAAGAGACACAAGACGGCGTACTGATGTCACAGCGTTGCCATAAGTGCTGCCTTAGAAGGCTGTTTGAAACTAATGTAAACAGAGCTGCCTTCACTTGAAAGTGACGCCTTCTGAGGCAGCTGTCTGTTACAGTATCGAGGCAACGAGGCAGCTGCCTTCTGTTTTGAACACAGTCTTAGCCAGTCACAATACCAGTGTCCCAATATTTGCTCCTTTTAGCCTCCTCCTCCTCAGATAAACATGCTCCCCTTGTTCTCTTCTAAGGTTTTATTATAACACAGTTTATAATTTAAAATGTTCAAAACTAAGCAGCGTGAATACGTTTGTGGGCTTTAAGCTGACGACACTGAAAAAAAGCTTCCCCACATTGGTCACACGAGTACGGCTTCTCCCCTGTATGAACACGCTGATGGCATTTTAGCTCTCTTGATCTAGTGAAAGCTTTCCCACATTGGTCACACCAGTACGGCTTCTCCCCAGTGTGAACACGTCTGTGATTTACTAGATCACTTGATATAGTGTAGGATTTCCCACATAGGTCACACCAGTACGGTTTCTCCCCAGTGTGAAAACGATGGTGCCTCTTTAATTCAACTGATGTAGCGAAAGCTTTCCCACATTGGTCACACCAGTATGGTTTCTCCCCAGTGTGACCACGTCGATGTACATTTAGGTTACTTGAAGTACTGAAAGTTTTCCCACATTCTCCACACGAGTATGGTTTTTCTCCAGTGTGAACACGACGGTGCCTTTTTAAGTCACGTAGTGTAGCGTAAGCTTTCCCACATTGGTCACACCAGTGCGATTTCTCACCAGTGTGAAGACGTCTGTGATTTACTAGATCACCTGATATAGCAAAAGCTTTCCCACATTGGTCGCAGCTGTACGGTTTCTCTCCAGTGTGAATACGCCTGTGTCTTCCTAGGTTCCATGACGCAGCGAAAGATCTCCCACACTGGTCACACCTGTGCGGTTTCTCTCCAGTGTGAAGCCTCTGATGAATCTTTAAATATCCAGATGTTGTGAAGGATTTGTCACAGAGCTGACAGCGGTGACGTTTGAGTCCCTCTCCTTCTCTCTGTTTCTATGGCAGAGACAGACAGAGAGAAAGTCAATAAGCGAGATGTCCTGATTGAGGGAGTTATTTAGAACCATTAATGACATTTAGAGCATGTCTGTGGAACATAACCAATAATCTTAAAGTTTGATTACGTACTTATGCATTACCACCTGTGATGATAAACTGCAGATCTCGGTTTGTACGTTTTAACCAATCCTACATGCACAGCAAAGTTAGTCACCGTGTTTAACAAGGTCCTGTGCTTGGACCAATCATGTTGGTCATCATGATGTTCACCTCAGTTAGCTAAACTTCTAGCTTGCCTCAAAGGTGGATTTAACAATTCCAATCGGAAAGTGCAATGACATAACTTCTGTTATGAATCAGAACTACTTAAATGAAATTTACTTGAAAATTCCTATCTCAAATTCTTGTAAACTTTTACAGAGGAGCAAAATAAAGCTTCCTGACTGGAAACATCAAAGGGTGTGGACCAGAGGGCTCCACCAGCTTTTCCCCATAGAAGATTTCTGAGTTGAATGGCTATTATCATGAACACCAGGTGTCCAACATGAATGGATTCAACTTAGTCTATCTGTTCTTAACACAATGCTGTCAATCTTAAAGACCCACCTTCAAATAAGTTAACAAGTATGTAAGGAGCCTAGCTAATAAGGATGTAAGCTGTACAGAGCTGCTATTCACTTGTCACAAGGTAACGATCGATTCCGATCGAGTCGATTTCGATCTTGTGATCGGATCTGGACATCCCTATAATAAGAGACAAGAGAGAGAGGTTTGTGTTTGGCTCACTGGTTATTTAGCTCCATCTGGTGCCTTTTGTTGAAACATTCAAATTTTTATAAACTCACTTTTTGTCAACCAACTAATCACACATTGGATGGGCTGGAACATTAAAAAAAATTGACGTGCTACAGCAAACTTTAAAATGTTAAACTCGTTCTGAATGGTTCTGATTGACGAGTTATCACTTAGCATTACCAAATTAGAAACTTCCTCAACCACCATGTAGAGCATTTTTTAAAGCAATTTTTCTTGCAAAAGAATTAAATGGAAAAAAAATACCACAAAAATTAAATTGCTGTAACTGGAATTAATGTTATGCTAGTGGTAGGCTACACAGTATACTAATACTATAGTTTATTAGAGTTTCCACTATGTACATTCAGTCCGTCGCTGCAGCTTCAGAACTTATGAAATGTAATGAACTCGTAATTACACGACACTGGGAAGTACAGGTGCTCAAATCAGGATTTTTTGGGCCGATCACTTACTGCTGAAAGCAGTATCGCTCCCGATACCGCTCGGCAACTTGCACAAAACGAAAACAAAGTTACAGGAGCGGTGCTCCAGCTTGAGTGTCATACTTTTCAGAGGCTACTGCACACTGGCTAAACTACAGCAGAGGGACCAAACTGTGAAGTTTTATTTCCACCAAAGACGCGGCTGAAGTCGGCGGCGTGGGAGACTTTCGGGTAAACCAAGTCTGACCAGGACGTTACTGAGGATGACGGATCGCCTGTTCAAAAACTTGTCGTTCAAAGGTTTCTGCTAAAGGAGCGAATTCCTACATTAAAACTTGATTGTTGCTGTGTCGAGCAATGTGCACCGCACGGCTCGCTCGCTCGCACGCTGCGATCAAAGTAGTTGAACTTAAGCGCTGAGAAGCTTCCGCGCAGTGCAAATCGCTTCTTTTTTCAAAGGGCCTTTGTGGAAGACAGAACGTAGTCCTCTCAAGACCTTCAGTCACTGAACATTTAACGTCATGTTGCCTCCTCCTGTCTGTGCTGAGAAAATGGTGCCAGGTGTAAAACACTAACAAACAAGCTTATAAACTTTCAGGACTAATAGGCTACCTATTCACTGCATTTCAGTTAACACTGCACTCAATTTCTTTCTATCATTTTCATTAAAAGTCAATATTCCTCTTATATTAACATCTTATAGAAATATAATTTTTAATGTAATTAAATATTCAAAATCAACTGAAGTCTTTACTAGTGCTGTGAAATTAATTGATGCATAATAATGGTGAAATCGTGATTATTTCTCTGACAATAATCGTACCAACAAAATCTGTAATTGTTGCATCCCTTGTTATACGTGGTATGTTAAAAGTGCAATTCCATGTTATACTGTTAGTATATTGTTAATATTACTTTACAGTTTTTGGCCTACTGACCTACATCTTTTACCAGAGGAGAGAGAAGCCAAGACTTTAAACACGGCCAGCAGGCTTTTATTTGATTTTATAAACAGCTGAAAATACAGGAGATTTAAGGGGAAACATTTAAAAGGGACGTTACCAGGTGAGAAAAATATGAAAAACTCCCATGGAAAACGGGAGGGAGTACAGAGAGGAGTGGGGTAGTGTGAGGTAGGGCTGAAATGATCGATTAATTTGATTTCTAAAATGCATCGACGCAAATTCTTTGCATCTAGGCTTTGTTTAATCCATATAACCATAAAGCTCAATGTGTTGCATGTCCTACTTGTAAGAATACTGAAGTCAAACCCACCAGACTTACTTTCCAAGTTTAGCTTTCGAGGTGTAGTTAAGATTTTCAGCGCTCGGCGACAGCAGTACTAGGGCTGACATGCACGAGAGACAGCAGAGATGAGGGCAACAGAAAAACACAGTCAAAGCAAGCACAGTGAGCATAAGAAGAGGTCGTGCACCGTTTGCAAATGATGGTACTACTACAACTATTTTGTGTTTATATTGTATTTCAAAAAATTACATTTAGGTAAGATTTGCAGTTTGCTTAGCTAAACGAACAAAGTGGAGAGGACCCATGATCCTTACCTGTCTTTTGTTTATTTAATGGACTGTGGTGCAGAAACAGTGAGGCTGACTCTTGCAGGTTGCTTCGGTTTCTGAGGGCCAGTAACCAGCAGAGGCAGAGCATTTTAATTTTATGATTTTTATTTATGGAAGTTCTTGAGCACATTTACATTTAAAATAACCAGCTCTGTGAATCACTGCACTGCCTCTGCGGCTCACTGGGTGGCGCTCTGAGGCCTCCGGTAGAAAGAAAACATGTGCTCGTTTTCAGTCTGGCTGATGATCTGTTGTTTTAGTTTTCCAGCTGGTCCGTGTCCCAACAGAATAAAGGTTTCACAGATCTGAAACTGTATTTACCTAAAACACCTTACAGCTTTCACGGAGCTTTCAGACCATGTCGCTGCTGTCTCTAAGTCATGCCGCTTTGCTTTATACAACATAAGGAAAATCAGGCCCTACCTCACTCAGTATGCCACCCAGCTTCTGGTACAGGCCATGGTTATCTCTCGCCTGGACTATGGCAATGCCCTCCTAGCAGGTCTTCCAGCTTGTGCTCTGAAACCCCTACAAATGGTTCAGAACGCAGCAGCGCGTCTGGTTTTTGATCAGCCCAAAAGGACTCATGTCACTCCATTACTCAGTGACCTCCACTGGCTTCCCGTGGCCTCCAAAATCAAATTCAAGTCACTAATGCTTGCATACAGAGTGACCACTGGGTCTGCACCATCTACCTAAACTCCATTATACAAACCTACGTTCCTTCTCAGCCCCTACGCTCCTCCAACGAACGGCGCCTGGCTCTGCCAGCCCTTCACACAAGGCGATCCCAGTCCCGGCTGTTCACATCTGTGACACCACGATGGTGGAACGAGCTACCACACGCTATCAGAGCAGGGGCGTCCCTCTCTGACTTCAAGAAGCTCTTGAAAACTCATCTCTTCCGAGAACACTTCCTCCAATAACACCTCTAACTAACTAACCTCTAACATGCACTTCCTGTGCTCTTCTTCTTCTATCCCCACAATTATCTTGTATTGACTGCACTTTTTACTCTGATTGCACTTTCTGTTAACTCTTCCTTCCTTCCCTAGGTATTTACCCATTGATGTGATATGTACTATGAGCTCTTACTAGTATGTATTGTCAGTTGTAGATCTGTATTTGATGCTCTGTTGATGCTTGTAAGTTGTTCCTCAAATGTAAGTCGCTTTGGATAAAAGCGTCTGCCAAATGAGTAAATGTAAACGTAAATGCAAAAAACAGGCGAACCGGAAGTTAACTTCAGCGTTGTCCAGTCTGAGCTAACTAGCTAGCATGCTAACCCCCAGGCAGCAGGCTACCTGCTACCAGAGAGCTCCTCGGTTCCGACCGTCACATTAAGTGTGGGTTCTGTAGAGATACGGGGTTCTGATGGCTCCACTGTTGAATCCTGCTACATTACATC
The DNA here is from genome assembly GCA_024633595.2 of Lepomis macrochirus. Taxonomy (NCBI): domain Eukaryota; kingdom Metazoa; phylum Chordata; class Actinopteri; order Centrarchiformes; family Centrarchidae; genus Lepomis; species Lepomis macrochirus. The sequence goes on along the minus strand of JALXJV020000002.1, from coordinate 36,402,491 downwards.
TTGTTTACAGTCAATATGAAGCTACGTGTCGGAACCAGGCCGAGCTAACGCCACGTTAGCTTCTTGTTAGCTGCTAGCTGTGTTCATGAACACTGACCTGAACATCGGTGCTATCAGAGCTCGAGCCTGCTGTTTGTCTTCCGGGTACGTTGTTGCTCCGGGGCTCCGGGTTCTGGTTGTCCTCCTCCATTCCGCTCTTGTAGTGGTCCTGGTCTCTGAGATCCAGCAGGTCTCCTTTGTGACTGACGGAGCTCTTCAGATACAGGGGCGCTGCGGGACCCCGCGGAGCGCTACGCCCCCCCTTAGTTACTGTTGCTAAGCGCTGAGTAACCTTTAGCAACAGAATCAAAGTGTTTCCAAGAGCAGCGTCACTGTATCAGCAGCTGGAGACTCTGTTCTGCTCTCCAGACTCCAAACATCCTGAAAACGAGTTCTGGTGATTCAGTTCATAACAAACAGTCATTTCTTTTTCTCCTCATTGTCCCAGATTTTACACTTGTGGGTCATGAAAGTATGTTTATGCTGAAGTGGCCGTGAGATGTGTTTGTTTCTGGCAGCTGAAGTTTTCCTATAATTATATTCAAAGTGACAGAAACCAAAGATCAAATGTGTTGAATCCATTTAAATGAGTGTTTAAGCTGAAGTTAGCTGGATAACCCACTGATGTGTCTCTGTGGTCTGTTCTGGTAAGATCAAATGTGTTGAATCCATTTAAATGAGTGTTTAAGCTGAAGTTAGCTGGATAACCCACTGATGTGTCTCTGTGGTCTGTTCTGGTCCTTCAGTATTAAACTGCTGCTTCTTCTGTCCCTGACACAGACACAGATCTGGGATCAGTATCGGAGCAGCAGCATCAGCTGTCTGAAACTGACAATGACTGATTTCTACACCTGTGATGAGGGGAAATCAGAATCAGAAAAAGCTTTTGTGTCAGATATTTACATGTGCATTACTTAAGGTTTGTGTTGTGCAGACATATTACTGAGGGAGTGAATTTGTATATATAAATACATAAATTAAATTATAATAATATAGAAGAATAAAAGCAAATATGTGCAATATGGTAGTTTGCGCACTGATACGCAAAATATTTACTTTACATTAGATTTACAATGAGGCTGCAGCGATTGAGGACGTCCCATGTGGTGAATAAAAGTCCTCCGTCCTCTTCTCGGCCAGAGCTCAGAGACCCAAGGAGGAAGCCAGGAGTCAAACAGTGTCCACCTGTTTGTTCCTCTCCAGCGTCTCGTCACAAGCTTCACTTGAAACTCCGCCTGACCACATGTGATGACCCAGATCACTGAGATGTTTCTGGTGGACAGCTTCTGACTGTTACCTGCACGGTGAGTGTGTTGATGAACATGTGATCAATACGTTAACATCAGTAGGCTGCTTCTTATACAGCATCATTTACCAGACTGGAATTTAGTTGACAAATAAAAGTGCTGGAATTTCCCTACAGCCCATTACATTCAATTTTAAATAGGAAGGCTAAATAATGCTTAATAAGCTGTAACCTGACGGCAATTGGCTACCTGATTATGAAAATAGGTATAGATCAGTTTACTCATGAGCCTGTGATTGTACAGTCACAGTCCAACACAGCGGGTTAGCCTATTCTTCTTTTATTTGCAGTGGAAAATGTGTCTATAGGTTCAAACTGACTGTAAAGTTTTAGACGCGTATTTTACATTAATACATTTTTGCTCATTTCATATTTTATTAATGCTGTCAAAACACATTTAGACTGTCAGCAGCTAATGATGAAAAACTCACTTTTAAACCTTATTCAGGTCTGTTTGTTTCAGCTGAACCACATCAGTCATACTCACTCAGAAATAGTCACATTATCTCCAGTTTATAACTAATATAGGAATGTTCCAATCAGTGCGACTAAAATATGAAAGATTACTGTTCATTGATCAGTTTTATTGGTTAGGCTACATATTAAACAGTGATTATTGCAGTAATGTATCTCACTAAGTGTTTCCAGTGCAACAGTCCACAGAATCACAGCGTTATACCTAAAGACGGACGGAGATATTATATATTTTAACTCTCTGTCCATACATCGATGACAGATCGATCATAAATCGGTCATGTTCAAGATCATGTTTGTCAGACAGCCGCCTCAGACTGTGCAGGAGGGGAGGAGTTAGAGGAGTTATCCTGTCAGCCTAACCTCCTCCTGATGAGGTTAGGTTCACAGAATCAGAGTTATTATTGAAGTAACCCCCCCCCTCCCTCCATGTCTCTGCTGGGACGTCCTCAAAGCCAACATGGTGTCTCTGGGTCATTCTGTTTCCTTCGTCCTCCAGCCGGTGACCCAGAGATCCACGAGCTCCTCGGTCAGCTCGTGGATCCTCCTCCAGGAGAACCAGTCTGCTGGTTGATTGGTCGGATGATCTGATGGAGAGTAAAAGTGGAAATTCTAACCTTAATATTCCTCCAGAAAAACAACAGCAGCAGCAGAGGCTCTGATCGTCTTCATGATGATTCAGCAAATGGAAATTATTCCCTGTGTGTTGCATCCAAATCAGAAATGAATTCTAAAAACTCTTACTTTGTCTGCGTTCCTCTTCTTCTTCATTATTTCACTTCATCTCGGTTTCTTTCAGGAAAGCTGAGCTCCAAATAGCTCTCCTCTTGTTCATTCTCTAATCTCAGTCTGCTGTCACACTTTATAAACTTCACAAAGTCTCTGACTTTATTGGTCCCTCACATCTAGATCCTGAACTCTGTCTGGTTTAACTGAGTCTGATCCTCATTAACCAGTATCATGAAGCTGCTTAAGGTCTGGTTCTGTTAACTCAGGGTTTTCAGCTCTGAGTGTGTTCATGTGAAACATTAAGAGTTGTTAATTACAACAACATCCCAACCATAAAGGAAGAGCTTCATCTGAGACCTGCTGAATATATATATAAGATAGATTTCAGACATATTATTGGGCAGATGGTGCAGGAAGCTTTCAGCTGTCAGGTGACACAATAAGTTTAAGACTTTAAAAAGTTATAAACAGGATTTGAGATAGATTCAGGTCCACACAGGTTTCAGTAAAGACAAAAGTCACAGTCCAGTGAAGCCAACAGGGTGTTAGTGACTGAATATGTCAGAGTAACAGAGGCGGATCAGAGCTGGATTGTTTCTGATCTCTGTGATTTCTCTTCAGTCTTTTCTCTAAATGTGTAAATGTTGGATTTCACGCCTGGTTCTATAGAGATAAAAATAAAGAAATCAGATGTAATGTGAAAGATTACGGTTTCTGTTTAGTTAGTTACTAAAGCAACAGATGAAACAAATCACATCTCAATAAGAAAAGGTATAATATAGATAACATGTAAAGCAAAACATTTGATATGAACAGATGGAAACATTGTGTAACACGGTGTGACGTGCCTCATAGACAAATGTCTTAATCTCTCAAATGCAGACAGCAGAACAGATGTCTGATGAAATGAACAAATAAAAAGGCTACAAGAAATAGTTGTCTTTGTGATATTTATTAAAAGTTAGAATGACAGAGTGATTCAGCTGAAGTGAAGAGCTCATACACCCAACAGAGAAACAGATAGCAAAGATATTTAATGCCAGAGAATAATTGTGGAGTCTACGAGAAGAGCTTTTCTAGGCCTTGAGCCTCAGTGGAAACTCCTTTCTCATAGGAAAACAAAAGACAAAATAATCTCACAGATGTTCATTAAATCAAAACACTGTTACACTTAACATGAATTATTACACTTCATGAATAATCAAAGATAATCTTTAGATTAAACTGAAACATTTCAATCTCGAGCTGACTTGTCTTCACCTCAGTTGGAGCCAACTTGAGCAAATCTGCATCTCTTTGCATCGACTAGCTCTGGCTTTTCTTTCAATTTGAACACAACCACATTCACTAACAGCAAACAAAAACAGTAAATATATTTGTATGTATATATATTTAATTACAACACAATAACAGGAAAATGTGTTTGAAGCACACAGAAACAATATTTGAGCAAGCGCGGAGGTTCACTATTGACCTTGGGGAACACATCTGTAATTAATGAGTCTTAGTGTTGGAGCTTTTGACCACATCCCATCCCTTTCCTAAGTGAAGCGAACGTCCTCGGTTGTCATCACGTGACGCTAGTCCAGCACAATCATATGATAACAGGTGGTTGTATACAGTTGGAGATGGTAACCACTGTCTCTGGTCTCACATGCAAGTGACTCAGTGTCGTTCTGAGGTCTTGTCATAATAACTAAGCCTGATTCGTTATCTGCAGAAGGCTGTTGGGACACGGTAGAAAGCAAAGCGGAGAGAACTCATTTATTAGTAAACTGACACAAAAAAACAAACATTTATGTTGATTATCCATCTATCACGCAAGTCACTTTTAAAGCAGCAGAGAAAGAAATCAAAAATCAGGTGATCACTGACCAAAACTGGTGGTTTTCACCATCAACGCTTCTAATATAGTCGTCGGCGTTCAGTTAGCAGGACACCTCCACATTAGTGTTATCGCTCACACGAAGCTAACCTGCTAGTAGTGGCCAGGCTCATAGGGGGAGTACAGAGAACCCACATGTCACTTTTACAAATATTTTAGAAATATTGGTAAAGATTAATTTTTAAAAAATCATGTGGGCTAACACTTACTTGGTCGTGGGTTTGTGATAAATTTGTATTGTGGGTGTCTGGTGATTCACACCCCTCGTGGTCTCATTGTATGTGACCACCAGGGGTGCGTTTCCAATTTCAGTCTCGGGGCAGGTCAGAGTGTAGAAGCAGTCACAGCAACATACATGCTGCTCAGAATTTAAAGTTACTGTTGTCCTACACCATTTTTACTGAGGCACGTGCACGTTCACGTGATGTGCCCCAGTAAAAATGGTCAATAACCGTTTTTGGACTTCTAGGGCTCTGCGGACAAGTTAGCAACAAAACATCTGCATTGTCCTGTCAAGTTAGTGAAAGTACATACGCAGTAGTACTTTCAAAATAAAAGTCTTGGTTAACGTGACACAGCACATTGTTTCCGTTGAAAGTGAGTTGTTTACAACATTGATTAGAGGATGAAGAGTGACTATCCTTATGGGCACAAGAAGAGAAAATAGTTAATGAGTGTGACAGTCAGGTAAACTTGTTCTCGTCTCTCTCAAAGTCTGAACTGTAGTCTAATGTTATGTTAATGTAAGACTGTTTAGGAAGGAGTGTATTTGTAGGTTGGGCCAGAGTGGTTCATTTTACATGAGAGTAGAGTGCAAACAGTTCTGTTAGGTGCGTTCGAGATGAGGCGCAGTCAAGTCGGACACATTCTACCTGCAACAGCTTACTTTTTTTTTTTTTTAATAACACAGGTTAAAATACGGTTTGTCAGTAGAGTAGATGCTGGATTATCAGCCAACACAAGCACAGTTGACCCACATTCAGCCTCAACCAGTAGAAGCACAGCCAGAGATGTACAGCCAGCATCAGATACAAGCAGCTCAGACCCAAATGGAACAGTTGCTGCTCCACCAAATGACCCAGCAGATTGGTCCCCAGACCGTTTTAAAGGAGGGAGGATTGTTAGTGAGACCACTATGGAGTCAGGTGTGGATGTGCAGCAATGGCAAATTGTCTACATGGCTCACACGTCAGGAAGGAGGGCTGCATGACACAATTTTGCTTAGGGCCTCAAGGAGGTCAGGATTGGCTGTGGGGGTGACGTAGGTATGAGTGTTTATGTGACAGTCAAAGCTCTTTCTGTCATATCAGTGCCAATAATAAGTTGGTTAAGCACACACTAACACATTCCAAAATTATATTGGGGGGGCTGTGCCCTGGTAGAGCTTTATGTGTAGCAACACCCCTGCTTTTGTCTATCCCTCAGTTTGTAGAGATGCTCAGAATATAACTACACAGCTACGTTGGTGACATTTAAGGTGACCACTCTGAGAAAAGGTTTTCCCACAATGTTCACACCAGTATGGTTTTCCTCCAGTGTGAATCCGTCTGGTGTCTTTCTAGGTTACCTGCTTTAGCGAAAGCTTTCCCACATTGGTCACAGCTGTATGGTTTCTCTCCAGTGTGAACACGTTGGTGAACTTTTAATATATCGGATCTTGTGAAGGTTTTACCACACTGGTCGCAGCTGTATGGCTTCTCTCCAGAGTGTACACGACAGTGGCTTTTTAGATCTCCTCCTCTAGTGAAAGCTTTCCCACATTGGTCACAGCTGTATGGCTTTTCTCCAGTGTGAACACGTCTGTGCCTGTCCAGGTCACTTGATGTATTGAAAGCGTTCCCACACTGGATACATCTGTATGGTTTCTCTCCAGTGTGACCACGTCTGTGTCTTTCAAGGTCACTTGATGTATTGAAAGCTTTCTCACACTGGTCACAACTGTGTGGTCTCTCTCCAGTGTGAATACGTCTGTGTCTGTCTAGGTCACCTGATGTTTTGAAAGCCTTCTCACACTGGTAACAGCTGTACGGTTTCTCTCCAGTGTGAACACGACTGTGTGTTTTTAAGTTACTTGATATATTGAAAGCTTTCCCACACAGGTCACAGCGGTATGGTCTCTGTCCAGTGTGAATTCGTAGGTGGACTTTCAAAATGTCTAATCTAGAGAAATGTTTCCCACACTGGTCACAGCCGTATGGTTTCTCTCTGGCGGCGACGTTTGAGTCCCTCTCTTCCTCTCCGTTTCTATAGCAACAGATAGCGAGAGAAAGAAAGACAGTGAGTGAGATGTCATGGTGGAGGGAGTTCTCTAGCACCATCAATGCAGCTGACAGTAATGAGACCAGTGTAAACCTGGTTTCACGAAAACACCAGTGTGGACTCATTTACGACCCATGTAGTTACAATAAATCCCATTTAGAACACGCCTGTAGAACATAACCCACAATGTTCAAGTTTAAGTAAAATATTGTCAAATAATCTGAGCCCGTGAATGGCAAAAACAAGCACTTCAGACGTAATTTGATGGGGTGCAATTGCCCTCAAGCATTAAGTCCAGTACTCTTTCACTGCTGCCCATGCAAAAAAAAGTCCAGTTTAAAAATATTAAATTTGGCTCTATTTATGTACTGATGTTATCACATTGTAAACAGCTTTGTAAAACACTCATCACAGAAAACTTTAGTGTGACTGGTGCAGAGGTTTCATTTCTGTGGGTTGGGTTTATTTAATTTTTGTGCATGAAAAAAGGCTCTACATTGATCAATAATTTGTTAATGTACTAACTTTCCACATCACTAATGTGCTGTGATATTAACAACAACAGACATTAATTAGGCTACTTCACCTAAAACTTTAAATGTTTCTGACATGGATATATTTCAATATTGAGGAATGCAGTATGATAATCAAATGTATTTCTGCATCAATGTGGGGGAAAACAACTCAGACTGTGCAGACAGTCATAGATGGTCTGCAATGTTAGATTCAGCTGTTAAAAATGGCATGTCTTGGTTTTAATATAAATGGAAATTATAAGGCAGTGATATACGGAGTATTTCTAGAAAAGCTACTTAGGTTGCTCCATGATTTTTTTTTTGTCAATAGTTTGTACTGTGGTAACAAAAATATGGAAGACGGGAGGTACAGTGGTCAACATCCCAGTGATATTGCACTTAAACAAATGAAAAGACAAAAACACTGGACATCAGACAAAAGAAACACACTCCCTGGCACTTAATATCATTTTAACTTTTAATAGACTATACTTTGGCATTTGGTATCAAAGGGCATTTGTCGTACTGTATTAATGTAGTATTGTGCTCAAAAGATACGTATTATTGTTGATATTGTACAAAATCTTATTAATGATTGTATTATTATTGTTATATATGTCCCTGTTTCAATGTGAGGTGTATCACTTTACTTTTTAAATATACTGCAATAGTATTTAAGCAATTCACATTCTGCTGACACAAATAACTGCCCACATGGGTCCAGCATAATACAGACCAACTTGATGGAACCGCACCATCCCGGTCCAAACACAAGTAGTCTAGGCTATAACCACTCTGGGGTTCCTGTCAGCCAGCTGTTAGCAGCTGGGGCAGACAGGTGTGTCTGATGTGATCAACAATATATATTGTTTACCTTTCTACCAAAAGCTTTTGTTTGGAATTGTGATGTAAATTGTGGTGTAAATTATAAAGGCGGTTTAATGCTTCGATGGAGGGGATCACATCTGTTACTGTGGCTAAGGTAATATTGCTAGTTAGCTGGTCTTGGTCATCAGGAATAGTCAATGTGTTTTCAATAAGCCAACTGGTACGCACTTAGAGATGCAAATGCACAAACTAATCCATCTTGCGGTAAAATCGATGCATTTCTGAACAATATAGATTTGCACGGTTAGATGAATCAGGGCTCTGATTTGTTCATCATTTAACCTTTGGGTTTATAGATGAACCTTATGAAGCCCTCTTACATATGCCAAATAATAAAGCCCCTGGGAAAGACCATTTTCCTGCTGAATTCTACAAGAAATTCGGCACCCACATTTTATATGATGGTAATGCAAAATAGGGGGCATTGCATATTCCCCCCAACAATGAACTCAGCTAATGTCAGCCTGATCCTTAAGCCAGACAAAGATCCATCCTGTTTTTTGCCCAATATCACTTAATAACAAAGATCTTAAAATCATCTGTAAAGCCTTAGTAAGAAGGCTAGAGAAGGTTACTTTCTAGCCTTCTTGCTAAGGTATTTATACACCGAACAAACAGGATTTTATAAGGACAGGCACTCTAAATATACACGCAGGGTAGTTTATGTAATATACAATCCCACTATTCATAACTTGGAAGCAGCAGTGGTCTCTTCAGCTGCAGAGAAAGCATTTGATAGGATAAATTGGAAATTTCTATTTGCTACTTTAAATAAATTTGGATTTGAACACTTCTTCATAGACTGGATTAAAACATTATACAGTTCCCCATGAGCTTCTGTCAGGACAAACGATCAAACTCCTCCAAGCTTTAGTCTTCAGAGGTACATTAGGCAGGGTTGCCCACTGTCTCCCTCGCTATCCGCATTTTTTTTTAATATAACTAGCAGCTGGTATCAGACAAAATAAAGATATTGAAGACATTCAAATAGAAATTGTAGACAATAAGATATGCCTTTATGCAGATGATGTATTACTTTTCCAAAGCCTAAACTCAACAACTTCTATTTCTGAGACAATCACAGTTAGATACATTCTCATCCATCTCAGGCTACTCCATTAACTGAAGTAAATCCATAGTTTACTGGTAATGTGTGATTTCCAGGGTTTGTCAACCACTCTGCTACAGTCAAGGAATATTATATATCTGAGTGTGATAATTTACTCCAGGCTGTCAGAACTGTCATGGCTAAACTACACGCCTCTACTTAAATCAATAGAGTATGACATTGTGTGATGGACGACATGGCCCATAAATATCAATTTTATTTATTTAGCACACTTGAAACAACCAAGGTTAACCAAGGTGCTTAAATAGTGCCCATACAACTCATGGGAGAGAGCCAGGATTTAATCGCACAATATGGAACTAGCAATAATGAAGTTGTTGAATATCAACTGTTCAAATCCATAATTCAGGCGAGATTTGAGTATAACGAAATGGACTTAGATCTACCTCCAATGATGACAGACTTCCTGTACTCTTGTACCCAAAGCTATTATCAAAATGTAAACATGTTATCGTTGAATATGGATGGTACTATCTTTCTCACATTCTTAAAGTGGGAGGCAAATCTATCCATTTATCCAGACCAAAACTACTGGACGCAAATATGTTTAAATTAGAGCCCGACCAATTTATTGGCCAGCCAGCATTATTGCCGATATGAGGTAATTGTATTTAAGTTGGCATTGTGTTTATGAAAGCAGATATATGAGTTAAAAAAACAGACAGATCCCTCTAAAAGACACTCAGAAAGTAAAAGTCTTTTCTACATGTTTAGATCACTCATAAACTGGTTGAGAAAATGATGCTATCAACTGTTTTGTAGTTTTTGTCTCTTAAACTCTTGTTTGGCTGTTATTAAAGATTTGGTCAGTCAATCTATTTATCAGTCTTTTTATTCAGCAGTAGGTTCATTAGTGTCTACTGGCTCTTGCACTGCTTAGTAGCACTGGTGGTATCATATGTTTCCTGTTTGACTTCAAACATAGCAGATATAGTTATTGTTTTTCTTCAGAATCAGCTTTACTGACAAGTACAGTCCTTCTAACCATTATTGCACCCTAGAAGTTTAAGTACATATTGTGGAATATCTTCAACAATTCTGGTAAATAGAGAACTTGTGTTTGATACAAAAGAGCAAATGATAAACAACAATTTAAAACAAACAATGGGAGCAAAAAATAGAAAAACTTAAAGCTCTGGGGAAGAGAAAAATTGATGTGTCTGCAAAGGTTGGTGCTAATGGTGGACAAAACACCTCGTCAAACATCCAAAGACCTTATGGCCAACCTGGAAAAGTCTGGAGTCATGGTCAAGTACCATATGGGCTTCATGGGCGAAGGCCAAGGAAGACACCATTGCTGCGGCAAAGACATAAAAAGAACGACTAATCTTTGCCAAAGAGTACCTAAACACACCACAATCCTTCTGGGAAAATTTTCTGTGGATAGATGATACTAAAATAGAGCTTTTTGGCAATGCACACCAACAGTTTGTTTACAGACGCGCCAATGAAGCCTACAAGGAAAAGAACACCCTACCAACAGTTAAGCATGGTGGAGGATCCATAATGCTGTGGGGCTGCTTTGCTGCATCTGGTACTATAGGCCTTGACCGTATCACAGGAATCATTAAATCAGAGAGTTATCAAGAGACTTCAAAGCAAAATGTCCTAACCAGTGTATGAAAACTTGGTTTGAGTTGAGCCAAAAGCACACAGAAATGGTTGAAAAGGAAAAAATGAACTGTTTTAAAATTGCCAGCAATGAGTCCTGATCTCAATCCAAAAATCTTTGGTATGGAGCTGAAATCTGCCACTGGGAAAAAAAACCCTGCTAAACGTTCAAGAGCTTGAATAATTTGCAAAGAGAGTGGGAGAAAACACCAGCTTAGTGGAAGAAGGTCATAGAAGGCTACAAGAAACGTTTAGAGGCTGTCATCACTGCCAACAGGTGTGCAACCAAATTTTAGAGAGGGATGTCATTATTGCTGCACATGCTGTTTTTTCTGTTACATATACAGTGACAACTAAACTGTGACAACTGTCAGGCCTACAACTAAATTTTGATTAGGGCCCCTGAAGTCCTAGAGCTGGCTCTGTGTGTCACATGACATTTTTGGTCAAGTCATGAGTGACCATGCCTGCAACTTCAACTACATTTATTAACACAACATGGAATATAATTTTAATAATACAAATAATTATAATGGGGGACATTATTATAGCAGTTCAGTGCTGCATGAGTAGTGTACTTCTGATGAGAAAACATTTATAAAAAAATGAAGAATGCCTACTACTTCTGAGGCCTGTTTCAGAAAGCGGGTTTAGTGAAAACTCTGAGTAAGTTGAGCCCGAGATGAGGGAAACTCTGGGTTTTCCATTTCAGAGAGCGAGTTCAGATAAACTCTAGGTCTGTAACCCCGGCAACGTACGCTGTGAACCTAAGCTGGACGGGAGGAGGTTTACTTCAACTAACACTGAGTTTCTCTCCGACTCCTCCTGGGGAACCTGAAGCGGCCGTGTGACATTTCCTCATTCAGACTGTCGATATTAAAGCACATATGTGAACGGAATTAGAAACATCAGAATCACTGTTAAATAGGCTGTTAGTTTTTTTTTTTATCCAAACATGATCTTGACCATGAGGCTTTTACGATCAATCTGCCGTCAATGTACAGAGAGTTATATTTGGTCATGTGGATTTATCCTCAGCACAGAAAAAAATCTATAAGCTACACTGTCCTCCTTTATGACACAGCGACTCCGGACATTAAGGCAGCTGTCAGGTTGGGAACAGTTGCACAAAAACACTTACTGTACGCTGTGTTTAAACTAATCTGTATAAAACTGATCAATGAACAGTAACCTTTCATATGGCAGTCGCACTGATTGAACATTCCTATCGTAGTTATCAGCTGGATATGATGTGAATATTTCTGAGTGAGGATGACTGTGGTGTAGCTGAAACAAATGGTTTAGATTATCCGTGTTTAGCAGCATTCATATTTCTAGCTCCACCCGATTAAAATGGAGGCTCAGCCTTTATTTACCCGTTGCCATGGTGAATCGTAGTATCGGTGCTCCATTGACGATGAGCACGTGCTTCAGTCAGGCTCAACATACTCAGAGTTGACTGAACTAATTTTAATCACCTGTTCTGAAACCGGCAACCCAGAGTTCAGGTTTACACTCAGAGTTTGTTGAACCTGCTTTCTGAAACGGGGCCCTGGTCCACTGCTGGAAAAATAGAGGTCTGAACTGAACCGTGGATTTGGTGTATCGTTAACTAGATGTGAATATAGTAAACTGAAAGTAGTTATTACAGCAGATTATGTGTAAGGTAAAGTACACATGCTCATTCTGCCTCACTCTCTGTTTGCAGATGGCTGAAGAAGTACACCAGAAGCAAATATTTATTGATGCGCAACTGTTTACATGTTAAGTTGTTGATACTGTGTCTCTGTTATTAACATAATCCATGTAGGGAAAAGTATTGCAGCCCGCATATAGTACCACTTTCAATATCAGCCTGTTCTAAAGTGTAATTTATACAGTACAGGGGTCTACTATCCAAATAATTTTGAAAATCTAAATAATGGCTCATAAATCGGGTCTTTTTCACTTTAATATCACCATCTGCTCCCCCCAAATCGCCTATTTAGAGCTGGGCAACGAAAATTACTTTTAATTGTGATTAATCGCATGATTTCTTTGCGATTAATCAGAATTAATTGGATTGTTATGCACAAAATTAAATAATGAATTCTAGTGTATTGTGCACTTTTAATTTAAATGTACTGCTATAAACACAAAAGTGCAATAACATGTGGTTTGCCAACACAAATAAGGTGCTTTTTTACCAGCAGTATTCCCTTTACACAGCAGCAATAAAGTATTTCTAGTAAATCTCAAATTAAACATCAATGTAATCAAATCAAATATTAAACCAAAGCTATTCGCCACTGCCAGGGTGTTACCTTTTATCTAGCTTGTTAAACAAGTTACCATCAGCGTCCAGAGCCACAATCAGAACATCAGAACAGGCACCTTCTGACCTTTTCAAGTATCAGCAGAAACCTTTATATTTCTTTTATCAAGGAGCAGCATAAACGGTCTCTGTTCAGTAGCCGGGCAAGGTTAAGCGACAAGCGGGTGCGTTCCTGTGAAACCGATGCGGTTGTGCTCGCCTCACGCACACACCCGCCGACGAAGTTAAATTAACTTTTTTGAAGTGACGCGCAGCACAAATCATTGGAAGAGAGGCTGATCCTCGCCGTTGGTGAGTTTCCAGAATCTAAATAGTTCTCAGGACATGCGCTGGCTCTGCCTGCACACGTGGACCTCTGGCTGGGCTGGGGGGCTGTCAGCCAGGGTCTCCCCACACAGCTCTCTGCTGTTCTCCCTGTTGCATGTGGTCTCAAGTGGTCTCCTTTGTGCTCTGGGATGGGTTGCAGGGTTTCCGCTGTTGGGGTTCTTACCCGGCTGCTGCTGGAGTCCCACTCTCACAAACAACTACATCCCGTAACAGGCCACTTTATGAGGTTCACCTGTTCAATTGCTTGTTAACACAAATAGCTAATCATCGAATCACATGGCAGCAAGTCGATGCATTTTAGCACGAAGACGTGGTCGACACAACCTGCTGAAGTTCAAACAGAGCATCATAAAGTGCCGATGCTTTTTAGCTTGTATTCAAAATAATCAATAAATCATTTCAGCCCTACTGGAAATATGGAAAATCTATTTCAATACATTTCCACACTGTAGGAGACCTGACGGTGTTTTTTGACCTTGGCTGTGAAAGACAGAGCATAAAAGGGGCTTTTTATCGCATCAAGAGATCAAAAAACACTGAACTACCAATTAAAAGACTGACTCAAGATATTCGGGTCAATCACTGATGGCAGCTAGGACTGCCTGATTATGGCAATAATAATAATCATGATTTATAACCAGATTACCCGTCTCTTAAACTGAACTGAATAGCGCGTTCCCATTTTGAATCAACGGGACACTGTTTGTCTCGTATTTCCGAGTTGTCTTTAATGCACCATCCCATGCAAATCATCCCACCTGCATTCTGCAAAGACCTTTTCTACCCCTGATTGGATGATACTCACTCTCTGCCTTTGTTGGTTTGTTTAATAGAGTCGGGTTCAGGACCAATCTGAGCCAGATTAGGGCCGGTGTCTCGGCAGGGAGTCGTGTTGAAACAACGGCGGTGGCAGCTCGAGAAACCTCTGCAACGAAAGCGGATGCAAAACTACCGCCGACGATGGAGAAATCAAAAAGGCTACTTGATGGGTATCAAGCTAAACGTCACAACCTGTCGGCCAGTGTTCGGTGTGGTGCACGGTGACCTGACAGACGTGTGACAGCATGCAGACGCAGTGTAATCACTTAATTCTCTGAGTGATCACGCTGGATTTCATTTGCTGCCTATTTGTTAAGAAATATTGCAAAATATAAATGAATCACATCCCAACATTATGGTATGATTTGTTTTTTTACAGTCTGACACATCAGCATTAATTTAATAAGAGATCAGAGAGATGGGGGTGGTTTAATACGCAATCATCAAAACATTGTGCCAAAGTGAAGAATATTTTATTAACCAATCTGCAGAATTGCATCCTTGAATACTATCGAATTAACAATAAGCTAAATAAAAACTGAAAAAGTAAACACATAAATATATTGATTCACCAATCATAACAATGATGTTGAAATTAATTTTGTATATGTTTGTAAATAAGCTATTTGCAGCTTCATTGTTTGGATGGTCTTTGTGCAAACAATAACAAATGTTTTAGCCAAAATCTGTGTTCAAAAAGTCCATTAACAATTTGTCATCCTGTCAGATCACAAGCATCGTCTGGTTTTTACAGCTGAGCCTTTTTATCCAAAACGACTTACAATCGTTATATATGTCAGAGGTTGCACGCCTCTGGAGCAACGAGGGGTTAAGTGTCTTGCTCAGGGACACAATGGTGGACGTGTCACAGAGGCCTGTGTCTTATCCACTGTGCCATTGACATGTTATGTGGAAGGATGTTTTCCAGAATGACCAACAATGTGACAGCAGAGGCAGCTGCTCTGTGGAGCTTTGATCACTCTCAACATTTCAGCAGCACTGAGTTATGTCCTTCTTACAAGAAAATATTAGTAAAAGTAAACCTGCTGCAGTACTGCACACAAGGCTACTGCTGGTCCACTGATGTTCATGGAAAATCCTCTCAAAAAGTCGTCAGTCAAATCGTAATAAAGCCTTTGTTTCAGCCTGTTTATAGTTAAAAAGTTATGGAGTTGTTGATTTAATAAGTTGTCTTGGTCTTACTGTCATTGTTGTCCTATGTTTATTATTGTTATAGCTGTTTATTCAGACGACATGTCAGCTGAGTTGTCACAGAGAGACTGAAGGCGTCTGTTCACACTGATTTCAATAGCAGATCACTTATTTTAATGTCCACTGGTATCAATCTTAATGCGCCCTTGAAAACGTGTTTTAGGTTATGTTATACCACCGCTGGCATCAGGCCTGTGGCGAGGGGTGTGGCCCCTGGTGCGGCAGGCCGAGTACTGACTGACTCAGGAAACGTTGCACATTTATAGAACTTTTCAAACTGAATGCTTCATTTTTAAAAAGTGATCATGCATTATCCCAAAACCGCGATAATAAACCGTGTACAGGCTCAACATTAAGGTTTTTCTAGCAATGACAAGACGTTAAACGACACTGTGGAGGAAAGTCACAAATGGCTAAACTTCAAAAGAGGATGTGTTGAAAAGCTGAGCACCAGCGGAGGAAAACTAAACTCCAGACTGACTCTGATCACAAATAGCTCACTATTTAGAGAAAATGCAGGACACTCATTCCTGTCTCAGGTCATTCAGAGGACAATAACGCAGGCAGACTGTTTGTCGCTGTGATAAACTCACCAGCACACGAGGAAACATAATGACTCTGATTCTGTTTTCATCATTGTTTGTTCTGCGCGCTCCCGACACAACACGGCACGCGCTGCACCGCGCATGCGCCCCCCGCAGGAAAACCCCGGAACAAAAGAAAAGAGAAAGGCTCGTGAGTTTTCTTTCAGCTTCGTCTCTTCAAGATGAAAACAGCAACCACGGAGACACTTTGGAAATCAAACCACGTCAGCACAAACCCTGGAGCGGGTTTTCAGGGTCTGATCTCTAACACGGACCCTCGAGACTCTTCCTCGTGCCTTTGGCCATGAACACTGACCTGATCATAGTTGCCATCAGAGCACGAGGTTGCTGTTTGTCTCCTGTGGTCCGGGTTCTGGTTCTCCGTTGTGACTGGTGGAGCCCTGGACTGACTCTGGAGTCTGCGCTCGGAGGTCTTCAGCCTGAGATACAGGAGCACTGCGGGATGCCGTGGAGCTCCGTGTTTCAATTACCCACAGTTCATAGCGTCGTGACGTGAAACACGGGAGCGTGTTCAATCTCAAAACGTTTTGCAACGTTTTGAGATTGAACGACATGTTTGCAGCGAGCTTCGAGTTATGTTTTCTCCTGTTTGGTTTGGTGAAGGGTTTTTTTGGTTTAGTTACAGGTGTTTCCAAAGGCAGGAAAATGCAGTGCGCTTGCGTACACAACAGGATATTCAGGGAGCCACCGGTTTGTCACGTTTTGCCGGCGCTGAACGCGCCCCAGGGGAAACCCGGAAGCGATAGAAAAATGACGGCAAACCCGCCTCATAATAGAAGAAGAATGTCAAACACATAGGAAATAAAAACAAGGCTGAAGTTACAATTGAGTTTTTTAAACATAGATTTAAGATGATACATAAAACACATTAAGTCAGAGGACTGCAGTCACTTTAGTTTATTCTATTTATTTTAGTTCTGCTGAATGACTCTGTAAGGCAAAAACACAAAATAAAAAGTGTGCAACATGTATCAGTGTCATCAAGGTAATGTGTTAATGTGGCAAAGTGCTGTCTCGTTCCCGTTTACAGCCTTTTGAGCCCTTAAAATCACTTTCCAAGTGACAGTTAAGTCTGTGACGGTTCAGGTTTTAGGGGGGGGGCATTTGATTGGGCCAAGTGCTCCTTGATTTCAGGCAGAAGATGAAGTTTAGTTGTTTTGTTTCCCGCCAACAGTTCATCAAAGTCTTTGTGGTTTGTGATTAAAGAGTGATGCCTATCAACAGCACGCTGATGATCTTTGGGGTCTTCATATGTGCGTGAAGGCTCAGTCTTTCCTTTGGAAACATAGTCCAAATTAATCTGTGCTAAAGGTTCATTTACTGGCTTTTTTCAACAGCATCTTCTTCATCAGCAGATGGAGTTTAACTTCAAAACATTATTTAGTTTCAGCTGTGTGTCTGCAGGGCTGCAGCCGGGGTTTGGGGAGTTAGTTTGTTCAATTGCGCCACTAAAACAAAATATAAGATTAGTGATGGAGTCCTTAAAGATGCTGGTGTCGACCTCTTCCTCTTTAGCTTCATCAGCTTTCATATTTCAGTAGACATTTTGCTCACATGCTGTTTATTCCATAATAAACTGGCCTTTAATCAAATAACAACAAGCTTACTGGGCTGCTGATCTTCCATTATAGGAGGACTGGTTGGTTTCTATTAAAGGTAGCAGGATCCAAACCCTCTGCACACAGTTTGCTCCTCCAGTGACTTTAAAGTGAAAACTATCATGTGTTGAACAAACTGAAGCTCCTCTGCTGCCTCCTGCTGGCTGCTTCCTGTCACTGTCAGTCTGTTCGTCCCTCAGCTCCTCAGAAAACATTCACATTAACACAACAGCTACATTTACTCCACTGCTGCTCTCAAGGACAACACTCAGGTACTTGGACTTTACTTTCTACTTCTACTCCTCATCTCAGAGGGAGATATTGTACTTTTACTTTACTACATTTATCTGACAGCTTTAGTGGAGATGGGCATAACTACTTGATACCTCAGCCTGGTACAGAGTAGTGTCAAAACGTCTCCAGCCGATACTTTTGTAACCAAACTGCGGCATAACCAAAATCTTCTGGTATCATTTAACACATTTTTATTTGCTGTTCACATCACTTTTCACCGATGGATCGCTGCGCTCCATCACATCAATAAAAAAGGCTTTAAAGGCTGCAGCGATCAGCTGATTTTACTCACGGAGCCTCCGGCTGCAGCTGCTTCAGGTGTAGTTGGTTTGATCGGCTGGACGTGCAGCCGCTCTTTCCTCTGTTTGCTTCTTCAGACTCTTTAATGTAGTTTAGTGACTTCTTTAAACTCATTATTTTGCTTACTGTCGTCTCTTTAGAAGTTTGCGACTCAACAAAGGAAAAACACTTGCGGAGATCTTTCAATTCGGTTTATTGTTCAAAAGTTAACAGAATATTTCTCCGTAGTTTAATCTCACAAACATATCAAGATAGATTCGTTTCTGACAATTCTGCTTATTAAACTATTTCACTCCTCCTCTCTAATTCAACTATAAACAAATTTACAAGCTGTAGTCCTTCCCGTATAAGTGACTTAATAAGGATATAATTCCCAATACTTTTGTATAACAGTTGTTTGAAAAAATAAAATAGATCGCCTTCGTTGTCCATAACAACAATAAAAACAGCAATAGGCTACCAATCAACTTCTATGGCTTCAACAAGTGGCCTTTTAGGTTTCAAATAAAGTTCTCTGTTGGTATCAGTATCACTTTAATATGGCATTTCTCACTATTTACAGAATCTTTACAAACCAAACAATCGATTATTGGCGGAAATAATCAGATTGATTAAGAATGAAAATAATCATCAGCTGCTATCTGATGAGACAACTACAGCAGTAAAATCCTGCTCTGACATTAACGAGTCATTAAAAAAACAGAAACTTCATATAATTCATATCTTTCATGCTGGAAAAAAAATCAAAGTTAGGACATTTCACGTCTGATTCACTGAGTCATAATGATGATATATGGAGTAATTTACTATACTATCATATTTTATCTTAGTTTTGGTATAAAAATAATCTCAGTACCTTAAAAAATGCTGACTCACCACAGGAGCTTTTATTTTGGTAATTCTTACCTTTTTTGGGCCATAAGGCTCAAACAGCAGAGAATCCCTCAGTAATAATGGAGCCAGAACAGACGTAATTATTAACTGCAGCTCACAGCAGGTAGAAGCCAAACTACTGCAGGAACCACATCAGCTTCTGAACGTCACAGTAAGGGAGGAAACATCAACGCTGACATGAGCTGAGGCGTAAAGGTCAAAGACACGTGAGCTAACAGACACATCAGAAAGTTCAATAACAAATCAAAGCTGCTCGTTCAGCCACTAAACGTCAGTGATTTCCTGTCAGAGCACAGCAGCATCCAGAGAGAGTAAAACAATGAAGGAAAGAGCAGAAGATGGAGGAACAGCAGCAGTCTGTTCTCTTTATTCTTCATCTTTATTGGTCTGTCTGCTTAATGAGCAGCAGGTGGCGCTCAAACACAGTCTGACTCTGTTAGACTCTGAAGGACTGAGAGTGAAAGTCTGGAGGTTTCTTTGGACCCCAAACAGACTCAGAGGCCAAAGAGTGGGCTTTTGTTTCCCACAAGTGATGCAGTTCATTAGAAAACATGATATTTAATAAGGAATGTGAGAGTGAGAAGACGATAAAGAGCTTTTCCACCTTTGTGAATCAGCTTCCACCGCTTGCTTTGGGGCTGCTGCACCTTTTACCTGTTTTACTTTGTTTTCTACTCAAAGAGCCTGAACGCACCGTCTAGGAGTGAGGACAGATTGAAGCTCATAACACGTTACAACAGGCTAATACATAAAATACAGGTAACACTTTAGACTTTTAAGGTTAAAAATCTGTTTGAAATCTTCTTTGAAATATTTTTCTTAGAGAAGAAAGTCTCGTGGGTTTGTGTTGGGACTTCCTGTTTTATTTTGTTAAATCCTTCCTCATGTTTCTTTGTGAACTTCATTCATTCTCTGTTTCCTGTTTTACTTTGTTGCTCACTTCTCCTCTCGTTTCAGACCACTTCACTTCCCGTCCTTGTGTTTTGCCGTTTCCACCTCTCTCTCTCTCTCGTGTGAACGAATTGTTTGATGTGGTCTCTGGTCTTCATCTCCCATCAAACGCCGTCTCCTGTGTTCTTCCATCATTTGTGTTTCTTAAAAATATCACAGACCCTTAATTCCTCCACACAAAGAAACAGCTCCTGTTAGTTCAGGGTTCGTGTCCTGCAGCCAGATCAGCACTCAAAACCTCATCTTCTTTGATATGTGGTCACATAACTTTAGATTAATGAACGTTTCAATCAGAGCCGTAACAAGTGTTCAGTGGAAAAATTACTGAGGTCCAGATTATTAATAATCTTTTTTAATAGAGCTTATTTACGGTAATTCATATTATTAAAATTACACGTTAAACACTGCAGTCACACAAACTAATGATCTATAAGGAAAACGTACAGAGAGTAATTAAAAAATACTCATAGCTAGATTTTGCTCTAATCTTCGGTGTGTCTGTGTGCGTCCGTACTGAAGCTTAAACCGTGCAGAGCAAATTAACTACATGGTCTTTCTCTCCACTGCTTGGCTCACTAAAATTGCATAAAAGAAGAGATACAGACACACAAGCTATGACCAGGAAGTGAACCAGGGAGATCTCGGTAAAGGCCTACTAATCTTTACAACATGTAGGCTAAATTTCTCTCAAATGGAGCCTACAAATATCATCACTTGGCAGGGACGGATTGGCCACCTGGCAAATCTGGCTTATTCCAGAGGGGCCGGACTATTTGTTTTGTTTTGATATTAATATCAGTGTTCCCCCACACATCGGGTTTACTTGGGCGGCCGCTGAGGTACGTTAAGGGCCCTGGTCTTCTTGTAGGTTACCAGTGCTGGGAGGAAGGATGCTACTGTGGGCCTAGCAGAGAGGAGGAGGGTAGAGGAAGGAAGAAAACAGTCACACACAAATGTTCGGCTTGTAATCAGCTCTACAGTAAAGAAAGACAGTAACAGCAGACAAACAGGGAGCACACAGACTCAACAACATACTCAGATGGACAGCTATTGTTTTAACTGATTGTGAAATTGTGTTTGCTCTTAAAAAAACAGTGAGCATTGTGTGCCAGTCACAAACATAAAATGTTAGAAATTCGTTACCATTGATGTCATTCACACTGGGGTTGCAGGGGACATGGCCCCATCACTTTTTGAAAGCCAAATTGGTTAAATATGTTCTGAAAAATAGCTTTGAACAAGAATCTGAATTGCACAATAATAAAACATGCAATGTAATTTAACTATAGAAGAAACAAATGTGCTTTGGCCAAGAAAGTAACTTAAGCAACACTGATTACTGCATTATATTCCATTTTATTGTTATATTATAAAGACATTTCCACCATAAATTGGTGCAGAAAATGTCTCCAGAATGCAGGAAATTAAGAGTTTCATGCTGAAAATCTTCTGGGGTAATTCTTTTGTTTGTGTTTTGTCACGATTGTAGGAGCTACATTGGTGTGACGCACGGCTCGGCACAGGACAGAAGAAACTGAATTCCACTTTTAGCCTTACTTTGAGCTCAGGATCAGGAGGACAGCAGCTTTAAGTGCTCTCCGTTATTGGTTACCCCAGGTCAGGGCTCAGTCTTTGGGTCCAGAGGGTGCACGTTTGGGTGCAGTCAAGAGATGAACTCTTTCAAACATAAAGAAACGTGGAAGACCAAACCTGAACTGGTGGGATGAGCCAGCCGAGACTAATTTAACTGCTCTTCTTATGCCGGCGCCGTGTGCACCTGTAAGCCTGAGACAGACGCTTTAAAATATGAAACATGGCAGTGTGAGGTTACACCAATTTCATTATGAAGAAATTAACAAATGAAGAAGTTACAACAAACGTTTGTCTTTGTGATATTTGTTAAGAGTAACAGTGATTCAGCTGAAGGGCAGAGCTCAAACACCTGAGGGTGATCAGAGACAGTGGAAACTCCTTTCTCACAGGAAAACAACACAAACAATCTTACAGGTCCTTATATCAAGACATTTGTACCCTTAGTGGAAAATATAACATCAAATTCGATGAGCAAAGTACACACGGTAATGACATGTGGAGGATTAATAAAATTTAGAGGTAAGATCAGTTTGTTTACATTACAGTTTCCCTTCTGACCCTTGATCACCTTCAGTAAATAAAATCAGTTAATCAATGAATGTTCTCATCTTACGTTTAGACAAAAGAAATGAGCTTTAACCTGAACCTTGAATCTGTGTTTCTTTAAGTCGACTAGATTTGTCTTTCAGTCTGAACAAAACCACGTTCAGTAACAGAAAATAAAAACAGTGAATATAGATTCCTTGTTCCCTGCATCCCCACCATGGATGCAGTAGAAACCATAAAGACACGACTGCTCCAAGACAACACCCTGAACAACAGAACCAGCCTCAGCCCTGACCAGAAGTAAAATACTGGACTCTGTCTAAACGCCACCTATTTCCAGTTCAACAGAGGATTCTACAGACAGAAGCATAGCTCTGCCATGGGCTCACCGGTATCTCCTAGTGTGGTCAACATTTATATAGAAGAAGTGGAGGGAAACGTCCTCTACTCCCTCAGAGGTCCAGCACTGAGCCACTGGTACAGGTATGTGGACGACACCTGGGTCAAAATTAAAAGCCAGGAAGTGCAAGCTTTCACAGAACACATCAACTCTGTGGACAGTAACATCAAGTTCACACGAGAAGATGTTCACAACAACAGTTTGGCCTTCCTGGACTGCTCTGTTCACATTGAAGAGGACAGAAGCCTGCAGATTGGGGTTTACAGAAAACCCACACACACAGACCAATACCTACTGTTCGATTCCCACCACCCACTGGAGCACAAGCTAGGGTCATGAAAACACTGCACCACAGAGCGGAAAACATACCAACATAGCCAAGCCTGAGAGAAGGAACAGAACCACCTGCAGGGGGCACTTACAGCCTGTGGATACCCTAAATGGACCTTTGTGAAAACAGCCACATGATCCAAGAAGAACAAAACTACAGGGGACGAGGAGAAGACGGTCAAACGCAACAACATTGTGATTCCTTACGTGTCTGGAGCATCAGAGAAACTCAGCAGGATTTTCAACAAACACAACATCCCTGTGTTCTTTAAACCCAATAACAGACTAAGACAGATACTGGTCCACCCCAAAGACCGCACACCCAAACACAAGAAAAGCAATCTAGTGTATGCGGTCCAGTGCAGTGAGGAATGCACAGACCTGTATATTGGGGAGACCAAACAACCACTACACAAACACATGGCCCAACACAGAAGGGCCAACTCTTCAGGTCAAGACTCTGCAGTCTACTTACATCTGAAGGACAGAGGACACTCGTTTGAGGACCATCAGGTGCCGGCATTGTGATTCTAAGTTGTCAGTCTGGCAGTAAATGTGCGGTGTAGGGCTCAACAATAACAATAGTTATAAGCAATATGACTTTTTTTCAATAACATAATAAATGTTAATTTTTTTGATTTTATTCACTTGAATCATACAGAAATTAGGACTTATTTTTTTTAAAAATTGTTTATTTTATTGAGGAAAAAAGAAATGAACAAAGCTTTTACTTTTTTTTTTTTTTAAACTCTCCTGTTTATTATGTCTCCTGTTTTATTTATGGGGTGGTGATGGCGCAGTGGTAAGATAAGACGCCTGCCTTTCATGTGAGAGACTGGGGTTCAATCCTCCACTGTGACACATCCACCAATGTGTCCCTTAACCCCTAGTTGACTCCAGAGCCGTGCGACCTCTGACATGTCTAGCAATTGTAAGTCACTTTGGATAAAAGCGTCAGCTAAAATGAATAAATGTAAATAAATGTTTATGCATGAGGTGGCAGGTAACCAGACTTTTTAAAATTACAGAGTTTTGTGAGTTGTTGGGTTCGAAAAATTTATAAACAATGAATCTTTTTAATACGTAGCGAGGGAACTAGCAGAATTTGGGAGTGTAGTTGTAGTCCAAGCGTCATCACATGACGCTAATCCATCACAGTCCCACGATAATGAGGGGAAGAATCGGCTAGCTTTGCTCTCCAAACAGTTTTAGACTGATGCAGCGTGAATGCATTCATGTCTTTTGAGAAACTGATTGCTAGTAGAAGTTTTCCCACATTGGCCACAGCTATATGGTTTCCTCCCAGTGTGACAGTGTCTGTGGACTTCAAGGTAACATAATCTAGTGAACGCTTTCTCACACTGGTCACACCTGAACGGTTTCTCTCCAGTGTGAACAAGTTGGTGGCTTTTAAGGTTACTACTCTGAGCAAACATTTTCCCACATTCTTCGCACCAGTACGGTTTTTCTCCAGTGTGAACGCGTGTATGGGTTATTAGGTGACCTTTTTGATTGAAGGCTTTGTCACAGTGCTCACAGCTGTACGGTTTCTCTCCTGTGTGAATGCGTTCATGGATTTTTAAGTCATCTCGTGTAGTGAAGGCTTTCCCACATTGCTTACAGCTGTATGGCCTCTCTCCAGTGTGAAACCGTAGGTGGACTTTTAAATCTTCTGATCCGGTGAAGGTTTTCCCACAGTGTTCACAGCTGTACGGTTTCTCTCCAGTGTGAACACGTACATGCCGCTTAAGTACACCCAATGTAGTGAACGCTTTGCCACACAGGTCACAGCGGTACGGTTTCTCTCCAGTGTGAACACGTCGGTGCTTTCTTTGTTGACCTGGTGTAGTGAACATTTTCTCACACTGGTCACAGCTGTACGGTTTCTCTCCAGCGTGACGTCTCTGATGAATCTTTAAATGTCCAGATCTTGTGAAGGACTTGCCACATTGCTGACAGTGGTGACGTCTAGGTTTCTCACGTCCTCTCCGTTTCTATAGCAAAAGACAGACATACAGAGACAAAGATAATGAGATGTCATGGTGGAGCGAGCTCTCTGGAACCATAAATTACATTTAGAGCATGTCTGTGGAAGAACCCATGTTGACTAAGCATTACCTCTGGACAACCAACTGGGATGTCCACAGAGGACCTGTGACACGTCTATAGGATCGATCAATAACGTTCTGTAACACAAAGGGTTAGGTATATAGGGATCCTACAACTGAGCCAATCAGTGGCTAAAATAGCATAAGTGGCGTCGGGAGCAATTGTCGAAGCCCTGTTTCATTGTAGTGCACTCAGTCAGTACTGGAGCAGTTTCTAAAAAGTTTGTTCCAATTTATCAAATAGAAACAATAAATGGGAAAATACCAAACTTAACCTTGTGTCTATTCCAGAAAGCCGGTTTATCAACCTCTCAGGCTAACCCTGTTTGTTTGTGCATGCTGAATGAAAAAAGCCATTATCGAAGACGTTAACTGGAAGTAGCTCACTGAAGCAATCTGCTTCAAACAAGAGAGCTGAGCCTGCACCCGAAGCAACTCCACATTGGTGACCTGCAGCTAGACACCCCTCAATCCTTTTTTTGGACTTCCAGTGAAAAAGTGGGCGCTTCTCAAGTCTCTTAGTTGCTTCCCTGTTTCCCTCACTTGTGTGTTTTCCTTGTGTCTTAGTCCCGCCCACTGGGGATTAATGGAGAGACGCCAGGAACCAAAACCAGGCGAGAAGGAACGAATAAATAAATATATCGCTGAGAAATAAGAGGTCCTTTTCTCCAAAGTGTCACGATGCGACCTCCATTTCAGATGACAGCGGCAGCTGATCACAACTTTTAGTGACTTGTAACAGCTGTAGAGACTTTTGATGGAGTTTGTGTTTTCACACATGGTCTGTGCTGATAATAATGAAGTCTCACAGTTATCAGTGCAGAGCGGCAGGTTTTTCTCTCTGTTGCTGTTACCTGTTTAAGAAACATCTGCATGAACAACAACCTGCACTCTGTATTTAGTAGAGATGTGCATCTTCACTGGTCTCACGATTACAATTATTAGGTCTTTGATTCGATTCCTCGATGCATCCCCTCAAGGGTGAGAATTTCTTGGTACCTCATTACGATTATGAGGCTACGATGAGATTGTAAAACAAACAGGATACAGATGTATTTTTCTCTCTGAATGTTAAATATTATCACAATAAAAGTTTCATATCTTTCGATATCGATAATTATCACGATAAACACCAAATCATTATTTCTTTTAAGTTTAATGGCTGATTTTGCCAAACAGAGGATCACTTCACAAATCTGAGGTAGAACATTTAAAACAATTGTGATAAAATCTTTGTCAACAAATATGCACGAGTAGAATTAAGTAAAAGTTTTTTTCAGCCCTTCTTCCTCCACAAAATAAACATCCTAATAAAAATATAAAGTCCTAATTCGTGTATGATTTAAGTGAATTAAATCAAACATTTATTGAATATGTAATGAACATTTGTCATATTGTTATTGAAAAAATATTATATTGCGACAATTATTGTTATTGTTTTATTGTCCAGCCCAACTCTGACTGGTACTTTTAAAGCAAACTATTTGTAACAATATAAAGTAGTAGGTAGTAATACAATGTGGCTATTTAATGTTATTTCATATAAATGTATCGAACACTGCATCGCATTATTACATTATTAGAGGTTATTACTGACCGCTGATGCTATTTATTTATGATGCTGCTGTTATTAGTATAGAGTCAGACACATGTTGAACTGTGCACTTTACAACGCTTCAGCCAAACCACGTTCACTCCACCTTAATATATATCTGTTCCTGTTTTTGTCTCGTATAGTGTATCAATATGTTTTAGTCCTGTAAGTTGATTATTGTAATCTTGTATAAAGCACCATGGGCTTTGACAAACAGCATTTTGTTAATTTGTGTACTTAATATGTGGATGAATGACAACAAACAAACTTTAATAGATTATTCACATTTGTTAATCCACTCATAATCGTCTAACTCCACATTGCGGTGCATCTAAAAATCAATTATTTTCCACACCCCTACTATTTATACTGTGTCCTGCTCAGAAACACAGGATCAGTTCTACTGGTAGAATGACTTTAATTTATATTATTTAGTGATATTGTGACTGTGTATTAATTAGGCCTATTGAATAACCCAGACTATGATCACGATGTCCATTGATTCATCAGGCTAATTGTTTCAGGGAAAATCGAAATGATGAAACTCACATCAAAGACGACTTCAGCTCAGTTTCAGGCTTTCTCTTTACTTCATATTCTGATATCCTGTAACACGACACAATGCATTTCATTTGCAAGTCACATCACCTTTTGTTTACTGCTCTTCATCATATTAATCCAAAACTTTTTAGTTTTCATTCATGTTGTTTCATTAAGGGGGTGTGCAATAAACCATTGTTTTTGGGATTACAACGTTGATTTATCTTCACTGGAGCTTCTCAGCAGCGAGCTTCCGTGCACATCTGGTTCCACTGTTGTCATTAGTGCATCGTCTCAAAGCTCTGTTGAGCTACGACTTCATATTTACATATAAACGGACAAAACTGGACATTACTTGGAGAAAAGAAAATGTGCTTCTGTAACTTTATTCCAGCTATCGTTGTACTGTGATCAAGTTAGCATAGCACAGCCCTGATCGATCCAAACTCCGTTCAGAAAACAAACATTTTATAAGTTGTTGTCCTGCTGTCTTGCTGACAGACCTGACAAAGCATGAATTCATATGTTTAACAAATCTGCATCATGTTGTGGTTATTTTGTCATCAGTTTAATCCGTTTATTGCTATTTAATCCAAGCAAAATGTTTACTTTGTTTTCATACAGTTGTAGTAATGGCGAGTTGTGTTTCTTTGCGGTATCGTGTTGTGTGTGAACACTTGGTCCAGCGATAAAACCCCCGCGAGGAAAGTGTTGAGTTGCGTTTAAATTCACATTTCGTCTGAATGCCGCATAAAACACCAACTAGTCTACTATACTGATGTAATGGGAGAGCCGACTTAAGTGCTGCATGTATAGCTGAGCTACCGGGGGTAGTAGGCCTGGGCGGTAAATAGGTATTATGAGGTATACTGACATAATTTCAAAAGATCTTAAAATTAGATACCGTTCATAGCGATATGGTTTGATGCTGAGTTAATTATTATACGTTTCCATAAAGTCCTCTCTGTCTACTCACAAACTCTCAACATGGACGGAGAGCCGGTGGACCCTGCTGATGGCCTGGCACGTAAGAAGAAAACTTTACTTCATTATATTTTTTAAGAAAATACAATGACCCCATGCACAATTACACAAATACAGATGAGACTGCAGTGTTTCTCCTGTTCCAACACTAATTTGACAGCTGCCGACTGCGTAAGGCACATGTGTCAAACTCAAGGCCCACGGGCCGAATCCGAAAGCTTAAAAGTGAAAGCTTAAAAGATTCATGATTGTCCCAAAATGAAAGTCTCTGTCTTTTGTGTTTTGAGCAGTGCTTGAAGTGGGCCGGAACGCCCCGGTACGCAATACGCAGTACGACGGAGAAGAGAAGCTCGGTGTCTTTCAAGCAGCCGTGTGCTGAATGTAGCTCGTCAATGTCACTTGTCGTGAACCGACCAATCACAGCCTGAACGGGGCGGGACATTTAAAAATATTGACAGAATGTAATTTACACTGGAGACGCTGGGGACAGTCTCCATCACTTTAATCTGGCACCTAATTTTGTCCACTTCAAGCTCTGGTTTTGAGCCAGTGTCTGTGATGAAGCATTTTTCCAGGTACATCTCGTTTGTGGATGTAAAGGTTTTTTGTTATATACAGTTCAAGTACATAACAAAGATTGATGGAGTATTATGGGTTTGTAAACATGATAAATTAATGAATGTATGTCAGAATAACAGAGATACAGTAAATGTGCTTGCTTATATTTTTACATCTGATGGGTTAAATGTCCTTAACTTGAAAAGGCTAAATAATCAAATAAAGAGACAGTTATTTTACAATATGTTAAAGGTTCTATATGTAGTTTACTAAAATGAATCCTTTTTTTATTGCCTGTGGGTAACAGGGTTGTAATCTGACATTAATATGATCCACCTGCCGGGTTTGGCTATTAACTCTGAAGGCAGGTATTCCTATTCCTATTCGAAGGCTCCGGGTCGGATTTTCTGCGAAATCCAGTGACTGACACCTGCATGTGCTCTCCTGAGACTTTGCACTCAGCAGCGACGGCACTGCAACTTACGACATGGAGCCTGCTAACACTAAGAGAGACCTGCTCCCAGCACAACACAGACTCCAACACAGACTCCAACACAGACTCCACATGAGGATAAAAAACAAAATAGTTTTGTCTGCTGAAGCTCGTCGGGCCAAGACTTTGGACGAAAACACAGAACAACATCAGCAGGGCTTTTGAATCACAGAGAAACCTCGACTTTGTTTTAGGTATAAAAACAGACCCGGAGTTGGCTTTCATCCTATTGGAGAGCTAAGCTAACATTACTACAAAGCATGTAAAATTTAGATAAAGTTAGATAGCGTTAGCTCGCCGGCTAAGGCCGAGCAGTTGCTAATACTGTCCGGTGCAAAGTTATATAGCTTTCACATTCACGTTACTTCACCAACCAATCACCCATGTTACTTTCCTCTGTACCACAATGTCAAAGTGTCAAAGCCTGCAAGAAATGATGTAGGCGGTAAAAAGCTAATGTGGAGCGATTTGTTTACTATCCCATGGTGACGCAGCCACGAGCAGCTAGCTAACGCTACAGTAACTCGGACCCGCCGCTGTTTGCTTCGTAACGTTCAATTTAGATTCATTGTCTTTTACTGATGGTACACAGCTTCTCCACCTCTCAGCCAACGCAAACTGAACATTTCCTGCTGCTGCAGCTTCACATTAAAAGCACTGGCAAAACACGAGTTGACTTTTATTATGAAGTGCTCACAGGAAGTTCAATGTCTTACAGTCAGATTAGCGCTGACCGCTAGCCTTCATGGAAAAAGTGTCTACAAAACAAGACAGCGGTTAGTACAACAGCCAGGTGACCATCTCCCTTCACTTTTTGTTTGCAGACTCATGTCTTGTGCAGCATAAAATCAGATCCAGAGTTCTGTGACCTTTACTAAAAATCACATTAGCTGTTACCACCAGTTTCTACAGGTGTCACGTGAACAATAATGGTGCAACTGCGTAATAGTGTCTCTTCTACGGATGGTGACGACAATTCCGAGAGTTCTGATTGGTCAGTAGTCGTTTTTTTTTGATTGCATTGATCTCTTGATCTTATTCTTATTAACAGCATTACACAGATGTGGAAATTAGAGTAAATTAAGCCAATAGGATATGATTTTTTCCCTCATATTTATTATAGATAAATTAATGGCAACGTCATGTAAACAGTTATGAGGTGCAAAATAAATAAAAGTACTGAGGACTGAGATCAGACACAAGAAAGCAGCTGCAATTGTTTTCTAATATATAATAATAAGATACACTCGAATTGAACGACTTGAATACAAACTTCTTTCATTCAGTGCGTCACTATGGTAACGCTGGATCCCTTCAGTCGTCCCTCATGAAGCACTACTCCATGTGAGATCAAAGAGGTGACAGGCTGCACGGTTATCAAACCTAACTGTTATTCCTGACCGGCAGACAATAATCTCTGAGCCTGACTATAAACATTTGGCTTTGTTGAATGAAAGATTCCTGGCAGACAAATCCTCTTACTTTATATTACAGATCATAAACCTGAAGTTACGTCTTTACCTGAAACATGGTCTGATGAAAACGGGGCAGCAGCTCTGACTGAGTCGGTGTCGCTAACTTTAACTTTCTGCATGTGGTCAGAGCTGAAGAAGACGCCGTTATATTCAAAGATGTGTTAATGTGTTTACAATCATCTGCTTGCAAACAGCTCCGTGAATATCTGTTACACTAAACAGCAGAGCTAAACTGTTCTAATAAATATCTGCAGAACAACAAACACTTTGATCGGGCTGTCCACTCCGGTCCTGGAACAAGTAGTTGATTAACAAGCCTTCTGGCCGCAGAGCTAAGAAATCTTAAACAAATCTCTTGTAAACTGCAGTGCATGGTTCGTTAATAAAAGACCGAGCAGCTTTCACACTAGAAGATGGCGTGCTGACAGAATTTGAACAGTACTTCTAATTCTACTTGATGTTTAGGATGATAAATGCATCAGTATCCAAGCTAAAGTCTGAAAAGTAACTAATTTCACATCATCTTATATCAGGAAAGGCGAGCCTGCATCCTGCCACCTGACGTTATGCTGGCAGTTAAACAGCACACAGTCCGACTCTGTCCTCTGAGAGGCATTGTTACACCTATTCCTCTCATATATAAATTTTATTTTGATATTAAATATGATCCCCACATGAAGCTTACTGACCGAGCCAGACACTCAGCAGATTGGCTCCCAGTCTTAACAGGCTTTATGAGGACTGAGGTCCATTAAAACCAGCACCAGGTTTTTCTAGTTTCCATTCTTGCTTATGAAAAGGGGAGGATTGTAGTGAGATGTGGTGTCACGTGAGACTGTGCAGCGATGGCAAATTGTTTACGTGGCTCACGAGTCAGCTGGGAGGGGATTCCTGTCTCAGATCGTTCAGAGGATAATAAGGCGAGGGAATATAATGACTCTGTTCATTTTCCACCATCATTGTTTGTTCTGCGCGCTCCCGACACAACACGCGCTACACCGCGCATGCGCCAAGCGGAAAACCCACAGAACAAAGAAAAGAGAAACGCTCGTGAGTTTTCTTTCAGCTTCCTCTCTTCAAGATGAAAACAGGAATCACGGAGACACTTTGAAAATCAAACCACGTCAACACAAACCCTGGAGCGGGTTTTCAGGGTCTGATCTCTAACCCTCAGACACGGACCCTCGAGACTCTTCCTCGTGTCTTTAGTCTCGTGATGAAGTCATGAACACTGACCTGAACATCGGTGCTCTCAGAGCACGAGGCTGCTGTTTGGCTCCTCTGGTCCGGGTTCTGGTTCTCCATCGTCCTGCAGGTCTCCGCTGTAACTGGTGGACCGTGTTGTGCTGGTCTGACTCTGGATTCTGTCGGATCCCGAGGAGCCTCCCTGTTCTCGTGATGTCACGGCGCCCCGCCCCCTTAGTTACCGTTGCTAAGGCCGCGTAGAAACAATGGCTCCTTGATTTCAGCAGAAGATGAAGTTTAGTTAGTTGGTTTCCTGAAATCAGCTGATCATATTTGATGTGTATGAGGGAGTGAGCTTCACACAGAGCAGATTTTTAATGAAGCGTTTGTTGTTACCACATCAGAGGCTCATGAAAATATCCTGCTGAAGCTTTTTGGACAACAAAGACAGAAAGAACTTCCTGTGTCACATTTAATGTTGAATTTACAAGAAGGCAGAATCATTCAGAATTAGTCGTAGACAGCGTTTCACAGACTTTCTAAAGTTTCCTCTAACTCAACAAGTCACTAAACTGCACGACTGTTGAAGGGAGTCTGGGACTTTCTCATAAAAGTTTATGAGTGTCTGGTTCTGATTAAACATTGTTTGGGTCTGTGTTTGAGCAGCCACACTTAGTGAACTCTGACTATGTAAGTGAAGTACCGCCTGTGACATAACTTACAGGGAACAGCTGCTGTTGAGGGGTTGCTATGGATGCGGCTGCCGCTGCTGTTGTGCTGTTGCTGATACTACTGGAAGTGAACTGTGACTATTAAAACAGCTATAGGATATATATTAGCTGATATGTGACCATAAAAAGATTGTTGAGTGTTTGGGACCAGCTCACAGTGACTGAGCTGCTGTAACACTGCAGCCACTACCATGGCAGGGGTGGGTTGAAGCACTGATGCATCAGCGGGTCGATTAAATGTTTGCCCACAATTACAAAAGATTGGGGTTCTTTCTCCAGAGCATGAGCAACCGCTGCATGGCGGAAAGCTCTGGCATCATATCAGCTGCCACACAGAACCTTCTCCGTCAACTTCACTGAATCATTTTTTTTCGTGGTTGAGATAAGCAATAGGGTTTTCTAAGTGTGGCCTTCGAATAGGTACGTGGCACCCAACGCAAACATCTACCAGCCGGTGCAAATCCTGACCCTGAAGTATGAGTTATGCCCCACAGGCCCTGTGTGCATTAACTAGAGCATGTTAATGTGTCATTAAGGTAGATTTGCTTATAGTAAATCTGCCTGCCACACTACGAGGCACACTATTCCCGCCATGTTTTAGGTCTGTCCCTTCTCCCACACAGCTGATTTGCAGTTCATAACAAGAGCAGGGACAGATTGGTTGGCCACAGACAGGCTAGAACAGAGTTTGTGGAATATTGGTTTGATGTGGATATTTTGATATATTGGAAAAAGGGTGGATATAACACCCTTTGTGGTAAAGAGAGAAAACTATTAATTACATGGAATTATTTTTTAAAGTTATGCAGCCTCCACTTGTTCTTTAGAAAGTCTGAAATGAGAGCTAAACCCTGATAGACTGTAGAGAGGGACAACATCCTCCACAAATTTATGAATGTTTTGAACAATTTTACAGAAGGGAGAGCACAAGCTTGAATTTCTTCTTACCCAGGACGCTACAGCAGAGACTGTACTGATAATATAACCTTTAATTGTTGTTCCTCTTTAGGATTATGGTGTAAACATGGGCAGATCGCTCCACGCTGGTACCAGTAGCGTCCACCAGAGAGGAGCATAGTTTCTGCCACTAGGCTAAACTAACCACTATAAGACTGTTGATAAACCCCGTACTTACCAGTTTACGGTTTATTGCAAACCACAAACAATAGCAGGATGAGCAGACACGGAGCACAAGCTAGAGACGTATGCAGAGACTGTATGTAACAGCAAGTGTGTCTCTTTGTGTTGAAAAGAGCTGGTGACTTAAGGTCTGAACATAGGGGTGTGATGAAAGACTTTGGTCATGAGAACAGAGACGAGAAGATATTTTAACACTATTTTGAAAAAGTATTTGATGATAAAATATATGAGTCGGAGGTCTGGGGTTCCTCCCGATGGTTTTGAGCATACGTTTGTTTCTTCTATATTTAAATCGCATTGTATGTTTTGTTATTGTGCAAATAAACAAAGCATTTTCATTTGTGATTTAACATTTCTTGTTCCAAGTTTTTTTTCAGAACATATTTTAACCAATTTCGCTTTCAAAAAGTCTTTGGGACCCCAATGTAAAGGACACCAATGGTAAAAGCAGTTGCAGCTCTTTGGACTGGTGATGTCTGTAGTGCTCTATTCTAATTCGTGCAGTCAAACAAACTACTTAATTCTACAGACACAGAGAAGTCAGCAGCTGTAGTAAATCATAACCACGGACAGGAAGTTAGAGTCAAGTTAAACCACATGTCAGAACTCTCTACACCACCAGGATTCAGAAGATGCCTGAAGCTGCTGTATTTATATTTTGGACCAGTCAGAATTTTCTGAAGACCCACAACAGATATTGTTGAAAGGAAACAGTTCATTGAACGTCCAGTTTGAAATGAAGAGTCAAAGCTTCTCTTTGTGTCGACTCGTTTAATGAGAACATTGAAAAGGACTCGAGTCCAAGTCTCAAGCTCAGATCATTCACGCACCAACCCTGGCAGGATGCAAGTTAAACAGAAAGCAACACATTTATTGACAGAACAGAAAGCAAGCAGCTGTAAAAATGGAGAATGAAGACACAATAATATCTGATTCAGTCAGACTTTCACAAGAACAAAGGTTTGTTCAGACTGAACACAAATGTGCTCTGTAGTGTTTTTGTAGTCCCTGTTTATTCAGCGCCTCTTCCTCCTCACTACACACTGGATCAAAGCACAGCAGTTAAACCCAGAGGCCTCCAGTGGACCTGGTTCAGGCCTCTGAAACATTTGGACCTTGTGATTTTTCCCGTTTTCTAGCGTTGACATTTGGAGCAGGTATGAACAGACGTTATTTCATCTAGTTAGTTTGAAGCACACGGAGTCCTTCAGAACTCAGAAGAAACCTCTTTAGTCTCTTTCCTCCAGTTTTTTCTCATCTCTCTGTTCATTCGCCAAACATAAAGCTGATTCTTTATTTTAGCTGAAACATCTCAGACTTGAGCTAACACTTCTTCACCAAGCGGGAAGCTTCCAGTCTACAATATGAAGCAGACGCGGAAGTCCATGAAAGGCTTTTTGCATAGCTGGTTGCAAAAAGAAGTCCAGCTCCATAAGAAATAATGGGAAAATGTTTCTACTTCTCAGCTGAATAATTACCCCAGTAAACACTTTCCTGATGAGTTTATGGTCTCAGTCGCTAGTTTCAAGTCTTCTTCAACACAGCATGATGTTCATTTACTAAATTATGGTCCCGTTTATTTTAAAATAGACCACAAAGCAGAGAATGATTCAGGGCGGGATTATCTATGATTGACAAGTCGTTGCCATGGCGACCTGTCAATCAGGCTAGAGACGACTCGTACCCTCGGCGCTGTGTAAATTTAACCAACGCCGTTGAAAAAGTTTATTAGGAGTCGGCTGTTCACTTTCTCTGGTGAGAACATTTAGTTTTCAGACTGTTGTTCTCTAGAGAAACTTATCAGCCTGTGAAAATGACAGTTAATGCGGTTGCACCTAGCTAAGCAAGCTAGCTAGCTCCGCACACGGGCATGAGCTCCGCCGTATCGTCACTTCCGGGCGCATCCTGTTTGCAAAAACTCGACATGGCGGCGCCCTATCAGCGGTCCACAAACCAACGGGTGACGCCACAAAGACTCCGTCCATTTCTTATATACAGTCTGTGGTCTTCAATGAATCTGCGGCTCTTTGCTTTGGTTAGAATTGTCTTTGCTTTCAGTCTGAACAAACCTCAACAGATTCAAAACGACATTCAGCAACAGGAAATGACAGATCAAAATACATAACTGCTCTAGATACAGTTAACACATTTAAAATCTGGACAAGAAAATGTAAAATAACCAAAGGAACAAGAAATGACCTGTTTAAGAGAAACATGATGGGACCCAGATTTTACTCCAAACAGGACTGATGATGTTTTCAGGACATGGGAAGGTGAGGTCCCCACAAGCTTTTACCAAACGTATAACGTCAAAGGAGTGGACTTTTCAGAAGATTCAGCTAATAGGTATTAGTATTTGAGAGAAAAAGTCCACATGAGAACTCTTGGAGACCTCCACCCCTTCTCAGATACATGTTAAAGACTCATCAAACCCACAAAAAAACAGCTGGACACATCTAACAAATACTTAAAAGAAATAAAACTGAACATGTGTATCAATGATATGTACTGACACAAAAAGGAAAATATGATAAAAAAAGATTAAATAAAAAATCCACATATTTTCCTCCAGTGTAGATTTTTTATTTTACTAAAACACAACAAGAATAAAATTTGTATGAAGCTCACAGAAACAATATTTCATCTAGCGGGGAGCTTCATTTTTGACTTTGGGGAACACATCTATAATGAGTGAGTCTAAACTCAAGCCTATACTATATACTAATATACTCTTTGTTGGAGCTTTTGACCACATCCCATGGCCTTCTTAACCCATTTAAACCTTTATCTCCAGATAAAACTGTTTTCTAAAACCGGACGGTTTTCTGAAAAACTTAAACCTTTTATTTTTCAGCCTCTGTAGCAGATAGAAACATGAAATATTTTATATAAACATTTGAGAGCGTACAACTTTTGCTTCTATTGGAAATGATTGCCTTTGTGTTCACTCAAATGGAAAAACAAAGAATATTGTTATTATTATTATTATTATTACCTCCAGACCATTGAAAATCTGTCTCTTATTGGGGGTAAATTTGTCTGAAGACGCTCACAGTGACACACAGCCCGATGCAGGTTTTAATTTCTTTCACCAACAGTTGCCTACTTGCTGCTGGATGGAGTTTCGCTCATACTTTGTTACGAGTTTGAATTTGTCTGTCCGGCAAAGTTGCCGTAAAGCATGCACACGTTGCATCTCGTCTGAAAGAGTTAAGCAAACGGAACTTCTCAGATGTCATCACACGACTCTAGTGCAGCACAGTCACATGATAACAGGTGGTTGTATTCAGGTGGAGATGGTAACCTCTGAATCTGTTCACAGATGCTCTCTGGTGTCAGGATGTGAATCTCCTCCTCAATCTTTGTCGACTCTGCCGCGGCACAGTGAGCTGCCTCAGGTCGGTATCCACGGCTACTTGGGGATAGAGCTGCAACGATTAGTCATAGTCGATCTAAAGAAAATTAATCGACAACTATTTTTGAAAATCGATTAATCCTTTCAATCTGTTTAGTCGATTAATTGTGAAAATAATCGACAGATTAGTCAATAATGAAAATAATCCGTTAGTTGCAGCCCTACCTGGGGATGGCTAACAACAGCAGAATTTCCGTGATGCGGAGCTCCGTTAACACAGCCATACAGCCCGGCTCTGACCCACTTCTTCCAGGACCCTCCTTCCAGCAGATAGGTAAGGGCGGGTGGCGTCTTAGCTTCATAGCTGGAGTGCAACAACAAGATTTTGGGGGGAGGAGGGGCAGGCCCATATGTCACCAGGGGGGTGGTGATGGGGAAGTGGATAAGACACATGCCTTTGGTGTGAGAGACCAGGGTTCAACTCCCACTGTGACACATCCATGAATGTGTAAGAGAGCAAGACACTTGACCCCGAGTTGCTCCAATATATAGCAATTGTAAGTCGCTTTGGATAACGGTGTCAGCTAAATGAATAAATATATGAGCACAATAACATGCATGCTGAATATAATGTTACTGTTATCTATTCCTCAGTTTGTAGAGAAGCTCTCAATATAACACAGCTCGGCAGCAGGAGGCTCTTCATATGTTCAGAGTGAAGCAGTGTGTTTGCGTTGGTGGACTGCAAGGTTACTATGCTGAGTAAAAGATTTCCCACATTTGTCACACCAGTAAGGTTTTTCTCCAGTGTGAACACGTCGGTGCATTTCTAGGTTGCCTGATAAAGCGAAAGCTTTCCCACATTGATCACACCTGTATGGTTTTTCACCAGTGTGAACACGACTGTGGTCCTTCAGGTGACTTGCTGTAGAGAAACTTTTCCCACATTGGTCACAGTCGAACGGTTTGTCTCCAGAGTGAACACGACGGTGCCTTCTCAATTCAACGGATGTCGTGAGACCTTTTC
This sequence comes from Lepomis macrochirus, assembly GCA_024633595.2. NCBI lineage: Eukaryota > Metazoa > Chordata > Actinopteri > Centrarchiformes > Centrarchidae > Lepomis > Lepomis macrochirus. The sequence goes on along the minus strand of JALXJV020000002.1, from coordinate 36,364,283 downwards.
CACATATCTCACACATGTACGGTTTCTCTCCAGTGTGAATGCGACGGTGGACTGTCAGGTTACTTGGCGCAGTGAAAGACTTCCCACATTGGTCACACCAGTATGGCTTCTCTCCGGTGTGAAGACGACGGTGAACATCTAGGTTAGCTGATCTAGTGAAAGCTTTCCCACAGTGATCACAGCTGTATGGTTTCTCTCCGGTATGAACGCGTAGATGCACTTCTAGGTTAGCTAATTGAGCGAAAGCTTTCCCACACTGGTCACAGGTGTAAGGTTTTTCTCCAGTGTGAATTCTCAGATGACATTTTAAATTTCCAGATGAATTGAAGGATTTGTCACAGAAGTGACACCAGTGACGTTTGGGTCCCACTCGCTCTCTTTGTTTCTAAAGCAACAGACAGAGAGAAAGACAGTAAGTAAGAATCCACAGTGGGGTCTGGGGGTCAGCACAGAACTTGATTTGTGACCTTCTCTAGGTTAAACAAAAACTATCTTACTCTGTAACAAAACAAATATCCATCTCAACTAGGATCTTTTCGATAATGTTTTCAAATACTTACAGTATAACAATCTGAGCCTGCCAGTGACGAAAACTGTAGATTTTACCACTTTGACTCTGGTTTAACCCGCGCAGCTTTTCAAGTACCAGATGGCATGTGTTCCAATCATCTCATGTGACGCTGCTCAACCAATCAAATATGTGCATTCCGATAAGTATTGTGATTCGAGTCCGCAAGATTCATCAAAGACGTTTTGGAAACATATTTCACATTTTAATCAAGAATGAACAGATTCTTGCTAGAGCCCGACTGATATGGGTTTTTGGGAGCTGATGTCGATATTAAAGTGAAAAAGAGCAGATTTATGAGCAGATATTTAGATTTTAAGAATGATTTGGATAGTACTTTACTTTACTGTATAAACTACATTTAGAATAGGCCAATATTGAAAGCTGCTATGTATATGTGCTATAAAACTGTTTCCTAAACGGATTATGCTAATAAAGTAGATTACAGTCTCAAAAAGTGAAAAACGTGTAAACAACTGCACATCAATAAATATTTGCTGCTGGAAGGTGCAACTTTTTCAGCCGTCTGTAAACAGAGTGAGAGAGAACAAGCATGTGTATTTCACTTTACACATAATCTGACACAATTTTCAATGTAGCATATTCACATCTAGTTCATCCCCTTAGCACTCTTTAATTCTAACCAAAGCTAGAAACCATTTCTCATCGTCTGTCTAAATCATGCCGTCTATGATACAGTGAGCTGCTGTTGAATGCATCCAATACAACATGGCTCTCTAAAACGAGGACCTCATTACGACGTTAGCGCTCCTCCACTGACACGGGCATTAGCTTTGTGGTTAATTTAGCAACGGGCAGCGTGAGCTGCTGTAACGTTACAGTGATTTTAGAGAATATTTAGAAATGATGAAGTAGAGATAAAAGTGGACCGTTCGCTAGAACTGCCACACTGTTTCAGAATAAAACTACAGTTACGTCTGTCAGCAGCTTCCAACACCCAGCTACAGTAACATTAAACTGCTGTGAGCTGGTAGGAAGCCAGGAGATGGCAGTGAAAAATGGGAGGGCTGCCAAATCATGAATGTTTTGAGGAGAGGAGAAGTGATTGGGTCTGTTTTTATAATAATTATTTAAGTCATGCAATTATCGTGACAAAAGACCGACTCACCGCTCACACAGCTCTCTGCGTGTTTGGTTTCTACATGCTGCAGTAAGCTCCGGTAGACTCCCGTCAGCTGATTGTTTTCTTCTGTGGTTTTTGTGGTGAGACAGTGTTGATAACAGGGGAGCTGCAGCTGGTCGCCCTCTGGTGGGCAAACTATGCAACACCCACGATATGAGAGATGGATCTGAGTCTAGGTTTTGTCATATATCTGCTGTTAAAACGACCCATGTCGATGAAATGCGATTAGCTCATATCGGCAGATATATCAGTCGGGCTCTAATTCTTACATGTACATTCTTCCCACGGGCAGTTTAAAATCAAATTATCTCAGATCTCCAATCCTAGCTAGCAGGACAAGCTAGAGCTCACACATTTCACATTTCTCACTGAACAAGAGAAAACAGGAAAGTGGTTTTGTTGTGTACTTTTTAATGGGAACATAATTGCCTATGTTCATTTTAATTTTCTTTATGCTATTCTTTTCCATAGAAGCGCTTTAATCATTAGAGGGATGATAGGTTGTTTAACAATCATTAGTAGGATGACAGTCTGACAAATTGGTTCTATTAATGTTTTACTATTTTAAGTTTCAAGTATGCAATATTATAGTGTGTGAACTTATAACCTTTGAATGTCTCTACATGTGAAGTGAAGCTGATGAAGCCACGACAAGTTGTGAACATGTAAAAACCTAGCTAATGAGGATGAGGTAATGTTTGATTAACACCAGATAAAGTGATGTGATGTTTGCTCAGCACCTAAATAATATGGCAGTGTGTTTGCTTAAGGATCAGATAAAATACAAAGTAAGGATGGGTCGTCAAGTAGACACCTGCAGGCCACTGAATGAGATCATGACATGTACTGTGGTGGACACCAAGGCTTTGTGAAAGGTGCAACACTGCATACTTATGAAATGTCATGTTTGAAATGTCAACTCTTGTTATTCTTTTGTTAATCTTTTTAAAAAACAACTGCGTGTGTTGAGTTTTAATGGTGTCAAAATGATGCATGTATGACTTTTAAAAAAAATACAGTAAGACTGAGTTTGAAACATAACAACCAAACATGGTGAATTTTCAATCCAGAGTGTTAAAAAAATATAACGGGCTATATTATAATAATGAATTATGTTAAAGAACTAAAAGGAAATAACTTTAATGAAAAAAGAAGGTAGAGAAAGAGTTAAAAATTTTAAAACAATGCATGTAAACAGCCACTAGATGACAGCAGGGGATAAGAAATTCACCGTTGTGTTTGCTGGGAGTGGTCAGCAAACACAACGGCGGAGATTGGAAGGAGACTGAGTGTAATGCCCACCTGAAAGGTGGGATTTAAGGTGAGTATAAGCAGAGACAATTTAGAGGACACACGCCACTCAATCACATCCCCAAAACTCTATAGGGAAGGCAAAGATGGCGGCTAATCCCGTCCCTCCCACTAGAAAGCCAATCGTCTGCTTTAAACAGCCAAAGCAGGAAACATCAGCCAATCGTGAGGTTCCACTGAAGTGAGGGTCTTTGTTCCTTCTACTGCACATGTGCAGAAGTGGTGACGCAAACCTTTTCAGCGATTTTTATCAGATTTTAATTGCAGATTCTAATCATGTAGGTTTTTTGTCCTGGTGACCAGTATATGTGCAGCTCTGGTTCTCTCCCCATTCATTTAGATAGCCTGGTCTTTGTTAGTCTGAAATAGCTGCCTGGAGGGATCGCCAAGATGGCTGCCGAGTGGCAGGACTTGCCTAAAAGGACTTTGATATAAGGCGATGTTCGCTGACCATAAGATCAGTTCCATCCTGATGCTTGCAGGGAGTTTTTTCTGTCCTTAATTGGAATGAAAACTCTTTTGCACCGACTCTTGACCGTCTCCAGAGAAGGTCTTGGCAACAAAGTTATTTACTATTGAGGAAAACTAATAGAGTATTTTAACCTAGTTTTATAAAGGCGGTGACGGTATGGACCGGGCCTTCAGGTGGCCTAATCTCCAAACCATCAGTTTATAAGAGGGAATGAAATAGAAGGAGGCATTACAGCTGTTCATTTGTTGAGATGTGTTGAGTGTTTATTATAAAATTGGTTGAGACTACACTTCATCACTTCAAGCTACACTTTTTATTTACTTTTCTGAAATTAAGCACTTTATTGTAGTTTACTTAAATTTAGAATTTATTATTAAAGTAAGTATTATTTTTTATCCCCCCAGTTAAATCTGAAAACTGACAGTCAATATTCTTGAAATGTTATTTGTTTTGAGAGTCAGTTGCTGTCTCTCACATTCGCTTATCCCTTGAAGGATGAGGAGAGAGAGACAGACATGCGTTGAGTGTTACCGTAGCTTACTGAAAATCATTAATGATCGTGTGAAATTTTCGTAGTGGTCCTCATTTATTAGGCAGCGACAGTAGGTTTCAAATATGTTGCTAGCGACTGGTTTTAAGCCCTAACTTCTGTGTGTTTTAGCTGTGTATTAGAGTTAATCTCTGTCTTTATTAAAACGGCTGAAAACACACATGTAGTGGCCGTTTACGTACACTGGGCATGCACATGCTGGTGTAAACATGAAGCTGACGAGCTGGGACTGTTACTGAATGTAACACAGGAGTTTAAAGCAACTGTGGCAGCCGAAAACAGACCGGGATTGTCGCAAAGTAAATGGTGACATGCACAGTACATGTGTAAGTTAGATTATAAGTGATATTTGCATGGTTCAAAATATTTTAAAGAGGTGGTGGTATGCACATTTTCAGGTTCAGAAATCTATTTAGGGGTTGTACCAGAACAGGTTTACATGGTTTGACTAAAAATGGCCTGGCTGGAGCAGCGCCACGTGTCAGAGTAGTCAGTATTATGCTGCGGGATCATTTTTGCTTCAGGTGGTTGTGCACAGAAGCTGTGCTAATGTGAAAAGCCATTTTCACTTTACAGAGCACCACATTATTGGGGTTTTCTCTAAAATACTGTAGTGCTTTAGATAGTAAACCACCACTGATTTTACAAGACAACATTACATTTACATTACATTTACATTTATTCATTTAGCTGACGCTTTTATCCAAAGCGACTTACAATTGCTATATATGTCAGAGGTCGCACGCTTCTGGAGCAAGTAGGGGTTAAGTGTCTTGCTCAGGGACACAGTGGGGATTGAACCCGGGTCTCGCACACCAAAGGCGGGCGTTTTAATCATTGAGCCATCCCACCCCAAGTAGGATAAAAATAGATGTACCATACCTGGTACATCTATTTTTATACACATTTATGTTAAAATATTCATTTTTTAACTAAACGTAGTTTTTTATTTTATGTATTTCACAATGTTTTATTACTATATGTAATAGAAAGGGAAAATAGCGGAAAATCAAAAAATAAATGTTCTAATTCCTCTTACTTTTTATTCAATCATTTACCTGTGATTATTATAAACTTTAAAACAAAACCTTGGACCCATGTTCCACCACCTCCCTCTCCACACAGAGGCAGTTTGGATCAAATTCCATTTGTTTTTTATAGATAGAAAAGAGTAAAACCCTCATGGTTCCAAACATAAACTAACTTTTCACCGTCATTGTTTGTTCTGCGCGCTCCCGACACAACACGGGCTGCACCGCGCATGCGCCGCGCGGGAAACCCACAGAACAAAGAAAAGAGAAACGCTCGTGAGTTTTCTTTCAGCTTCCTCTCTTCAAGATGAAAACAGGAATCACGGAGACACTTTGGAAATCAAACCACGTCAACACAAACCCTGGAGCGGGTTTTCAGGGTCTGATCTCTAACAACAGAATGAACGGATGATACACGGACCCTCGAGACTCTTCCGTGTGTCTTTAGTCTCGTGATGAAGTCATGAACACTGACCTGAACATCGGTGCTATTAGAGCTCGAGGCTGCTGATTGTGTCCTCTGGTCCGGGTTCGGGTTCTCCATCGTCAAGCAGGTCTCCGCTGTGACTGGTGGACTCTGCTGGCCTGGACTGACTCTGGATTCTGTCCCCGGAAACCTTCCGGCGGAGCACTGCGGAAGCCCGTGGAGCCTCCGCGTTCTCGTGATGTCACCGCTTCTCGTCCCGCCCCTTAGTTACCGTCGCTAAGGCAGCAGACTCACAGCCTGTTTGAAACGAAGCAGCTTCTCTGTAGCTGCTGAAGCTGGTTTAGCAACGTCAGACTGCTGAGATGATTTTACTGAAGTCAGTCTGTTCTGATCAGATTTCAATGATCTTATTATTAAGATCATAATAAGACGCATTAAATGCGTCTATTAATGTAGTTAAAATAAAACAAATAAATGAAACCAGAACTAGAAAACACCTGTTTTCACTCATTGACTCAGAGGAACTTTATCTTTTCCAAACTTTCCACAGCTTCTCCGTGTGTGTGGAGGAGGAGGTGGACTCCTGAAGGTGTGCTTTCATATTCTGATTTACTGACTGATTTCTGGTCTCACTTAAAATAAAAAACTTTAAACTGCAACTGGTTGAAAATGCGGCTGCACGTGTGCTGAATAAGACCAGAAAGAGAGCACACATTACACCAAGTTTACAGTCTCTGCATTGGCCACCTCTCTGCTTCTGAAATGATCCTTTCATTAGTTTATAAGTCTCTTCTTGGTCCTGAACATTTATCAGATCTGCTTTTATCTTGTGAACCTTCAGATCTCTCAGCAGTGACGGACTGGGATCAAAAAACGGCACTGGTGTTTGCAACACACCGGTTTTCAAACCCAATAGTTGACATAGAAAAACTTAAAACCATACATACTGACTAGAATGCAGAAATTCACAATACAGCTCACACAGTCAAAGGTAAAGGCTCGATGACCATCCAGCAGCTCCACCAAAACATGGAATGGGCAAAGCATGGTACAATGCATGTTTCTATAGTTTCACTAGAATATGACAAGAACACTGCACAGCATAATAAATGTGTCTTACCATTGTAGTTGACACGCTATGAAGGAGTTTGCTTTTCTCCACAACTTTATCAATCACATCATCAGAGTCCAGGTTCATTAGGACTTTCTTTCTCCGTCACCATCATCATGAAGGCCTCCAGATGGTCCCGTGACATCCTTCTCCTCCTCAGGCGATGCCTGATAAACTTGAATATTGAGAAGCTTCTTTCATAGCCATTATGCTATGTGATTAAGTCTTTTATAAATGTCTCCAAAAGTGGCACTTGTACTGTCATTGAAGAGGTGGAGTTAAGGTGGTGAGGTCTCAGAGAAGCTTTTCTAACCCCTTATTAGAAACTCTGAGCTGTGATGGTACACAAGATGCTGGTGTCGACCTCTTCCTCTTTAGCTTCATCAGCTTTCATATTTCAGTTGATATTTTGCTCACATGCTGTTTATTCCATAATAAACTGGGGTTTAATCAAATAACAACAAGCTTACTGGGCTGCTGATCTTCCATTATAGGAGGACTGGTTGGTTTCTATTAAAGGTAGCAGGATCCAAACCCTCTGCACACAGTTTGCTCCTCCAGTGACTTTAAAGTGAAAACTATCATGTGTTGAACAAACTGAAGCTCCTCTGCTGCCTCCTGCTGGCTGCTTCCTGTCACTGTCAGTCTGTTCGTCCCTCAGCTCCTCAGAAAACATTCATATTATAGTTTTTCTCTATTGCTAACCTGCGTTTGTCAAAACTGAAGTCACAGTCAGTGAAACAGAGGTGTATGTGGAGCAAACTGTGAATCATTTTTCACTGCTTTCACATAAAATACATTCAATGACCACTTTCCATAAACTCTTTTCTGTTACTTCACCACCTGGAAAACAAAATCTAACATTTATTAACATTTTATGTTTAGGTCTATGCGTGTAGAGAAATGTGTGAAGTGTTTTGAATTTGGTTTTAATGTAAAACTGCAAGCTGAGTGTAAAGCAGGAAATGTGTTTGTATTTTAGCAGAATTAGTTCAAGGGATTGGTGCATCAATAACAGGCTGTGGTCATTGTGCCTTCTTCTTCTTTTAAATTACTGAATTTTGGGTTCATGCTTGTTCAATAAGCTACACAAGAGTCAATAAAGTGAAAATGTGTTATTCTTAAATTTTTCTCAGTCACTTTGGTACATTTCTAGAATCATCCTTAACATTTCCAAAACTGTTTGTGTTGGTAAACTATGGATAAAGTTTGGATGATAATGATTGAAAATGTACACGGCTGCAGTTTTTCTGTTTGGCATAGATCAACTTCAGCAGTAAAGATTTACAGTAAACACTGCAAAAGATTGGACAGGACTGGACGTTTTACTGTATTCACTGTAATTTGTTGACAGAGCATGTCATTGTGATGCATAAAATAAAAACGAGACTATTTCACAGCACTGCATAGCATAACTATTACACTCAAAGAAATGGAAACATGGAAACACCCCCCTCAGGTTGACGTTCCTGTCAGTGGGCCACAGATTCTTATTCACAGCGCAACAGATATCTCCTTCAATTTACTGTAGGACACATTTACAAAAAAAATGTAGAAAAAAATGTAGATTATGAGGTTTGCATGTAGTGCCTTATGCTCAGGGTGGTGCTGTGGTGCAGTTGTTAACACTGTCGCCTCACAGCAAGAAGGTTGTGAGTTCAAACCCCTACATTATCCTAAATGATAATGTAGGAAACAGCAGACAATCAGGGCCGTGCAGAGACCTTTGGAAGGGCAGGTGCTCAGAGTATAAAACAAGGATTTAAATAGGACGGTTCTTAAAATAACGATACAGAAATATATTGTTATGTAATCCTTGCTGATATACGTATACAGACGCTTCTGTACGATACATCAGCAAATGATGTGACACAGTTTTGATAAAGAAACACAGAGAATGCCCAGACCTAGCTTTAAAACACTGAGGGCTGACATAACTCACAGTGAACGGTTGCTGCTGCTGCTGTTCTCGTTGCTGCTGACACTAGTGGTGGTGATCTGTGACTAGAGATATTAAAACAAACATAGGAGATGTGTTTGCTGATTAAACAAATATGTGACCATGACTGCTGCACACCGAGAGCTGCAGAGGAAACAGATGTATTTGTGTGTGTGTCTATAGGTAATATTGTGATAATCAGATTATATATTGCTTTGTAAATCTGAGATATATTTGGATTTTGATTGACTACATGTCTGTAATCATAAATCTAAATAAATAAACTAAGATGTCTGTGTGTTCATTCTGTTGGCTCATAATAACTATGACAGAGCATCATTTACCTTTATCACATTAACATTTCATTCCTTTATCTGAAGCCTAATAGGGCCATTTCTGCTTTACTCTTTACTTTGATGTCAGGAATGTTATTCATTTTACATTCACACTGATATAATTATATGTATATCCAGTTATTTAGTTTATATAGCAGGTTTGCTGGTGTAAACACAGTTTAAATGTCGGCTAAATCTATTCCAATGCTGTCTGAATAAAATGATAATTTAAAAAAAGAGAACTGACAAGTAGGCTACAAGTCGGAGGAATAAGTATCAGTATAAACCTGTTTTACCAATGTTTTTATAATTATTTTAAGGCACACTACGTTTTTTATTTTGACAGATGGTCACTCTGAGGTGGTCTGCTATCACTGTGAGGTCAAATGAGTTAGTCGAAACAGGTTTTCTTTTTACATCAATCTGAAATCAGTGCGTCCTGAAAGAGGAGTCAGTTCTTTTTAAAGGACTAAATATGGGCTGTGTTTGACATGACTGCTGTGTAAATGCTATTTTCTGGAGTCACTTTAGGAGCTTTTAACAGCTGAATTAGGGGAAATACATCAAAGCATTATTCTCACATTAAAGTACATTTTGCATTCAAAGCCATCTCAGGTGCTTCAGAGTGTCCTACTATTACATTCTTAACCCACCTATAGGATTTAAGTAAAGCAGATATTTGGTTTAAAGATAACAAAATCATGTTTTATGGCATACTGGAAGCAAACTTTCAGAAAGATCTTTGCAGTGCGCCTGAACAGCAGATGGAGCTGCTACACGTCAACAAAAGGAGGAGGCTGAGGTAACAGAACTGAAGATTAGTATTTAACTTTTATTCAATTTATTGTTTGCACACCATTCAGGTGGTTTCCTTTGGATGACTTGATCTCAGCAAGGCTACAATATTCTTAGTATAGCTGTGTGTGAACTAATTATTAAGGTCTAATTAAATGTTAATTTAAAATGTTTCTCAGTCGAGGAGAAGATGTTGGCCTTCCAGAGTTCAGAGTAGACACTGAAAAGGTTGTTGACGCGGCCAGGGGACTAAAATAAGTGTCGAAGATGATGAAGTGGATTTGCACATTCTTCACTGACAACATCCCTGTCTCTTTCAGAGGCGGACGTGGCTTCTTTAAGAGTCGTCCTTGCCTGTCTTGTCTGCAGAGGTGGGTATTGTTTTAACACGGATCAATGAGAAAAAGGGCTGAGAGATTGAAGCCAATGCAGCCGCACTCCTCTGTATGTCTGTGTTCTAATAGAGCTCAAATGCTGCGTGGATTAACTTTATTTGGCCATCTTAATAAAGTTATTGGGGGTTATTTTAATCTGTAGGTCTGGGGAAAAAGCCAGTGCTGACAGAGCAACCACCGCAGTTACTGCCCGAAGTGTCGTGCTGTGCATTTGGACAACTCTGAGGTTATTATACTCCCACACAAAAAAAGCTTCTTTAATGGTCAAGAAAAGCGAATAGTTTTTCATTATACTCCAGTCAAATCTGATGTTCATTTAGAAATTTTACTCATGGATAGTGGTTACAATGGTGTGCATCGCTTTGTACAGGTTACAAGCCAACAGCTTATGTCAGCTGCTTAATTTGCCTAATCTTCACAGGTCTTTAGACCACGGTGGAAACGCACACGACAGTGGGCTGAAGGAACCTTTTAGTTCCTGAAGAAAGATCTGGGGGCTTAAAAGTCCCAGTACTTTTGGTCGAAACGCAGCTTTTGAGACATTACTACCCTGGCAAAATTAACAAACTAAGAAAGTAAGTATATAGTGTTGGCAGTGTACTGATAATACTGTAAGAGTACTAAAGGAAACACCCACATTAAGACACACTGTAAGACCAGTAGTTAGTGAAGAATTTATAAATGATTTATTAATCATGTTGAATAATCATTAAAATTACTTATTTTTCTTGTCAGGTCCATCTTACGGATGAAAATTCATGACAGGATACCGGTATCATCTGCTGAACAAAAAAAAACAATTATGACAGAACAACAAATACTGTTGAATGGAAACAGTTCATTGAACGTCCAGTTTCAAATGAAGAGTCAAAGCTTCTCTTTGCGTCAACTGATTTAATGAGAAAAAGCTCAGATTATTCCAGTACCAACCCTGGCAGGATACAATTTAAACAGGAAGCAACACATTTACTGACAGAACAGAAAGCAAGCAGCTGTTAAAATGGAGTCAGAGAATGAAGACACAATAATATCTGATTCAGACAGACTTTCACAAGAACAAAGGTTTGTTCAGACTGAACACAAATGTGCTCTGTAGTGGTTTTGTAGTCCCTGTTTATTCAGCGCCTCTTCCTCCTCACTACACACTGGATCAAAGCACAGCAGTTAAACCCAGAGGCCTCCAGTGGACCTGGTTCAGGCCTCTGAAACATTTGTGATCTTTGCCCTGTTTTCATTTGGAGCAGGTATAAACAGACGTCATGTGATCTAGTTTGTTTGAAGCAAACAGAGTCCTTCAGATGTTGATCTCAGCAGAAACTTCTTTAGTCTCATTTAAGCTGAAACATTTCAGACTTGAGCAGACACGTCTTCATCTCAGGTGGCGCCATCTTTAACGAATCTGTGCCTCTTTCCTTCGACTAGAATTAGTTTTGCTTTCAGTCTGAACGAACTTCAACAGATTCAAAAACACATTCAGAAAATAACAACAGGTTAAAATACATAACTGCTCTGTATACAGTTAAAGTAACCACAGGAACAAGAAATGACCTGTATGAGAGAAACATCATGGGACCCAGATTTTACTCCAAACAACACTGATGATGTTTTCAGGACATGGGAAGATGAGGGCCCCACAAGATTTTACTAAACATATAATGAAGGTGTGGACAGCTAATAGACATGGTCTAAAAATAAGGATGTGAAATTTATCAGTTACATATTGATCCAATAATGTATAAACAAGAAAAAATAAAAACAGTGAAAACAGATTAAAAAAAATTAAGATCAAATAAAAAAAAAACTGCAAAAGAGGAAAATGTGTTTAAAATAGTAACCATGGTTCAAGCTTCAATATCGGCTGATTTTCTTTGTGTTTTGTGATAACTGAACATATTTTATGATTTCAAGTTTCTGTCAGACAAAACCGGCGATGTGATGACATCACCGTGGACGTTCGTCAGCACTGATGGGTTTGTTTATAGTATTTTATTTACAAAGCAATTTATTGAGAAAAAAACTTGGCAGATTACTGGACGGTGAGATTAAAGTCCATTGTAGCGCTGGTTGAAAAGTGCTCAAAATATTTTCTTACATTAATTAAAGATTTGTTTTTCCATTATACCGAATCATGAATCACAATATTGACCACAATAATCGAAATATGACATTTTCTCCAAAACGTGGAGCATTAGTTTTTCCAATTTTTAATCAAAAATGGGTTTAAACAGCACAGGGAAAATTCGATTTTACTAGTTCTCTAGGAGGAGCTAAAGTAATAAGTGTGTAAATCGCCCAAAATGACCAAATCCAAAATCCGTGTAAAGCCCCTTTTCCAATGAACGGCACCAGCTCAACTTCCCTCGACTGTACTCGCCATTTTTGGTTTTCCATTGGAGAAAAGTTGTACTTGTACCTGTGGGTACTTTTTCGTATCGCCTCCGTCGAGGTTCCAGTCGAACAGAGACTGAAATGTGAAAACACGACAGACTTCTGATTGGTCAGAGAGAATCGTCACTTTTCACAGCATCATCGTTGTGTGCGGCAGACAGAGGCCAGCAACAGAGAGACCAGTGTGCCCCTGTATTCGTCACCGCTTCAGAATGAATAACCACCCCAAAGTGTCTCACAATCATTAATATCAATTGCACAAGTAATTATTTTAAGTTGCACACTGCGAGCACGGTGACGCTCGACGCCTTTCTGTGTATCTTGTGTGTGTGAGGCCGAGCGAGAGAGAGAGCGAGCAGCAGAACGTGACGGTGAAAGTTAGTGTTTAAATATATTAGCAGTAAGTTTCAGTCTGGTAGTAAACGTGCAGCGTAGGTCGCTGTGTGTTAATAAAAGTCTGTAGTTTCCCCAACGGCTGGAAAAGTGGAGGCTGTTAGCGCGAGCTAACATCTCCCTGTACAAGTGCTTGCTCTCTGCACCCCCCCCCAATCAGACTCCGGACTTTTGGGGACAGAGCCCTCAGTGTCACAGCTCCCCCCCCTTTTATATTAATAAAAGATTTATTAATTTATGTAACATTAGCTAAATTAGTAATGAAGTAATTTTAATTATCCTGATTATTATATTTCAGTGTTCAGGGGAGTCTGACAGCTGGATGTTAAAAAAAAGAGGGACCATGGAGCTGAGGTTGATGAAGTAAATTAGAGATGCAAACTAGTCCTTTTAAGCTGATCAGGAGATGTTTCTTTTAGATTTTAATGGGCAAAATTAAACGCTTAATAATTATCCAGGGATTCTGTACAGAAAAATGAGGCATCAAGATGCATCGATAATCGTTTTATAATCGAATCGCAGCCCTCTGAATCGTAATTGAATCGTGAGGTGCCCAGAGATTCCCACCCCTAAGAGGTACTATCTCTGGGAACTATCTGCAGTGGAAAACGGGGGGCGAGTCGAGGTGAGTTGAGCTGATACTAATAATGGAAAAAGTGCATAATATTCACAACTAAAAAGTACAATGTTAGTAGATAATATTATAGCATTGCCTATTTGAAAATAATGTCTTCATTGCAAAAACAATGCATTCTCAAAACATTTACACATTATTGGTGTTCTGCTATTAAAACATTGGCCAAGTTATTACAATATAGGAAAATTATAACATTACCAGGATCTGCAAAAATAACGATAACCCAATAATGTCATAAGCTCCTATTAATGTAACAATTACATTATTGGTACAGAAATTATATTAATGGTTAAGAAGTTCTTACATTATCTCTCAGTAGTTATTTCATGAGCTTCTTTAATGATAAAATTCTATTAGAAACAAAATTCACCAAGACCGCCCTCAACAGTCACTTATTTTCCCAGTAACTGGTAGTTTAAATGATTACTATTTCCAAAACATTTTTACAGTTAGTAATCCAAGAAACGCTGCGGTACTGAGTTACTGAACGCATCATCCTTGACGTGAATATGCGTCTGGGCTGCAGGTCAAGTCAGCCATTAGTATAATGTTACTATATTACTTACATAATGAGTAAATTTTCCTATACTGTATAGATTACCACTAGTTTAGGCTTATTATGAATATTATATATTTCAGTTACCAGTGTTGCGAAGTAACTAGTTACATGTAATTTTGTTAAGTAATTTAATTACAAATTACCTGTAACCAGGATGTTACACACCACAGTTACTGTCTGGCATCACATAGGGGACACAGAAAGGGACGTTTAAGTCCTCCGTGCAGCGTCTGAAGCAAGTGACTGGTTGTGCACATGGTTTCTGTTTTTCCTTGCTTCTGTCGCAAAGTGCTTGCTCATGGTGGGAATTGTTGGGTCTCTGTAAATATTATCAAAAAGAACAGTCTAGGCCTGCTTGGCTCTAAAATTTTTTCAAACCGAAGCAGAGTGAATGTGTTGGTGGGCTTTAAGGTGACAACGTTGTGAAAAAGCTTTCCCACATTGGTCGCACGAGTACGGTTTCTCCCCAGTGTGAACGCGTCTGTGCTTTACTAGATCACCTGATGTAGTGAAAGCTTTCCCACATTGGTCACAGCAGTACGGCTTCTCCCCAGTGTGAAAACGATAATGGCATTTTAGCTCATCTGATCGAGTGAAAAATTTCCCACATTGGTCACACCAGTATGGTTTGTCCCCAGTGTGACAACGTCGATGGACATCTAGGTGACCTGATGTAGTGAAAGTTTTCCCACATTGTTCACAGGAGTGCGGTTTTTCTCCAGTGTGAACACGATGGTGCCTTTTTAAGTCACCGGAAAGAATGAAACCTTTCCCACATTGGTCACACCAGTGCAGTTTCTCCCCAGTGTGAACTTTACGATGCTTTTTTAGGTTACTTAAGCTGTTGAAAGCTTTCTCACATTGGTCACACCGGTGGGGTTTTTCCCCAGTGTGAATCCGTCGATGGACATTTAGGTGACTTGACTGACTGAAATATTTCCCGCATTGGTCACACCAGTACGGTTTCTCCCCGGTGTGAACACGTCTGTGCTTTATTAGATCATCTGACCTACTGAAAAGTTTTCCACATTGGTCACACCGGTATGGTTTCTCCCCAGTGTGACAACGTTGATGGACATCTAGGTGACTTGACGTACTGAAAGTTTTTCCACATTGTTTACACCAGTATGGTTTTTCTCCTGTGTGAACACGATGGTGCCTTTTTAAGTCACCTGATGAAGTGAAAGCTTTCCCACACTGGTCACACCAGTGTTGTTTCTCCCCAGTATGAACATGATGGTGCTTATTTAGATTAGTTAGGCTCCTGAAAGCTTTCCCACACTGGTCACAACTGTACGGTTTCTCTCCAGTGTGAAGCCTCTGATGAATCTTTAAAGATCCAGACCTTGTGTAGGATTTGTCACAGTGTTGACAGTGGTGACGTTTGAGTCCCTCTCCTCCTCTTCGTTTCTATGGGATGGACAGACAGACAGACAGACAGAAAGACAATAAGTGAGACGTCCTGCTGTAGAGAGCTATTTAGAACCATAAATGACATTTAGAGCATGTCTGTGGAGGAGGTGATGGCGCAATGGATAAGACACAAGCCTTTGGTGTGAGAGACCTGTGTTCAATCCCCACTGTTACCCATCCGCCATTGTGTCCCTGGACGTGCGACCTCTGACATATATAGCAATTTTAAGTTGCTTTGGATAAAAGCGTGTTAAAGGAATAAATGTAAATGTAAATAACCAACAATGATCGATTACGTACTAATGCATCATCACCTGTGATGATAAACTGCAGGAGTGTGTCCACAGAGGGAGTGGGGGAAATGGCATTAAAGGAGCCGAGCTAAGCTGGTTAAAGTTCTAATTATCAGATGGTTTGTATGTTTTCACCAATCCTCCATGCACGGCAAAGTTAGTAGTTAGTCTTGGACCGATCTTGTTCACCTCAGTTGGCTAAACTTAAAGCATGCCTTAAAGGTGGATTTAGCAATATAATCCAAAATCTCAGAATGACTTACAGACATTCAGCTTACTTTCTAATTCACCAAGACATGCTGCTGTAATGATGTTAGCTACTATGACAGGATACTTGTATTGCTTTCTGGAGCTGTTGTGCAGCTGTAACGGTATACTAGCCCAAAACTTAGCTCTGTATGAAAAGTGTAATAACATAACTTCTGTTATGAAGTGGGAACTATAATTAAATTAACTTGAAAATTCCCATCCCAGCTACTTGTAAGGTTTCACAGAGCAGCAAAATAAAGCTTCCTGACTGGACACAAAGAGCGTGAACCAGAGGGCTCTGCAGCAGTTGGTTAAAGCTGCCACCTGGTAAGTATCTGTCGTACCACCAGACTGCAGAGCAGCTTCTTCCCCCAAGCTGAGACCCCTAAATTTATCTTCAGCACTGCACCATGTAAAATAGTTATTTCTGTATATAACTTGTATGTAATGTTGACTTTGTAAGTAGCATATACAACACGCTTAATCTCATTATACAATCTTATTGTCTAACAATAAATACATTTACCTTGTAAAAGGGCTGCAAACAAAAGTTATTTTTAAAAGTGATTCATCTAATGAGAAATGTATTTAAAGATTAATTATGAAGATTAAAGGGGCTATATGTAGTTTGTTAATTAAATAAATCACTTAAAACAAACTCTGCTTAAGGATAAAAACAACAATAGAGTTATATGTGCTGAAGCCCTTCAGGCCAAACAAGAATGAGATTGAGTGAAAACACTGTCAACATCAGAAGGCTCAAATCACAGAAAACCCTCTGTTTTGTTTTAGAACTGACGTAATCAGGCGGCATTTGAAACATATTGTAATTTTTACTTTAAGGTGGACAACATAAGTTTGCAGACTAACTGCCAGCATTCGCTTATATGGTGCAAAATAGTAGTTACACAGTTTGGCTTTCCACATTACTTCACCAGCGAGTCCACTTCTCACTGGAGCACCGAGAGAAACGACAGTGTGCAGGTCTGTGACAGAGAGACGTGTCGGCAGCTGAAGCAGTAAGACAGAAGAAAACTGGAAGCAGATAAGGAACGTTTGAGTTTGACTCGCTGCCATTTAACATGAACTATATCTGTGTGCCTTTTGTTGTTTAACTGGTTCAACTTTTCTGAGTTTGACGTATTGCAGCAAACTTCTAAATGTTGATCATTGAAGAGTTAGTACAAAAGCAATAACAAGTTGCTTGAAATGAAACAGCTGTAACTGGAATTTATATTTAACTAGTGGTAAAATAATATGGGTCGACCAATGATACGTCTGGCCAATTATCGGCGCAGATATTCAGCATTTTCCCAATAATCTGCATCGATCATTTGAAAAACAGATAGCCGATATAATTAATTTTAAAAATGTGCTCATTTGGCTCTGCTGCTGTGTTTATAGTATTAAAAAAAAAGATTTTGGTAAGAGTCGCAGATTGTTTATCCAATTGACCCTTCGCCCCAAAATACGCAGGTGGCCAATCACAGCGCAGTGTAGGCCCCGCTCTAACTGAAGCCCGCCACTTTCACGGCTGCGCTCCATTAACTTGAACACAAAATGCGTCATTTTCAAGCTTTTTTTTCTGTATTTTTCAAAGATATTGCTAAACGCTGTTCCTGGGGCACTCATAATAATAAGGGCCCAAGGACAAAATATGTGAGGTCCCTACTGAAACTGAAGGAATTTCTTTTTTCCTTTTTTTCCTGCACAGTAACTTCAATTTTTGGTGGCTGAAACATACTCGAAAATCACCAAACTGGTAGCTGGTAGTCAATATCGACTGCACATAGAAGTCCAACAGGTCCAACAGTTTGTTGGACTTAGCAACAGTAACCAAGGGAGCGCGGCTTAGCGAAGAGTCAATTGAACAAAGTGGAGAGGACCCTTGATCGTCACCTGCCAGTGTGTAAACTTTTGTTTATTTAATGTTGACCGTTAAAGAAATGGTGACAATATATTTTGTCCTGTGTCGACCACTGTAGATAAACGTTTGGAGAAGGTGGGGAGTGAGTGAGTGAGCAGCTGCTTGCAAATCGTTGCAATTTGCAACCCTTTACCACTTGATGTCACTACAACAAGTCTACCGGCCCTGCGTAATGGCAAGTTGTTCATTTGAGGGTATCTTTCTATTGATCTAATATAAATATTCTTGATCACATTTACATAAAAATAACCAGCTCTCTGAATTACTGCGCTGCCTCTGTTGCTCACTGGGTGGTGCTCTGAGGCCGCTAGTGGGAGGGCGGTAAAAAGAAACGTGTGTGCTCATATTCACTCACTGAAATCTCTCAAGCAGAACCACAACTTTTTTTGAAACAGTGCAAGTATTTTCTACAACTACTTGCAAGTGCGACCTGCAAATTTTAGATCTTATTTTGATGCGTGAAAATAGACAATTTGAACAAACGTTTGCATAGCCTCAGTTTTTTTTTGTGTAGGTTAGGGCTGAACGATTAATTGCATTTGTGATTTAATCGCGATTTAATAAAGCGCAATTTTCTAATCGCAAAGGCGGCGATTAGACTCTGGTCACGACACCCAAGCGGAAAGCAGTCTGACGAAGTTAATGCTTCGTCTGCACGTTACACTGTAACTTGCCTTCTAGTCGTAAAATGGCCTTAAGCTTGACAGAAACTCAGGCTACATAAACTTTAATGTCACATGGAATGAAAGTAGCAGCCGCCACCGTGGGTAACTTGGTGGTGGTGGGTGAATTCGTCGGGCCATCTGCGGCTTTGATGGACGGAAAAATGCACAACAGAAAGAGGCGTGTTTTAAGATAAGCGTATGTTACACTGGAGTTAAACTCAATTCACCTTAGCAGCAAAGCAGGGAAAATGCCAGCAGAAAAAGTGGAAGAGTAAATTACTTGAGTTGAACTTAGCTATAAAGAAATTAATTAACAGTACATTAAATAATTCTATTCCTGTGACTTGCTTGTATATTTAAAGAACATTTTTATTTTACAGAGCGAGGACTTAAAACAGCATCGGACCCACGCTTTAAACAAAAGATGGACAACAGTGCCAGTGTCTGGGACCGGATCAAGAGAGAGATGACAGAATCTGAGCAGGTGATTTTAATGTCATTAATGCACTAATATATACTGTCTCCAATTCACTCATTAAATCGTTAAGTCTAAAGGCCAGTTATGTTCCTTGTAGTCAACAGAGGATGATTGTGAGGATTGTGATGTCACAACAGTGTGGTCAGAGAAAGGGCACGAGAATGATGGAGTGGAAAGTGAGGAGGAAGAGGAGAATGTAAGCAAAAGAAGACAACTGGAATTAATTTCTGCCTTTCAAAATATGTTTTTTTTAGTTTTTAGCAATCATAATAAAGCTGTTTTGTTTTAGCAACCACCTCCCAGCAAACAGCCAAGAAAATCACCATTGGAGGAGCTTTTTGCCAATGAGGAAGCACAAAAGCTGTCATTACAGCAGAGGAGGACCATATCCATCCAGGATCAGGCAGAGAAGGAGATGTGTTATTTTTTTTGGTTGCAGTTATGAAAGTGCAACTTCATGTAGAGATGTTCTACTTTTCTCATCTACACCCACATGGGCTGCAGCTCAAAAACTGTAAATCACCTTTGAATCAAAATAAAATTTTTTTCTGTGAAATAAAGATGTCAACCGTTTTGACTTCAACCCTCGAAGAATTGGAATCGAGAATCGAAAGTAGGAATCGGATGTGGAATCAGAATTGTTAAAATCAAAACGATGCCCAACCCTAGTGTTAACATATGAAGTAGTCTATCACTACCCACCTTCAAGCCCTCTGCAACACTTCAACACTTCAAGGAAACGGCTGCAGAACTTAACGACTGGCTAAGACCAGCATTCACTGTAACGAGGGCAAATCATCTGACATCTGACCTGGAGGACGCATTGGTTGAACTGTCAAGCGACCGAACTTGGAAGACAGAGTTTAATTCCAAGACGCTGGCTGAGTTTTGGATTTCAGTTGAGAGGGAATAGCCACTGCTATCCAGGGCGGCTTTGGATGTGCTGATGCAGTTTGGCACTACCTACTTGTGCTTGTGCACTTAAAAACAAATACAAATTGAGAGAGAATGTGGAGGATGAGCAGCGGTCTCCAATCTTAAACCAAGAATGAATTTGTTGTGCTCCAAGAATATAGCACATCCACCTCATTAGTTGAGGTTAAGTTCAAATGAAAGTTCTGAGTAAATTACTGTAAAATAATATGTTTTTTGTGTCATCTTCTGTTGATACAGCTGTTGCGATGCAATATTTTGCGACAAGATAATTACTGCCAGGAGCGGTGACACGACAAACTCGGTGAAGCACTTGAGCGTGCGTGGAGCAGAAAGTTGCTACGTCTTCGACTGCAGGAAGGCCGAGCCGGTGCCGTCATCATCTCAGGGTCCTACTGCCACCGAGCCTGCTTCAACACGCCCACCGTACGACACTACTGAAGAAGGCAGCAGCTATGACTCCGACAGGTAAGACTGACGTTTAGCAAACAAACACAATCGGCGTGGTAGCTGCTTGTGTAACTAGTTAACGTTTCTATGCGCGCTGACTTATTGTTAGTCCTATAAACAGGGACGTATGTAAGATATTATTTGGATGTATGACTAAATTAGAGATAGCTAGCTAAATAGATGGTAAATATGATGAAGTTTAACTCAAATTAAACTATTAGTTATCTTATTAAAGCCTTTTTATGTACAGTCTATGGTTAAAGCGTGTTTATCCCTCAGGTCGGCTGCATTAACAGCTCCCCTCTTCACATTATCGTTATAGCTTCTGCCCCTGCTGGCCCAGCACGAGGAGACCATCAAGTGTCAATCCGTTCACACCGGCAGAAAAAGGAAAAAATATGAAGGATAGACAGGATGAGTGCCGCAGGGCAGTCACAAACTTCATTGTTAAAGGTTTGCTGCCTTTCTCCACAGTGGACGCACCACGATGGAGGCAAGTAAGCTGTAAGTGGTGTTGTTGGCCAGGTGTCTAGGTAATGTTTTTTTTACCTTTTCACAGTAAGCACCATGATAACACAATGCTATTTTTATGTTCCGATATCAACTATGGGGAGCTGATGGGGCCTTAAACCCCAGATATCAGCCCCTCAGCCGAGACATGCTCTCAAATACCCTCATACCTGCATGGTAGGCTGTAGAAAAAGAAAAGGTCAAGAAAGAGTTACAACATGTGAGGGATGTGGCTGTGACTGCTGGACCAGCATTGCGCAAGACCACTACCTGACAGTGACAGTCCACTATGTGAGGGAGGACTCCATGAAAGAGAAAGTCCAAGAGCAGTATCCACATCCCAGACAGGGGGCGTTGTAGCAGGAGACATTCTTGATGAATTCAATATAAAAGACAAAGTAGTTGCTGTGACAGTGGATAACGCAGCAAACATGGATGTAGCAATAAAAAAAGATGAAAAAATTTTGCTGCTTTGCTCACACTCTCAATATTGCTGCTCTAAAGCTTTACACTATAACCTCAGTCTCACAGCGGGCAGGGAGGATCAGAGCAACGGTGGTGTGGCTGAAAAGGTCCAGCCTGGCTAAACCCGTCCTTAAAGACAAGCAGCGTCCTCTCGGTAAGCGGAACAGCCTTGGATCCCAGATTCAAGTCAAAAGTGGCAGATGAAGTGTGGACCAGACTGGAGGACGAGCTGATGAGAAGGACCTCAGAACAGGTGTTAATTGTTATTAGTAATCTTCTACTTCTCTTAAAATTGCAGATCAATATTAATTCATATTCTATTGAATATGGACTCAGGACCGGCAGACAGAACAGGGACTCAAAGAGAGAGCAGGTGACAAAGATGAAGACAGTGTAGCTGCAGGAGCAACACTGGTAAGAAAATATAAAGACGAAAGTTATCGTTTTCACATTTACCTCGATGGTGTTTTGATTCTTCTTTATTTCTTTACGTATTTGTTAACAGAAGAGGCCAAAGCTCTCTGCCCTTGAGGAGCCGTTTGCTGTGGAGGACATGGCAACTGAAGTAAGAACAGAAACGACTGTCAGCAGCCCTACAGAGAAGATCCAGGCAGAGATAAAGCACCACAGATTACGTCCATCTACGCTGTCCTCAACGCTTTCTGATGTGGCAACAAGGTTTCTCTGTGAGCAAGCATCACCCTCAGGGCATATTTTCTACTGCTGGAGACATCGTCAGTCTTGTCTGTGTCCTGAAAAAGCAGATATGCTCATTTTCTTGAAGAAGAACGAAATGATTTAGAGAACTTAAGTATGCAGCGGTCTTCCTCACATACTGACTTGAAACAGTTTAATTTGCACTGAAAACCGTTTCAGCTTTACTTAAACTATTTGCACTGATTTATTGTGATTTATTTTGTTCCTTTGTTGGAGCTGCAGTGCTTCAGGAAATGAGTCCCTGAGACTGTAAAAATGTCAAGAAACTGAAAAAATAAAACAAGGTTTTTGAGATAATGTAACCTTGTTAGATGGATTTCTTAAAATTGTTCATGAACCGGCATCAAAGTCGAGGTATCATATCGGTCTTTGAACGATTCCCAGCCCTATGTAGCAGCACTGTAGAAGGTGTGACAACAAGCCTGTCAATATTTAAATATGTACTGAATAGGGATGGACGATATCTTATCGTTCGCAATATACCGTTGAAAATTCTCCTCACGATAAAAATGTGTCTCTTCACGATAATAACGATAAGTCTAGTTAATGACGTAGTTTTGTGTGCACACGCGCGGTGTCCGCGGGGTCTTAAAAAGTCTTGAAAGGTGATAAATCAATTTTGCGAAAATTAAAGCCATGAAAAAGTAATAAAAAATCTTAATCGCCATTTTACAAGGTTCTAAATTTTGAAGATATTTTTTTCAGTGTGAAAATCCTGTTTGCCCCAAAGTTAGTCTGCTAAAAGTGTCGGTGAACGTTTTTATTTATAGTGCACAGCCAAAAACACTCGACAGGCAGAGAGCAGCGACTGTGATTCTTCTCTGTAACGTCAGAAGCAGGGATCCACTGAGCGCCTGTTTCTCTCTTAAACGAACCAAAAAATAGATCTGTGCAAACCAGAAAAATACAGCTGACAGTAACCTCCCTCCCCGCCGGACCCTCAGTGCTAATCGTCCAAAACATAGTCGGAGTGGCGAACAGGAGTAACGGGATTAACCCGGGTGGCCGGTCGCTCTGCGGCCACTTGAACAGCGAGAAGCGCCGCCAGCAGCTGAATCAGTGAGACAGAAGGAAACAGGGATAATTAAGGCAGCGAGTGGGTTTGGCTAACGTTAGCTGGGTATTTAGCTAAATCGCTGCCTTTTATTGAAACACGTTGAACTTTTCATAAAGCTGATAATCTTGTCAGCGTCACTGTGAACAGACCAATCACAGCCTGGATGGAGCGGGATTTAAAAAAAATGCTTGATGTGCTGCAACACACTTTATAAATGTTGAACTCAATGTTCTGCAGAAACTCTTCTGATTATTGACGAGTCAGCAGCCTGAAATGAAGGTTAGAGACTCTCAGGGAGCCTCGAGCGTCTTTCTGCACAAAGTTAATGAATAAAAAACAACCCAAACTGAAACAGCTGGAATTTGAATTAATATTAAACTAGTGGTAAGTTATATTCTATTATATAACATTATATTGAATGAACATAACATAATGAATATATTAATGCCAAAATTACAGTTTACTATTAAATTAACATTATACTTTTAATTTAATGTTATATTATTATACTAATCCAGTCATTTAGACTAGTTCCTCCTCCAGGTTGTGTCTGCGCTGCACCTCCTACATACTTACGTTATTCATTACTCAGTTTATTCTCTTCATCTTTGTTCCCTCCTGGTCTGTTTCAATTTTGAATTTTGTTGTATTAATCAAATGGTTGATTAAAGTTGTCACACAAATCATTGCAGGCAAGCTCACATTGTCTAGTTTAAACCAACTGTACACTGTGAACTTACACAGTGTTTCACATAATTTGCTGTAATGTTGCTACATAAACGTCATAGCTTTTGTAAGACAGCTGCTTTTTGCAGAAAAATTTAACCAGTCCTTCAAAAAGAAAACTGTTATACAGGCTGTTACAGGCAACTGAGAAAGTTGGTGAATGCTTCAATTTTTAGGTGGTGTTACAACCTGATGACATATAGGCAATCAACATGTTATAAATATATTTAAATTCCTTTAAAAACTCAAATGTCCCTTTTAAAAGGTGTGTGGCTGATTTAATCGGTTAGCTCAAAGTGGTGCTGCAGTCTTAAAATATGTTGAAAAAGTCTTGAAAAGGTCTTAAAAAGGTATTGAATTTTACTTCAAGATTCCTGTATATACCCTGGATTCACTGTTCACGTTTGCACTATTTTTACAATTATGACAGGGAGTACAGTTGTACTCTGTTGTAAGTTTGAAACACAACTTAAGACATGGTTGGTTGTTGTTACTTTTGCTGTTTGCTTTGCACTATTTTTCCACCATGAGAGTATAAATAAATAAATAAATAATCTGTGTTTACATTTTAAACTTGTAATTGATTTGAATTATTATTGTGTAATTGTTGTTGTGTGATGCACAGTCACTGGAACACAACTTAAACATAATATAATCTGAAATTTTACAAAAGAAAATAATTTATCGTCATTTCTATCGTTATCGCAATAAATCCCTGAAATTATCGTGATAAATTTTTAGGCCATATCGTCCATCCCTAGTACTGAAGCAAAATACTTATCTAATCCTAAATCTAAGACATGGTGTCTAGTTTATCAGTAGGATTGCCGAGAGGAACCTCAATAGTTACAATAGTTTTCAGGTTTTAATGACCACGAACTTTATTATTGTTTTGAAGTATGCTTTGCAGGTAAACACCCCGGCTTGCCCCGCCTCCCCGCTCCATGTTCTCCATCAGCAGTATGTTTTATAAAGTCGCCTAAAAGACTGAGAACTTTTTCCGTATATTTCCACCCGTGATCCGTTACCACGGCAGCTGGTGAGCCACACGTCGGCTTATTAATGATGCAGCCTATCAAAGAACTGAAACCAACGTCTGCACCCTGTGTGTTCAAAGCTGCTTCAGCTGCTCCGTAAAAAATCCACCGCGAGTTACTGCCTAAAACTTATCTGCACTTTTGAAAAATAAACTACAGAAGTAGTACAAAAGGGGACTGCTGTTTTATTATTCAGACATCACATTGTTAGTGTACAGTTGTGGTTATAGTACTTGCTTTAATGTGCTTTTATTTTATATAGTTCCTAAGCAAAAATCTTGGTTAAACAGTTAAAAGTTTTAAAATTTGTGTAAATCAGTGAATTATAGGAGTAGCCACGCTGTCTTGTCTTCTTCCCTGGTTTCCCCCTGGTGTTGATACTCGTGTTCATTCTGAATAGTAAACCTCGTTCACTTGATGGTAACGTAAGCTAGTTAGGCTGTGTGGTGGAGATCAGTAATTCACCTGAAAGATATTTAATTACTTTAATGGTTTAATTAGGGTCAGTGTGTGACAAAAATAATTGTGACTAGTCGACGACAATAATCATTAGTTGTAGCCATAATATCTACATTATCTAGATAAACTAAGTTATCAGAACGTTTTTCCTGGTTTGCAGTCAATGGATCTTAAAGCTTCGCCTGTGAGACATCTGGAACTATCACCAGTTTAAATAGCCACCAGTTAAGCTGTCACACCGGCCTGGTTACACTATACAATCACAACCCTGAGAAGGGTCCATCTTTTCTCCGCTGTCAGCTGGGATTGGCTCCAGCCCACACCGCGACCCTGTACGCAGGATAAGCGGTAGACGATGGATGAAGTGTTACACCGGCCTGGTTACACTATACAATCGTTAAATAGTCATTATTCCGTTGAAAGACATGTTAAAGTATATAAAGACATTTGCTGTTACCACGGACATAAAGTGATGCTATGTTTGTTTAATCCAGATGAAAGCAGGCTTAAAAGTAAAGAGACGCAGCTTTAACACACTGCGCGCGCTCCCGCGGACGGCAGTTTTCGGCGGACGGTTCACTTTTCGCCACAACACCTTAAGTTAACTTCCTGTTTAAGCTAGCTAGCTAACAGGCTAACATCAGCCGGCTACCTGCTACCAGAGAGCTCCTCGGTTCCGACCGTCACATTAAGTGTGGGTTCTGTAGAGATACGGGGTTCTGATGGCTCCACTGTTGAATCCTGCTACATTACATCTTGTTTACAGTCAATATGAAGCTACGTGTCGGAACCAGGCCGAGCTAACGCCACGTTAGCTTCTTGTTAGCTGCTAGCTGTGTTCATGAACACTGACCTGAACATCGGTGCTATCAGAGCTCGAGCCTGCTGTTTGTCTTCCGGGGACGTTGCTGCTCCGGGGCTCCGGGTTCTGGTTGTCCTCCTCCATTCTGCTCCTGTAGTGGTCCTGGTCTCTGAGATCCAGCAGGTCTCCTCTCTGACTGTCCTTCCGTATCGAGGCTTCGAAGCGCGTGTCAGGGTGATTTTTGTGAAGCGCGTAGCAAGGCTTGTGTTGGTGACGTATGCGGTGACGTTCGAAGCCTCGCGAGCCGTTCATACCACGTGATCCTGATTCAGGAAATGGTTCGTGGGTTTGCTGTGTGATTTGAAAGGAGCAGCAAGATACAAACGGGCCCTCATTAACATTTTCTGGACTCTTTAATTTGATTTCTGATGTTAATTGAACACAATCAGATTGTATCTACAGATTATTTTATCAAAAACTGTGATGAAGCAGGACATCTTTAGTTCAGTTAGACTTGTGGAAGCCAGAAGATTCTTTAAAAACGTTTTGTGTTTTTTGTAAGAATAAAACTGAGGCGTCTTACCCCATATCACCCTAATAATAATGTTCTAAAGCAGGTAAAATCATCTTCAAAAAAAGAAGCTGCCTGAAGCACTGTGGAAAAGTGAAGATGAATAAATGTTGTCTCTGTTATAAAGTCACAAACCAAGTAACAGTAAGAGTACATTCACATCATAACCCTCTCCGTTGTTTCCACGTTCCCTTTGAACGATCATAAAGACAGACACCATATTAATAAATTCATCATTTATGCATCAGCACAACAAAACCATTCATTAATTTATTCAGATCAAAGCTTCAAACACCAAACCAGGGTGCCATTAATTTGATGGAGCAGTAGAGCAAATGAAGCACTATGAAGCTTCAGACCATGAGTGAATCAACTGGATGGAAGGCTTCAATACTCCATGAAGCTTCATCTCGCCATCGCTTACTGTCGGAGCTCTTCAGATACAGGAGGCAATGAGAACTTGTGGGCAGCCGTATTCTTGCGCGATCACAGAAGCCGCCGACCCTGAGAAGGGTCCATCTTTTCTCCGCCGTCAGCTGGGATTGGCTCCAGCCCCCCGCGACCCTGTACGCAGGATAAGCAGTAGACGATGGATGAAGTGTCATAACACGCGCAATTGTTCAGTGACCATTGTTTGAGATTTGAGTAGCATGGAGGGTATAGCACCAAAACACTTTTGCATAGTGCTCAGCTGTAACAGGTATATTATATTGTGAAAGAAACTCTTCGTAAGTAAAAAGAAGACCATTCCGGTTAAATAAACCGATCTACCAACACAATGTTGTTGTTAAACCAATATTTCATAAAGAGAGATTTATGTTTGAATAAAATGTTCTTGTTATTCCATATAAGATACTTGTGAGATGAGAAATTGTGCTTGTAGATCAGAGACCATGACAAGAAAGCCAGAAAATAAAAGGCAGACATTTTAACAGATACCTTTTCAATTTCATACTTACAAACTAGAAACAAGCTTAAAACACCCAGCTTTGATAAAACATGAAGGGGTAAAACATTCCTAATGGATGTAGGGTTTCTGTATAATTGTTTCAGACAATTTATCTTAAAGGTGTTATTCAAGGTATAAAAATCCAAAAAATTAAGCCCACCGTTTTCATTGAAGTTCACGAGAACTATTTTCTTCAAGTAATGTGTTTTATTCTTCCAGATAAAACTGAATAACATTTTGTCATTGTCTTTTAGTTTGTCCCTAAGATTCAGAGCAGGGCCGGACTGGGATAAAAAAAAAATTGGCCCTGGCATTTTTGGCCCATTTCCACATCAATAATGTTTTTGTTAAAGTTCTTGGAAACTAACTAAAAATGAGGAGGGACCAGCTGCAGCCCGCAGACATTAGTTTAACTTCCACATTCGTTCCAGAAGCCACTGCTCACACACCGTGATCACGTTTGTCAGTGATCACGGTGTGACTTTAACTCAGTCTGAATGCTGAATGCTGGTCGGATCAGTCGGAGATGGGATTGTGGGCATGGCCATGCTCACATGCACCCATGATCCCACCAATAGAATCTCTTATTTCGACCATTTTTGACTCGCAGAACTTTTCAACTTGCAAAACTCTCACCTGCAAAATGGTTTAATCTGCAAGACTTTGACTTGTTAGGGAAACTTTTGACTTGCAATCAAAGCTGACAAATTAGCAATTGAAACTTTTCATGACATAAAAGGCCTGTTTGTTTTAATTACAAACTTGATTTTGATTGCAGTCGATAAATATCCTCTCAAAACATTGTTGTTGCTTGAATTAAAAGACACAAAATGCCATCACAGAATTATCTCTGAGGAGGAAAACTATTTCATGACACAAAGGCCTGTTTGTTTTAATTACAAACTTGATTTTTGATTGCAGTGCGATAAATATCCTCTCAAAACATTGTTGTTGCTTGAATTAAAAAGACACAAAAATGCCATCACAGAATTATCTCTGAGGAGGAAAACTATTAATAACACCTCTAGCATGTAGAAATCATTTCTCCACTCAACATCATGAAAATGGATCTAAAGCTGTGACTGTGCTTTCAGACAAAACGCTTTCCTCGCAGGGGTTTTACTGCTGGACAACATGCTAACACAAAACGCAGTAACGCAAATAAACAATTCGCAATTACTACAGCGACATGAAATTACAGCTTTTAAATTGAGTAGAATCAGCAGACTGACTGACGCTCTTTTATTCACTAAACACAGAGAGCAAAACATTTTATTTACAAACAACAGTCAACTTAAAATTATACTTTTAACTTTTCTGTTTCATGTAATCTATTAATATTGATTTTTGTTATTAAGTATTCTAATTAATGCAGTTTTCATGTGATCTGATTTAAAGCGAAAAAGAAAAGTTTAAATCCTTGTTACATTATTGTATAAATAAAAAAAGTTAAATATGTAAAATATGATCTTCAGCCCAAAAGAACGACGTCCATCAAATCAAAGCACCATCAGTGTGGACAGTCAGTCTCCAGTGGCAGCTTTGTGACCGTCAGTGAGCAGCTTCCACCAACACCAGAGTCAAACACACAACAGGAAGCTGGACAGACAAATGTCTCCACACATAGATGTGCAGTGAAGGTGGTACCCTTCCCTTCTGCTGGGACGTCCTCACAGGCATCGTCTGTCCTCCAGCCGGTGACCCAGAGATCCACAGAGCTCCACCACCATCCAGGACGTTCCCTTCACTTTCACATATGGAGAGAGGAGCCCCAGCTGGATCCCTATGAGGACGTCTGTTACCGGGCAGAAACACTCTGCTTGTCGATTGGTCGGCTGATCTGATGGACAGTAAAAGTGGAACTATAGTATTAATATTTCTCCAGAAGTGTCTCTGAACGTCTTCATGTTGATTCAGCAAATGAAAATGATTCTGTGTGATATAGATAATTTTATAAATATCCTCTCCAAACATATATCATGTAACCCTGGACGAAGGGAGACTCCTGTGACGTGGCGCTGAATCTGAACATACCACTCAAAGCATCTCTGTTCTGTTTTATCCTGACTTTATGGACAGCGTGTCTCTGGACAACGTGACATGGGCACACATGTACACGATGTATTTGTTGAGTCCTTCTGAAGAAGACTTGAATAAAACACTTGGATCTGAAGGGGAAACTGTGCACAGCTGGAGTCTGGTACTCCAGACTTAAAACCTCCTCCCCCTCCAAACAATGAATGTGAAGGCCGACGCCTGACTGAGACTCGCTCACCGCCTGTGATTCATAAGAAGATGGCGGCCGGCAACAACCTTTTTGATATCCAAGTGAAACAATTCTTGTTTCCAACACGACGAGTGTGACAGACGTGTCAACAGGCACGACTGGGATTGTAATAATGTGTAACATAGGTTGCTCTCAGTGAAGCTCCTTGAATAAATAAAGGTGAAAAAAGTGACGACCCTCAGGACTCACAGAGGGATGGGACGTGGTCATGGCTGATGACAGGCAGGCACTAATAAAAATGTTATTGTTAATAATGTCATTATTGGAGATTTCTCCATCATGACATGTTGTGCGATTCTTTATGCTAGATTTACATTACATTTTTTCATTTAGCTGATGCTTTCATCCAAAACGACTTACAATTCATTCAGAGGTCGCACGCCTCTGGAGCAATGAGGGGGTAAGTGCCTTGCTCAGGGACACAATGGTGGATGGGGGTGGATCCGGGGATTGGGTCAGGGTCTCTCACACCAAAGGCACAGTCTTAACCATTGCGTCATCTCTGAGAAGCCTTCCCATTGATGACAACTATCCTGTTGTGAATGTCTGTCAAGAAAATAAAGTGAAGTGATTTGAATGAAAATTCAATTTCATAAGTTATTTCTACATTCTTAAGAAACTAGTAGTCTTGAATTTAGGACATTGTAGTGCGTTTTAACTGAATGTGACGTAGAACTACAAACACAGTTGTCCTACCCTACACAATTAGTGGTTCACTTAGATCAGGTGGCCTGATGTGGAGTCCAACTCCCGGCCTGAATTAAAATCCCTGTCCGTCCCTTAACACCACAAAGACTGTTCAAGGGAGCAATTAGGAGCAGCGTCATGTTTGCGGCTTGGCTCCAAATGAAATCATATAGTAATCAAGCTTATTATGGTGTGTCTAAATGCGCGCCCTTCCATACTTGCATTAACAATAGTCAGTGTGTTGACACTGAGAAGTACAGCAATATACAGTGCACTGGACAACAACATGGGAGAAGGAGAAAGCAGCGGGGACAGAGGCCCTTACAATTTTTGTATACGCTGTTTCATCAGTAAATCCACTTCTGAGTAGTTCTGAGGTGAGAAATAAATTGTGTAGATTTTGAATATTGGCAGTCTTACAAAAATTGATGGTGGATTGAAAACATGCTCAAACATTGTCGGAGTTGAGAAGCTTCACAACTGCTGCCGGGGGAAGCTAACGAGCCAGCCGGCCAGTCAGCTCACAGAGGCCTCGTTCCCCAAAGTCACAAAGAGCTCTGCAGCCAATCCAGCAGGCGACTCCAGCAACTACAGCAGTGGAAACCACAGCTGTAAGGTAGTTTTAATGTTTGCATTTTAAATAACATCTAGACATCTGGCTTGTGATGTACAGAAAATTCTTGGCTTGTAAAACTTGTTAAAAATAAACAATAAACAATAGAAGTTGTGTACTGTTGTTGCTTTATTATTATTAGTAGTACTCTGCGGCTCTTTGCTTCGACTAGAATTGGCTTTGCTTTCAGTCTGAACAAACCTCAGATTCAAAAACACATTCAGCAACAGAAAATAACAACAGATTAAAGTACATATCTACTCTATATAAAGCTAACACATGTACAATCTGGAGAAGAAAATGTAATGTAACCAAAAGAACAAGAAATTACCTGTTTAAGAGAAACATCATGGGACCCAGATTTTACTCCAAAGAGTATTGATGATGTTTTCAGGACATGGGAAGGTGAGAGCCCCACAAGATTTTACTTGACATACATATATTGAAGGAGTGGACTCTTCAGAAGATACAGCTAATAGACATGGTCTCTCTACTAATCATTTCTATTTCTATTTGCAAGTGAGAAGCTATTTGAGAGAAAAGGTCCACGGGAGAACTCTTGGAGACCTCCAACCCTTCTGAGATACATTTTAAAGACTCACCAATGCCACAACCTGAAAACACAACTGGACACATCTAACAAATTCTTCAGGAAATAAAACTCTACTATACTTAAGCATAAGCAGGAAATGTATCAATGATGTGTACTGACACAAGAAAAGTGCAAACAAAAGAAAATAAAAATGTAATTTCACTCAACACCAGTTGATCGTTAAATCCAGTTACAGCTGCTTCATTTCTGTGGGTAACTTTCATTCATGAATTCCTTGGGCAAGAAAATGGCTCTACCTTGGTCTCAAATTTGTTAATGCTAAGTGCTAACTTGCCAATAATCAATATGTTAACCACTTGAAGGTTTTCTGTAACACATCAAACTTTTTTTAATGCCCTGCCCCATCCAGGCTGTGATTGGCTGGATCTACGAAAAGGGACACTGACAAGTACATCAGCTTTAAGGAAAGTTCAACATGTTCAACGATACAGCTAACGTTAAATAGTAAGCTAGTCAAACTAAAGCCTTCTCACCTTCCCCCCTCGCACACTGCTCATTAAACACCCGAGAGCCCAGAGTGGGCATGGATGAGCAGACTGCAGTGCACAAAGAGAGAAGTGTTTCACACACATAGTACACTTTTGTTCGATTAAATCACACACTTTTGAGGTTATATAATCGCACAGGTTGACATCACGATCCTTTGCTTAGCCACACCCCACCTCTGTTAGTGGTGGTAAGTCAGACAAACTGTCGGACCTGTTGAACCTTTAGCATGGCGCTGCTACTATTTAGTACTTCACTCCCTGGAGAAGTAATGTCTAATTTTTGGAACATCAAAAAAGCGATGTAAGCGTTGTATTCAGACTGTCAAACTGTGTGGAAACAAATAAACAATGAAGATGTAACACACAGCCTACTTTTTCTGGGCAGTTGCAATTACAATCATTTTGCAGCCCTAGACAACAATCAGGGCAGGAGGATGAGGCAGGTAGAAAGAGCTCGCTTGACTTACAAAAATGGTCAAAATGAAGAAGTGTGGGAGCGTTTGTGGCGTTTCAAGGTACTACTGCGTGCAAACACTTTCTCACATTGGTCACATCCGAAAGGTTTCTCGCCAGTATGAACACGTCTGTGGTTTTCTAGGTCACCTGATTTAGAATAAAATTTCCCACAATAGTCACAACGGTATGGTTTCTCTTCAGAATGAACAAGTTGGTGACTTTTTAGGTAACTTGATGTAGCAAAAAATTTTCCACATTGGTCGCACCAGTACGGTTTCTCTCCAGTGTGAAGATGTTGGTGAATTGCTCGGTGAACGGATGTTGTGAAAGCTTTTCCACATTGGTCACAGCAGTATGGTTTCTCTCCAGTGTGAAAAAGATGATGTCTTTTTAGGGAGCTTACAGAAGTGAAAGCTCGCCCACATTGGTCGCAGCTGTACGGTTTCTCTCCAGTGTGAATACGCCTGTGCTGTTTAAGTTGACCTGATGTAGTGAAAGCTTTCTCGCATAGGTCACAACTGTACGGTTTCTCTCCAGTGTGAATACGTTTGTGTCTTTTAAGGTGCTCTGATTTACCAAAAAGTTTGCCACACAGGTTACACCTGAACGGTTTTTCTCCAGTGTGAACACGTCGATGGGTTTCTAGGTGAGCTGATTGAGTGAAGGCTTTTCCACACAGGTCACAGCTGTACGGTTTCTCTCCAGAGTGACCTCTCTGATGAATCTTTAAAGATCCTGCTCTTGGGTAGGATTTGTCACATTGCTGACAGTGGTGACGCTTGAGTCCCTCTCTTTGTCTCAATTTCTAAAGAAACAGACAGACATGCAGAGAAAAAGACAGTGAGAATTTATGCTGGAGTGAGCTATCTAACACCATAAATGCTTCCTAGAGCAAGTCTGTGGAACATAATACAGCTTTTTAGTTTGACTAATGCATTACCACCTGTGAGTGTGCCTGGGTAGCACAGACCTTGACTTAATTTGATTTGCGACATTTTCTAGACAAGAAGATTCTCTTAAGAAAAGGTATATGTCTGTGGTTCTATAATGTTGTCAGATCTTAATAATCTGAGCATTTTAAAGTTTTAAGAGTTTTAGTTGAACCAGGCCAGGTTATAACTTTAGAGTACAAGCTCAGATTTGTACCGAACTTTGCACATTTAATGACAGTCCCACTTTGCACACATCTACATGCAAATATTCACTCAATGTTAGAGCAGAACCTCCTGGCAAAAGGAAGTAAAATAATTTGAATTACATGGCATTTGCCCAGCATACTCCACACTTCACGTACTAGTACAAGACTTAATTAGTAATGCACCAAATGTTCTGCCACTGAAATTAATCTGCCGAATATAGCAAAAAAAAAGCACTTTCGATGTTCAGCGTGTGGCCAACTGTGGCTCAGGAGGTAGAGCAGGTTGCCCATTAATTGGTAGGTTGTTTTTAATGATTAGACTGTGTTTGCTCTAGCTCCACATAGGGGCCACGGGAAGTGGCGATTAACTCGTTACATTTACTGCATTTAGCAGACGTGCTACATTGGCGTTAGCTCACTTGTTACTATTATTACTAACTACTATTACTATATGTGTATCTTTCACTGGAGGCTCAGCAATATGAGCACAGCTAACTTACATATATTAGATGATAATGAAATGGTTAGTAAGTTGGACTGAATATTATAATGAAATTGCTGCCACACTTAATAACAGACCGCAGAAAGTGACTTTACTGTAAGTGGATGGCGCTTCCCCTGTGTTGTCGCCGTTTTGTCACAGTAACATTATAGCCTATTGTATATTATGTAGGTCACATTACTTACAATGAAAGACAATCTAAATAAATGTAGATTGAATGTTACAACGCAAACAGTGGCATATCCGAGCTAGGGCTGCAACAAACGATTATTTTCATATCTGACTAATCTGTTAATAATTTTTTCGATTAGTCGACTACTTATGACTATTCCTGTCACCTCCTTACAATAACCTTAATTAAACCATTAAGTACTTAAATTTCTTTCAAGTGAATTACTGTTCTCCAACACACAGAATAACTAGCTACCATTAAGTGACTGTTAACAATTCAGAATGAAAACTAGTATCAACACCAGCAAAAAAATAGGAACAACGACGAGAGAGAGTGGGCGACTCCTGCGACCACCAGCCATTTCTCGCCTCAAAACTTCACAAAAGTGTATTTGGTGATGATGAAATAGTGTGCAAAACTTGTAAAAACAAAATACCGTTCTGTTGTTTCACTCGAATGCTTCTTCTTCGTGAGTAACCTTTACAGTCATGGCGGACAATGGAAGCGACACAGCCCCTTAAACTTCATGTAGTACATTACGGTTACAAATGAACAACCAGAAGTTTTCTTAATTAAAAGATTGCCATCTCCCATCCTTAAACAACATCTCTGTAATGATGCATCGACAATGAAATTCTGCCTCGATGTATTGTTATAGACATCAATTACACCGAATAATCATTGCAGCTCTAGTCAGAGCTAAAGTAGCGTACGTTAGCTGGCTGCCCTGCCTTATATAACTCTAGGTTAGTAAACAAATCGCTCTTTACAATATATAGGTAATGCAATGACCCCATGCACAATTACATGCAAACAAATAAGTCTGTAGAAGACAGTGATAGGAACTGCAATGAGCCCAACAACTGACGTAAACACAGATCAGTCTGTAGAGTTTCTCCTGCCAAAAGGACCCGGTTCCAAAATTTCTCAAAACCCGAAAATCAATAAAGGTTCGAGCTTATCGATACTGCTATCGAGACTTGCGGGTCCTATGATGTAACGTTATGTCTCAAGCGTCAATTTGGTTTTATTTTGCAACGCAACAGATAAGAAAATCATCAGGCTGCAGTGTCTGCCTGCCCTCACCCCCACCCCCCTGCAGCCAGCGAGAGAGGAGGAGGGAGTGATCGACTGATGTTATTCTTTCTAAACGTCACTCACTACTTGTGATGTCAGATAAAGTTATTGAGTTACTTTGCTGCTGTAAACATTAATGTTGCTGCTCTAGAAACATTTAGTTGTATTTAAAATATTAAATTAAAAACAATCAGGCAGTTAATATGTACACTTCAATATATGTTTATTTATCGCAAATGATGTGTCATCTCAATATATAACGTTATCGCTCATTAAATATTTCCTCATACCGTGCAGGCCTACCTCCTGCCTGTTGGGTCTTACCAAATAACCATCACTAAATAATAGTAAAGTATCGATAAAGAATCAGATCGTTAAGCAGTCTCAATAAGGGTATCAATATCAACAAAAAATTAACAATCCCCATCTCTATTTACAACTAATTTGATGGCTGCTGGATGTAAAATTAACAAGATATTCTGTTGGTTGACTAAACTGCGTAACATGTTATCATGTGCAGTGGACGAACGCACTGAGCAGCAGAACAACGTGTAGTTTGACTGTAATGCCGGTTTCAGACCAAACACGATTTTCCGCCTCGCAGCGCTTTCCTCGCGCAAGTACATTCGCTGCAAGTGTTCACACACAACTCGAGAAGGCAATTTTAACGCGATGAGGTGAATAAACACAACTCGCCATTACTACAACTGTATGAAACCAAAGTCAACATTTTACTGTGATTAAATAGCAATAAAGGGATTAAACTGATGCCGAAATAACCACAACATGATGCAGATTTGTTAAACATTTGAATTCCTGCTTTGTCAGGTCTGTCAGCAAGACAGCAGGACAACAACTTATAAAATGTTTGTTTTCTGAAGGGAGTTTGGATCGATCAGGGCTGTGCTATGCTAACTTGGTCACAGTAAAGTACAATGACAGCTTTAATAAAGTTACAACTCACCAGGTAGTTCAACCTCCTCGCTTTTTTTCTCCAAGTAACGTCCAGCTTTGACCCGTTTTTATATAAATATGAAATCGTAGTCCGACAGAGCTAACGACGCCAACAACAATACTGTAACCGGATGTGCACTGGAATCTAGCTGCTGAGAAGCTCCAGTCAAGATAAATCAACGTTGAAATCCTCAAAACTAAAATAAAATGCTAATTTAATAAAAACATTTAACTCCGAGCTCCTCCTCCGAGTAAACGGCATAGTTGTCAGAACCAAATCCGACCGACTTGTGGGTATTTATTTCTCCAAAGGTTGAGCGCTGCTCCCTGCTCCTCTAGCCCAAGTTTAGCAGCTGTCAGCCGCCTGCAGATTTTCAATCCCCGCTCTGCCCGCCCTCTGCACACAACGCTCTGAAGCCTCGGTGACGTATGGACAATCTCAACACTGATAGGCTATCGCGACTCAGCGTCACGCAACTTTTTGCTTGAGTTGAAAATATTCAACTCATGGAAATTCCATCGCGTTGCCTTAGCATCGCCGGCCCCGCCCCCTTCGCGCCGACCGACAGGAGATCACGGCTCCACGCGTCTTTGCATTGACTTTGTATGTAAACTTAATGCCTCAAACGCTCGCTTTGCGTTTGGTCTGAAAGCACCATAAGAGCAGCTAAGACAGAGCTTCAGCTTACAGCCGAGCTCGCCGACCGTCAGGCTGTGATCGGGCGTAAATCAGCGGTCGATCAGCTATCGCCAGTCGTTATGTGTGAACTACACAACGTAGCTCCCCGACACATCGCTACCGTCTGCCAGATATCTAGCATGCAAAATATCTGGAGGAGTCGGCCGACTCGACATCCACATCCAGCCAATGAGAGCAGGCAGCTACATTGTCACCGCAAAACACTTTTTACTCCACTCCAGCTCTTTCTGTAGCTCAGACGATCCCCGCTACCTGAGTGTGCTAATCCATTCTTTCACCCAGATTCTTTGTCTTTATAATTGCTATCTTTATAATAAACAGCTGTTTTGTCTGTAGGCTTGAATAATCATGTGTTCTCTTGACAATAAAAACATTCTTTCCATAAATTGATGCAGAAACTTTCACCAGAATCGTATCAGTATCGTGATATCTTGTGAGCTAAGTGTCTCTTCACACTGCTAATCTGAGCCCCTTTAACACAAAGTGATGCCTTTGTTATTAAGTGAGGGTATTTTGCACCTTGAGCTCTGATGACAGGAAAGTGGTAAAGAAAAGCCAACAGGGATATATGCTAAATACAGAAATGACACAATGTCGCAGTGCAGATTTTCAATTCACTCTGGGGCGGCAAAATCACTCATTAGCAGTCAAGCATTTCAAACTTCCAGGATTCTTAGGGGAACCTCTGCTGGAGAGATTCACCTTTAACTTCTAACCCTCCATTTCTCTCTAAGATACTTGAGAGTCATTTTTGTGCTGTGAATTTCTCACTTTGGATAAAAACTTTAGTCTACTACTAAACAGACATGCAGACTTGCTCAGCCAGGAGAGGCTGACGGTAGGGGGGGTTAAGACAGTGATGTGTCTTGGATTCATCATCTGACAGCGATCCGCTTGCACAGAGCAGGCTACGCATGCACAAACGCTGTGTTCTCTGCCAACAGCAAGGATGGGCTGAACAGAGTGAAAACATTTAGGGAGGCATGATCATCAAAACGAATGATGCAGCATTGACATTTTGCCCACTGGATGAAAACTAATACAGAAATTGGCATAGCAGGCTGAAAGCCTACGGTTATAAAAAGACCAAAAAGATTGTTGGCCCTATGTTTCTTCACCCAGCACAAAGAGGCGCAAAAAAGTGTGTAGATTTCAACAGCCACATCTAATTTCTGTCTGTAATCTGCATTTTGCTTCATTAACATAAATAAGCTCATCCAGGCTGTGAGCGCGCAGTTATGCAGTAAAGCTGGTCGGGCGCTTGTCACAGTCACAGAGCTGGGCAGATGCAAACATTTAGAAAATCAGCCAAATATCTTTTCACTTTAAGGCTTTATGTTCTACTAATAAATCTGAAACCCAGTGAGCGCACTTTCTCAGAGAGAGAGAGAGAGAGAGAGAGAGAGAGAGAGAGAGAGAGAGAGAGAGAGAGAGAGAGAGAGAATGGTGGATGAAACAGCCCTGTTTGGTTTTACGCATGACGCACAGCTTCCTCTGTCTGCAGGTTTACCTGCTTCATCAACGAGCTGCTCTCGTGTTTCTGCCACAATGATTCTTTGCGTTGTGAAGATTATTTAGATGCTTCAGGAATAATCAGATTGTTTTGGCAGCCTGTGCTGCTGCAGAATTAAGCGGTTTGGTTGGCTACGTCTCCATAATAAAAGGCACAAGTAACAAAAGTTGGCTGGGCAGTAAAAGTGATATTTTAAAGTGATCTTATCAACACCTTCATGGAGAATTAAAAAGGAAAATAATTGTAGAAACAGCTAAATTACAGATAATCAGCTTCTTCACTGCATTTGCAGGAATATTTTAATGGGCTACTTAAAAAAATAAACTCATCAAGTTGCCTAGTCTGATGCAACAGACAGTCCATTTTTACTCTGATAGCCTATCTTGACCTTTCCTCATGTGGACACACAGGGGCTGTGATCCTGCACAACAAAACATGCAAAAATTTAATCCCCACACTACCATGGATAGTAGTGGGGCTACAGGTTTCAGAATCCGTGGTATGGATCCGTCCACACGGTGCAGCACGCAGGTGAAGTGCGGATTGATTGCAAAGTTTATGATTTATCCTGTTTGACCTCAAAATATTCCTTTATTCTGGAAATGTCAGAGAACCCAGTTAGATTCTGTGCAGAACTTTGAACATGAGCAGAGAACCTGCTGAAACACAGGAGCTATTAAAGTCCAGGAGATTATAACTGAAGTAAAATGATTAAATTTATCATTGATAAAGTGAAAAGGTGCCACATGCACATTTGAAAAGGTTACCTCAATCAGTCACACCTGCCTGTGTGTTGATTCAGCAGTGATGACGTTAAAAGTTGATCTACAAGAGAAACATCTCTGAAAGCTGAGAGCTGCTCTGCATTATATTCTGTTACAGTTTTAGATTCTAAATTGTTTTATTATACCTTTATTAAACCAGAACAAATAGTTTTACAAGAGTGTCCTGGCCAAGGCAGGCAGGTGTACAATTGCACATTTAAGATGGGAATAAAAAATCAGTTACAGGGTCATAAAATATCAAAATGTTCTTAAATGTTAACCAAAATTCAGCAACAAGGACGATCAAACGTGCAATCAGTCATAACATCTGAAGGCAGAGTTGCCTTCAAGTCATTTAAAAGCAACAGTGAAACAAAGATACAGCCCCCTGTGGGCTACCTAAATATTTACATCAATAATTTCCACAATAAATGGATGCAAAATGCAGAAAATGGTGCTAAAACATCAGAATGCAGGAAAAGTGTTTAACATTCACAATTTTGTGGGGAGTACCCCAGACCTCCCGCTTCATAGTGTTGCAGTATTGTTGTTATATTAGGCTATTTGATTTAGACACACCATTACTATTTATCAGACATGCCACAGTTAATAGTGTTGCTTTGTTGAGCCATATAAGTACAGTATGTTTACTGTTGCTTTAATGTTTGGTGGAGGGTCAATTATTATGTGAAGATATGAAGTTTTATGGGCTGGGCTAAGCCCCCAGTGTTTCAAGATCCTAACAACGCCCTGATAAAAAAACATGGAACAGCTGCTAGTTCATGTAGCTGCCACAGTAGAAATGTATTCAGTTATCCTAACCTTACACTTGTAAGCTGTTTGTGATATTTCCTGACTCTCCCTGCAACAAATGTTTGTGAACACCGAACTGTCTTCAATGCAAACCCTGATGACGTGCTATTGGCTTTAAGTCTTTTTACTATGTGAGTTTTAGAATATATTAGTCGCTATCTATTCAAATTACAAGCTCGTCCTCCTCAGTTTGTTCTTCTCCTCCTCCTGTGACCTCAGTCCTCTTAAATTACTGCAGGATGCTCATCTCCATGTGACTGGCTTTGGCTACTTTCAAACTGTTCCACGGACACCTAACAGGTTTTAAGGCCAAGGATGGTCACAGACAACAAGCGCCCAGGAGTTTGTCCCTGGTCAGCCTGCTCTCCAGACAAAGCATTTGTCGGGGCCTCTGGATCTTTAGAGACCTTTATTCCTGCATTCTTGAGAAATTTAGAGTACATAACTAAATGAGCCTTTATTGACTGTATGCATAATTGCACATTGCACACTGAAAACGGACTTTTGCACTATTTGCACTTTTGCACTTTATATTGACTGTATGCATACAGTATATGTATGCACACTGAAAAACGGACTTTTGCACTATATTATATTGACTGTATGCATAACTGTACATTCACATTCTCAACTCAAATATTGCTGCTCTATCTGCCTTCATAGTATGTATTTTAGTATTGATATGGTTTACTTGAATGTTGTGTTTTTGTCTGTACACCGTGGGATAGAGGGAAACGTAATTTCGATCTCTTATGTCTTGACATGTGAAGAAATTGACAATAAAGCTGACTTTGACTTTTGACTTTGAAAACACCTAGAGTGACAAAAAAAAAAAAATCAACTCAGCTGAGTCCTTGAATACAATAAATAAATAAGCCATATCATCATCAATCTTACCAAAAACTGGAGCTTTGGACTCTGCGGACTTGTCTTGCTATCTATTGCTTATCACTGCCTGTCTCATATTTGCCATCAGCGCCAGTACCGGTGCTTTGCAGCAGCACAAGCAGCCAATACAATCAGATTCTTCCAACGCAAAGAATCATTGTGGCAGTAACATGGGAGCAGCTGGATGCTGAAGCAGGTAAGCCTGCATACAGAGGAAGCTGTAGCGTCAGTGCTTAAAGGCCAACAGGACTGTTCTGTACACCCATATTTTCTCTCTGTTCATCTAAAATATTATTGTTTGGTGAATAAACAGCTGCTGAATGAAAGCCATGATTAGTTTCACCGGCGACATTCTGTTTATGGACTCACCGTCGGACGTTCCTATAAAACAAATAGAAACCGATGTGAAAGAACAAAAGAAAGCTGATGCTGTTTTCAGCAACAGGATACTGTTAAAATATCAGAATCACTCCAGTGATCAACAGACTTAGATGTTACAGTGTGAAGTCTTCATTTCCTCTGCAGAGACCATAGACTGTATATAAAAATGGACGTAGCGTCCGTGACGTCACCCATTGGTTTCTGAAGAGCCGTTTTGAAGCTCAAAAGTGGCGGTGCTGGCCGCCGCCATCTTGACAGCGCGTCACCGCGTCACCCCGGATAACCAAAATGGGCAAAGAGGCGGGTCGTAGGTGTAGCTGAGGTGACGTTTTGCTGAAACCACTCCCGCCTAGCTCGACGTGGACCGAAGTTAGCTCAGGCTAAGGAGCTAATGCTACATGCTACTCGGCGGTGCTGTACGGTGGAGGTTGGAAACTGCGCTGGCCGTGTTGTTACCAGTTTACGGACATGACCAACTACAGTCAAGGTAAGACACCGGAAAATAACAAAAATAACTCACAAATCTGTTATTGACATTATACTTCATAAGCTTTTAAATGCTTTTTAATATATAAATGTGATAACGTTATTTTGCAACACTAACGTTACGTTAGAACAGTTAACTATGAATCAGTTATTAATTAACGTTACCTTAAGTTTACTGAACGTTAACGTTACATCTCAAACGAACAATTAAATCAGTTAACCCTTTTACATACCGTTGGTTAGGAAGCGGTTACCTCAGTTGTTACTCGTAATAAACGTAATAAGCTAGCGGTAGAGTCCTTAGTTACATGATGGACGCTGTATAACTTGTAAAACGTTAGCTATGGCTGCTATCACGTTAGTAAATTCCCCACACCGCTATTTTGAGTAAAGTTGCTGCTGTCGGCAGGGTTGTGTCAACTTGTGTGGGATTATTGTCTGGAATAGGACTCGAGAGAGAAAGGTACTTTTTATATTTGTCACAAGATTCTTGTTGCGGTTCTGATGCTTCCACATCTGCTACTCAAAGCTTAAACTGAGTCTAAATAACGTTGCTAGTCTTGGCTACTGGACATTTT
This sequence comes from Lepomis macrochirus, assembly GCA_024633595.2. Classification (NCBI taxonomy): domain Eukaryota; kingdom Metazoa; phylum Chordata; class Actinopteri; order Centrarchiformes; family Centrarchidae; genus Lepomis; species Lepomis macrochirus. Next base: position 36,321,417 of record JALXJV020000002.1, on the reverse strand, counting down.
TATAGCAAATATAAAATTGTCTGTCTTAAAAGGACAACACACAAACATTTAAAGACTGTCTCCCTTGTTCCATTTTCTCCCAGAATCACACTGTGGATCAGATGTCCCACCTGGCGTCCAGAGAGCTGCAGAGACCTGGGAGTCCTCATTGTGCTGATGGGGTGGACTGACGTGGAAAGGCCTTCTCTCTTTTTAATATTGTCCATATTTGTATCATAGATCCATTTAAAAATATACAGTTTATGGTTCACTTGTTATATATATAAAAAAGCACTCCAAATGCATCATGCTGACCAAATGCACATATAGTAAACAGGTGAGTTTATACAATGTAAACCACAGAAAACCTTATCAGGTCGCAATAAATGACACCTACAGGGCTTCAAAACTACTCAGTGTGCAGATAATTCTTTGTTTTTCACTACTGAGTAACTTCTCAGTCAATGTCACGATTGTCTCTTAAAGAAATGTCAAAATAAAACCATATACAACACCAACCTTTAGTGTTTAACTTTTACTGACAAATAAATGTTAACCTATAAATAACATCTTAATATTTTTTTCATTTACAGCTGTTAACTAGAATATATTTTTAAGTTTAGATCACACTATTTAAAATTAAAATATGAAACTGATAATGAATGAAGAATGATTTTATTGTATGTATGTATAATTAGTTTGATACACTTTAAAACAAAGTGTTCCTAATACAAAAGCAATAGATTAATAAATTAAACTCTTGTCTTGCATTAATGAAAACATCAATATTGAAAGGTTACAAATGTAAAAGTAGTTTTGTATGACTTGAAATGTGTTGAGTTATTAAAATAATGAATCTGTTGATAAGCCCAGTGTCATAATTTCACGTCAGTAGTGTTCAGGTGTTGAGTAAAAAGAAAAGCAGGAGCTGAAGAGCTGGAAGCTGGAGCTGTACTCTCCTGATGAGCTGGACACAGCTAATCACATCTGGAGGGTTCTGCAATCAGCTCCTCTGGTACCTGTAAAGACAACAATAGGTAGACAGTTAAGCAGCTTCTTCCAAAGAGCCATAAAGCTACTGAGCTCTGAGACGCCTCAGCATGAAAACCTCTCTGGCATGTGACAGTAATTAGGTGGCAATGTGAAATACAGTGTTTACTAATTTGTGGAATTTATGGGTTGCTGTTGGACACTGTGCAATAATAAATACTCAAGTCAGATCTTTTTTAACGCTTATTATAAGGATCTTATTTTTTATTGAACTGTACAACCTTTTTTGGCAAATTCTAGTCCACCAAACAAACTCAGAGGCTCTCACACACCTTATTTCTGCGCTTAACTAAACCATTGCCCTAGTCACAGCCCAGCTACCTGTCTGCAGGCAGAACGCACATTATATTCTGACAAAAAGGTGGATGCAAATCTCTGCATGTAGCCTACAACAGCTGTTCAGTCAAATTATGCATCCACCTCTTAAACTCTTCAGAAACGTCGCTGATCAAACGCAGTTTTCACCTTATTTGCTGAATCTCAATGAATGCTAACGTTACATCTACTGAGTGTAATAACTTATTGATGACTAAACAGTCTTTAATATTTACTTTGAATCAATCATCTCCACTGATAAACCCCACAAAGAATAGTATAACGGTGTCGTAACGGTAACGTTACACTCAGAGGTGGACGGCTCCCCTCGGGAGAAACAGCTATAGCTCAAATAGCAGCATCGGTGCTCCTCGGTGTGACAGTTTCAGGCAGCCGCTGCCCCCTCGGCTCTCTGCCTTTAAACCCTTTGTGTCCATTGGAATCAGGAGCAGCCACTTATAATAGTACCTGGCTAGCACCTAACTGAACAGTGATTCCGTTACAGGACGTGGCTAAATCTCACATCGCCCGTTAGTAAAAGTTACCGTTAGCATAACGTCAGCTAACTGAGAGCTGAGCCTTTTACTTACAACTTCACACAGATGCCTTTTCTTCAAAGCATTATCACACTAATGTCTAACACTAAGGTTAATCTAAAAACGATAAATTTTGGCTTCTTCTTGCTGACTTGTCTTTGACTCATTAAAAGCTGCGGTCAGAGCACACTAAATTACTTACTTACACTAACTTAGCAGCTTGGGGCTACTCGTATCTGGCTAATTAGCGTAACGAGCTAACGTTAAGCTAACAAGCGATGATTGAACATTGATAAATAAATTTTACTCACCAAGTAGAACACGGAGGAGTTCCTGGAGGTTCTCTCTCCAGTGAACTGCACAGCCTGCCATTATTCATCCGGTATCTGCATGTAGAAATGTCCAAAAGCCTCCGACAGGCTGAGCCTCAGAGCTCCGTGTAGCTGAGTGAGGCTAACAGACGGCCGACCCAGTGTTACAAGTTGCAGAGGCTAGAGACGCCTGTCAATCAAAGCGACCACGCCCCTAATAATGCAGAACTTTAAGGCTTCATATAATTTAAGCAGGTGAGTTATAAAAAAATTCACCCCCCTCACAGTTGTCACGAAGGGCAAAATTAGCGATATACACTAAAACCATTTTTTGAACCAGGCTGTAAACATGTTTTATTCTGCTGTAAAGTTGGGCATTTTAACATGGGGGTCAATGGAGATTGACTCCCTTCTGCAGCCAGCCTCAAGTGGCCACTCGATGAATTGCAGTTTTCAGTTACTTCCTGGTTGCATCGGAAGTGAGAGCCGGAGGTTGCCGCTTGGCAGAGACCAAATACGCTTAACACGCCATTACTGGAAAGTCATAAGCGGAGGTAGCGTGGGTGCATTAGGGCGGCCGAACCCAGGGCCCGGCTGGTAGGGGCCCACTACGTGGACTACTGAATTTAATAACGGTTACATGGCGCCGCACGGTCCGGGGAGAATTCAGCAGCTCTTACCAAATGAAACGGTCCCTTCACTCCTGGTTTCAATGGTAAACCACCACAAGAAGGACAACTACCAACAAAAACACAAGATTCTAAAGAAAAAAGTTTTAATTTTAACATAAGATCACAAAATAACATTTGTATTTCAAACAAATGGAAAAACTGTTAGCACATTTTAACAAAATTCCCTTCACCCTTGTGCATCATGGGAATTCTGAGGGCTGGATGAAAATTGCATGTGCGCCTTTTTATATACAGTCTATGGTGTCCACAGTGGGTTATTTACGGCATCAACTTCCACTGGAAGCATTTCAGCAGCGCAGCATGTAGCTGCCCCACGTTAATGACTTGTTTTTAATTGTCCTTTTTGTGCTTCTGCTACATTCTTCAAAGCTCTCTGTGGATCGCCTCGTTTCTCATCTTGACGGGTATATCTAGCAAAAACCACAGAGAGCATTTCAGACCATTTTATCTGCTGGACTTTGCCGATATGTTTAGATTTTGTTGATTTGGTGATTAGTGCCTGCTGTTTCTGCTTTTACTATGATTAAGTAGGCTACATTAGCACAACTGTTTCTTTTGTCTGATTTAACTGTGTTTATTGTTGATGTTCGATCGAAGTCTGTAACGGAATTTTATATAGAAAATTGACCAAATTCTCTGCCGTTTCTGTGTCTGACTTCCTGTCCGGTCCATCTGCTCTGTGCTGCCTGACGCTGGGACGCATCCTGGACTCATTCAGTTTTTGGACGCATTCATATGCCGGCTTGTTTAAGAGCGACGCAGGCTGCTTCCCAACAGGCCATGGTGTGCACTCACTGGATTTCACTTTTATTAGTAGAACAATAAAACTGAAAAGCTGTTTGGCTGATTTTCTAAGTGTTTGCATCTGCCCAGCTCTGTGACAAGCACCTGAGACCAGAGCTGATCTGCGTGACTCCACACAGCCTGGCTGACAGCTAACTGCTGTTAAGGAAGCAAAACGCAGATTACAGATTACAGACAGGTGAAGTTATGAAGGTATGAATGGCGAAAAATACATTACTGGCCCAAAGAAATGACTGGAGTAGGCTAAAGAGTAAAAGTACACTTGGAACGGGAAAAAGGTGCCAATAATTTGCGTTAGGCTACTTGTAACAAGTTCCTACCCACCCTGCTGCAGGAGCCCTCACTGCTGTCTCAGGAAGGTTGTAAGTAACAGCAGCATAAAAGACAAGTCTGTAATATTGAGGCACTTTGCTGCACCTGCCTCAAGCCAACTTTTCAGCACCACCTTTGCGTTGTGTGGCATGTTTTCTACTGGCCTAGATGATTTCTGTCCAGCGTTTCAACCGTTTATTTATGTCTGATCGCGGAGAGTGTAACTGATTAGTCACTGACAGTAAACTGCACCTGCTATGAGCCAGCTCCCAAATCGCCGGAGAAAAGTGGAGGGACAAAACATTGTAACTGACTTTGACCATGTATTTATTACGGATATTAGATATTATAATAGTTGTATTTGTATAACGCTTTTATACAATGTAAAACAAAACATACACGATATCTTCCAAATAAATCGCTGTGTAATCTCAGAAACAACTGATGTTGAGGGCTCGACAAAGTTTTTCTGGTGCGGACAAAACGTGTAAATCAACCTGTAATGGGGAAAAGTGATGTAACTGTACTTGAAATGATCCTCTTAAATCACGTACTATGTTAAGCAAAAGTGGAGGAACGCCCCACAGGCCAAACTTCAAAGAGGATGTGTGGAAAAGCTGAGCACCAGTGAAGGAAAACTGACTCTGATCTCAACTAAGAGTCTCCACAAATACTATTCAGAGCTGAAACATGCAGGACCCTCATTCAGAGAATAATAACGCAGGCAGACTGTTTGTCACGATGATAAACTCACCAACACACGAGGAAACATGATGACTGCATGACTTTTCATCATTGTTTGTTCTGCGCGCTCCCGACACAACACGTGCTGCACCGCGCATGCGCCGCGCGGGAAAAACCAGGAACAAAGAGAAGAGAAACGCTTCTCTTGTTTTCTTTCAGCTTCCTCTCTTCAAGATGAAAACAGGAATCACGGAGACACTTTGGAAATCAAACCACGTCAACACAAACCCTGGAGCGGGTTTTCAGGGTCTGATCTCTAACAACAGAATGAACGGATGATACACGGACCCTCGAGACTCTTCCTCGTGCCTTTAGTCTCGTGATGAAGTCATGAACACTGACCTGAACATCGGTGCTATCAGAGCACGAGGCTGCTGTTTGGCTCCTGAGGTTCCGGTTCTGGTTCTCCATCGTCCGGTAGGTTTCGACAGACTGGTGGACTGTGTTGTCCTGGACTGACTCAGGCCGAGATACAGAACCACTGCGGGATCCCGAGGAGCCTTCTTCTTCTTTGATTTGATTTGCGGATGGCAACTAGCGTTTAGGAGCATTACTGCGACCTACTGGACTGGAACATCCGGAACAGATGATTTGCAGACTAATAAACTTTAAAAACAAACAAAACAACAAAACAAAAAGCCAACATCCTCCATTAATCCCGTATCCTTCAGATATTTAATTAGGTGCTTATGTTACAGGCCCCAGGCGCAGGCCGTGTACACAGATAATACCAGGCTACTTGTAAAACAGGAGAAATGAACCACACTGGAAACTTGTTGCCGTTGGTCTGGACGGTCTGACCAGAATTTATTTAAATAAATGCAGTTATTTAAGTCGATCCATAAAGGCTTTTTTTCACGTCACTCATTTTCCCAATTAAGTTACTAAATTACAATAAGTTAACAACATGTATCTAACCACAAAAAAAAACACAGTTTCATACATGAATACTCGTCACACCTTGTTCAACCCATAAAAGGTGAATGTACCTATCACATCTCAACAGGAAAACACACCTTTCCTATATTATCAGGGAATGTAAACCTAACAAACCTTTTTTTTATAGAGGGTAGCGCATGATGTCACAGAATGTCGTTTACTCTCACTGCGTGGCAGAAAGACGAGCAGTAGTGTCAGCTTAAATCAGCTAAAACACAAACAACACATCTAAAATGGGAAAGAGCTGGACCATTAGTTCTTTAGTAAGCAGTTAGGATCACTGTCAAGTCTGACTGCGTTTAATTTGAGCAAATATTCACTTGTTTTACTCCCAGTTTGCTAAACGCAGCCATGGTAACAGATGTTTTGCCGCTCAGTCCAGCGTGTTCCGGAAGGAGAAGTGACATCAATGCATAGCCTCTATTAACAGGCTGAATAAACAGTTCTGTTCTAACAGACGAAGTTGCTTTCATCTTATTTCTAACGGTTTTCAACGTTCCAGGCGAGATAATGACATTTAATTAATATGGATGACCTTTAACCAAAACAACACCGATTTTTATAAACGAAATACAAATGAAACACTTTCCAGGAGCTGTAAATATTAATGGTGGACATTTATATTGACTCAGGAGCGGGATTATCTAACATTTTGGTTTGTTTTTACCGTTACTGCCATTCTTAGCAGCCGTCCACATAACAGTGTAGTAAGTAGCTTATTGCTTATCTGTAAAATTTCAAATTTTAAAAATTCAACATGTGTCACTGTCGACGGAGAATATCTAAGTGTGACGCTACACAAAATGTATGGTCACATTTTAGTTTTGGTTTAATTTAACAAATATCTCTTGTTTTGTAACACTGTATAAATTTGATGTTGAGTCACCAAAGTCCTCCAATGCTTTAGCATTACGAAAATGTAGGCTACTCCACTAAGAAGCAGAGCGCTTTCCAGCTGCCGGTTGGCTGACTGTTTTGATGACGCAGCTGTCGTAATCTCAAACTCTCTAACGCAGACAGGAAACCAGTGGAGCGAGGCTAAAACAGAGGTAATGTGCTCATGCATTTTGGTTCCAGTTAGAAGTCGAGCTGCTGCATTCTGGACTAACTGTAACAGACGGAGAGGCTGACTGATCCACTGCAATATATAAAGAATTATAGTCGAGACAACATAAATGCATGAGTTTCTCTTTCAAAGTCTTTAGCGTGGCAGGTAGGGCTTGACTTTAGTCAACAGTTTCAGTTAAAAGAAATGGTCTAATCTGTTTTTATATTTAAAAGCACTGTCAAAGATCACACCTAGATTCTTGGAAAATCGATATTCCTAAAGTACCAAGAGCATCTACACAAGCTCTTACATCCCCAGGTCGACCAAAACATCAACCATGTGTATTTATATAATATTGTACCAACCAGGCCTTCTGTGTTGCTCTAGCCTTGTATAGGATGCGTTCCTAGAATATTATTAGAGTATCACATTTCAGCTTTTCAGAAACACATATAAAGAATGTGACGTTTGAGCCAAACTGGACCGCAGCCTTTTCCTGTTGTGTCCGTCACACTGGGCCAGATCAGGCCAGTTAATGTTTCATCTGACTGTCACACTGTACAGATGCCAGACTCGGGCAGAGACACAGGTTTATATTAGACCAGAATAAGCACAAACAAGTAGCCCATATGTGGGTCAGAATAATTTTGGTGCCTGGGAAAGAAGTTTTAAAAAATAGACCGTCATCTAATGTCAAAGCGTCTCACTCTGCTGTCCTCTACATTGTGATGGAAATGCTCTTTTTGTGTTTGTGGTGTTTTACCTTTATATACCACACTATTAAAGGCCCATGTATGACTGTGTGGTGCTTACTGCTTTAATATCTTGTAGTTAGGTTTATGCAGTTTTCATGGGAAAGTAGCTCATTAGAGGTTTCTTATATAACTGCCCTTGATAGACCCTCGTCTCAGAACTGTTGTGTTTTTACTCTCTTCCTCCCTGAGACAGCTGCGTAATACCCTTTGAGTATAAAGTCACATGTTTCTTCACTTTGTCTTACACTCTGACAGACTGGTTGCACTCTGCATGTTTGTCTGACCCTTTGCAAAGAATAAAACCCTTAAAGACATCAGGATAAAGACATATTTTTTTCAGGAGACACACTAAAGGGAAAGGTGCAGTTTAACATTTACATATATCTGGGTTTGAAATTTGTTTAGAAATATGTTTCCCTCTGTCCCCAAACCCCTCCCTCTCACACCATATCTAATCTAATTTATGTAGTCTTTTCAAAACTACATAAAAGAGTATCGTCACTCTTTTAGATTGTGAAACAACTGACAAACATCGCACTTATTTACCACAAACAGGTTGGATTTGGAGCCTTAAAGCATGCACAATTCCACAATTTTTCAGACACCAGTGAAGTAGGCTATGGGACTGTTATCTACATTTGAATGACAAACCATGAAAACATCATCCCTGTTGCCTTTGTCCTTAGCAAGGCCAGAGTAACACCACTGAAGACCATAACCATTCCTCGGCTTGAGCTGTCTGTGGCTGTTCTAGCTGTAAAGATTGATGCTATGGTCAAAGCAGAGCTGAACATACAACTGGAATAATCTGTGTTTCGGACTGATAGCACATCTGTGTTAAAGTACATCAGTAATGAAGACAGACGCTTTCACACATTTGTGGCTAACAGAGTTGCAACCTTCAGAGAGTTGTCTGAGCCCATTCAATGGAAACACATCAGCACAAAACAAAATCCAGCTGATTATGTGTCTAGAGGACTGAAGGTGTTAGACTTCCTGAAAACCAGTGCGTGGTTGGAAGGACCAGCATTCTTGTGGAAAGAAGAGGAAAAGTGCCCTGAAAATGTGTTGGACGTGACCTTGGATGTTGGAGACAAGGAGTTCAGGAAGGAGGCTGCAGCCTATGCAATCAGCATTAACACTCCTACTCCCACAGACCAGCTAATTGCACACTTTTCAGACTGGAGGAGACTTAAAAAGGCAGTGGCCTGGTACTTGAGGCTGAAGAGTGTGTTGAAAGAGAAATGCAAAGGTAGAAAACAGTTGGACATTTCAGTGAAAAAAAATCCAGTTGTGCACAAAATGAACACAAGAGGGTGCCAGAGGACCACTAATGACCCAAAGACCAGCAGTCTGTGGCAGAGCCACAGAGTGCAGATTTCATCATTTTGTACTGCCAGCAACAAAGGTTCAAGCTTGAGATTGAATCTCTGTCGCAGAACACCAGAGTGAGCCGTCAGAGTACTATCTATGTGTTGGATCCTGTTTTGGAGGATGGACTTTTGAGAGTTGGAGGCAGACTTCACAGAAGTGCAATGCCAGATGAATCTAAACATCCAATAATCCTGGCTAAAGAACAGCACATCTCTACATTAATCCTCAAATGCTTTCATCAAACTCTTGAACATTTCGGACGAGCTCACACTTTGTCAGCAGCTGTAAGAAGAAAGTTCTGGTTCACAAAGGGAAATTCTGCTGTGAGAAGGATTATTGGACCGTGCAGCATCTGCAGGCGATACAATGGACGTCCCCATATCAAAAAATGGCTGACTTACCTGCTGCAAGGATTCTCCCAGACCACCCACCCTTTACTAACACAGGAGTTGATTACTTTGGACCAATTTAAATTAAAAGAGGAAGAACATGCTGCAGAAGATATGGTGTCATATTTACCTGCCTTGCAAGTCGAGCCATTTATTTGGAGGTAGCAGCTACTCTTGATGCAGATTCCTGCATAAATGCATTAAGATGATTTATCAGCCGAAGAGGACAAGTGAAACATCTGTGGTCTGACAATGGAACAAACTTTGTTGGAGAGAACTGAAAGAAGCTCTTGTCAAACTGGACCAGGACACAATAAAGTCATTCTTGGCGAGGTAGGAATTAATTGGACTTTTAACATACCTGCTGCCTCCCATTTTCGTGGTGTTTGGGAGAGAATGATCCACCTGGTGAGAAGGGTGCTGAACTCAGTGTTGCATCAACAAACCCTGGATGATGGCCTAATGCAGTGTTGTGTGAAGCTGAAGCCATTTTGAATGACCACCCTATAACAAAGCTCTCAGACGATCCAAATGACCTGGAGCCTTTAACGCCAAACCATCTGCTCCTGCTCAGAGGAAAGCCATCACTTCCTCCTGGGATTTTTTAAGCCAGAGGGTCGGTATGGAAGGAGGCGATGGAAATGGACACAATACCTGGCTGAACTTTTCTGGAAGAGATGGGTTTGAGAATATTTACCCTTGCTTCAAGAAAGACAGAAATGGAATGAGGAGAGGAAAAATCTTGCTGTTGGAGATGTTGTGGCCATTATGGATCCATCTGCCCCTCGAGGATCTTGGCCTCTTGGAAGGGTTTTGGAAGTATTTCCAGATAGTCACGACCTTAGCATGAGCTTAACATTAGCAGCCTAGCGTGTCATAACAAGCAGCTACTGGTCAACAACACAAGCACAGTATTAGACTGGCTGCAATACCTGGTTTGGTACCTGTTACATTAACAAATGGTCTGGTTGACACAGGCCCAATCCCAATCTCTTATCTATCTATAAGCCTGAACCTTGAACCTTCACTGAATTGACATCACCTGCAAAGTGCTTGAGTGCAACATGTTGCAGGGACCCGAAATGGTAAAATGAGACAGCATGCCACATTACCATGACGATGTCAAAACATGTTATGTACAATTGTGAGTTTGGGACTTTTTATTGAATGTTTTCTACTTTCTTCACAGCCAAGGCACTGAAGGGACCGACTTTCTGATTTGAACTATTCTAGGATCTTGCCTTGGATGAGAGGTTGGTGGTTTGAGCCCTGGCTCACCCCAGTCTGAATGTCGAAGGGTCCTTGGGCAAGATGCAGTTGGCACCTTAGCCCACCTCAGACCATTTACCACTTACAGAAAGTGTGCATAAAGGGCTCATAAAGTCTGCAAGAGAGAGCACACATGCACTTTTGACAGTGAGATAGCCCTAAGCGAGAATCCTTATTTAATCAAAACAGTGTGAAAGAGGATTTTAGGTATGTTTTCCCTCATTTGGTAGGTAACAACCTGTAACCAGTTTTTCCTTGCCCTCTCACAGAGAATCAGAATCAGAAAGCTTTATTGTCATTGAACGTAGATTAACGACATTTGAATTCAACTCCCCCTCAGTCTCCAGTCAATAAAGATAAAAGACATGTTTCCATCTGTGGTCACAATTCTCCTGCATTTCTCAAAATGTTCACAACTTTTGGTCCTTTTCAATACCACAACCTGTTGCCGGCACTGTGCACTGCTTAGAAGATCCGCAACACTTTCTCTCTACAGTTTCCACCCAGACAACAATACAGCTATACCAAATGCGGTTTCATAGAATGCATGTGATGCAATACTGCTTTGAGTAGGGTTAGGGTGCCTTCTCCTGATTATACTTACTTTTATTTAAGCAACATTTTCAATCCAGGACTATTATTTGAGAGAATATTAAGAAAGTATTTTTCCAGAGTGAAATCAGTATTTGTTTTACCAAAGTAAAAGTTCTGAAATAATCCTCTATAAAGCTGTGAAGCTTCTGATAGTGCTATATTCCAAAATCCCCTTATTTTCCAAAATGTCCTCACTTTACACGGTCTAAAACTCACACTTACCATTACTATGACAACACTATCTCTAATCTATACACTAACATACCAAAACCAGGTCTGAACCCTGAAATGTTTTGTTTACTCTGTGGGGAGTCAGCTTTGAGGGAATGTAACATACCTCAGTTATGGTGACCTAGTTTGCTGTAGAAACACTGGAAACAAAGATACTCACTCTGTTAGCCGCAACCAAACCACATCAAGTACTTTCCATCTGACTAATCTCTGAAAACACACAGATACAACCACAACAAAAAACCCTCATTTATTTACTCTGCACTGGCTTCAAACCACAGAGAAACCAGGCACAACTACTATAACAAACATTGGTGTTTAGTTTGGCAGTTCTCCAAATGAGAGACAACAGATTTCTGTTTCAAGTTGTTTATTTGTTGCCTTCCACATGAAGGTACTGTAACTAAAAACACAAAGTAAAACACATCAAATCACACACTGCAAGTTACAAAAGCATCAGTCAGTCCACTTCATAGTGTAGATAATATAATGAGAATCTCCCATGTTGATGGTAATTAGCATTGCAATCGTGATGATATTCAAACATAAAGTGTACGCTTAACTTCACTAGGTGGAGATGTTGCACGCCAAGGAAGCGTGAGCACAATAGGTGCGCTTTGAGATTGACTTTCGCAGACTTGATGGTCAAATATGAGCTGCAGGTGTTTGCAGGGCGGGTATAAAAACACTGCAGCCAAGTCGGACACATTATATCTCCTGCAGAGTGTGTAGCTACTGTGTGCCTTTAATTAAGTCCAGCATGCATCAGGTTTAGTCAGCGCTGCAAAGCGCCACACAAAGTCAAACACACCTAATGTGTCTGGCAGTAAATGACCAATTCAAGCTTAAAGCAGTGATTTCTGTTATGGTCTGCCATCAAGCAGACATGGGACTCAGGGGTTTAGGCCCAGATGCAGACACTAACAAGTGGGATTTTTTTGAGGGGTTTTATTTGAACAAACAGGTGACACAGCTCTGAGATGGGTTTGGTTTTCTAGAAACAAAAACACAGGAATCCACAACCCAATAGGTGATTGACAAGTCCACATGACAAGTCAAATCCACAACAGAAAGAGAGAAACACAAGGAATAATCCAATGTCAAGAGACATGAAACAAAACACTGGTGTGAACTGTCATGAGCAATGAACACGCAATGAGTGACAGACAACCACAACACAGGAGAGCTTATGATGATGAGGCTATGAAGCCTTTTCTCTCATATGCCTTATCTTGTCAATATGCAAATGTTTTGAACCTTCAACAATAACTGAAACCAGATATCTTACTGGTCTTGTCAAATGATCAAAGTTAGGATAATGGTGAAATGTGTAAGCTAACATTACATGCTCAGTTTGCATTATTTATTTTTGGCCAATGTATTCCCAGCCTTCAGCAATATCATTCAGTCATTTTACTTCAGTCACAGATGGCATCCTGATTAAATGGTTTTGTTATTTACATACAATAATTGGGGTTCATATTGATAAATATAGCTGCGGGCAGGAGGGGGAGTGTTAACAACAACCATTTTGCAACCTTGGTAATTAATTAATATTTTCCATGGTGGTTGTCCACCTTTAGATGGGAGGAATTAAAGCAACATGGTAACAACACACAGGTCAAAGATGCGCTTTTTGTAGTCCATCTTCGGAAAACTAGATGTAGCCCACAACTTCAAACTCCTGACTTCCAGGTATGCGGCATAGGACCACTTACGATTACTACTTATGACAGCTTCTGGGTCAAGAAAAAATGAAACAATACAAAACTCAGGAAGAAGATTTCCATTTATAAGCATATAAAAGAAATTTAGATAACATGCAGTTTTAACGTTTTCCGTCTTTTAATATCGAAATGAAAAAAGGTTGTTTTTTGTTTCCCTATTTCCTAACGGTAGTTGGGAAACGAGGCGATTTTTGTTTTTGATTTTTTTGTTTCAAAATGAAAATCCATTGTCCACTAGGTACACGGACCCAAAGTACTTATAATCTGTATATAGTCTGGTCTTAATTCCTCTGTTTCTACTATATGTTGTACTTCTGTTTTTTATGTGATGTGTTTTTTTTTGGTTGTGTTTACCTAGAGCTGCTGTAACAAGTGAATTTCTCCAGTGTGGGATCAATAAAGTATCATATCATGTCTTATCTTTTGTTTAAGTCATAATTATATTATAACCTCCATCTTACTAATGTAAACTGTCTGTGATCTGTTCAGCTCAGAAGTGATGCACAGTGCTGACCACCACAATGTCATCAACGGCCTCATCCAGTCTCTCCTCACCTTGGTTGTGTGGTGCTGTTGCCATGGAGATAGGTAGCTGATTTTCTGTCAGTGGAAATGAGCAAATATTATGATGCAAAACTTTTTAGTTCATATATTGTGAATAACATTAATCAACACTGAATATCTGTAACTGATGTTGTGGGATACTTTGTTAAGATTGAAAGGTCAGTGAGTGATTCAGTGTGTGTTTACCTCGCGGCCCCACGGCGATATAAAGACACCATGAGGACAGTGGAGATGCAGTATGGACAGAAGACCACCAGGTGTAATATCAGTCTCAACACAAGCTGGGGCGGGTCTGGTGTAGTGGGAGTGGCAGATGTGGGCGTTGCTGGGGTTGTAGATTTATCTGTTGAGAAAATCCCACCTGGTCAGGTGAATCTCTGGATGAAATAAGTACTGAAATCAAAAGAAACCTCCTCACCTGTGACAGAGATCCAGCTGGATGGAGACTCTCCATAACCGCTGATGTTACACTTGTAGAGGCCTTCATCAGACTTGTTAACATGGTGGATGGTCATGTGACCTGTAGGCTCAGTCCTGATGAGGGAGCCATCTTTATAGAAACCAGCTGGGAGGTTGGAGGGAGGGGTCTCATTTTTACAGTGCAGAGTGACATCATGTCCCTCCATCACAGGGAGGACAGGACTCTGCAGGATCACTGGTCCACCTCAACACAGAGACAAACTACAGCATTTCATCATTTACACACAGCTTCATCAACACTAACTCCACAGTCTGATCTTACCAGTGACAGTGATGTTGATGGTGTTACTGGTTGCTCCCTCTCTGGACTCACACCAGTAAACTCCACTGTCCCATGGGTAAATGTAGCTGATGTTACAGGAAGAACCAGCTGATCTTCCCCAGTCAGCTCCACACTGAGTCCTGTTTTCTGTGGTTGTGTTCCTCCTCAGCGTCCATCCAGCAGAGCTGTCGTCTCTCCTCACAGCTCAGAGAGACAAACTTCCATTTGAAAAACTGAGAGCTGTTGGGACTCACAGTCAAACGAGCTGCAAATACAGAGAGATCTACATTTTCAATTTAAAAAAAATAACATTTCCTTGAATCAACACATGCTGATGTGTTTGATGTTGAACAGGTGAGATTTGTTGTTTTTAAAGTACAACTCTAAATAAGAAGATACCAATAAATATAATACAATAAATTTAATACCAGTCTTCTAATAATACAGATTGTTTGTGCAGACACGTCATGGTCTAATAAATACAGCCTCTGGGTTCTACATGATAAACTCCTCCAAAATCAACAAATCTGAGCTTGAGCAACTCTCAAGATTCCTACGTAGAACAAGTCAGTGGGTTTCAGATGTTGATAGAAAAAGTTTACTCACCTTGGTTAGATGTGCAGCAGAGCAATAAGGTCAGAACTAAAGAGAAATGTAAACATTTCAATCAAAAATTACAATTAAACAAAAAAAAATAAACATTATGTTAAAAAACTGTTCCTTATGATAATAAAACTATGTATTTATAACTTAATTAGAACCTTGTATTTCTCTCAGCTGATGTTTTTAAAGTGAACTTACACAGCAGCCACAGTGGAGATGTTTCCTGCATCCTGAAACTTGGTAAAATCTACGTTATGATGATTTTATGTTCACTTCAAGTAAAACCCTCCTCCTTCCTCTGTGACGGTGGCTGGCAGTTTTGTGGTTTCCGCTCCAACAACTGTTATGACAAAAAGTTTAGTTGTTAAGTTGAATCAAGTGAAATCATTTCAGTTTTAAAACGAGGCTCTGAGCCCCAACACAAAGTGAAGAGAGACAGAAAACTAAATGAATGACATTGAAAGCAACAACTGACACAGCGTGTAAATAATAACCTGGTTATGATGGGTTTACTGAACACTGCTGAGTGGTTTATTGTTCTGATATCCTGTGCTGAAAACTGCAGCTGCTCTTTTCATAATGTTTATTTGAAGCTGTCAGAGATTCAGTATTAAGTGAATTGATGATGATCTTAAACTAAACAGCTGGCTCTCCGTGAAGGTCACAGTGGTTCAGTTGGGAGGAAGTTAATATCTCTGCTATCTATGCTTTTCCTGTCACAGCTCTTGGCCTATTGGTCTGAGGATTTATTGAGCTGAGGAGCTTGTGGAGAGCAGCCAAATGGGACAACAACAAAGAGGCAACCTGATCACTGGCGCGTGAGTAGGTTTCCAGGAAGCCAGAAATAAAGAGACTCTGTCCCAGAATGGTTAACAGTTTCATCCACAGCACTGCTCCTCAGCCTGCCAGTCATTCATCTGCATCTCTACTTGTAATGTTCTGCCAGCTAGCATCAGCCCACCAGATGGTGTCTACTAGCTGCCACCCTGATCCTCAGACTTGCCTGATTCTGGTCTTGCAAGCAATCAGTCAGCCTTCTTCTGTCTGCCCGATCCCTGGCATACTAGCTGCCTGCCTGATTTCCAGCCTGCTAGTTCATCTGCTTCTAGCTACCAGTCTGCCTGTTGCTCCTTGCTTGTCAAAGAGGATCCACAACAAGACTCTGGGGCATTTAATTATCTATTTACCTACCTGTCTAAACCGTGCTAAGGAACCTGAAGTGACACAGGCTCCTAGTCATCAGTCGGCGAGCCTGATGGCCAGTCCCTTAACAGCTAGTTTCCAGTATAATTCACTTTCAGTGGTCTTCTTGAAGGAGACATGCATCTCGAAGCTATTTTGCCTCTCTGAGTCATCAATGACCAGCTTTTATACTCATGGCTGCTCAGCTCATTGTCTTCATAACCACCCAGCTGCTTGTCCTCGCCACCATCTAATGCTGTGGAGGTCACTGCGGAGTGCAAAGATGGAGCTGCCCAGCAATCCAGAGACTCAGCCGGTGAGTGTCCCGCAACCAGCTCCTCTACCACTCTGCTGTTTGGTAACTCAGTGGCCTGGTTCAGTCTCAGCTGTCTAGCTCCTCAAATAATAAGACTTTGTCCCCCTGTCACTGAGTTTCAGCAGAGACTTGGTTGCCTGGTTGTTAAGAGACTGAGCTGGCCATCTTCCGTGAGACTTGGTACCCCAGCTTCACTGAGATTCAGCTGTCTAGTTCCTCTGAGAAAGTATTGCCAAGAACCTCAGTGACTAATCTGATCTCACCAAGGATTCAACTGGTTAGCATCCCACAGACTCAGCCAATCAAAGCTCCAAAAGCCTATGTTGTCTGGTGCCACGGAGATGCTTGCCTTCCTGCCTGGTTTCAGGTTGGTGACCTGGCTGACACCTGCTTCTTGAGTCCACACAGAGGTTTGGCTAACTCCTGATTCCAGTGTCAAGTCGACAACCCATCCGACTCCTGCTCCTTGAGTCCAGTTGGCATGTCAGTGTCTCCTGCGTTCAGGGGGCAGTCAGCAGTTTGTCCAACTCCTGACCCTGTTGAGTTGCAGTGCATTCATGCTGCAGTAACTTACTGGTCCTGCTGAGATTCAAACGATTTTTGTTCCTGTGCTGCAACAATCACCTGAGCCAGAATTGCTCTACTGAGTTGTGGCAACCCCCCTGACTTTTTTTTTTTACTCCTGCCACATCCTAAGACTGTTGACACGCAGCAGTCACCAGCCACTGAGCTGGTGCAAACTTTAACTGCAGAGCTGCAGTTGACTTTGGCTCCAATGCTGCAGCCTTACCCAGTCTCAAAGTAACAGCAGCCCCCTGATCGTATTGTACAGCTGCCATGACCTGTCATTACTGAGCTGCTACATGTGGACTCGGCTAAACAACAGCAGGGAGAGTTTTATTAAAGGTATAGCTTTGGATCACACCGTATAATGTTCTGCTTTCTTGAAGAACAGATCATCTGCCCGGCAGGTTCAGATAGGATAATGCCTACCTGAAAGACTGTCAATCCATCAATATGTAAACATCTGAATTAATAAGGGTGCATAGAGGAAATTAAAGAAATGTTCCTTTGAAGAAGTACTAGTTGGTGTGCAGCTGTTTGGTGACATCTAGTGGTTTCAATGAAAACCAACCAATTAATGTTCCTTTTAATTTGATGTTTTACAGTTTACATGAAAATTTGATTGACTTAATTATCACTTCTTCATTTTTCATTCTGCAGCTCTGGTTTAACATTAATAATTAAAGAGAATGAAAAATATGGACTAGATACACAGACCACTGAGGCATCGCAGCTGGTTCCTTTGCGCATCACAGTGTGATTTAAAATACAGGATGAAAAACGTGTTTCTGAGTTCATTCTATGTTTTAAAAAACAATTTATTGCCTCTTAATGATGCTCTGTTAAAAGCAGGAGACGCCAGACTAGAGCTGGCCTCCATTATAGAAGTGACACTGAAGTATTTTGAATGTTTTTGTGCCCGTTTTGTGCGTTGTAATAAAACTAAAAGATATGTTACTGACAAATTGACCATTTCCAAATGAAACAGTTCCAGGGAATTTGGTCGGTGGTGAACATGTGGATTTCTATTGTCCTGGAATGATGTCGCTCATAGACCACAGACCATACAATACACAACACAACATCCCTGTGTTTTTTAAACCCAAGAACACACTAAGACAGATACCGGTGTGCCCCAAAGACCGCACACCCAAACACAAGAAAAGCAATCTAGTGTATGCGATCCTATGCAGTGAGGAATGCACAGACCTGTATATTGGGGAGACTAAACAACCACTACACAAACGCATGACCCAACACAGAAGGGCCAACTCCTCAGGTCAAGACTCAGTCTACTTACATCTGAAGGACAGAGGACACTCGTTTGAGGACCACCAGGTGCGCATTTTAGATGGATGGTTCAAAAGAGGTGTCAGGGAAACCATTTACACCCGGGTTGAGAAGCTGTCACTAAACAGAGGAGGGGGTCTACGCCACCACTTATCCCCCACTTACGATGCGGTCCTTTCATCACTTCCCAGGAAACTAAATAAGCATTTCCGCTGGGTCTCAGGTGAGGATACCAATGATAGTTGTTCAGACATGGCCATGGGTGGCTCTAACAACCATGATGACTGTCGTTACCACAGCCAGGAGCACTAACGAACCAGCAGTATCGATGATCCTAGCTAGTGATCCCAGAGGTTAAATAGCTGAGTTTCCCTATCAGTCAGTTAGAACTGAAGAAGGGACGAAACATTTTCTAGTTTATTCTACCAAGTCCAGTTGCCCTTGACCTCAACCTTCACTGGATATCAAATTAGATACAGCATGTATATCAGACAATTTATAATGTATTAATCTGTAAATCATAGTTTTACTGCATTTCCTTTATTACATACCGCCAATATTGTATTTCCCTGCTGTGTCAATATGATAAATGACTAATTGGATGTTTCCAAGGCTCACTTGCTAATTGTCTTTTGCTCATTGATTTTAACTAAAAATACGTACCAATACAGAGAATAAATACACGGTAATTTGAGTTTGGTGAGTATTTTTTATGGCAAACAAGTACAGCATTGAAGACGTCCTGAAGATCATTTCAATTCAAGTGACATGGAGCAGTTAGAGGAAGATGATGATGCTGATGATAATGAATACGTGAAATGGGCTCCTACTGACTTGTGCAGTCAACCTGAAACTACTTTATTCTTTTGTCAGCATCAAACCTGTTACTCTGCAGATGAATGGATCACCATAGTTCTCTGTGTATCATTTTAATAAATCATGTTATTATATTACAAAACTACTTTTTTGTCTCCTGTATTTTCTGCTCAGCTGGGACAGTGGTGTTTTAGCCACAACAGTGTCATCAAATGTGACTATGTCTTTAATTTGGATGTGTGTAAATTTGCTAACTTTGTCTCAAAAGCCTGGCAAAGAAGGTAAGACGGAGTTCTGAATAAGTCTTGACTCCAGTACAGTAAACTATAGCACTGTAATCCACAACACATCGTACCTGAGCAGTGTGCTGTGTCTGACAGCTGTCTGCTGTTGACACGCGTTTCCGTGTCTTTAATTTAAAACACAATATTATCAAAATAAAACAAGTAAAAGTCCTGATTTCAAAATGTATTTAACTCAAAGTACGCACTTGTAAGCTAATTTTAGCGTCATATTATGTTGGCAGGTAAATCTATATCAGTGCTTTATGTTGTACAGGTGTGTAAAATCTTTATGGGCTACATTGGTTTATTTCACACGTTGGCGGAGAACAAACAATCAGACCTGTTGAACCTGTTGATGTCGGTCTGATCTGAGCTGGGAAAGAAAGCAGCTCAACCAAAACACAGCTGAGCTCAGTTAGCCGTTCAGTTATCGGGTTACATGTAAGCCTTATGTTCTTTTAAAAACAGGAAGCTCACAGTCCAGTCTGACTTCTCTCTTCATATCAATATGAAAACAGACTTCATGTTATTTGTTGACTTTTGTCGGGTCAGAAATAAGGCCAGGCTGGGCCAGTAAGGGCCTGGACCCTACCCTTCGCCAACGTAATAAACTCAACAAATAATACTATTAGTTTTCTTCTTTAGCTGATTCATCGTAGTCAAAAAAATTCACTGGAGACGATCAAGAGTCGGTGCAAAAGAGTTTATTCCAAAAAAGGACAAATAAACCCGAGTAACATCCTAGCAGGTCATCGGATGAGACTGAGCAGTGGTCAGCGTGCAGCCTTATATTCACCTTATGCTCCTCCTAGAAAGTGGGTGTAACACCGTGACTCCACCTCCAGGGGTCGCTGACCACTCCTCTCCAATGGTGAATTTCTTATCCTCTGCTGCCATCTTGAAGCCACTTTTGTGTACTATTTATCGAAGCTTATTCAAGACTTAACCCTTTCGGATGCATCTTTTTGGTTGTTGTTCTAGCATTATTTTATCATAATTTGTCCCTTTTTATATATTTTTTATATATTTCAGGACTAGAAATTCACCATTAGGTTTCAACTTCACTCTCACTGTATTTTTTAAAAAGTCTTCAGGCATACTTTTGACACTATTGAAACTTAACTTTTATCATTGTATTTTTTAAAAACAATCAACATAATCAATAAGTGTATTACATGCTTTCACATATCAGAACAGATTCAGATCATCCATGGAGTGCACTGTGTCTCATCTTAAACTGCCGTGTCCTCCAGTAACCTCGGCGCGGGCTTCTAGAAAGTACCTAGCAGTACTTGTCTCTGATAGGCTGAGATGTTCCTTCTGCTATTGGACAAGATACATGTTACATAATCTGCCCAAGATGTTTTCCTTTTTTTTATACCATTTTGCCTCACAGGTTCACTCTAAGTTCACTCACGAGTTCACTCTCGGTCATAATACACAGTTCACTCCAGTACACGCTGAATGACATGAGAAACCATACTAACCCACATCTTACATTTGTACTTGGTTACAGTAGATGCACGTCTGATTGATACAGCATCTCTAAATGATTATAAAGTGACTGATTGATCTGTGATTGAGTTCCAGTGACTACACAAATCAATAAGTGTATGCAAACAGTCAATAAACACAACAACCCATAATATGGGAGTACATAAGTCATAATATGTGAGTACATGAGTATAGCAGGTGTTTAGATGCTGCCTTCGCTATCTTCTCCCTCCCTTTGCTCCCAAAGCACACGAACCTGCTAACTCACACAAACATGTGCAACTGTTGAGCCTGGGCAGTTAGATACAGAAAGGAGCACACACACACAGAACTACAGAGTTTTAACACCGTGATCCTAACTTTACACTATAAAATAACACTTTAAATAATGACTATGTGGACCACCCTTACTCTAGCAATTAATGACAACAATTTAGGCTACAATGCTCCAAAATAATTCACAACACTTTGGAACAGTGTCCTGCTTCTAGAGCAGATGAAACCAAGAGTGAATGAAACCTGATAAAAACAGGATCATTGCTCTTCTTTAACTGCATGATGTCGTGCCGCATTTATTAAGGTGAGGCCTGTCTCCTGGCAACATGTCACACTGGCTGTGAGCCAAGTTACACCGAACAAGGAAGGAGGATTCATTAGTAATTCACAGTAAACAAAACAGAGTTTGAAACTTTGACTGGACGTTTTACTGCAGTTTGAAGCTAATTTCAAAACTCAGAAAGAAAGAAACATGAAGCACCAAGTGTTTTGTTACAACAACAGAGGAGCAGCCGCCTCGTGTCCTCCACCATCGATCTTTACTGAGCAGCGCCAACACACAGCAGCTTCAATGTTTACTCTCTAATAATCAGTTTTACTATTCAACACCTATTCCAGCACTCTGCTCTCCTCAAACTGTTGTCTTCCAGTTAACAGTTTATATAAATATGTGTCTTGTATAATAAAATGATGGTCACTGTAAAAAAAATCATTTAAAGAACGGTCAGGCAAACAACGTGAAATTAAAGCAACAAGTTTTATTGAATGTATAGTGGAAAAAAAACATGTACAGACATTTTCATTAACGGTCCTGCAAAGAGACACTTACTTTACAGACGGCTCTTGATTTTTTTATAATGAAACATTTTCAGTAATGTGATGGCACCAAAATTTCCAAAGAGAAAAACTTTTTAAAAGATTGTTCCTGAATGTTTACGATCAAACACCGTCAATCTAAACGTCCAAAAAAGAAAAAATCCCAATGTCCAAAATAAGAGAAAATCTAAATGTTCAAAAAAGAGAAAATCCAAACATCCAACAAAGAGAAAATCCAAATGTTCAAAAAAAGAGAAAATCTAAATGTTCAAAAAAAAAGGAGAAAATCTAAATGTTCAAAAAGAGAAAATCCAAACATCCAAAAAAGAGAAAATCTAAATGTTCAAAAAAAGGAGAAAATCTAAATGTTCAAAAAAAAAGGAGAAAATCTAAATGTTCAAAAAAGAGAAAATCCAAATGTCCAAAAAAAGACAAAATCTAAATGTTCAAAAAAAAGGAGAAAATCCAAACGTCGAAAAAAGAGAAAATCCAAACATCCAACAAAGAGAAAATCCAAACGTTCAAAAAAGAGAGAATCTAAACGTCCAATAAAGCGAGAACTCAAATCCTCGAGAATTTGATCGAGAATTTAGGCTAATCGAAATTTTGAAAACATGAAGCCTGAAAATTTTGCTCCAGCTCAGTTATGTCATCTATGGCAGCGCTGGCTTTGCTTCTCATCGCACTCTTGAACTTGTGCGCCTCTGAAGGTAAGCTGTGTGTGTCTGTGTGAGTTTGGTTTAACTGAAAGAGTGACCGCCCATAGCTGGAAGCCAGGAAGACGGAGGGAGGGAGGAGGGAGGGAGGGAGGGAGAGAGAGAGTGTGAACCAAGTGTTACTCCAATCGAAGTACACTTCATTAAAATGGAGAGACACCAGCCTTAACTCCACCCTTGAATCATGTCATCGCTGACAGAGCTGCCTCTGCCTCTTATTTTGCTGTGAGCAGTAGTTTTCTCTCAAGGTGAGCTGTGTGGGAAGTCAAATGTAAAAGTAGAATTTGTATGTAACATGATGTAATTAGTCAATTATTGTGAGACATCTTTTTCTAACATTGTGAGCAGCAGCAGCACACGCGACGATCACTGCTTCATCAGTTATGATCCTGATTATTATTATTAATTCTTTTTATCAGCGACGACTCTTCATTCTCTCACTGCTGTGTTTGAATATTTGATGTTTGACACATGTCTGAACAAGATCCTTCGGTGTGGCTGTTAGTCAGTGACTCAGTAATGAGCGGAAACATTTAAAAATTGAACTAAACTTTATGACTTAAAGTAAATGATGGTGTAAATACCTGAGAGGTTGCTTCACTCAGGCGATTCAGTCATCATGTCAGCTGTTGTTAGAAATCATTGATCAGTGAAATGAACATTTACAACGTCTGACTGTGGACCTGTTTCCTTTTCAACTACTCAGAGTGTTTGTTTAACAACTGATGTTCGTGTTCTGCTTCTTCTTTTTCAGGCTCACAGGAGGTAACAGCCAAGCCTGGAGAGGACGTCGCTCTTCAGTGTCAGTATGACGCTGCTGTCTCACTGATAGAGTGGAGCAGAACTGACCTGAAGCCAGATGATGGTTATGTCTTCCTCTACAGAGACGGCAAATCAATTGAAAAATACCAGCATCAACTGTTTCAGGTGGTCGAGTGGAGCTGAGAGATCCAGAGAAGAAGAACGGAGACGCTTCTGTGATTCTGAAGAACGTCACCATCAACGACACTGGGACATACGAGTGTCGGATTGGATGGATAAATGAAGAGACACCTAAACACATCTGCACCATCGAGCTGAAGGTTGAAGACACAGAGGAAGGAGGAGACAAGGAAGGAGGAGACAAGGATGGAGGAGACAAGGATGGAAATGTTGGACTAATAGTTGGTCTGGTTATTTCTGTGCTCCTTGTTATTGTTGTTGTTGTTGTTAGTTTTAAAATCTGTATAAAACCTAAAGGACGCACAGACCATAATTCATACCAGCGTCCTGCTGATCGAACTGACCTGGAAACTTCTGTCTGTTCTCGGCGTGAAGGTTGTTTTGGTCTTGTTGACTTCTGGAAATATAAAAGACACATGAAGCAGAATTCAGAGCAGCCTGCTGCTGCTGAAGCTGATGAAGCAACAGACATCATCATCACGGCACCATTTTCAGCAGTATCATCTTAACAAAGTAACCCTCTGAGATTAAGCAGCAGAGCACTTTAGGAATTAAATTCTAACTTTGTTTATATTTGCAAAGTAAAGTTACGCAGGTTAGTAAAATGATTGAACTTATGTCTGTCAAATAAAGGTTCAAATGAATTAACAAATCCCAGATTATTCTTTTTGTTTTGAAAATATCCATCTTTTCTGGAAATCAGGTGTTAAACACAGACGCATAGAAAACACAAAAAAAGCCAGATGTTTCCCTGTTATGTACTCTCAAAAAATGTATTATTAGAAGTCATTAAGGTGATGACTGAACCAAGCTACTAGTACAGACTAAATGTCCAGCCCAAGATTTAGTAGATGGGAAGTGTTTCCTGCAATTCTGGTGGAAATCTTGTCTGACGTGGTTGAAGAAGGACTTGTGGAAGGACGTTTACTTGTGTATAAAAATGTGTGGACACATATCGGAAAGTTGGATTTGTTGCTCTGCAGATGAATTGATCACCCTGGTTCTCTGTGTATCATTTTAATAAATCATGTTATTATATATTACAAATCTACTTTTCTGTCTCCTGTATTTTCTGCTCAGCTGGGACAGTGGTGTTTTAGCCACAACAGTGTCATCAAATGTGACCATGTCTTTAATTTAAAACACAATATTATCAAAATAAAACAAGTAAAAGTCCTGATTTCAAAATGTATTTAACTCAAAGTACGCACTTGTAAGCTAATTTTAACACCATATTATGTTGGCAGGTAAATCTATATCAGTGCTTTATGTTGTACAGGTGTGTAAAATCTTTATGGGCTACATTGGTTTATTTCACACGTTGGCGGAGAACAAACAATCAGACCTGTTGAACCTGTTGATGTCGGTCTGATCTGAGCTGGGAAAGAAAGCAGCTCAACCAAAACACAGCTGAGCTCAGTTAGCTGTCCGGTTATCGGGTTACATGTAAGCCTTATGTCCTTTTAAAAACAGGAAGCTCACAGTCCAGTCTGACTTCTCTCTTCATATCAATATGAAAACAGACTTCATGTCAGTTATTTGTTGACTTTTGTCGGGTCAGAAATAAGGCCAGGCTGGGCCAGTAAGGGCCTGGACCCTACCCTTCGCCAACGTAATAAACTCAACAAATAATACTATTAGTTTTCTTCTTTAGCTGATTCATCGTAGTCAAAAAACTTGGAGACACTGGAGACGATCAAGAGTCGGTGCAAAAGAGTTTATTCCAAAAAAGGACAAATAAACCCGAGTAACATCCTAGCAGGTCGTCGGATGAGACTGAGCAGTGGTCAGCGTGCAGCCTTATATTCACCTTATGCTCCTCCTACAAAGTGGATGTCACACCGCGACTCCACCTGCAGGGTCGCTGACCACTCCTCTCCAATAGTGAATTTCTTATCCTCTGCTGCCATCTTGAGGCCACCTTTGTGTACTATTTATCGAAGCTTATTCAAGACTTAACCCTTTCGGATGCATCTTTTTCGTTGTTGTTCTAGCATTATTTTATCATAATTTGTCCCTTTTATATATTTTTTATATATTTCAGGACTAGAAATTCACCATTAGGTTTCCACTTCACTCTCACCGTATTTTTTTCTTCAGGCATACTTTTGACACTATTAAAACTTAATCTTTTATCATTGTATTTTTTAAAAACAATCAACATAATCAATAAGTGTATTACATGCTTTCACATATCGGAACAGATTCAGATCATCCATGAAGTGCACTGTGTCTCATCTTAAACGGCCGTGTCCTCTAGTAACCTCGGCGCGGGCCTGCTTCTAGAAAGTACCTAGCAGTACTTGGCCGTGCCTGGCAGCAGGGAAGCCCCGTGCCGTACCTCGTACCTCTGTCTCTTGTCTCTGATAGGCTGAGATGTTCCTCCTGCTATTGGACAAGATACATGTTACATAATCTGCCCAAGATGTTTTCCTTTTTTTATACCATTTTGCCTCACAGGTTCACTCTAAGTTCACTAACGAAGTTCACTCTCGGTCATAATACACAGTTCACTCCAGTACATGCTGAATGACATGAGAAACCATACTAACCCACATCTTACATTAATACTTGGTTACAGTAGATGCACGTCTGATTGATACAGCATCTCTAAATGATTATAAAGTGACTGATTGATCTGTGATTGAGTTCCAGTGACTACAGTAATCAATAAGTGTATGCAAACAGTCAATAAACACAACAACCCATAATATGGGAGTACATAAGTCATAATATGTGAGTACATGAGTATAGCAGGTGTTTAGATGCTGCCTTCGCTATCTTCTCCTCCCTTTGCTCCCAAAGCACACGAACCTGCTCACTCACACAAACATGTGCAACTTGTTGAGCCTGGGCAGTTAGATACAGAAAGGAGCACACACACACAGAACTATAGGGTTTTAACACTGTGATCCTAACTTTACACTATAAAATAACACTTTAAATAATGACTATGTGGACCACCCTTACTCTAGCAATTAATGACAACAATTTAGGCTACAATGCTCCAAAATAATTCACAACACTTTGGAACAGTGTCCTGCTTCTAGAGCAGATGAAACCAAGAGTGAATGAAACCTGATAAAAACAGGATCATTGCTCTTCTTTAACTGCATGATGTCGTGCCGCATTTATTAAGGTGAGGCCTGTCTCCTGGCAACATGTCACACTGGCTGTGAGCCAAGTTACACCGAACAAGGAAGGAGGATTCATTAGTAATTCACAGTAAACAAAACAGAGTTTGAAACTTTGACTGGACGTTTTACTGCAGTTTGAAGCTAATTTCAAAACTCAGAAAGAAAGAAACATGAAGCACCAAGTGTTTTGTTACAACAACAGAGGAGCAGCCGCCTCGTGTCCTCCACCATCGATCTTTACTGAGCAGCGCCAACACACAGCAGCTTCAATGTTTACTCTCTAATAATCAGTTTTACTATTCAACATCTATTCCAGCACTCTGCTCTCCTCAAACTGTTGTCTTCCAGTTAACAGTTTATATAAATATGTGTCTTGTATAATAAAATGATGGTCACTGTAAAAAAAATCATTTAAAGAACGGTCAGGCAAACAACGTGAAATTAAAGCAACAAGTTTTATTGAATGTATAGTGGAAAAAAAACATGTACAGACATTTTCATTAACGGTCCTGCAGAGAGACACTTACTTTACAGACGGCTCTTGATTTTTTATAATGAAACATTTTCAGTAATGTGATGGCACCAAAATTTCCAAAGAGAAAAACTTTTTAAAAGATTGTTCCTGAATGTTTACGATCAAACACCGTCAATCTAAACGTCCAAAAAAGAAAAAATCTAAATGTCCAAAAAAAAGAGAAAATCTAAATGTTCAAAAAAGAGAAAATCCAAACATCCAACAAAAGAGAAAATCCAAACGTTCAAAAAAAGAGAAAATCTAAATGTTCAAAAAAAAGGAGAAAATCTAAATGTTCAAAAAAGAGAAAATCCAAACATCCAAAAAAAAGAGAAAATCTAAATGTTCAAAAAAAGGAGAAAATCTAAATGTTCAAAAAAGAGAAAATCCAAACATCCAAAAAAAAGACAAAATCTAAATGTTCAAAAAAAGGAGAAAATCTAAATGTTCAAAAAGAGAAAATCCAAACATCCAAAAAAAAGAGAAAATCTAAATGTTCAAAAAAAAAGGAGAAAATCTAAATGTTCAAAAAGAGAAAATCCAAACGTCCAAAAAAAGACAAAATCTAAATGTTCAAAAAAAGGAGAAAATCCAAACGTCGAAAAAAGAGAAAATCCAAACATCCAACAAAAGAGAAAATCCAAACGTTCAAAAAAGAGAGAATCTAAACGTCCAATAAAAGCGAGAACTCAAATCCTCGAGAATTTGATCGAGAATTTAGGCTAATCGAAATTTTGAAAACATGAAGCCTGAAAATTTTGCTCCAGCTCAGTTATGTCATCTATGGCAGCGCTGGCTTTGCTTCTCATCGCACTCTTGAACTTGTGCGCCTCTGAAGGTAAGCTGTGTGTGTCTGTGTGAGTTTGGTTTAACTGAAAGAGTGACGCCCATAGCTGGAAGCCAGGAAGACGGAGGGAGGGAGGGAGGGAGGGAGGGAGGGAGGGAGAGAGAGTGTGAACCAAGTGTTACTCCAATCGAAGTACACTTCATTAAAATGGAGAGACACCAGCCTTAACTCCACCCTTGAATCATGTCATCGCTGACAGAGCTGCCTCTGCCTCTTATTTTGCTGTGAGCAGTAGTTTTCTCTCAAGGTGAGCTGTGTGGGGAAGTCAAATGTAAAAGTAGAATTTGTATGTAACATGATGTAATTAGTCAATTATTGTGAGACATCTTTTTCTAACATTGTGAGCAGCAGCAGCACACGCGACGATCACTGCTTCATCAGTTATGATCCTGATTATTATTATTAATTCTTTTTATCAGCGACGACTCTTCATTCTCTCACTGCTGTGTTTGAATATTTGATGTTTGACACATGTCTGAACAAGATCCTTCGGTGTGGCTGTTAGTCAGTGACTCGGTAATGAGCGGAAACATTTAAAAATTGAACTAAACTTTATGACTTAAAGTAAATGATGGTGTAAATACCTGAGAGGTTGCTTCACTCAGGCGATTCAGTCATCATGTCAGCTGTTGTTAGAAATGATTGATCAGTGAAATGAACATTTACAACGTCTGACTGTGGACCTGTTTCCTTTTCAACTACTCAGAGTGTTTGTTTAACAACTGATGTTCGTGTTCTGCTTCTTCTTTTCAGGCTCACAGGAGGTAACAGCCAAGCCTGGAGAGGACGTCAGCTCTTCAGTGTCAGTATGACGCTGCTATCTCACTGATAGAGTGGAGCAGAACTGACCTGAAGCCAGATGATGGTTATGTCTTCCTCTACAGAGACGGCAAATCAATTGAAAAATACCAGCATCAACTGTTTCGGTGGTCGAAAGTGGAGCTGAGAGATCCAGAGAAGAAGAACGGAGACGCTTCTGTGATTCTGAAGAACGTCACCATCAACGACACGGGGACATACGAGTGTCGGATTGGATGGATAAATGAAGAGACACCTAAACACATCTGCACCATCGAGCTGAAGGTTGAAGACACAGAGGAAGGAGGAGACAAGGAAGGAGGAGACAAGGATGGAGGAGACAAGGATGGAAATGTTGGACTAATAGTTGGTCTGGTTATTTCTGTGCTCCTTTGTTATTGTTGTTAGTTTTATAATCTTTAGACAACGTAAAGGACGCTACAGACCATAATTCATACCAGCTGATCCTGCGGTTTTGTCGACTTCTGGAAACATAAAAGACACATGAAGCAGAATTCAGAGCAGCCTGCTGCTGCTGAAGCTGATGAAGCAACAGACATCATCATCACGGCACCATTTTCAGCAGTATCATCTTAACAAAGTAACCCTCTGAGATTAAGCAGCAGAGCACTTTAGGAATTAAATTCTAACTTTGTTTATATTTGCAAAGTAAAGTTACGCAGGTTAGTAAAATGATTGAACTTGTGTCTGTCAAATAAAGGTTCAAATGAATTAACAACTCCCAGATTTTTCTTTTTATTGCATTTTGGAAAATATCCCATCCTCTCTGGAAATGGGGTGTTAAACACAGACACATAGAAAACACAAATATGCAGTTCAGGTTACTTTAAAATGTTTTCATAAGTTAAAATCATGGACGTGTGTCGTCCATCATTATTCACAGTCTGTGACCAAAATCAGGATATTTTCCTAAGTAGTTTTTGTGCCTAAGCCTAACTAAACTGAGGACGCTGCTGACACCTCCACAAAAAACAATTTACTTCTGTGACAACATAAAGTGAAGACAATGAACTTACTCATTCAGTGAAAGAACAAACGTGATATTAAGCACTATCAATACAATTAAAACCCATATAGAGCATAAAAAGCAGGATAAGCTCTAAATAAAAGAATTAAATGATTAAAATATTATACATTAATGACTATAGAAGAAGAATGAAGAGGAACGGGTCACCAAGTCTCTGGTGTCTCTTCTGTGTGCAGTCCATCACTTGTGCCTCTGTTTAAGCTGTTTTATCCTCCATGTGTTCCCTCATCCCATCTCATGCATGTCGCTCCTGAAGAAGCTCATTACGTTTCAAGTTTAGGCAACTTGAGTTTGTCAAAAATGTCAAATTATAATAATTTTCATTGTCTGTTAATTTAGTCATTGTTCATTGATCTTACATTTCACACTTATTAATAAACACACACTCACACACGTTTACTGTTTAACATTTAATTATTTTTAACACACAGACACACACACTGTTATTTACTTTATTTAAACTTTTTTTTTAATTTTAGTGATTAATGAAATGTATAATAAAATTGTTCTTTTGTAATTTATTTTAAGTTTAATATTGTTGTTTTGCATTCATGCCAATAAAGCTAGATTGAACTGAAATGGAATTGTTTGTCCACTCCATCCTATAAGAAAGGGGATTTAAGCATCGCTGTGAAAGACTTTAAAGTATTAACTAACAATAGACTTATTCACACTATAGTACCTCTAATTTATTCCTTCATTCTCCTCATATTTTCATTTTACAAAGTGAAAAACTTCAGGGACTTGAAGTCATGTGAAGAACTCTTCTCATGGAAAAATGTGATTACCATAAATAAGTAAAACTGACTGTTTAATAATTACTAACGCATCAGCAGACTGAACTAAGTATTTAACTTTAGTTCAGTCAACTCATAGCTTACAATGTTTTACAGTTTTATTATCACCTCAGCCTGGGTGGGCAAGGTCATCACCATGGAGACGGGCAGGTCATTTCCTGCAGTCCGAGCAGGTTAGAAAGAAAATCTACATCATTTATCTGTTAGAGACAATTGTCAATAATCAACACCAGAGAGAGAGTGATCGATTGTGAATGATTCAGAGTTACCTGCGGCCCTGCATCGATATAAAGACGCTGTGGGGACAGTGGAGATGCAGTACGGACAGAACACCACCAGGTGGCAGACCAATAAAAGGAGAGAAGCTCTGCAGGAACAAACTGCTGCAAATGTACAGGTGTGATCATGAGTGAGTACGTAGTGTTTAAATAAAATCGTGGCGTCAAAACACAACAACTGCCCTTTCTGAGTTAATTATATGTTTTTAAGAACAATTTAAATGACTGCACAGTCTAAACTCAGAATATTGCAGTTTTTTTAAATAAATGTCAGATGCTTGTCAAACTGTTTATTGTGAGTGGAAGCATACAAACTTTACAAACACTGCTGCGCTGCAGGAGATACACGTGAGCCCTTATTATTATTAGAGCACTGTAGAATGTGTTGAAAGATCTTCAGAGCTGCAGCTGACATCTGATCTGATGTCAATTAGCTGACGGTGGAGTTTGTCCTTTTGTGTGAAATACATCTTGTGACACCAGTTGCCTCCTGCTATGTGTTTGTATGTTTGTATCAGTACTAGGATTCACTGAAACAATACCTACCACACGTTTTGAAATGGTCTTGTTGACATGGGCCCAATCTCTATCCAAAGCCTGGACCCTCACAGACTTAGCTGACCTCACCTGCTAAGTGCTTCACCGTGACAGGCTGCAAGGCCCCAAAATAGTATAAGGGTAAACAAGGGCTTCGTAGTGGGGTTAAAGCGAGACTGATTACCCAGGGCCCCATGGGGAGGGCTCTTCAAAAGCCTGGAATGAGAAGTTGTTGTTGTTGTTTGTAATGTTTTAGTTAGTTAGAAGGGTCAACTAAATTAAAATTGGCTGACTAAATGGGTGGAGAGACTGAACTTTGTATCCCCCCGGAAAAAAAAAATAGTGGAGGTCCTGAGGCCCCTCTCACCCCTTAGAAAGAAGCAAAATGGTTTAGTCCTAGATTTGTTTCTGAATAAAGTAACTGAGCAGATGGATGGCTGGTCAATGCCTTGTGGCAGTCATGTTCTGTCCCTAAGAAATTGAAATATTGAAATACCAAAATAGAAAGAATGCAAAGTGAAGGACAACTGATTTCTTTCAAAAGTCAGGTGAGCACAAACACAACTAACACAGTTAAAGAATATTTTCAGCTAATATCAGCAGTTTAGATTGAAGGCAGTCAGTCGAGGAATCTATCTTGATATATTTGCAGTGCATTTGCAGAAAATACATTATTATCAGCACCATAAATTAAACTTTCTAAAGTTTTAATTATTTTGCTTTTAGGCCTACACGCCTCTGAACCACCAACTTACACTGTGGGCTAGGATTAAATGTCCTGAAATTATAAACACAATGTAAATGCAATCCTACGGAGCCCCCCTAGTCCCACTTTGTAAAAAAAAATTAATATAACTATCTCGTGGCCTCAAGATAACTATCTCGTGGCCACAAGATAGTATCTCGTGGCCACAAGATAGTATCTCGTGGCCTCAAGATAGTATCTCGTGGCCTCAAGATAGTATCTCGTGGCCACAAGATAGTATCTCGTGGCTGCTCCTTTGTTCAGGCTCCTTTTATATACTTATCTTGAGGCCACGAGATACTATCTTGAGGCCACAAGATAGTATCTCGTGGCCACAAGATAGTATCTCGTGGCCACAAGATAGTATCTCGTGGCCTCAAGATAACTATCTCGTGGCCACAAGATAGTATCTCGTGGCCTCAAGATAGTATCTCGTGGCCACAAGATACTATCTCGTGGCCTCAAGATACTATCTCGTGGCCTCAAGATACTATCTCGTGGCCTCAAGATAGTATCTCGTGGCCTCAAGATAAGTATATAAAAGGAGCCTGAACAAAGGAGCAGCTTTTCTCCCCAAAGCAGAGAGTGCACAGTGCCTGCTCCAGCTACGACCTAGCTAAAGCACTCCTTGAGTGATAACTATGGATAGAGACTATTTGATTTACTTTTGTAAATACTTACTGGTGAGTTATGCTATGGCAATAACAGGCCAACAGCTGTAGCTGTGATTGGCTAGAGGAGAGGAAAGAGAGCGGGATGAGAGCTATTTTGGCCCAGCTTGGACCTAAGGCTGCTCCTAAACCTCTGGTCTGGACAAAATGGCACTCAGGTTGGCCAAGAAACGAAAATCGGAGACTGCTGTGCTCAAATCTTTACAGAGACCTGCTTATTAACATCCTGGATCAACCAGTCCATGCGCTCATATCATGAATCATGCTTAAAATCAGGAGTCTGTGGCTTTATCCAGCCAAAGAGAGAGATCACCGACAGTCCGCAGTGACCGGCTGCTCAGCGACATTCTGTCACTGGCACTCCAGCGCCGTGCTCCCTGTCTGGTAGACCTAGTCCGGTGCGCTGCAACGGTCGATGATCATTCCCTCTGGCTGGATTAAGCCACACCACCTGATTTTAGGCATGATCCATGATGATACAGAAAAAATAGAAATGAATGGCTGCAGTGCTACTGCAGCTAGAGGCTCTCCTAGCGCCGCACAATTTTCTAAATTCTTTCATCTCACAGAGAAAATAAAGGTCAGGTGAAAACTGAAAAACGGCTATAATAATAGTATAAACCATGCCTGATAATTTCACATTTAGCACTGGGCCTGTTTATGCAGCTATGTATGTTTATTTGCAGCAAGAGTCAGGCGCACAAAAAGCACTGTGTGCGTCCGGTTATGCAAGAGAGCTTTAGCCGGTGCGCTTGTGCCAGATATCAATAAGCTGTGCAGATGCAAACATTTCGATAATCAGGGAAATACTATTTGAATTTCAGGTTTGGTTGTAGGGTACTGCTAATGTTCTCTAATTCTCATTTTGCTCTTTGCTATATGCCCGACGTTGGACTTAGCCTATAAGATAAAATGTCTCCGGTGAAAATGATCTTGGCTTTCACTCGGTGGGCTCCAGCCATCACTTAGCAGGAAACAATAACTAGAAATAAGCGTGTAATTCAATAAATGTCTTTCTTTTCTGTGAAGTTAAATAAACAAATTACTCATTTGTAATGATCATTAGACTTCCGCTCTCTGTCCATGGTGCTGAAATATGCTACAATAGATGATAGGCGTTTTCACGGCTATTTCTAGTCACGTAGGCGATTACGTGCAAACGTAGTTATTGAAAATGTGAGCAAAGCTACATGCCTGTTAAAACAGTTTTCAATAGCATAGTAGGTCCGTGACATCGTGTCACATTGGCCTACCATTCCTTGGCTTATGCTGAAACAAGGTAGAAAGTAAATTCACTCGAGCATTCTTTAAAACAAGTTCCGTTATTTGTTTCATGTGTCCTTGTCATGATCATATGACAGATTAGTAGGCTAAGTATTTAACACACCCTGAACTTTGCCATGTCAAAGTTTAGAAAAATATACAGTTTAACAATCAGGAGTCACTGTTGGGATGATTAAAAAAGCTCAGGAGTCTGTGACTTTATCCTGCCAAAGAGAGTGATCATTACATTTGCATTTATTCATTTAGCTGACGCTTTTATCCAAAGCGACTTACAATTGCTATACATGTCGCACGCCTCTGGAGCAACTAGGGGTTAAGTGTCTTGCTGAGGGAAACAATGGTGGGTTGGTCACAGTGGGGGATTGAACCTGGGTTTCTCACACCAAAGGCAGGCGTCTTATCCATTGCGCCATCACCCTCAGCGGACAACGACAGTCCGCGAGTGCACCGGCCGCTCTGTCCCTCTCTGGTACAGGTTGTGTTACTAGTCCGGTGCGCAGCGACGGTCGATGACTCGTGAGGCAAAGCGGTCATTTTAGTGAAATAGCCTAAAGCAAAATACATTTATTTTTCCACTGAAGAAAAAAACAGAAACTCAGTAGCTACTAGGCTACTCCCGCATAATGCAGAAATTAGTAGGCTAAATACAACAAAAATGCAGCCCAAATACAGCACAATAGCAGTAACATACGGCAGTGGTATGGCACCTTTATTAACAGTGTTGGGAATGACGCAATTACAGTAATGTATTGCTTTTTGCTGTAACGCAGTAATATAAGGCATTACTTTAAAAAAAATCTGTAATATTATACCCGTTGCAATCTCAGTAACGCAGCGTTACAGCACACTTTAAACACCGAAATTAAGTGGTGTTTTTTTTTTAAATAATTCACAAACACTGAGAAACATTTCAGCAGCAGAAAAACAAATCCATGAGTAAAAGAGTAACGTTATTTCCTGTTGCTGGAATCCGATGATTGAGATTGTAGTCCGGGAGCTACGGGGAAGCTCGCTCCTCTTAACAAGATGATAGCTCCCTGATGGATCATGTATCGGCAATCTTAAACGCAACAATTACACAAAAGGTGGACTTTGGCCGACATCTTACACCACTAAACTAACGCATTGGTATATTGTGCATAATAACTTGTAAGAACATAACAATAACATAACTATACATTATGTTCTCGCCAATGACAGCAGAAGCTATTCCAGGCAAAATAGCGTTGTTTACTTCCTGTATTTTCCCCTGCCCCTTGACCTCTCCAAGCAGCTGCTGTTTGAGCCTGTAATGCTATGCCCCTGCTGTCTAAATTTAACACCTGCAGCAGTCCCTTTATAGCAGACAATTGTATTTACAAAGGTTTAATTACCTAAATGTCCTGTATATTTAAGGTTTTTCAAGATCGTTTGTTAATTCTTTCAAAATCGTTGATTTTAGGAAAAAGGATATAAAGACACACACTCCTGTCTACATTAGTGGTGCTGAGGTGGAGCAGGTGAATAGTTTCAAGTTCCTGGGAATCAGCATCACAGAGAACCTGACATGTTCATGTCACATCCCCACGCTGGTGAAGAAAGCTCAGAAACAACTATATTTCTTGAGGAAGCTTAAGAAGGCTAAATTCCCACGCCAAGATCTTGTCAGCTTTTACAGAGGAGCAATAGAAAGCATCCTGACTGGAAACACCATAAACTGGCATGGGATGTGCACGCCCAGCACCGGAGGGCTTTACAGCTGGTGATTAAAAATGCTCAGAAGATCATTGGTACCCATCTCCCGAGCATCAGTGATATCGGTGAGGTGAAGTGCCTCACGCAGAACCCAAAGGATACTAAAGGACAGTACCCACCCAGCCACAGCCTGTTCACCCTGCTGAATGCTGGGAAGAGATATAGAAGTTTCAGCTGCCACACCACCACACTGCAGAGGAGCTTTTTTCACCCAAGCTATCAGACTCTTAAACTCTAATTCATCCTCAGCACTGCTCCAGTGATGATAGTTTATTTCTGTTTACTATTTTCATTATTGCTTCTTCATTAATGTATACTGTATGCTATGTAGCAGAAGGGACTTACAAGGCTCAATTTCACACTATAACTTGTTATATTGTGACAATAAACCTACCTACCTACCTACCTTTTTCTTATATCACCTGGTTACAATTATTTAACTGTAAATAGCAGGGATATCAGACGCTGAGCCAGCAGTGAGAGATTTATGTTTGCAAAGGTAGGCTATGTGTATGTAGGTGGTCAAATAAAGAACTGTTGCAGCAAACTCTCTCCAGTATTGGAATTTGATGAGGCAGCTATCTCTGGGCTACACCTGCTACATTTGCAATTACATATTAGCCTATACAGTGCATCATCCGGAAAGTATTCACTGCGCTTTACTTTTTCCACATTTTGTTATGTTACAGCCTTATTCCAAAATGGATTAAATTCGTTATTTTCCTCAAAATTTTACAAACAATACCCCATAATGACTATGTGAAAGAAGTTTGTTTGAAATGAAATGATTACAAATGTATAAAAAATAATAAACGAATAACTGACTAGCTTATTTGATTTACTTTTATTCAAACTTAGGGTGAGTTATACTATATACTATATATGGCAATAGCAGAGGGTGCTGTGATCGCCCTGTTGGCGCTGACATTGCCATAGCATAACTCATCTGGAAGTTAAAATAAAAGTAAATCAAATAGTCTCTATCCATAGTTATTACCCAAGGAGTGCTTTAAGTAGGTGGTAGTGGGAGCAGGCACTGTGCACTCTCTGCTTTGGGGAGAAAAGCAGCTCCATTATGCATTCTCCTTTTATATACACTTATCTTGAGGCCACGAGATACTATCTTGAGGCCACGAGATAGTATCTTGTGGCCACGAGATACTATCTTGAGGCCACGAGATACTATCTTGAGGCCACGAGATACTATCTTGTGGCCACGAGATACTATCTTGAGGCCACAAGATAGTATCTCGTAGCCACGAGATAGTTATCTTGAGGCCACGAGATACTATCTTGTGGCCACGAGATACTATCTTGAGGCCACGAGATACTATCTTGAGGCCACGAGATACTATCTTGTGGCCACGAGATACTATCTTGTGGCCACGAGATAGTTATCTTGAGGCCACGAGATAGTTATATTAATTTTTTTTTACAAAGTGGGACTAGGGGGGCTCCGTACAATCCATTCTTTGAAAGCTGATTATTATTTGGCTTCTTGTTCCTGATCATAAAAACATGACTCTTGTTCAGCTGACATTTATTATGCAGTATCATAACCATGTTCTCAGTGTAGGGCTTAGACAACTAAGCATTGTTTTGCTTAAATAAACATGAAGAAAATAATCTTCTCTTAAGCATCATACTCCAAGCAAACCATTTAACCACAGTAAATGAATAGTTGGAGACAGTGTGATGGGAATAGAGGATGAGAATTCAAACTGTGCAGACTTAGGCTCATATAACAGATTAATATTACTTGCTTAAATGTGGTATGAACAGTTCATTAGTGGCTACCCAGTTTAATGTGTAGAGTTACTCAATTACTGTAAACATTTTTCAAAAGAAGCGTGAGAGGCAGGGACCCACAGAGAATGTTTACTGGTATAAGGCCATATTTTTTTTTTTTTACAAAAGTTGTGTACAGTTGTGGTTTTGGGACTTCCTATTTTCCATTTTTTGACTTCCTTCATGACAGTGAAGGGACCAACAGTCTGATTTGAATGTTTACCAGGCTCTTAGTTACATCTTCATCATTTTCAAATAATCACTTTATTTGATAAATGCCATGTTTAACGCCACAATGCTATGAACTGTGGGTAATTCCCTCAGGCAAAGTCTGCAGAGATGCAGACTTACATGCAGCTTTATCAAATGTTATTTCGTAGCAAACACGTGACACAGAAGAGAAGCCGGTATCAGCAGAAACAGACTCTGGAAAACTTAAGTCAGCCTCCGAGTGGATTTGATTTAAACTTTACAGACTGAATCTCGACAGTTCACAGACTAAAGAATCAAAACTCTTCAAACACAAACAGACACTCTGTGCTGAAGCTGAAAGACGTCCATGCTGTTTACAGTCTGTGGTTGTGGTTTTGTTTCTTCACTGAAGAGATGTTTGTATTGGGGGTGAGTATCTGTTAGCCACAGCAAAAACCAGGACACGTCACATTTTCGCGTTTTGTTAAACCCACAGACCCACAGGAGAACAACAAGAACGAGACCAAAGTTTATTGATCCCGTTTCTAAGTTCACTGCTGTGACAACAAGAGTCCAAAAAATATGGACAATAATATATAACTATTACAACCACAGGACAATGTGACATTCTCAATGGATTCTTTTAACAGAAATACATGAATAAGTGACTTTTTACTCTTCAGTTTCTCATGCTACTGATATTTCACTGAAAAACACATCTAAAATATGAGGTCTGAGGGGCTCTGGGACCAGGTCCAGGCCAGCTGGACCTCAGTGGTTGGACTGGTGTGAAGGTGTGAAGGTCTACCTCAGTGAAGAGTAGACGACCTCTGGCTCTGCTGGAAACTCTGAACACACAAACACAAACAGTTCAAACAACATGAGAAACTGTTGGAGACAAAGAAACTCCATCAGCAGACACCAACTCTGCTTCACTCAGTTCAAAGGAACTAACTAACAGAAAACGCGTCACACTTTCACCTGTCACCGTCTTATATACAGTCTGCAACATGCATTTGACTGACGGCCGTTACCAATGCACTCCAGCTGACCAGCTTTTGGTTGTAATGTATTACGTCCGACTATTAGCCACACCCCGATTCTCTGTTTGAGAAAGATCGTTCACCAAAAACGTCAGTTAAAACTGGCTGGAGGGGCTTTAAGGCTAAATCCTGAGTCTGGAGTTATTGTTTTAAGTCTTCATCATTCAGGACGTTTATTCAAAGAGCAGAAGTATGTCTCCTCCTCTCCCATTTCCACAGGTAGAAAAAAATCTTGGCTATTTTAACCTTCAAGTCAACTTTCCATGAACATGCTTTGATACAGCACTCTGTGAACAGCCAGCCCTGTTTAGCACCTTCTGTGGCTTACCCTCCCTGTAGAGGGGGCCAGTGAGTGTTGTTTATTTCTTTTTTCTAACATTATGAGATATGGATTTTTGATTTTCATGAGCTGTAAGTCGTAATAATCAAGATTAAAACAAGAAAGGCCTGAAATTTTTCATTTTCTGTGTATATAGCCTATTGTTTTATTCTGTTTTACTTATTTTATGTTACCCTATTTGAATATACAGATTAACTTCTGTTTGTGTAGCATGAAGTGACTACACCCCTTGTTTACAACCTTGTATTGTGACAACTCTTTAATGAATGGCAGCAGGTTGTTACAGATTTTTCCTCTTAACACCTCTGGTGCAAATTATGTACGACCACATCGATGTTTCTTCTAAAAACAGGAAACTGGACGCCCACAAAGCTGCTCAACCC
Source organism: Lepomis macrochirus (assembly GCA_024633595.2). NCBI lineage: Eukaryota > Metazoa > Chordata > Actinopteri > Centrarchiformes > Centrarchidae > Lepomis > Lepomis macrochirus. The sequence goes on along the minus strand of JALXJV020000002.1, from coordinate 36,281,607 downwards.
CCCTTTTTAAACAAGTTCACACATTTCAGCTCAATACCTGGAACAGTCAAACGCATCACCGTCAGCTGAACAGGCCACACAATAGTGAGACACCACCAGCTTCGCACCACAGCTCACTGAAATCAACAGGAAGAAGCTACTGGTGGTGCTTGATATGCAGAGTGACACAAACTACATGTGTGTCTGTGAACCTTATTACTGCTGAGCAGGGACGGACTGGCTCTGTAGACACACCAGCCCACATTACCATGCATTTGTGTACAGATGGTGATTTATGTAGCAGATGCTCTCAACATGGGAAAACGCATGAATACAAACAACAGCACAAAAGGCAATAACATATATACCAAGACAAAAACTATAAATAGTAGCAGCTGTAATAGTTGTGTGTTTGTGTTTGCTTGTGTGTGCGTACTAACAGATTTTTACATTTTTAAATCCTTTCAAATCCGGCCCATCCCAAAGCAAATGGTCCGGCCCCTCAATCATTTGCCAGAATTGCCAGGTGGCCAATCCACCGCTGCTGCTGAGCATGCCTCCTCTTATATCTGCACACATTGCTATCCTGTGCTTTCTATATAAACTTTTCTTAACTTACGAGCCTGATGGTATGCTATATTTTTCTTCCTCAACAAATCTTATGTTTAACACTCAACACATATTTTTGTGAGGTGATTTTAAAGGTTTACGTCTTCAGTGGGAACCCGACAGCTTGGAGCTGAGAGCAACAGAATGGAAGGCAGCAGTGATGGACTGACATGGTGTTGGTTTGGGTCTTCACCTAAAGTGTGTTTTCGATAAGAAAAATAATGGAATTTCACCAGACTTTTAAATTCACTTCTGACCTAAATAAATGTCATTGGATGTGTTTATGCTGACGGGAAGCCAGTAAAGGCTAAACGCTCATGTCTTGCTTGCCTGCAACAACACCAACAGTGGTGGAACATACGACCAAACTGCTAACAGGAACCACAGCAGAGTCTTGAGCATTACATATCTCCATGTGTCTAATAACTACTGTACTTACAGAGTACTGTGGCAACCCAAAATAGACCAATAGAACAGATATTTCTAGAGTTGTTTCATGATGGAAACAAAGAAGAAAAGCTGTACCTCTCGTCCTGTTTGATTTGTTGTCTTTGATGACTATTTGTTCATAACTGATGTCTCCTGCTCCTCTCACTGCTGAGTAGACTACAGCTGGATCACTCTCTGGAAAACAAAACACATACAGCTGACACCAGCACTGTTAGTTTCTGCTACTACTACTGCAGCCATTATACAAAAATATTTTTTTCTCCTACCACTGTCAATAATTTACCCTTATTAATTAATAATACTGGAGAATTACATAATGAAAAACGTATCAAGCAAATATCAACAAAATATAACAGAAGAGATACGAGTAGAAGTCCACTAATTAAACTGATGAAAATTTTCTTCTTCTTAACACTACTGCTGTCACGGTTGGGCCTGTTTTGGTCTTTGTTTTATGTGTTATATTTTTGTCTCAGCCTGTTTGCTTGTTTTATTTGGTTATGATCTTTGGCTTGGTCTATATTTGTGAAGACTAGTCTTTATTATACAATTTCTGTCTGTCCTGTTTTAGTTTGGTAGTTGTCTGTGAGGGGTCTGCTCACCTTTGTGAGATACTGTATTGACGCTGAAGAATGTGGGTCTTAGCATAAGACCCACAAGAGGTGGACCGAGACGGAATATATCAGTCAACGTAATACGAGTTGGAGGAGTCTGCTCCCAGAACCAGCTTGCATAAACACGTACATGTATTTGCTTGAAATTATTACTAAACTGAAGTTAATTTGAACTTTACTGAAATCGGTGTCTCATTAAAAAGAAAACAATTTACATTAATAGGACACCAGTAAACATTGGTTGAGTTACCAGATAAAATGAAGAAATCCAAGTGTGAGAGTGAGAGCCCATTAGGCCTCTGGCCTGGTCTGAGGGTTTTCCTCCCACACTATCAATGTTCAACATTGATGCCATTTAAACTGTAGTTATGAGATATTTTTTATGCATATGCACAGTATACAGAGACAAACAAATCAGCATGTTTATAGATTATTTGGATAGTTTCTTTGAATTTTTGTCTCCTTATCAGTTCTGCAGTAAAACATGTGCAGGCCACGTTCACCTAGTTGTCATCAAGAGCTGTTGGTTTCTGTTATAAGATTCACCACAGGGCACAAAACAGTCTCATAATGCAACGCACAACAAACTTTATAGTCATCCACAACAGACCAGACTACAGTGTACAACTTTATGGACCACTAAACATTGTTTTTACATTGGATTACTTTGTTGAACATGCTTTATATCATCATTTCCTCATTTAAAATGTCACTTTCCAAAATGTCCTCTCAAGGTCCAAAACTCGACTTGGTCCTCACAAGTATACACACAGTCCTCGTCCTGAATCAATAAAACATCGTTACCTCTGCTGCGCCTGATTGGCTGCTGTAGGCGATGTAATAAATTGACATCACTGTATGTGATATCATCTGTGATGTCATCATCTCTAACTTCTTCAGCAGCTGAATGAATCAAAAGGAGCAGAAATTTAAATTTTTAATCTCAGTTTTTAAGCAATTATAAAATAGAAATCCTTTAAATGTCCAGAAATGTGGAAATTTGAACATCTACAGTTCCAAACTTCATCTGCCGAGGAAAATCACGTGACATGAAAGAGAGACCGTTTGTATCTTGTTATTATTTGTACGTCCAGAAGTGTTAATAGAAATGTATCAAGAGTAAAATGTGACTTTAAATGTGAACTGCAGCACATGGAGTCTGTCACTAACCTTCAGGCTTCCTAAAGAAACATCGTCTCATCAGTAGAACCAGTAGAACCAGAACACAGATAGGCAGAACAGCAGACCATAACACGGAGAAAGGAGCAGAGGAGACACCAGGAGGAGAGGAGGTTAAAGGAGGACTTGTGGTGGTAGGTTTAACTAAAATTAACAAGAAACAAGAAATTATAATTAAAGGCACAGAAATGAAAATAAATGCATAATTAATTACCAAAATGTTAACAGAAAGACAACAAGAAATTAATTTGTAATCTGTTTCCGCCTTGGTTTAAGTTAGGAAGTAAGAATTAAAAAGACCACAAATCAAACGGTGGGTTAAATTCAGACAGTTTTAATTCTTGTTTCTCTGCAGATTGCAAAGTTAGAAGTTAAATGTTGTCACATCATGAATCATCTCTGCTGTCCTGAAACCTGCTGAACGAGCCCGTTCTCATCTCAGGGCGTCATATACCGACGACTTGAGAAAGAGTGACAAAGCGTAAGTATTTTATGCGAAAGGCACCGGGTGCGTCTCCATGAGACGCTTCCAGAAGCGTCTGTATGAGACGCTCCGGGGCGTCCGGTTCGGACCGGAAGTGCTAGCTAGGTAGCTACGTTTGTGATAAAGGTGTTGACAGCCCCCCCGAAGCCCCTACCCTAACCACAACCATCCGAAATGTTACCTTTAGCGTAAAATCCTTACGCTTTGTCACTCCGGATGAAAGCGTCAGATATGACGCATTGAGATGAGAATGTGTTAGAACTCAATGTAGAAAACAAAACCAGGTCAGTTTGAGAATTATCTTTGAGCTCCTCACCTGTGACAGAGATCCAGCTGGATGGAGACTCTCCACGACCGCTGATGTCACACTTGTAGAGGCCTTCATCAGACTTGGAAACATGGTGGATGGTCATGTGACCTGTAGGCTCAGTCCTGATGAGGGAGCCATCTTTATAGAAACCAGCTGGGAGGTTGGAGGGAGGGGTCTCTGTTTTACAGTGCAGAGTGACATCATGTCCCTCCATCACAGGGAGGACAGGACTCTGCAGGATCACTGGTCCACCTCAACACAGAGACAAACTACAGCATTTCATCATTTACACACAGCTTCATCAACACTAACTCCACAGTCTGATCTTACCAGTGACAGTGATGCTGATGGTGTTACTGGTTGCTCCCTCTCTGGACTCACACCAGTAAACTCCACTGTCCAATGGGTCCATGTCAGTCATCTTACAGGAAGAACCAGTTGCTTTTCCCCAGTTGACACACTGAGTCCTGGTGTCTCTGGTTGTGTTCCTCCTCAGCGTCCATCCAGCAGAGCTGTCGTCCTCCTCACAGTTCAGAGAGATAGACTTCCATTTGAAAAACTGAGAGCTGCTGGGACTCACAGTCAGATGCACTGCAGAAATTCAATATGTTTTGAGAAAAACTAAATTACCCAGTTGAGTGTTGAGTGTCCAAGCATAAAGTTTAACAAAACCTTCTGGCGGCTAATTTCCATCATGTCATGAACCACATTACAGTGGACCTTTTTGAAGATATTTTTTTGCATTTTCAGTGGGGCCTTGTACATCAGAGATTCTCAGAGCCTCTGACAGTGTACATGTTTGATAGACAGCTGAGTCGACATAGAGACGGAGACACAATAGGTGTTTTTTTAACCAAACAGTTCTGTGTACTGCCTGAGAGGAACTGCCCACTGTGGAGCCAACAGGTGAGCTGAAGTGACATAGCGTTTGGAATAACGTCACTTCAAAGCGGCATACAACAACCACTGCTAACAAGTTGAAGGACACCGTGGTTGGATCGGTGTGTTTGTTGTTTGTCATGGGTTTTGTGGGATTATACATTCATCAAGGGGTTGCTTTTGCTCTTTAGTACACTTAGAAGTGTGATTTGCTTATGATTGTCATAGTGATAAGATAGGAACAAAATGTCTAGCATCATATTAATCAGTATACAATTAACCATAGGGCTTGTGCAGAAAACAGAAACCGCACCTTTCACCTAGTAAACTTTGCAGCATACAGAGCATACTCTCACATTCATGCTTGCTTAGCAAGAAGACCTTAGACTCTTGTGGGGAACCTCAGACATGTGAGGAGGTGTTACGGCCCTAGAACCGTGGATCTTGTGTTTTTATTTTGGTGTGTGTTTTTATGTGTGCAGCAGGAGTGGAGCTGCTTGTTCGGAGCTGTGTGCTTGGGTGCAGCAGGAGTGGAGCTGCGTGTGGAGCTGTGTGCTTGGGTGCAGCAGGAGTGGAGCTGCTCGTTTGGAGCTTTGTGCTTGGGTCCAGCAGGAGTGGAGCTGCTTGTTCGGAGCTGTGTGCTTGGGTGCAGCAGGAGTGGAGCTGCGTGTGGAGCTGTGTGCTTGGGTGCAGCAGGAGTGGAGCTGCTCGTTTGGAGCTTTGTGCTTGGGTCCAGCAGGAGTGGAGCTGCTTGTTCGGAGCTGTGTGCTTGGGTGCAGCAGGAGTGGAGCTGCGTGTGGAGCTGTGTGCTTGGGTGCAGCAGGCGTGGAGCTGCTCGTTTGGAGCTTTGTGCTTGGGTCCAGCAGGAGTGGAGCTGCTCGTTTGGAGCTTTGTGCTTGGGACTAGTGGAGCTGTGGGCTCGCATACTCCCTCGCAAGAGAGAGCGTGTTAAATGTGTTAATTTAAGTTGCTAGTTTTTGTGTTTTGGTTAAAAGCCATATCACCAGCTTTTGTTAAGTAGTCTAGTTCTTTGTCTGTGTCTTTTCTGTTTCTCTATAAGATATATTGGTGAATAAATATCTGTTTGCACATAATCTGTTTCCTGTTTCTTTAGACCCGGTTTTCATTTATATTTGTTACTCCTCTCACCACCTCTGGGCTTGAGCAACGTGAGGACGTAACAGGAGGATACCAGAGTCTCCACATATATATCTGCATTCTGAGCTCGATAAAATATTGTGGGAATCTGATGACTCGTCTCCTTCTGATCCTCTCATTAACAGACTTGGGGAAGTCGGCGTACTTCAACAGTTTCTTGATAATAACGGACATGGAAAAGAGATGTGCGAATTCAGACTCAAACTCAAAGTGTTCAGTGTTTCAAACAAGCAAAAATGAAAGCTGTCTGTATGTAGTAATATTCAGCGTAGCTCGGTACGTATTTTGAAATAAGTCAAAGTCTTGTAAACTTATCTGCTGGCTGAGACAAGCCAGCCAACTCTGACTTAAGTTCCTTAAGTAACTGTAGATTTTTTGCAGTGGTGTTGACCTCCAAGCAACGCACCATTAGAATCTAAAGGAGACCTATTATGCTTTTCCACATTTTATGACTAATCTACAATGTTATAATGTTGGATGTTCATGTTAAACATGGTCAAAGTTTCAAAAATATAAAGTTAAAGGTTAAAGTATTTATAAGAAATCCCTGTGAGCAAAAACCTCAGGTTTCCTCCTGTTCTGAACGCTCTGTTTTGAACTGCTTTTTCTACCAACGGCTCTGTTCTACGTAATACAGAGCCAGATGGAGCCGGTGTTCCATACATGGTCATGTGCTCCCACACTAACGGCACGGCAAGGCTCAGTGTGCCTGTTCCACCCAGCAACAACAACAGCCTGGTAACATGCTTCAGGTCTTGGCCAATCAGAAGACAGTGGGCTTTGAGAGGGGGGGCCTTAAAGAGACAGGAGCATCTACAGCTTGTTTCAGACAGAGGCTGAAATGAAGGCCTACATGAAGAATCAGTATAAGATTCACCTAAAATAAAATAAAATAAAATAAAATAAAATAAAATAAAATATTTTTTTGAATCATGCAAAGCTGCCATACAGGAGTCACAGAGCTACAATATAGGACTGGAAAAGCAGTATAATAGGTCTCCTTTAAACCGACCAAATTGTCGTTTGCAGGTAGGTTTTGAAGCTGGCAAACTGACATAAGGTGGTTGTTTGGTTTCTCACTCAGCAAGACGGTGACAAAAATTTTCACTTCTGACCTATCGTAGTTGCATGAAAAAAAATCCCGGAAAAAGGAGTTTTGTTTTTCAGAAAATAGCGTTTAGACATATTAGTAATGCAAATTTATGTTTTAAAAAACTGACCTATGATTCCCATCTCGTCCCAGCCCCGTGATGAATGGTGAATTTAACTCCCATCCTGCTGGAATCCCACAGGAATCCTGTGACCCGCAGGCTGAAATGAGACATTAGCTAGAAATGTGGGCTGTTGTTTAAAGTATGTGGCTCTTGTGACTTCTCGAGGCTGTCAGAATGTGGCTTTTATTGTTACTGATTGTAACCAAGGTTATGATAGTTTGGATTATTACTTTTTGTTTTCAATTTCAGTTTAATTTTAATTAGTTCTTTTAATGTCTGTTTAATAGTTCAGTTGTTATTTTTTGAAAATGCTCAGTTTTAGGTTAGTTTTTATTAGTTTCTGTGTTAGTTTTAGTCTTTGTTGCTGCACAATGCCAAGCGTGTGGCTTTGACTAAACTGGCACAGAATTGAAGGATAGATACAGGTCCCCAACACCCTGAAAGCAAGTATGAGTGGAAAGCGACAGTTTGGCTGAGATATTAATGACCCTCTAAAACACACTAACTGACATGCAGTAAATATAATGACCAGCAGACATGTTAACCCAAGGCAAAAGAAGCTCACAGTAAATATACAAGGGGTTGATCACAAGCAGGATGATCACTAAGCCAGATAAGAACAGAACAAAAAAAAACAAGGAAAAGAAAACCACCAAGGCAGTGACACCCTACATGCAACCCAAACTAAAAAAAAACATAATTAACAGTTAAAGCCTCATGCATAAAAACTATATTACATCACCACTATGTATAGAGTTTCTTATCAGTGTGGTTGCATGCTTGTAGCACTGTAAGTGTGTGAGTACATTTGTTTCTTGTCTTGCTCAACTCCTCCCAACTCCAACTTGTTCAAAGAGCGATCAGAGAGTTTCACTAACCTTGGTTTGTTATGCAGAAGAGCAGGGAGGTCAGCACTAAAGACAAATGAGACACAGGTTGGTTTGAGTGTTGACATGTGACAAGGCGGATATACACTCACTGGCCACTTTATTAAGTACACCTTGCTAGTACCGGGTTGGACCCCAGTTTACATTCAGAACTGCCCTAATTCCTCATGGCTAACTTTCAACGAGGTGTTGGAAACATTCTTCAGAGACTTTGGTCCATATTGACCCGATAGAATCATATAGTTACTGCAGAATGCTCACCAGATATTTTCTTTCTTGGACCACTCTCTGTAAACGTTAGAGATGGTTGTGCGTGAAAATCTGGCACCAACAACCATGCCACGTTCAGTCACTTAAATCCCCCTTTTCCCTGATTCTGATGCTCTGCCATGTGATTGGCTGATTAGCTTGTTGTCAAGCAATTGAACAGTAGAACCTAGTATATGCGCTTGAACCAAGTCCAGTTGACTTTCGTTGGATAACTATGACCTGGACCGTTTAAAAGTTTATTGAACTGTGACCATAATGTTGGACTGCTTTATTACGTCATGTTAAAGTTCAGATAAATCAAGTATCATCCTTGAGATTGTTTTCTTACAAATTCAAGACGTTTTACGTCTTTTTTTCACTTTCAAACTGCGTTGTTTGTCTTATCCCAGTAATGCACGTTACTACCTCCCTGTCCTAACGGTGCGTTCTATTTTATATGGGAAATTCTTGGGAAATTCAAGGGGAAAGTGTTGAGGACCACACTACTCCGACTTCGTGATCTAAGATGGCTGCTCTGAGTATCAACAGCTAGTGAAAGCTGAAGTTTATACAGTTTATTAGCACTTCGGTGTACTTGTGACTCACAGAAATGTTCATGCACAAAGTGCTGTCCAGCTGCTGTCTGCCGACGTGTTGCCATAGTGTTCAGTATGAGTAAATACCACACATTGCGGTTTTTATTGACCGGCATAACAATGGCTAACCTGGCTAAGTGTAAACAACAGCTTGCTGAGGGAGATTTTCCGGCTTGATAACTGGAACGCCGTTAACGCGGGTGTGTCATCACTCTCATCTTTTCCAGCCACATGCTGCCCCCATGTTCCTGCTCAACAACTTGTGTAACAATCACAATTATTAGTCCCATTATTATTATTATTAGGGCCTTAATGTAACTGCAGCGTTGACAGAACCGTTTTTCTTTTGTAAATGTACATTGATGTGTTTTTCATTTAAGTTTTATGGTTGTGATCACTAACGTTTCAGTTCTCAGCCACAGCTGTTTTGGTTAGAGATGTTATGCTTCGCACAGACACAAAGTCTTTGCAAGGTAACTAACTCCTTTTAACTTTGCACTGTTACCCAGAAGACCTGTATACAATATTCTTTGATTAAACCTTAAACCATGCAGATGCAGGAAGCAACTTAAACTTTCCCCTGCACCTTTTGTTCTGTGCTCACACAAACAAACACACACACACTTGCACCCACCACACCATCCTTATCTGACATGCAGATCTCTTTGTACTCTTTGTCTTAGTGTCGTGCATTTTAGTTAGCTTCACTTTGTGTGTTTTGCTTTATGTTTGTTTCTTTTAATATCGCATTAGAATGAATATATTGGCAACCTTCTGCCACATGGAACTGTAAATCCTTCAAACCACTATCTATTAATGCAAAGGCAATTTTATGATGGTTATAAATTAAATTTTCAACCACAATTACAAATGAATAATTTATAATATTTAATGAGACTGAATTAGGTAACTGGCTGTTTGTTTTGTCTCAAGAGTGGTGCCTCAAGGTGAATATAACCTTAAGTTATATTCTATTATTGGTTATTAAATAATAGTAATATTAATTATTACATTATTTAATATAATTATTGATGCCATCTAAACTCTAATCCCCAACACTTTTTCTCAGTGCAGTTGCTTATATGCATAGGATTTGTCCAAACACAGAAACCTTATAAAAGTATCTGATCTTAGAGAAAACAGGAAGATTAGATGTTGGTCTGTTGTTAGCTGAGACCCCTGGACCAAGAGTGGGTTTGAGAAAAGGTACATTAAAGGACTGTTGTACATAACCTGTTAATACAGACTGATTGAGAAGCGCTATCAAAGAACAAAGCATCTTTAAGCGGTGAGGATGGGGTCTAAGAGGAGATGATGAAACCATTGAAGTTAGTGTGCGAAGGTTGACGGGAGGAAACCAGATGTCTACATATACATCTGCTTTTACAGCCATTTCTGAGGTTCATACGTTTGAAGATAAATCTGTAGCAGCAGAGTTGATGGTTTTGTCTCTAATGATTAGAATTTTCTCATAGAAGGAAATCAAAAAGTCATTACTACTGATGGCTAAATGAATTAACGACTCAATAGAGCTGTGACTGTCTCTCACTCTCTTTTGCAACCCAACCGGTCGAGGCGGCCCATTTGGCGCCAAGGGCTTACTCATAGTGGGCCTCTATGAATAATGCTAAAAAGAGTACAGTGTTGACCTGCTTTCTATGAAAAGTGCGATGATTGCAATTTAAATGAAACTGAATAGAATTTAATTAGAATCGTCATCAAGCTTGTTATCATGAAATGTAATAGTTTTAAGTACATTTTTGTTGCGATAACAGTAGAGCTCGGAGATTTATATCACTAACTGAATACCATTAACTAACTAACTGATATTTATTTATAGATCCCTCAGACTAATCAGTAAAAAAAGTTCTAACTTCTGACTAAAAGTTTTCTAAAATTCAAACTTGTCACCTTATAAACATATTTCACCCTGTATATCATTACAGCTCTTCTCCAACTCATGTAAATGTATTTTGTTTTAAATGTGGCCAGCTTAGATTTACTTACAGAGCAGAAGAGACGTTTGCTTCATTTTCCCTCTTGTGATGTGAGGGGTTGGTTAAACTGCTCACCGTTTAAGCAACCCGCTTCCTCTTTGTGCTTTGTAATGGCTGTTTTCGCTCCAGCAGATGGCAGCAAAGAGGTCGTTCAGTTAAATTTACTTTTAGTTTATTTGGGCAGAGACCACCCATCTGGTAAAATACAGTAGCAATGCAATTGAAAAGGTTATTTTTAAATTGAATTTCATGACATATTTTATCAAGTTTAAAAATAAAGGTTATTGTTTTTAATGAATCTCAGCCTGGTTTGTGATCAAATTCATCTTAAATATTATAGTATGATATTATTAAAACCGGTTCTGTGATTTGAGTCATTTTAAAACATATATTTAAACATTATTTTATATTTCCCTTTGTTTCTTTTATGTTTTATGTAATACACTTTGAATTGCCTTGTTGCTGAAATGTGCTATACAAATAAACTTGACGTGGATTAAAAGAACTGAGAGTTTATATTTTACATTTACACTCTAATATTTATATATTTCTTCATCTACCTAGCTTTTATTATATATATATATATATACATATATATATATACTATATATATATATATATATATAAGCAATATATATATATATATATATATATATTGCTTGTGCCTTGAGAAGTATGCAACTATGAGAAGAATAATTTCTCTTCGGGGATCAATAAAGCTGATTCTGATTTGAAGAGCTAACGTAGAACTTAAAGTAAGATCTCCACTAGGTGGCGCTCAGACACTACCACTGAAGGAAGTGTTTTTAAGGACTTTGCTGTACACATGCATTCTTAATTATTTTAATTATAAAGTCTTGAGAACCAGCATCAAACATAATTGATGAAAAAAAAGAATTTATTAATAAAGAGAATAAACAGAGAAGTACTCTAACAAAAATCAGCTGGACCAGAGGTTCTGTCTCCTAGGACATTCACTAACATCTGGCCCTGAACAAAGGGATGGATAATCATTTTCAGTCTAGGTCTGACTGGGAACAGATGTGTGTTTGGGTGCAGCAGAAGTGGAGCCGTGTATGAAGCTGTGTGCTTGGGACTAGCGGAGCTGTGGGTTCGCATACTCCCTTGGCAGAGGGAGAGCGTTAAATGTGTTTTTATTTAAGTTGCTAGTTCTGTGTTAAGAGGTATATCACCACCTTTTGTTAAGTAGTCTAGTTCTTTGTGTCTCCTCTAGTCCTCTGTAAGATATGTTTGTTAATAAATATCTTTTTGTTTGCACATAATCTGCTCCCTGTTTCTTTAGGCCCAGTTTCTGTTTATATTTGTTACTCCTCTCTCCACCTGTGGGCTTGAGCCACGTGTGGACGTAACACTTGGCTAAAACATTACAAGAGACATTACAAAAAACATTTTATGCCATCACACAGGCTTTAAAAGACTTACAACGTATACATCCACATCAACATTTCATTAATATGTAAGAAGCAAGTCTGTCATGTGAAGTCCTTTAGTCCACTCACAGAATTGAAGTGTGAAACCAAAACTAACCAAATGTATTAAAACATGAACCTTTGTTCACACTTTCAGGTGCAATGTCTGCAGTCCATTGTGAGAAAGGGTTGTGTGCAAATGACTGTTCAGTGAATGCACAACTTGTGTGTGGAAGCTTTGAATCTGCAGGTCTTGGTTTGGATGCAGCACAACAGCTGATCGGACCACAGGAGGCAGAACAACAAGTGTGCTGCATGAAACCTGGTCTGGTAGAACTCATCATTGAGAGCATACCTGATTATCTCGCCAGCCATCTTCAGGACATCACGGATGGACATCTGTGCTAAGGTGCAGCCCTACCACAGCTGGGTTTACATCCACTCAGCAAATTTTGGCTTAAAGCAATGTGAGTCTGCTCATTACCACCTGCTGTCTTGCACAAAATAAGATAGGACATTGAGGGTGTAGTTGCAAACAGCTGCAGGTTTAAAAACTTGCCACCTAAGACTTTGTGTCAAGTAATCAAGTAAAAAAATAGCTTAGTGCTAAAGATCAAGTAAAATTGCTTTTAAAAGTCAAGTAAAGGACATTTCTATCCCCAGTTGTCCACAAACGGTAAAAGTGATGTGTCCACCAACAAACTGTTATCATGTCGGGTCAGAAACAAGGCCAGGCTGGGCCGGTGAAGGCCTGGACCTTACCCTCCCAACGTTAGAAACTCAACAAATAATACTCTAATGTTTTCTTCTTTAGCTGCAGCTGCAGGCGCCGGCGGCCGCTGTTGCTTTTCTCAGGCTGCACCAAGTTGGAACCACACTTTTGCCTAGTCTCGCGGCATTTTTGTTTGCAATTGCCGCGAGATCAGTCCTTGATCTCAGCTCACAGTGAGCTCACGCAGGTAGAATGTGTCCGACTTTACGGCGCCGTTTTTACACCCCGGCCCTGCAGACACCTGCAGCTCACGTTAGACTATCAAGTTGGCGAAAGTCAGCAGCCGTCATCTCGAACGCACCTATGGTGACTTTCTTATCCTCTGCTGCCATCTTGAGGCGACCTTTGTGTATTATTTATCAAAACTTAATTAAAACTCTTTCAGATGTGTCTTCTTGTTGTTATTTTAGCATTACTTTGTCATAATTTGTCCCTTTTTATATATTTTTATATATTTCAGGACTAAAAAATTCACCATTATGTTTCAACTTCAGTCTCACCGTATTTTTTTTAAAAAGTCTTATGGCATACCTTATGGCATACCATTAAAACTCAAACTTTTATCATCGTATTTTTAAAAAAGAATCAAAAGTGTATTACATGATTTCATATTTCATAACTGGTTCAGATCATCCATGGAGGATACTGTCTCATCTAAACTGCTGTGTCCTCTAATAACCTCAGTGCCTGCTTCTAGAAAGTACCTTGCAGTACTAGGCTGTACCAGGCAGCGACCTTCCCTACGTCTTTATTTTGGCTACTGTTGCTCTGTAAGCAGGGAAGCACCGTGCTGTACCAGCTCGCTCTGTCTCCTGTCTCTCATAGGCTGAAGATGTTTCTACTGCCATTGGACAACACGGTTCTGCTCTTATTGATTAACACAGTCTTGATTTTACATCATCTGCCCAAGTTGTTTTTCTTTTTTCTACTCTGCTGGTTCGTCTTCTCTGCTCATGCAGGCCCTCAGGTTCACTCAAGTTCATACTGCATGAGATGAGAAACCATACAGATACACGTTTCATGATAATACTTCATACAGTAGATGCACTGATTGATCTGTGATTGAATTCCAGTGAATACACTCCAATCAATAAGTGTACATAATCAACATATAATAAACACAACAACCCATAATATGTGAATGTATACGTCAAAATAATATTCAACAATCACTTCTCAAGAGTTGAGACTGGATGTATGCTAACAAACAATAATGAAAGGAACTGAAACACAATCTTTATTACTTAAAATTCATTTTGGTGGTTTTCTGTTTATTTATTCCCACAACAGATTTATTCTAAACAACTGTTAGTAGTTATATGTAGTGAAATTGCCTGAAGTTGTTATCAGAACAAGCACAGACGCTTTCTGTAGTCACCAGGAAACTGAGCTAAAACAAATACTGTGTAAATTGACCAGTTCTGCAGTAAAGCTTTGCTGCTTTGTTAACTTTATATTCAGCAATTGTTTAAACTAATTTGGAGAGCTGATATTTCAACTTCATTTTGGTGGCTGCAGTTTGCGGCGCCATGTTGAACTGGACTGTGTTGTAGCCTATTTCTATTGTTTTGACCACGATCAGAAGTCTAGCGGATAAACAGCACCTTTGGATTTAATTACATAAAGTTTAAGACATCCTCCAAAATTATATTTAAATTGGCAAATGTTTTAAACTGTTTCAACATGAACTGTCTACAATAAATAAAAGAACATTTTACAGGTATAGGCCCATAGCCTACCTAATAAACTGTAATTAAACACAATATTTAGGACCTAACCATCTTTTCATCTAGTGGCTGCACCAGGGCACCATAGACTGAACCTTTCAAGGAATAAATAGAAGTTTATTTTACTTCATTTGTATTATTTTCTTGTTAATTTGTATCATCTTAGTTGCCAGTTCGTTGTTTGTACTGCAGTTAATTTGTGTTCTCACTGAGGTCTTTGACTGTTTTGTCCCTCCAGTGTTTTCTCAAGCCCCTCACTGTGTTTTGGTTTTTTTCATCCATTTGTGGGACGAATCTTCAGTTCATGTATTAATCATGTTGTGTTTTCTACCTTAACATTAAGTTTTCACCCAGTTTGTGAATACCCCTCACTCAGCTACACGCCAAATAAAGCATTATTATCATCTGGTATTTCTAACAATGGCCAGAGGCATTCAATCTTGGTTTTTCCAACTTCAATGTGTTGTTGTACTGGAACTGCTTCATCAATCCGGGTGTGACATCCTCCCCAGCTCCGACCTCTGACATAAAAAGAAAGCAAACTCAGTGCAGGGTTACAGAGCATGTGTGAAAGTTACATAGCTTCAATTGTTTGTTTTAAGTTAGCTCCAAACTGCACCATTTATGGTTGAGGTCACGCTGCTCCTGTATTGTTGTAACACTTTCATCATTCTGCTTATCTGAGTTTCAAAATTAGCTTCAAAATTAGCTGCTGTAAAAATCCCCTGAATATCAACTCTGTTTAATAATGAAACTTTTTTTAGCTTAACTTGGCTCACAGCCAGTGTGAAGTCCTGAACTAAATAACAAACATGTTGATTTGAAAAAAAGTTTGTGAGGAGGATCTGGACTTAAGTTGATTATTTGAGACAACACCCTGTTGAGTACATAAGCACACTGCACTTTACTGTGTTTTTAATACGGCAGGGTTTGGGGAACGCTTATCACACCGCCACCCAAAAAAATAAAACATCCCCAGGTATCTTTCAGAAAAGTTATAGTCTCATTAGGAACCAGCCTGTCATGCGAGTAACATCACATTCAGGTCACACAGTGTTTTCAGAAAAACAAATACATAATAAAATATGACGTCCTCGACAAGCCCATTAGGTCATTAAACAAAAACTTACACACCCAGTGCAAGAGATATTTTGAACCTCTGTTTTCAATCCAGGAAACCTGCCTGACTGCCTTTAATGGCACCGAAATTGAATGAAAATACAGAAACCAACATAGATGTTTTTTCTTGCCACCATCCAGGACCACAACTGGAGAAAATCTTCTGCATAAAAAATGGACAGGGTGTGTCAGGCATGTGCTCCGGCTCTGACTGACTGATGTTTGGGGTACATGAGATCCTCAGCTGATCTGAGAGCTTCTCCTGGATGATGTTCAGTTCCTATTTAGGAATGGGTCGGGAACAGTTTGACAAGCTACTCAATTCATCTTATTGATGTCAGATGTGACTGAGTGATGCTTTTCTGCTTCCAGCTTGAATTTCTGTCAGCTCTTTCCTTTCCTTGCTCCAGGCGTCTAAAGCTTTGTTTGTACTCGTGCCCACAAGATCCTTTAATGAGCCGAGTCGAGCTCTGCTGAGGAGACGATCTCTGACTGAACTAAAGGAACGTGGAGGAAACACCAGCAGATTGTTTAGATGGACAGCAGAACTGATTTGGATAAATGTTAGCGAATCAACTTAAATTGGATTCTTAGGAGTCTTATCTGGCCTTCCTATCTTCTCCTGCGCACTGGTTTATCTCTCCTCAAGGACAAGGCCAATGAACTGAACTATTTTTTAACAACATAGTCAGCCTGAAGCCTCATACTTCACAAGACTCATTATCTTACTCACACCATACCCCCCGCCCCCCCCATCCCTTCCCCACCTTGAACTGACTGCCTCGAAACCGCCCTCATAAAATCCCACCATGTGACCAATGTGATTGTCTGAGGTTACGTCATGTATAATGTGTTGCTGTCTGCATTAATTCTTTTCTGGAAAGCGAGTGGCGGCACTTTAAATATCTGCGGCCCAGAGGCTTGCTTGCTCCCGAACAAAATTTGACTGTGTACTTTGTGCATGTCTGACAATAGAGTTATCTTCTTCTTCTTCTTTTAATATCTCAGAGCATTAAAATTAACATTAAAATTAAAATTCTGGAAAAGCCGATGTGCGTCGTCTTGATACGTGTCCGGGATTTTCAAAGGGCTGGACCTGAATATTCAACCGTTGGGGACACGTGCGATTTTCAATTATGAGATTCGATTACTGAGGTGTTTTTCGCGAGCCTGACCTCCGCCGACAGCAGTGAACGTAACGCACCAGTTCACATCAAAGGGAAAACCAAATGAAGCCCTCAGCTGTGTGGGAGCACATTAAACTGAGTGATGACAGCAGGAGTGTGGAAGTTATGGCGTCTATTAATTTTACAATTACTTCATTTCATTACAGATCAAAACAGTCAAATTTCCTACATTTTAAAAGCAATCAGTATCAAAACTGTGGGCTGGAAACAAACACAATGAACACATTTAAGTAAGCCTAATTAAATTAGGTGGATTGTAGAAGAAGAGCATTTTGAGTCACCCTGTGACTTATGTTATGTTGTTTGGGAAATAACACTCATGTCATGTGAGTCAGTCCCAAATTTCCCTTGAGCAGCTTGAAAGCACATGCTCTGTCCTCCATCCTCAGGGAGACATATCTCAGCTGATAAAGTTCCAGTTAATGAAGGTCAATGATCCGGTTTTTATCAGGTTTTAGATGCAGGAAGCTCAGTGAATAAAACTTCATATGAAATCTTCAGTCTGACCAATCAGGTCTAGTTAAAAATGACACAAACGAGTGCGGAAGATCCCACAGACTGTTTGACCGGCTGCTTCTGTGTTGTGGGTGATGGGGAAGTGTTTTAGGGTATAAGTCGTCCTCCAGAGACCGACAGAAGCACCACTGCCTTGTACTTGTTATGCTTTATGTCACAATCCTGTCTTGAGGTTGTCTGTGTTACATGATTTTAGCCGCGCCTTCTCTGTGTTTTGATTTTCTCGGTTTCTTTGTGTCTGGGTTTTGGTCCTTTTTTGTTCTTGTGGGGATTTTTGCGTTGGTTCTCATTGTTTTCTTGTCTTAGTCCTGCGTTCCAGCTCTGTGTAGTTCCTAGTTCTGTGTCTTAGGTCATGTTAGTTCATGGTCTTAGTGTTACTCCTGGTCTGTGTATGTCTGCTCTGTGTTCTGTTATTTGTTCAGTCTGTTCTCCCTGTTACATCTTTGTCTGTCGGTACGATTAGGCTTCAGTCTGTTGTATGTTTCTTCTGTGTCAGTTGGCTGTGCCTTACGTTCATTTCTGGTCATGTTTGGATCTGTTCCGGCCTAAGTTCCTGTCTTATTGTGTTTCTATCTGGTGTTTGTTTCATGCTCAGTTTCGGTCTGCCTGTCACGTGTTCTGTCTGTTCTCCCAGTTATCCCTCTGTCTGTCTGTCTGTCTGCTGTCTTTCTCTTTGTGGGTTCCTCCAGAATCCATCTGCCTGGCTGACTCGTTAGCCCTGATCCCCGTCACCTGTGTTGCTCCCGCCCTGCTCGTTAGTCCCTGGTGTACATGTTTGGTGTTTCTAGTCAGTCCTTGTCATTGTGTATCATGTGTGTTCTGCCCGTTGCTTTGGATTAAAACCCTTTGAACGGAACCTGCTGCTCTCTGTGTCCTGAATTCAGGTCCACCAACCTTTTCCACCACACCCAACCCTGACAGCTTTAAAGATGTGACAGTAAAGTCTGTTCTCACTCCCAAGTCGTCACATACGGACACCTGGCCAAGAGCCTTTGGCGTCACTTTGCAACGCACTGGGAGAAGCCCCTTAGAATGATAGTTTAACACACTGGAAACCCTGTAGCACAGTTTTTTAACACTCCAACAGTTTCCTTCTTTCCGTCAATATTTTATTTAGTCAAAAGTTCTGTTTAAGTCTAAACGTTCCTTCAGTTCTAGTTGACATATAGCAGTCTGCCCTAAAGTAGGTTTAATCTCTTTTCGTTCCTTCTGGACAACGTCATGAACTGAATGGGACGGACCCAAATGCAACGCTCAGATTTTAACAGGTTTTATTAGGGAAAGAAGGGGGCTGTTATTTGTGTTGTGTGTTTGTTGTTTTTTGTTTGTTTGTTTTTCTCGTGGGGGGGGCGTGGAGAGGGTGGGGCAGGGGAGATTTAGGCGAGGGAGCCAACGGGAACCAGGGACCAAGGAGGAGAGGAGGCACGGGAGAACTGACCAGAGAGATGGGTGGAGGAGCGAAGTGGAAGGACGGACAGGTGAAGAGTGAGGAGGAGCCCGAGGGGAGAGGGCAGGTAGGCGAGCCCTGCTGATGCGACGGTGGACAGAGGTGAGTGATGCTGGGGAAAGACAGACAGGGTTAACCACATGGAAACTGAGAGCGGGGAAGCAGAGATTTGTGAGATTCGAAGGAGCTTGATAATGCAGTGACACCAGGTCAGGAAGGACGACGATCAAGCCGAGACTGTGTGGAGAGCCGGGGTTGATATACTGGCAGAGCTGGAGTGGATTACTGGCAGGTGTAGCAGGCAGAGGAGGCTGCTGATGAGGTGCAGGTGTGGACCGTCAGCTGGGCTCAGGAGTGGAGAGAGAGAGGCAGGCAACACACAGGGGAAAACGGCATGGTCGGAGAAAATGTGAAATAAACAGGACACTCACCGTCTTATGCATCATTTCCTTTCTCTCCAAAATTGTCTGTAGCTTCCCCGGATGTTTTGAATTAAGCTTACATTTTACAGGAAACCCATTTTAACCCACTTATCAGGCTTCCTGTCCCTTAGATGTTTTATCTTTTTCACTCATGAATTTAACAATTGGCTCACAACACATTTAATCTTTAGTATGTTGATTCTTTATGTATCAAACTTTCCTCCATCCTCATCGTAAGGCATTTTTGTTTGGCTCTTCTTTGCCTTTCTCACTTCTATCTGTTGTAATTGCTTCATACTGAGTAAGAAAAGGAAAACCTGAATTTATTCACCCATAATTCTGTGTTTTTGTTGAGTCTTCACCATATTTCGTTTGCACTGTATGATAGGTGAGGAAAAATCCAATCTCTCACCTTTGCTTATTTTAGTCTTTTAAATGTTCCATCTCCCACTCTGTCCAGTTCTTTGCATGTCGTTTATTCCATAAATCACTGCAAATCCAGGTTGTTTACGCTACAATCTTGGTAAAAGCAGTTGACAGCGGCCTTCCTCCTCTTTCTTTTTCTTTTTCCCACTTGCTTTACCCCCCAAAGGGATTAACCAGCAGGGAAAATCTATTTCTGCACAGCTCTATTTAAAGAAGCGGTTAAACAAACCACAGCCCTGCTCAAACCACAAAATGTTCACAACAGCAGAGAAAAAGCTTGTGCCTACACGGCCCTGCTCGAAATGGTCAAAAAAGTGGAGAGTAGCTTCTGAAATAAAGAATTCAATCCAGACATCTTTAAGGGTTTTATTCTTTGCAAAGAGTCACACAGACATTCAGAGTGCATCCGGTGTGCAGAGAGCGAGACTAATGAGGAAACGTGACTTTCTACTTTAAGGTCATTACGTAGCTGTCTCAGGGAGGGAGGAAATAGAAACAAACAGTAGTGAGATGAAGACCGTTAAGTGTCCGGTCAGATAAGAAGCACTCTGACGTTCCCATGTGAACAGCTTCATCTAAAAAAACACCACACAGAGAAACATGGACCTAACAGGACAGCATATAAAGGTAAAACACAATATCACTATTGTTACACATTGTTTCCCTTTACAGAAATAATGACATTTCCACCATACATAGATGCAGAAAAGGCAAAAAATAGTTAAAGTATATTTAAAGTCTTTTTAGGAAATTCACTGTTTAAGTGCATCACATGCTCAGTGGTGAATGCTGTTCTTAACATTTAATATATATTTATTCTATATTATTTATGTTTATTATAATATTTTTATGTTACACAGTATATCATGCTTCAACAAATACTCCTGCTTTCTGCTGTAATGTAAATATTCAAGCTACCAGTGTGCGAGTGGAGTGCACCATTCCTCTAACCTGTTGAAAGCTGCCACCTTTTTCTATAAAAAAACGCCTAAAATTACAAACCCAAAATGAATCAGGAATAACTCCTCAACCATTTGGCCTAGATGCAGAATTCTGGTCTCCTTTGAAAAGTCAGAAGCTAAGGAATATATATCCATTGTGTATTAATATATTTATTTTACTTTTACTGACTACATGGACTTGCAATAAAGAAAAAATCTGATATTTTTATCCTCGCCTGGAAAAAAAGCTATATCTTAATGCAATAAACCATCAAAACCATCCTAAGCAAGCTTTTAATGCAACTGGATATCTTTTAATACACATAGAAAGCAACTGTAACTGTAAATCACATAAAAAAATTAAAATGGAAAAGTTATCATACAACATTATCAAATATGCCAGGCGAATTTCCAGATTTTGGCAATATTTATTGTTAAAATGTTGACTTTTATTGATATCTTTAAAACACTTTTTCTGTCCATACAACCAAGATCCAAATGAAAAAACATTGAAATATTGATAAAAACAGGAGTATTCATCAACATTCCTGTCACTAAAAGCACTCCCAGGCTTTACAGGCCTGTAGATTGAGAACAGAACATCCCACAGTGATGGGGGTGGTATCAATCGATCCGGCTTGAGCAGACCTTTCATTTGATACCCTGCCCTGAGAGCAGGCCGGTGTGACACCAAAATGTGTGACCTATCAGATTCTGTGACCCAAATGGGAAGTTAAGTGCCAGAGGCTTTGTTGACGACGTGAAGCCGTTGTAGCTTGGTTGGGTTTAGGCACCAAAAGTACTTGGTTGGGTTTAGGCACCAAAAGTACTTGGTTGGGTTTAGGCACCAAACGTACTTGGTTGGGTTAAGGCACTAAAAGTACTTGGCTGGGTTTAGGCACTAAAAGTACTTGGTTGGGTTTAGGCACCAAACGTACTTGGTTGGGTTAAGGCACCAAAAGTACTTGGTTGGGTTTAGGCACCGAAAGTACTTGGTTGGGTTTAGGCACCGAAAGTACTTGGTTGGGTTTAGGCACCGAAAGTACTTGGTTGGGTTTAGGCACCAAAAGTACTTGGTTGGGTTTAGGCACCAAAAGTACTTGGTTGGGTTTAGGCACCAAAAGTACTTGGTTGGGTTTAGGCACCAAAAGTACTTGGTTGGGTTTAGGCACCAAAAGTACTTGGTTGGGTTTAGGCACTAAAAGTACTTGGCTGGGTTTAGGCACTAAAAGTACTTGGCTGGGTTTAGGCACTAAAAGTACTTGGCTGGGTTTAGGCACCAAAAGTACTTGGCTGGGTTTAGGCACTAAAAGTACTTGGCTGGGTTTAGGCACCAAAAGTACTTGGTTGGGTTTAGGCACCAAAAGTACTTGGCTGGGTTTAGGCACCAAAAGTACTTGGCTGGGTTTAGGCACTAAAAGTATTTGGTTGGGTTTAGGCACTAAAAGTACTTGGCTGGGTTTAGGCACTAAAAGTACTTGGCTGGGTTTAGGCACTAAAAGTACTTGGCTGGGTTTAGGTACCAAAAGTACTTGGCTGGGTTTAGGCACTAAAAGTACTTGGCTGGGTTTAGGCACTAAAAGTACTTGGCTGGGTTTAGGCACTAAAAGTACTTGGCTGGGTTTAGGCACTAAAAGTACTTGGCTGGGTTTAGGCACTAAAAGTACTTGGCTGGGTTTAGGCACTAAAAGTACTTGGCTGGGTTTAGGCACTAAAAGTACTTGGCTGGGTTTAGGCACCAAAAGTACTTGGCTGGGTTTAGGCACTAAAAGTACTTGGCTGGGTTTAGGCACTAAAAGTACTTGGCTGGGTTTAGGCACCAAAAGTACTTGGTTGGGTTTAGGCACCAAAAGTACTTGGCTGGGTTTAGGCACTAAAAGTACTTGGCTGGGTTTAGGCACTAAAAGTATTTGGTTGGGTTTAGGCACTAAAAGTACTTGGTTGGGTTTAGGCACTAAAAGTACTTGGCTGGGTTTAGGCACCAAAAGTACTTGGTTGGGTTTAGGCACCAAAAGTACTTGGCTGGGTTTAGGCACTAAAAGTACTTGGCTGGGTTTAGGCACTAAAAGTACTTGGTTGGGTTTAGGCACTAAAAGTACTTGGCTGGGTTTAGGCACTAAAAGTACTTGGCTGGGTTTAGGCACCAAAAGTACTTGGCTGGGTTTAGGCACTAAAAGTACTTGGCTGGGTTTAGGCACTAAAAGTATTTGGTTGGGTTTAGGCACTAAAAGTACTTGGTTGGGTTTAGGCACTAAAAGTACTTGGCTGGGTTTAGGCACCAAAAGTACTTGGTTGGGTTTAGGCACCAAAAGTACTTGGCTGGGTTTAGGCACTAAAAGTACTTGGTTGGGTTTAGGCACTAAAAGTACTTGGCTGGGTTTAGGCACTAAAAGTACTTGGCTGGGTTTAGGCACCAAAAGTACTTGGCTGGGTTTAGGCACTAAAAGTACTTGGAACCATCCCTTAGTCACGCTATAAGGCTTAGACTCCAGCGGGACTTCCCACGATGCACTGAGCTTCTCTCTCCTCCTCTCGCTCTCTCTCTGTAGGCATTACAATCTCACAAATCCAAATGTTACTAACTCAACCTGTTCCCTCACACGTACTTCTGGGCTTCCTCGTCTCTCTGCTCTCTCCTTCTGTCACTCTCTGCAGGTGTTTCTGGCTTTGTGTTAGTAACACCCGTTGTACCAATTATTACCATCACTTCCATTACTATTATCTAACATCTCTGGTGAACCTGCACCGTGCCGCCGTGTGTTCTCGTTCTTCCTGAATCCCCAGGTTTAGTTCAGATTCTGGGGACAGTAAGCAGACCTGATCCCAGACCATATGAGGGGTCTGAACGAAGATGAGATGACAAATAAATCCCTAAGTGAGACTAATTACCGACAGAATAATATCAGTGCAAATTGTGCATGGGTATCTCTCCTTTAGCAACAGGTTGGTTTGAGCTGCGGCCCCTGCGTTTCCCCATTGTGCAGTTACAGATCAATAAACAGACAACAGCAACAACAATCACAGAAAGCCCACCAGCAACCGGCGCACCAATTTCCCATGCACCAAACTCCCCATCGTCTCCAGCTGTGTGACCTGCAGAGCAGAAACAGTCAATCAGCAGGTGAACAGAATATCAGACATTATCTACTGCACTTTGATCACATGACTCGTAGCAGCTGTTTCCTCTAAAGTCTCATCAGCAACATCTTTCTAAAACACAAACATCTGATCTGTGATGTTTCTCAGCTCAACTACCAGGAAGCAGCTTCACCTGAGAGACTCTGGCTGTATTCGGAACCGCCTACTTTACTAGCAGTGCAGTACTAGTGTTGTAGTCAAGACCGCCTATATTGAGACCAAGTCAAGACCAAGACTTTTAGGGGCTGAGACCAAGACCGAGGGAGGACGAGGCTGAGTCAAGACCAAGACCAGTTCCCCACGTTACATGACACATAATAAAATGTGGAACGAGATAATAGGTACTTCTGAGATTGATCTGAAAGCTGAAACCAGCGTCTTTATTCAACACTCCTTTTCCGCGCTTACCATCGCGGGGAGGGGTGACAGTTGTTAACGGTAACAACACATTGTTAATTAGGGTTATTGGTTGCATTTGAACCAATACGTTTTGCAGCCAATCAAAGTTAGGATGTTAAAAAACAATTTATTGATGTTCCCAAAATTATGGTCTTAACTGGTCTTGAAATAAAATCCCGAATCGTCAATGTCAGACAAGACCGAGTACAAATGCGGTTTTGAGGCGCGAAATCAACTGTGTAGATTTCAAATATCGGTAATTTTGTTGGCGAACAGAATATGCGCTTGAACATTTTCAGAGTTGAGAAGCTCTGCAAATGCGGTGGGGAAGCTGACGAGCCAGCTCCTGGAGGCCTCTGGTCCCAATAAACCGCTGCAACCAACGCAGCAGACGAGTCCAGCGACAACCTGTGAGTAAAGACCCACAGCTGTGAGACACTTAAAATGTTCGTACCGCCGTTATTCTATTTTTACGTCCTGAGTAAAGTTTTAACGATTTTAACAGGCTTGTGTAACTTAGAAGCCTTTTGTGTGTTAGTTTGAAAGCCGACAGTTGTTGCTTTATTATTATCATTATTCTAAATAGACATTAGTGTCATGTTACAGTTACAGCTTTTTATTTGCTTTTATTTTATATTATTCCTATTTATTCTGCTACAGAATAAAGGCTGCAGCCTTGTTCTTCTTACAGTTTCATATTACATACTACATACTGCATACAGTATATATACTGCATACTGTGGTCGCCAGTAGTTTTTTAGCAGACGGTTCTGAATACAGCCAAACAGACACGCTGAGCTCTACACACTCACTTTTCACTGTCAGCCTTATTGTGTTGATGAGTTCAGGTGCGTGTCCCACTCTTATCCGACACTCATATGTTCCAGCATCGTTGACATTGACGTTCATCAGAATCACAGAAGCGTCTCCGTACTTCATCTCTGGATCTCTCAACACCACTCGACCACGAAAAGATGGGTGCTGGTAGTGTCCATATGAGTGGCTGTGTCTGAAGTAGAAGACATAATCACCTGACTCCAGGTCAGTTCTGCTCCACACTATCAGGTGAATGGAATCATATCTGGGACCCTGACAACGAAGAGTGACGTCATCTCCGGGCGTCGCTGTTACCTTCTCTGAAAGAAAAACAGAAAACGGTGCAGAGAAAAGCAAAAGTCAGTTTTAACACTGAATGCTCAAACAGCTCCACAAGTCAAGATGCTTTGTAACTCTCCAGTCTGTTGAAATGGATTTGACCAGCCATCAAAGCATTCACCCACAAGAAACATCACTCAACTTCCGTAGCCAGACAAAACAGCTAGGGGCTCGTGCAGACTACACATCTTTCAGCGGCCGATGGCCGTGCTGTTCATACTACACAACTTGCCGTCGTGTGACGGGAGTCTTGACGTCGTTGAGGCGTTCACACTACATGACTGATCGGTGACAGGGGGTCACACGGTACCCGATCTGACAACGACTCTGTCACCCGACACTGGTCTCCAAACCACGTTTTGTCAGGAAAACACATGTGAAATGGGAAATGAGCGATCCTGCACGAAACAGCAGCCATTTGTCATTATAAAGATAGAAATTATAAAGACAAAGAAAATGAATGGAAGAATGGATTAATTACGAGTTTACTTACTAGTTTCTACAGTAACTAGGTTACTATTTCCAAACAGTAATCATTTTACAGTTAGTCCACTAATCCGAGTAACACTGTGTTACGCAACTTATTATAATCCTCCTGACGAGAGGCCTTATGATGTTTAAGTCTGCTGCTAGCTAAAAAGATACAGGATGAATGGAGAACGACAGAGAGAGGCGTTCTTTCTACAGCTGTAGGTATTGTTGTTGTGACACAGTCTCAGACTCACAGGCTCCATGTCGAAGTGTCCTTGGGCAAGATACTGAACCCCGACTTGCCCCCGGTGGCTGTTCCACCAGTGTACGATTGTGTGTGAGTGTTTCTGTTTCAGCACTAAGGCTCAGTGTGTGAATGTGAGTGAACGGTGAATGCAGTGTAGTGTGAAAGCGTTTTGAGTGACTAGAAAGGCGGAATACAAATACAGAGCATTTACATTCACAGATGCCTACACTCCCCTGCGCTCTGTCCCTTATTTCCATTTCACAGAGTTGGCAACCCTACCGAACACACATGTTCGGGGTTTGGGTCTTGAAAGTGACGGCTTTTCAATCAGTTGCTTTATCCACTCATAACCTTCAGAGTTAAACACTGTTATAAGTTTAGTTTGGGGTTATGTTTGTATGTTTTCCCTGTGTGTTTCTGTTTTTTGCCATTGTTTCATGTGTCTTTGTATTTGCCTCTGTTTCTCTTGTTCCTTCTCCTTTGTTATTTATGTCTTGTCTATTGTTGTATTATCGTGTGCTTTTATTTTGTCATCGTCAGTGTCCGGTGTTCTTGTCTAGCTTTGTTCTTGTTCTGTTAGCTTATTTCAGTCTTGTTCATTCAATATTTAGTTTATAACCTCTACCTGTTTTTTAAACTTTTGTTAATGGAGCTGTCTGCTTGTATTTTTGATTTTTTCTTTACTTTTGTTGGTTCCGTTTTGGTTTCATGGTCCGTCTCGCCTTCCTGTTTCACTCTGCCCTGTTTCACTGTGTCTGTCTATGTGCCTAATTAGTTCCTCGTGACTTTCACCTGTGCACTCCCTCACTGATAGTTCAGCTCAGTTTTGTCTATGTTGCGTCCTTGTGGTCTGTGAACAGTGTTTTGCTTATTCCCTGTTCCGTGGATTTATTCCTTCATGTTTGGATTTCTCTGCCTGTGCTTTGGATTTCTTTTTGAAATGCCTTTGCTTGCACGTAAGCCTGTTCTGTTGCCTTAATAAATCACTGGTTTGAACTTCATTCTCCTCGCCATTGTCTGCATTTGGGCCCACGCTTTAGTTTCCTGCCGCTTCAATCAGCCTAACCATGGCAACCACAGCATGCATCCATTTTTTCTATCTTTTCACTGCAGCCCTGCATCGCGATGCCATGTTAAGTATTTACTACTTTAATAATAAACAATGGGAGAAAACCTTTTGTCGTCCTGTGACTGTTTACCCAGTTCCTCAAACTGCAACCTGCAAGGACATATCCATAAACTGGAAGAGGAAACTGTCACATAAACAAGCCGAGACCACAATATGCCACCAGCCCCACATGTATAAATGTTCTAAGGGTGTATAGACTTGAGCGCAGGTTACAGAGCAATAGTTACTAAAAGTTGTGTGGTTTGTTTTCTAACACTGTTATGTAACGTTATTATGTCTTCTACTCTTCACAGCAGACTTGGTCCAGAGGATATATAGTCAATCAGCAGCTAGTTATTTAGCAGCTACAAGGCCGATGCAAAACATTGAGACTGAACTTGCCTCTGCTTTCACAACAAACTCGCTGGACTCCATCATACCAGTGTTGGTCTTATTTTTCAAGCTTGCAGGAATGGTTTTGGACTCTTACGTTGACATGGTGGCTGAATGAGCTCAGTCTGTACAAGAAACAGAAATGATTTGTTTGCGACTATGGGTCTCTTTGTTGTAGGTCTTTGGTTTTTGGATTTGCTTATTTGTCACATTACAACTCAGCCACATGGCTGTGGAGCATAAATGAATGATTCATTCACCACTCCCATGAATCTGAATCTTTTGTTCATTTGGCTGACTTCATGCCAGTCCTGGGGAATGAGAAGCAAGTCGGGTTGTCAAGTAAGTTGTCACTCAACTGACAATAATTATGTCCTTCATGCTAGTGTAAGTGCTATCCATGCCATGAAGAGGAAACTACGCACCTTTCATAAAACAATCAAACAAGACATGAAGGAAGAGCTCAGGAACTTTAAAGAAGAGGGTAAACAGAAGCTGTGAGATCAGAGTAGAGCTGAAAAACAGAGGCCAGGATTGACGAAGTGGAGAAACGAGTGGAGGAGGTCGAAGAGTGAAATGCTGATACAAAGTATGTGATTCTCCTGAGTTTGCAGGAACAAGGATGCATTCAGAGTAAGCTAACAGATGCACGTAGGCACAGAAACAATGTCCACATTTTTGGAATCCCTGAGGGCAGGCCGCCATCACAGGGGGGGTCAAAGGGTACAGATGACCCCGTCCCAAGTCCTAGGGGGGGCACAAGCAAAGGTCTATGGTCAGTCCTTAAATGGGATCAAGTTAGACACTTTACTTACTGTCTTTTAACAATAACAAAACTTTTTAGATGTATTTATATGATAAATAAATGTATTATTATCATTAAAACATATTTCAAACTTGTTATTGTGGAAATGGAAAGGGTCGAAACATCTGACAATTTTGTACATGATTTGACCAATACTTAATTGATGTAGTCCTCAAGACTGAATTTGATAGATTGAGTATGTGTAATTGTTCACCTGTAATGACCTTTTGTGCTTTATAGTCATACTGAGTAGTTGAATATGTAAGCGTAGCCTGGATGAGTCTATAACAGTGAATTTGGAAAAGGCTGTTAGGGACTCCATCTGTGTCACTAGAAGGCTAATGGCGAAGACCTTCTTTAAAGTTTCTAAACTAAGGGCGGGTTGGTCGAGGTGGTGCTGGATTGGGTGTCGATGATGGGCCCAGTTTAGAAAATGTTGTCCACCTGTCCAAAATTCCTAACGGCGGGCCTGTCTGAGGGGAAGGAAGGGGATAACGGATATGTGGAGAAATTTATCAAGTGTCATCTGCAAGTACAATGCTGCACCACATCACTTGGACCAAAACTCCCACCACAAGCCTCCCTGAGCTCCTTGAACTCCGCCTTCCTTGTTTACAGAACCAAGAATCTGGTGGCGCTCGCTGCATGGAGAAAGACAGAGGTTATGGAGGTTGCTGCAATACAATGCACCATACATGTATTACAATAAGGCATTCATTGTGAATCGCTAGTGGATCCACACGCAGGACTATGGAGACAGTGTTTTAGAACGTTTTATCCAGATGCAGCCAGGCTTCACAGAAACTGTAGGCAGATGTCCGAACAAAGGGAACTAAATAATCCAAGATAAATAATTATCCTAGAATGTGTCCAATAATAACCAACACGGAGACGTGTCAGGACACACAGCTAGACAGTGAACACTAGACTCAGACAACCTCAAAATAAACCACGACAATAAAACTGAGAATAAGGAATTAATGAACCAGAACACAAAGACAGGGCGTGAGAAATAAATTAATACACAGAGAAGAGTCTGAGCTGTACTTAAACTGGAAACACTGACCATAATGCTCTCTCAGAGCTGTGTGTACGGAGTTATTTCGAAATGTGAGGACACAAACTGACCCAGCAGGAAAATATCTCAGAGAAATGGAGACGGACTGAATTGCAACAGCTCCTAAATTTGACTCCCTGACTCGTCTGTCTGTGCTATTAGTCTTATGTGTGCGTTCTGAGTCCGCCCTGAATTTTATAGCAAATTTAACAACATTTAAAAAAGTGCACGGAGAGACAAGAAGGAGCCACTTTCCATGCAGACAATCACAGACTCAAGCAGCAGCAAAGAAAGGAGTGAGTCCTCTTTTAAAAGTCCCTCCCTCCTTCCACTTCCAGCTCCTCCCATCGATGCCCACACTTCAAGAAAGTTTTGTGGTTCCTGAAGGCCTCAATAAGGACCGTCTAGGTTTTTGTGATGAGTGATCAGTCTTTCAAAAAGCTGTGCCTGTGTTTTAAAAAGTTGGATAATAGTCTATTCAAGGCTCATGTCAAGCGTCCAGATACAAAGTTTTTCACTTCCATAGTCTGGTTTCATCACAATAGCACATGAGGAGAAGGAGCGTGCGTGTGCAGTCTAAATGTTATGAATTCCTTGTTAATAAACTCGGTTTAACATTTTTCATTGTGCTCCTAAATTTCTTTGCGTGTGCTTCATAGGGAACAAGTTTGCACAGAGCCCTGCCTTTAAAACGCCAAAGTCACACAAGAATAAACTGGCAGACAGAAGCAGTGGACCAGCGACTCTTCTGCTGCACAGTACAATTACTGTTTTTTCTGACAGGACTTATAACAACCTCAGTCCACATCTGCAGGCAGAGCTGCAGGCACACGCTTCTTCATATACAGTACAGCTAAACAGCATGAGACCAAGGGGAGGGAATCAGCAGAGCCCCCACGATACCATATTATCACAATATTTATGTTGCAATTTGGTTTTATTGCGATTTTAAATATAGCGAGATATATTGCAATATATTACCTTTTTTCCAACAATTAGGTCCCTAAAGTCAAACTTTAGGTCAAACATCTGTTGATCTAAATAGATACATTTCTCTGTTTGTTCATGTCACTTTTTCAGTCCTCTATACGGTCCTGTTAAGTTTTCTAGTGGACTAAAAAAGCAAAAGATTTTATTATTCTAGTACCAGAAAGTTAAATCTCCCTTCTGCAATTTATATAATAAAATATATCTATAAGTATATCTATACTTGGCGTCTGTGTAGCGATACAGTATCGCCATGGCAAATATCTCCATACTATGCTGTTTCGATTTTCCCCACCCCCTAATGAGACCTAAAATTAACAGAGACGAACAACCACTCACACCTAGGGACAATTTAGGGTCAGTAATGAACCTAGCCTGCATGTCTTTGGATGGTGGGAGGAAGCCGGAGCACCCGGAGAGAACCCACGCAGACACGGGGAGAACATGCAAACTCCACACAGAAAGGCCGGGGCAACCGGGGTTTGAACCCACGACCTTCTTGAACCCACGACCTTCTGCACCACCGTGCCGCCCAACTTAGGCATGTCGGCAGTAAATAAACGTCTAGTAATAAAAGCAAAATAATCAAAATAAAAAGATCAGAATCAGTCACTGATCTTCTGGTAAAATAATATCTGGTCACCAGGGCTGTGTGATGTGACTAAAATCTCATATCCTAATAAATGTTCAGATATAAAGCATTGTTTATAAATTCAATATATCACGATGGTAATTTCCAACGCTAACTCCTGATGCTTCTTTTCATAATAAAGTTGGGGTAACTTAAACGATTCAGGAGGAATCCAACACCAAGAGAGTGAACTAAATAACATAACACGTCTCGATGACCTTGCAAGTGAGCTGAATGTCTGTGGGCAAGTGATTAAATGTTCTCTGACACACACACCATGACTGAAACAGCTGGAGTAGTGTCGCGTGGCTCAACAGACTTCCCTGTTTTGAACGAGCAACTTGAATTCAACAAACGTCTACCGAATATCCAACTTAAAACTAACTTCACTGCGGTGCACTTTTCTATCCTCAAACAATATATATTGTCATATCACACAGCTCTTCTGGTCACTAAGCAGTTGTTTAACTGGTGTGTTTAAAGTCAGTAAACATTAACTGACCAAAACAAATGGAGGGGCAGCCACTATCTCACACAAAACACAGACTAGTCCTTTAAATCAAAATTCCAATGCTCACAATAGTCGATTCATTGAGAAACTCTAATAACTCGATTATAAACAAAAGCTGACTCTTTCCATCGATGCTTTGTTTAAGCCATATAACTAGATCGGCGCAGGGACGATTATTACTGTCACACAACAAACTCACTCTGTGGACAAGTGATTACAAAGGAAGAGTGAGAGAGAACAGCGAGGGACGAAGAAATGACAGACCAGAGAGAAACAAAGTGTCCAAAGCGAGGGATCATTTCAAGCTAAAAGCCGACAACAGCTCTGAACACTGTGTCTCCTGTGAAACAGAACCATTGTTCTCAGACCGGGCAGTCAGCTGGGGGACAAGCAAACGTGAAGCGATGACTTGACAGAAACATACAGAATGAATCAGTACAACCCGACAGATTTCTGACAAAAACATCCATTTCGCTTTAAAATTCATAATTTATATGGGATATTAGACAAAAAACATACATTTGTGCAATCTGGTTTATTGGTTTACATTACACCAGTCAGTGCTAAAGGCAAAACAAGAAAGATTCAAGATCGAGGTGCAAAACTGAAAACAGCCCACTGAATGTCTTAGAGAGAAAAAACCTGACTGTAAATCAACCAACCACCGAGCCAAGATGGCCACAGCATAACTGATAATAAGAGAGGTATTAAAGAGAGAAGAGCCACTCTATTCAGTGCTGACACAAACGCACCACATGGGGGAAAAATGTCACGAGACCGGAGAAAGATAATCACACCAAAAAGTTTAATGTCATAAGAAAAATAGTAAATCTTCTCTAAATTTCAGAAAAGGATGGACTCGTGGGAAACTCCCTGAGACGTGCAGGCCGTCTGCAGAAGTGTGGAGCGTTTTGTGATGAGAGAAATTGAAGAAAATCTGGCACAGCTGTCTAAATCATGACAAAGTGAACCACATGACACTTCAGAGGAACGGCAGGCACGGCTGTCATCTACACAGGAAGCCACTGCTGACGCCCGTTCATAAAAAAAACAAGGCCAACGATTATGATCCAAAACATACAACTGAGGACACTTATTTATTTCTGAGGAAGAACAACAGTGTGACAATGATTCACACACAGCCTCAACTCAACAGAACACTTTCACATTTCTGAAAAAACAAGTTCAGCGTCATTCAGGATCTGAAAGGCAGACAGATGAAGCTGTGTGTCGTCCACTTGTCCATTCAATGTCTAGAAGACTTGGGCCTGTTATTAAAGGCCCATTTATACTCCTACATTGGGTCTACGTGCGTATCTACGCCGTAGGCTACGCACGCAGCCATGCATTTATACTTGTGCGTAGGTGTGTCCGTCATTCTGAGATTACACCCCCAAACGCTAGCTGGCAGTAGCGCTGCAGCGGCCAAGCAGGGTAACTTCGGTTTAGCCCTCTGCTAACGCAAATGGGGGAAAAACTGTATACCTGCGGCCGCTGTAGCCTTTTCATATGTTACCGAGCGAATGGATCACATTCTGATAGCGAAACGAGTCATTTCGCTCGGGTTGCGACGGTCAAATATATTGATTCACTGTGTTACAGCCGCCGTTTTGACCGCTAGTAAAAGTTACTTCAAAGCGCTGGGTACTTCCGGTCGGCTCAGCGGCGTGGCGAGGCTACCCAGCCGACCAATCACAGAGCTTACGGTCTGCGTTGACTTAACGTGTAGTTACATTTTTAAGGTGGTGCACGTCAGGCAACGGCTTAGCCTCTGCGTAGCCCCGTAACCGTCACCTATGCCGTTGATTCGATGCAGAAGTATAAGAGTCATGGAAGCCGTACAAAATATCAGCGATTGTAGAACTTGTTGTTGGGTGCAATCATTTTTGCAACACCTCATTTGATTAAAATGTCTATGAGTTAGTGTTATAATTATATATTTTCCATATTTCAAGTAATCAATGTAGTTTTTATTATTTGCAGGTTACGTGTAAGTCAGTCTATTATTTTTACTATATTGAAACAAACAAGTTGTGTATCAGAGGCGACTGTTGCTGGGCAGAGGCCCACAAGTAAGAAACATCCAGGGGAATTCCTTCTCTCTCCTGCCGCCAGTGAGTCTGAGGATAATAAGGACATGTTGAGGTCAGACAAGAGATGCCACGTGCAGAGGCAGTGATGTGAGCAGATGCTCTTAGCTGCGATAGGGAAATCTGCCGTAGCACCCAGCACGACGGACCCCCTACAACCCTGAGGCGAGGACCCAAGGAATGGCAAGAAAATATCCCCCACACCGAGGCGTAGAGCTGATGGCTCATTGCAGAGGGGGTGAGGTTTTCGGCCCTTATACAGCTGGCATATTTTGTTACAATTTAACGAAAAGCAGCGAGAGAAAACAGACAGCTCTCATCTGCTCTCACACCTGAGGTTCGGTCATCTTGCCTGGATACGCCTAAAGGTGGACAGTTTTTGGCTTCATCCTGCACCATCAGTTTCAGTCTACGCAGCACATTAATGCCTCTGATGTGGATTTATGTTCTTTGGTGTCACAAAGATTATAATTAGCCTTTTAGATTAGATTTAGACTTAGACTGCGGTAGCGTACAGATTCGGAGTTATTACCGTAGGATGGCTGTCACACAGTTTTAATTGACTTAAAGAACTGACAAAGTCAGCTAACGGGCGTCCACCTGCTGCAGCAGCGGAGAGAGACAGATAATCAGCTGTTTCTGCTCACCTCCCCTGCTGATTCCCAAAGGCATTCCCACATCCCGTGTTAGCTTTGGTCTCCTAAACGTGATGTCTGGAGGAAGGCAAGTATTCTGATCACAGTTATTCATCATACACCATGATGACTGACTTTGCTTTACAGGAGTTCGGCTGCACTTTACACACTGCGGTGGGTAGTGTTACTGATGGTTTAGGGATCATGGGCACATGGGGTGGGGCTGTTCACTGCCTGCAGCCTCTCTGCTGTCAGCTGTGCACATTCTGAGCCTCACCCTCGTGAAAACATGAGGGCAGCTCGCATGGATATAAATAGCCTTTTGTTTTTGGGCTATTTTGCAGAATCTCTGAAATAAAGCAAAGTGCCCTGCACATTAATCTAGCAAATTTAAGATACATAAATGAAAACATTAATAAAAATTACCTAGAACATTGAAAAATAGCATTTGTTACCTGTCCCTGCTCCCTAAAACTAAACTCTACCATCAATCATCATGATTTAAAAAAGTTCAGAAACCCTGGGGGTTTTTTTGCATTAATGAGTGATTCCACATCCCATCCAACATGGTACTTGCTAATTCTAGGTTACTCAAATACAGCCTCTTCAGCTCCTGAGGAGCGTGTCCTGAGGGGAACTTTGAGGTTTTTATGGGCTGTATTTTAAATCCAGAGTGAAGAAACAAGTATGTCAAAGTGTGAGGCGGGTCTGAGCTCAGTGAATGGAAGCGAAACTATACTATATTACTTACTTACTTTATTTGGTATAAATATTTTTGCCCAGTGTGTTTGAAAATTTCTTCAAATAATCATTTATCTTATTGTTTAATAAATTACATGATGATTGGTCTCGAGGTTACCCTGCACGTGGACTACACACCACATCTGTGCTCAGTGTCAATAATGAGAAGCAGGATATTATTTCACACCACTTGATAAAATATATTTAGGTTTCATCCTGATTTGTTTCACTGTGGTTGCAGCTGAAATTAAGTTATTTACGTTCATATGGGGAGCACTGTAGCCTCTGTTATTGTAAAGAGGAGATCTTAATTAATTAACGGGACAGTTTCTTAGATGTAGCCCATCTGCAGGCTATAACTGAATTCTCCTTTCCTTTCACAAGTTTAATGAGCCTTGCAAAGTGAAGTTTCTCTCATAAATCTGACTATACTGTCAGAGAATAGTAAAGTTTTTTACTTGTAAATTAATCTTGAAAAAGAAATGTTAAATTCCCTTGTTTTCTATTACAATGGACCTTATGTGCATCTTCATTACTACAAATTTAACCAATGTGATGCCACAAACCTCCCTGGCTTTGTCAGCCACCACGGTGTCACATTTGGCCGTTAACATGTCTTTAAGTTCCTTAAGTGGGAAAATGGCTAAAGTACCAAACAGACCAAAAAGTCATTTGCAGGGAGGTTTTGAAGCTTGTTGATTTCTTCAGCTGATTGACGATGAGGCAAACTTATATAAGGTTATTGTTTTGTTTCTCACTCAGCAAACTAAAAAAGTAGACGGTGACCAAAAAAAATCACTTCTGTCCTGTTGGTTGAAAAAATCCTGGAAGGAGTCTTGTTTTTCAGAAAATAGTGTTTAGTCATAATGCAAATTTATGTATTTAAAAACTGACAGATGATTCTCGTCCCAGCCCTGTGATTAATGGTGAGATTGACTCCCATCCCTGCCGGAATCCCACAGGAGTGACCCGCAGACTGAAATTACACATTAGCAAGAAATGTGGGCTGTTACTCATTGTAGACTCATTAGAGTTTGGATTTTTCATTAGTTTTTAATTTGTTTACATTTTATTTTGCCTTTTTATTCAGTTTAGTTTAAACTAGTTTTTTAATGTAGGTTTGCTGGACTCATTATCTGCTGCCCAACCCACCCCAAACAAAATGAAACTGCATCACATCCTGACACACCATCAACGTGCATTCGCGAAAAAAACTCTGCACGGCCGAACACGCGCGCGCTCCATCTCCAGTGAAGTTAACACGGACTCAACTCAACATCTTATCACCATCGTACCGTTTATCTCCAGTGTAGGCGGTCAGAGTTTGTCAAACCGGAGTTATTTATGAGCAGGCTGGTCACCGTGACCCAGGTCACCGCTTTTAAAATAAACAGGAGAAATCCGGTAGAATCACATCCCTGGTTAGTGATATCGAAACTAAATTCCATGACTTTTATAAAACTTTTTTCTTAAAACAAGCAAACAAACAAAAAAAACCTTTCCAGGCCTGGTAAAACGATATTGTCAAATTCCATGACTTTTCCAGGTTTTTCATGACCATGGCTTCAGACTCAGAGATGCTTTGGGAAAAGTAGCTCGCGGGGAAGCTCCCGCACTACTTGATCAGTATAAAAACAGCTCTACAGAAAAGCTCATTCAGAAAACAGCGACGCAACAACCAGCGGCTGAGAAATGTTTATGTTAGCTAAACTAATTACGGCGCATTACTGCGCACGAGCTGCCCTCTTCCTCTGAGCAGGTTCTTATAACAGCAACTTTCACTTTGATAGAGGGAGCAGACCAACAGTCACATCGATCTCCTCTAATCAAATTAGGGTAAACATCTCTCGCACACACACACCGCTCACCTTCTGCAGCCCGTGAGATCACCCACACAGATATAAAGAAAGCCAGAAGTGGATCAGATATCCGCGGAGCCATGAGCGCAACGAACTTGTCAAAGAGGCCAACTTTTTGTACACAGCTCCTAGAGGGAGGAGGAGGAGGAAATAGGAGGTCTCTCTCTCTGGTCTCGTGTCTCCCCCTCCCCAAAAAAAAGTCCAATAAAAAAACAACTGTTGCCGCTGCAGAGAGCAGCGTTGTAAGAGACACGGAACGGGATTTTCAAAATAAAAATTCATTATAAACAAAGGTGCTCTGTTCTCTTCATTCCTGTCGGCAGAGGGAGAAAAGTTTCATGGGCGTCGAGGGGTGTTTTTCATGTAGATACGTTGTTTAGTTGTGTAGTTTGAGAAAGTATTATTACAGTACTTATTTAAAAAACGCAGTGTGTCTTAAAAATAATGATCAGATCATTGGCAAAACCCGTTTATACTTATACTTAAAACCTCCGGATCAGCCCTTTTTAAATTGTCATTCATTTCAGAACAAGATTTGAATAGATTTATTTTTTATTTAAATCTATTAGGATCAACAGTAGTATTAACATTTTGTGTCAGTGTAAGCGTAAGATATATAATACTCATACAGTACAGAGTGAAGGGATTTGGCACCGGACGTTTGTGGTGTGGTGTGAAATGTTAATGTGAAAGATTAATGCTGCTCTGTGATGTGTAGGAACCAAGAAAACGTTTATTTTTTTAATTTAAATTTTCAATTAGGCGTGTAATCAATCAAAATCCAAATAAATAAAGTTATCAACATAGTTATCAATAAACTGAAGGATTTTGGATATTCTACTCGACTTTATGATGCACGTGTTTCTCCTATATTGAACTATGCTGCAGGGGTGTGGGGCTTGAGAGAATCCAAAACGGTAGATACCATACAGAATAGAGCCATACAATGTTTCCTGGGGGTTCATAAATTTGCTCCGATCCTGGGAGACATGGGCTGGGTACCAGGAGCTGTACAGAGAAAATGTGAAATGACTGTGGAACCGTCTAATCAGAAGCAGGGACAGAGTGAATAAGAGAGCATTTAGGTGGAGTAAAGCTCACAGGTCCCCATGAAAGGAGATCCACTCTATTTTTGAGGAGGTGGATATGTTGTATATCTCCAGGAATGATTTAAGTTGTGATATTAACTCAATTAAATACAAGTTTTTATTGAAATTTGAAGAAAAATGCTTTGAAAATGTTTTATTCAAGCCCAAATTAAGGACGTATATGCATATCAAACAGAACTTTAGTCCAGAATTATATGCTACATCTCATTTAAGTCAGAGATCCTTGGTTGCACAGCTGAGATTTTGCCTCTGATCCTTTGAGGTTGGTCGATTGAAAAATATTCCACAGGAAAACAGATTGTGCTATGTGACCTTGGTGAAGTGGAAAGTGAACCTCATTTCCTTTCGTATTGTACACATTGTGATGATCTAAGAGAATCTTTGTTCCCGAAAGTTACATGACAACTCCCTGAAATATTTTGGCATGCTGATGATCAAAAATTAGCATGATTGTTCTATGATGTATTTAAGTTTACAAACTTTGTATCAAAGACTTGGAAAAGAAGGCAAGCTAGTTTGTTTAACTACATTTAATTTTGTCCTGTGTGGGATTATGGGCTATAAATAAATAAATACAAACATATCGGTGTATGAATATATATGTACTATTATTATTATTATTATTATTATTATTATTTGGTTAGCAATGTACATGACATACTCTGGACCTGGCTATCTTGTATATTAGGTTTTCTTTTCTTTTTGTATATTAATGTTGCTGTCTTGTAAGCCCATGCGGGCTGGGAGTTTTCATTCATTCAGTTATTCATAAATCAGAGCCACAATGTGATATATGAAATCATGATCACAATATTGCTGCTGTGGATAAACAAGCAACACACACACACCTCTGTCTATATGAATTTGTTTGTGTCACTCTTACACCTGCCTTGTCCACCATCATCCTTCCCATTAATGTTTCTTTATTTCCCCCACTGTTTTGAATCTGACATCTTATTTTTTCTACCTGCAGCTCTTGGCGTGCAGCAGTCTCTGCAAACATCTCCCTCTTATTGGCTGCAGATCTACAGCAGGTCAGCCAGATGGACCCACCTGCGAACACTGTCAGAGGCATGTTTTCACGACCACATAACGTTTGTTTAATCAGCCAGTGTTTCGCCTGCTGTTTTGTTGTTGTTGTAATATCTCTATTTTCCCACCATGTTTTAGAGCTAAAGCTGGGGGCGCTGCAATTGTCATGGGTTGCAGTATGTGTGAGCAAGGCAGAGTTCAGTGTTTATTATAGCAAAGCGAGCACACTTACAGGCAGTGGCTGAGTCCAGAACAAAAAACAAAAGGAGCACAGAGTACATAGATCCAAACGCAGGCAGATACACAGGGTAGGATCGCAAGACAGCTTCACGCAACAACCACAATAATCCAACACCGACTGAACAGAAGACAGGCATTAAGTAATAGGGCTAATGAGCAGAAAAACATCAATAATCAGACACAGACAACTTCAAAATGAACCAGGAAGTAAAGAACCTGGACAAAAGCAAAATGAAGTGGAGACTAATAGACAGAACAGACTAAAAGGTCATCATACAGATACAAACGTAACAGGGGAAAACAGACTGAACAAGGATCAGACAGAACACAGAGCAGACATGGTCAAAACAACAACAAGACCAGGAGTAAACACTGAGGCAAAGCACAGGACAAGGAACCAAGACGCAGGACCACGAAGTAAGACAAGAAAACAGAAAAGACAAAATCTTTGCAAGAATAAACAAAGCAAAACAGTAGAACACAAGACGTGGAACCAAAAAAAGCCAGAATCCTTACATCATAACAACAATCTCAAAACAAGACACTTATCATGATACTATGAGTGACGGTCGTGTCCTACATCAAGTTTACCAAAAAAGCTATTCTTTATTATTCTGTGTGTCAGAGAAGGAAAAGCCTTCAGGTTTGGACAACTTAAGACTTTTAAGTTTCTAATCCCAGAGGTATTAAATAGAAGCAAAGAAAATACACTTCAGCTTTTTAACTTAAAATTGTGTTTTCTGCTCTGTAAAGCTCTGACAGATGTCCACACGTCCGCTATTTTTAGGAAACCAAGATACCATGCCTGCATCACCAGAATGCAGTTGTCAAGCTGACACCTCTCTGAGTGTCGAGAATGAGAAGAAGACATAGGTAGAGCTTAAGTGCTGCAGGTGGGAGCACAGGGACACAGGACCTCTGTTGCTGTGATGAGCACATGGCGTCAGGTTTTAACTGCGTAACAGAGGAGGAGGGAGACACAGACGGCCCGTCACGATTTCCATCCGACCATGAAGGGGGAAAGCTGGAAGCAGAGTCAGAGGCTCGTGGTACATCTGGCTACAATGAGTTGTTGTGTCAGTGTGACTGTGTTAACTAAAAAGGCACATCCTATCTAAAATAATAGACTGTGGTTCTCAGGTGCCTCTGAGCTACTCCTGCGTGGCCATGATGAAAGTGAAAGTTTTGGGTTTTCTTATTTCAATTGATTAAAAATGTAATTTATTCATTTAATAACTGGTTTGATACCTTAGTACGTTTGCTTTGTTTGTAGTATACTCCTCATTTCTAATCTCCTTCAAATTAAAAGCCTGCAGTTGTCTCCTTCTGTCTCCTGTCACTGTGACCGTTTGGACTGAAGCTTTAGATCTGAAGCAGCAGCTGCAGAAATCAGCTCTACGATCTTTGTTCATCACACTGGAGATGTTATTATGTGGACTGCATGAAGGTGAGGCTACTGTCGTTAGAACATTTGTCAGCCATCTTTACGGGTGTGTCTTTTCCCAGAGGAACCTGAATGTGACTGTGAGATGTTTTTTAGATGAAGTAACATGCTGGAACTGGACAGATGCAGGACGCTCACTTTGTGTCTCTGAAATATTGCTGATGCTTCTGTTTTCCTCTCTGGATGTTTGTAACTCTCAGTGTGCTCTCACCAGTGATGATAAAGTGCATACAGAGGATTTCTGCAAAGTTTTTACTTTTCTCCTCCTGTGAGTGAAGCACCTTTGCTGCCACCTGCTGGCTGCATTTATATTGTGCTGTAGAAAGTGTCTGTGAAAGTCCTCAGTCATCCAGGTCATAGTTATCCAAAGAAGATTAAAGTAAAGGGCGACTGCACTTGAAGATACTAGAAGACATTTAGTCTCTCATCTAAGAAACCTCTTCAGTTCAGCAGAACTTTAGAAAGCGTTTCCTATCACATGATTGGCCAAATGTGCATATTGTCAGCCACTGATTGGCTTAACTGCTGCTGACAGAGCAACTAGCTACAGGCTACTGCAGCATTTCTTCAGCAACCATAATGATTTGTATGTAATGTTTTCCAAGTTATTATGCTGTTTGTGGTTTGGTGAGTGGATCCAGATCTACAACCACGGCGTGAGCAGGTCATGAGTGTCTTCTTCTACTTGGACGACCTCATTGTCAAGGTCAGAGCGAATCCCTGTGAGATTTTTCCTCACAGCTCAGTTGATTTCGCACCTGACGAGACTCGGCTTTGCGATCAACTCTGCTAGTTTGAGAGCTTATCTGTCAGAACTCAGACAGATGACGCTTTTTCAGCAAGGGACAGTTAGGGACAGCTGTGACAGCACTGTCAGGTGGCTGGTGGGTCTAATGGTGGCGGCCCAGCCAGTGGCTTCTCCGGGCCTGCTGCACATGCGATTGCTGCAATGTTGGATCACCAACATGCATGTGGACGTCAGAAGACACAAACTACCATGATGGACATGGGGTGGAGGTGGGCTTCAGAGCACTCGCTGTCTCTGAAAGCCCTTCATGCTCCAGGCTTGGGGAACAGGGGAGTCAACCTCATGTTGAGGGGCTAACCCCCACCAGGCAAAGGGAGGTGGTGCAGCAGATTTTGTCTCGCTTTGGGAGGGCAGAGGTGGATCTGTTGGCCGGTCAGCAAAACACGCATTACCCGCTATGGTTCTTGATCCTGCTGCAGCACAGTCCGCCTTTGGGAGTGGATGCATTTTGGCATGTGCCATGGGCAAAAGGGCTGCTGAATGCCTCCTTCCCATTTCATCCCTTCTCTGTTGGGGAGGGTGAGACACTGTCCCTCATTCGTTTAGCCCCTGACCACCGATCAGCAGGGAGGTATGCAGAGGTGACACAGTTGGCTGTGACATGACCCTGGCCTGTGTCATTGATCTGGGGGGCTCTGTCACAGGAGGTCCTGAGAGGAAGAAGTTGAAACAGGTAGGGCTGTCCGCAGAGGTGGTGCAAACCATCCAGATGACAGAAAAAAACGGGCTCCACCATTTCCTGCAAGTCAACATGGTTGGGGTTCCAGTGCTGGTGCATCAAGAGGGAGATTGAATCCTTTAATCAGACAGCGACCAGTGTGGCACATCTCTGTGCCCCAGTGGGATCTACCACTTGTGTTGGAGTCTCTGAAGCTGGACCCTTACGAGCCCCTAGAGCAGTCCTCTTTGAAAATGCAAATTCTCAATGTGGCCTTATTGCTCGCTCCCACCTCTGCAAAGAGGGGGAGTGAGCTGTGCGTTTGCCTCGTTGGGAGCTCGTTCAGGTCGAGAACAATATATTTAAGCCCTACATGCCCAAAAAAAAGGAAGCAAAAGGGATACACAGAGTGTTAAAAACCATCCCCAAGGGCTCTTATTGACTACTGACTATTTTACTGGGGCACAGAACAGGCACGTGACTCAGTAAAATGGGTCAGGCAACACCTATGCACTGAACCCAAAATTGCTATTGGTGTGTGAATGTGTATGAGTTTCTATTTCTGGTGAGCAGTGGGCACCTCTGTCGGAAGACTAGAAAGGCGCTATTAAAATACAGACCATTCACCTTTTAACATTTACTTGGAAATACTGACATCTGGTGGTTTTAATTAATATAGCTGATATTAAGATATTTTAAGTCTCAACAGTCCAAGAAGCGTCAGTATTATTATTAAAACTAGAAACTTCTGTTCATAATTACTACATCACCTCACAAACTCTCTGCTACCAGCCTGTATTTAGGGTTACAGCTGTGAATTCACACATCTGAAACAGCGCCTGTCTGCAGGCTGCTGGTTCTACACTTGTCATTGAAATTCTTTTCATATCCAAAGTCAAGAGATGGTTCGGTAGCTACTAAGCGAGCAAGCTTTCTCACTGAGTTGACACGAGTGAACAGACACACGACAAGACAATAACCCTCTATGACAATGTTAGGATGGACCTATAGGCTAGATGGCAATAATTTCCCCAGTAAAAGAGTTTTTGCTCCCTAGATTTGCTGGTCCAGTCAGAGACTGAAGGGAAATGGAAGAAAGTTCAAGTTATTGCATTATTTCCCCTCTGATCTTCTCCATGTACACCAACAGCTGCACCTCCAGTCACCAGTTCGTGAAGCTCCTGGAGTTCACAGATGACGCCAGCCTCATTGGGCTCATCTCTGGTGGGTTGGGTCCAGCTAGAGGAGGGAGCTCTAAAGAAAGTGTTGATGGTTGTGGATTTAATGAAGAATCCACTCCATATTCCCCATCACCAAGTGTAAATCTGCTTGGGCACAATGATCACCCAGGACCTCAAGTGGGAACCAAACATCTGCAGATTGAGCACTTCTACACCACCCTCGCTGAGTCCATCCTCACCTCCTCCATCAAAATCTGGTACACTGCTGCCACCTACAGGGACAAAGGCAGATTGCAGGGTATCATCTGCTCTGCAGAAGAGGTGATTGGCTGCAATCTACCGTCCCTCCAGGACCCGTACTCATGCAGGAAGCTGAGGCAAATGGGAAAGATTACGGTTGACCCCTCCTACACCAGACACAACCCAGGACCCTCGCGACACAGACCCCCATCCCACCCATGAACACTGCTTTTTACATTAACCTGAAATCTCCACATTTAACAGATGGGACATTAAGGCACATCTGTACTGCACATATTCTTACTTTGACTTTTTTGCACCAAAACACTAAAGCAGATTCCTCTGATGTGAAAACCTTTTAGACACCAAGCCTGATTCTGATTCTGGGTGTGTAGTTTGACAGTGTGCAGCCACACGGTGTATTTCAGTCTCTTTCTGACCACATTTCAGTGGTTAGAACAGAGAGAAGCTGTCAGACTCTCACAGGTACAAAACCAGCTTCTGTTCTCTTCCTCCAAACTAAACCACTGTGACCTACATGAAGACACATAATCAGAGCAATGAACACACACAGCAGCAAGTTATGGCTCAGAGACTCGTTTTAAAACTGCATTGATCTGCTTTGACGCAACTAAAACCGCTTAACCACTTTCCATAATAGTTTGTTGAGACGAAACCACAACAGTGTCACACGTTCAGTTGTTGATTTACCTTTCATATCAACATCTTAATTTAATTTTCTGTCTCTCTTCACATAAAACTGAATTGATCTGCCTAGATGAAACTAAATAACTGAAACTTTTGTCTGTGATGATTCTCAGTCTTCCCGATCATAGTTATCCAAGGTGGGTTCAAATCCAGCACAGATGGACTTGGTTGAAGAAATGTAGATATTTTACATCTCATCCAAGAGGGTTCTTCAGTTCTGAAGCTTCTGACAAGAGGTGAAATGTGTTTGAGTGTGTTGAAGTAGAAGTCCCTTGATTTTAGAAGTCCCCTGAACAACTAAAACTTATCTCATAACAGTCTGTGTGGAGGCAACCACATAACTGCCAGCCACTGTCACAGAGGAAGGAGGAGGGTTTTACTTGATGTGAACATGAACCGATCACAGTGCCAATGTAACATAAAGTGTCAGGATGGAGGAAACATCTCTACTGCGGCTGCTCTGTAAGTACGCTCTGAAAACATATACATACATTTGGTTTTACAACAAAAAGACATTT
Source organism: Lepomis macrochirus (assembly GCA_024633595.2). Lineage (NCBI taxonomy): Eukaryota > Metazoa > Chordata > Actinopteri > Centrarchiformes > Centrarchidae > Lepomis > Lepomis macrochirus. The sequence continues at coordinate 36,236,850 of JALXJV020000002.1, read as the reverse complement.
ATCTTAAAGATTGTGAAAATGCGTTTACAGTACTTTCTCGCGTAATGTTTTGATCCAGCTGTCCGTATCCATTCACTTTTGCATCAGTATCTTTTACAGTGGTATGACCCTAACCACACAAAGATTGTTGTGTATGTCTTGTATCACAATTTCAAACCAACCTGTCATGTCTCTTTAGTTCTGACCTCACTGCTGTGCTGCACAACAAACCAAGGTGAGTAAACTTCTACTGTCAATTCAGAAACCTACTGACTTGTTCAGTATATAAAGGTTTGGGTTTAGAATCTGGAGGATTATTGAGTTCAGATCCACTGATTTGATGTGTAGGTCTATGTAGAAACCGAAGATTTGTATTTTTAAAACATACACATGCAACAATAAATCTCACCCGTTGTACATTCACCTTCTCTTTCACGCTCATTCACATTTAGAAACTAGTAGTTGGAGTTAGTAGAATAGCTTTAACGTAGAGCTACTTGTTGTGGACAAAAATAGAAAATGAGATTAAAAACATTACACACACAGTGAGGTTAAGATACTGTAGCTTCCTGGGAGCAAGTGTGAAGTATGAAGATTCCCAGCATGGCATGTTCCACACTAAATGAGTAAAAAGAGATGAGCGTGTTTCCTACAGTGTCCAGACAATTTGCAGCAGCAGAGGTATTTTAGGACCTCCAGCAGGGCTGGCTATTGTTTAAAATTTCACAAAACCCAGTGATACTCATACCAATAGAGTTCTTCATTCATACCTTGCGTAAAAGGCCACCTGCTGTAGCCACCATAGAGGATTGGTATTATTTTTATTGTTGTGTCATCAGAGGAAGGATGTATCTGTATTTGAATGGGGAAGAGGAATTTAATTTATTGTGTTATCTGTGGATCAATAAATCTTGAAGAACTGACTTGAAAGATCTCTGTGAGGGTTTTCCTTGTAGTTGTGAGTTGCAAACCTCCTCCAAACAAACAAGTATAAGAAGAAGTCGGCTTAAACAAGTCACTAAACTGAAGCAGTGAAAAGAAGAGAAAGCCTGCAGATCAAGCCTATCACAGAAGCTACATCGGATATCAGCAGCTGGAGCGTTGAATTGATATGATGTAATGCAGTCATCGATCAGTGACAAGTGGTCTTGCACAGTAATTGCAAAATGGACAAAATAGTGTTAAAGAATATCAGAAGATGAAATGGAAATAGAAACAGAAAGGCAAGCTAGTGCAAGTAAACTTGCAAAAGTGATGAACATGCCTGAGAAGCAGCTGATGCTGAGGCTTACATGTGATATCATAATAATAATGATGATAAATTTAATTTATAATGCACTTTATAGTTAAGCAAATCCCAAAGTGCTACATGATAAAACAGGTAAGCACTAAAAAAAACATCCACAGTCTGTAGTGTCCTCAGGTGGTCAGGGAGAGCACTGCACAGACTGGGAGCAGCTGAGCAGAAAGCCCGATCTCCTATTGTACAGAGCTTTGTCCTGGGAGGTTTCAGGAGATACGCTCAGGCAGATCGGAAGGTACGTGTGGAGGTCTGTGGGATGAGGAGTTCCTTGAGGTAGGGGGGGCTTCACCATGGATGCACTGGTAAGTAAGGAGGGAGAACTTGTGCTCAATCCTGAGTGAGACAGGAAGCCAGTGGAGTGATGTACTGCAGCTTCTGAAGGGGATCCCGGTGAGAAGCACATTGTAGTAGTCCATTCTGGAGGAGACAAAGGCATGGACAAGCTCTTCTGCATCTGCAGGAGTGAGTGTGGGACAGAGTTTCCCGATGTTCCTTAAGTGGAAGAAAAATGTCTTGCAGAAATGTTTGATGTGAGACTCAAAGCGTCAGATGAGAGTCCATTTTAACACTAGGTTGGTCGCTGATGTTAAAAGTGGAATATCTTGGCCAGCGAAGGTGATGCTGGTAATGTCAGATGGCCGATTCTGGTGTGAAGTGCCAACCAAGATGGCTTCAGTCTTGGAGCTCTTTAGCTGCAGAAAGTTTTGCTTCCTTTACCTCCTCCAGGCAGGTGGTGGGGAGGGGATGATGGCAGGGCAGCAGAGGGAGTATCTTTTGCTGAGGTAGACTTGAGTGTCATCAGCATAGCAGTGTAATGAAATTCCATGCTGGTTGATGACATGGGAGAGCATTGACTCTTGAGGGACACCACAGGTGACGTTATGTGTTTTAGCCTCTCAGAAGGCGACATGCTCAATTCTCCAGGTGAGGTAGGATGAGAACCACTCATGGACAGAGTCAGAAAGGCCGATAGTGGAATGTAGACGGTGAAGAAGGATGTTGTGATCCACAGTGTCAAAAGCTGCGGTCAAGTCAAGGAGGATGAGAAGAGATGGGGAGCCAGTGTCTGCAGTCATCAGCAAGTCATTTGTGACTGCTGTTTCTGTGCTGTGGTCAGGGCAGAAACAAGACTGAAATTTCCAAAACAGGTTATTTTGTTTTAGACCATCCTGAATATGTGCGGCAACTACTTTTTTCCAGCACCTTGGAAAGGAATGGAAGGTCGCCTATGGCTGGCAAAGACATGGTCTAGGTCTAAGGTTACTTTTTGAGAAGTGGCCTGATGATAAAGGTTTTCAGTGTTGATGGAACATGGCAAGCCTGGAGGGAGTGGTTAATGACTTTCGTGATGAGGAGACTTATGGCATGGAGGTTGGAATTTTCAAGGGCAGTGGGGAAGGGGTCCAAGTCGCACCGATATTGGTGGAGATGGTAGGTGATCAGGAAAGCCTTCGATTTCGTATCAATCTGTGCAAAAACTCAAAAGAGAAATACTGTTCAGAACGAGAAAAATGGCAGAGAAGCGACAAACTACAAATGGCAGCGTCTAGTTATGTGCGATACCACTTAATTCCTGTGTGATCCAATACCAAATAATACCCAGGCTGGTATTGCCGATGCCGATGGCAATAATTTTTATATTTTTTATTTCTTCTTTAATACCCCCCCTTCTGTACTTATGAGAGAAATAAAGAGTAGGCTGTAGGATTACCAATTCCAAATAATAGCTGCATAATTACAAGACCTCACACTAATGTCAGATTCTTTAATTATGATAAAAAATCTCCTACTCAGAACTGCCACTTCATAACATCATCATATTATTTAGCAAAGTTTGCAGTGTTGCCAAAGTATTTCATTGTCTTTGCACACACATCACACACAGTGTCATTACTACCTTCACAGACTGCTTTTCTTTTACAGTCAGTTATTCAATCGTGGGAAAATGTAACACACACACACACACACACACACACACACACACACACACACACACATGCATACACACACACAGAAGTTTCAATACTACTCAGTATTGGGCTATATCGGTCGATACCTTAAAGGTATTGAGTACTGATACCCAGTCCTACCTCAAATGTTGAAAATGTAAACATTTTTAATTGCCACTTCCTCTTCCCTGCCCTCCAGCCTCTCTGACTGTGAGTCCCAGCAGCTCTCAGCTGTTTGAAGAAGAGTCTGTCTCTCTGAGCTGTGAGGAGGACGACAGCTCTGCTGGATGGACGCTGAGGAGGAACACAACCTCAGAAACCAGGACTCAGTGTGGAGCTGGCTGGGGAAGACCATCTGGTTCTTCCTGTAACATCAACTACCTAACCCTATGGGACAGTGGAGTTTACTGGTGTGAGTCCAGAGAGGGAGCAACCAGTAACACCATCAACATCACTGTCACTGGTAAGATCAGACTGTGGAGTTAGTGTTGATGAAGCTGTGTGTAAATGATGAAATGCTGTAGTTTGTCTCTGTGTTGAGGTGGACCAGTGATCCTGCAGAGTCCTGTCCTCCCTGTGATGGAGGGACATGATGTCACTCTGCACTGTAAAACAGAGACCCCTCCCTCCAACCTCCCAGCTGGTTTCTATAAAGATGGCTCCCTCATCAGGACTGAGTCTACAGGTCACATGACCATCCACCAGGTTTCCAAGTCTGATGAAGGCCTCTACAAGTGTGACATTTGGGGCCATGGAGAGTCTCCATCCAGTTGGATCTCTGTCACAGGTGAGGAGGTTACCTTTGATTTCAGGACTTATTTCATCCAGAGATTCACCTGACCAGGTGGATTCTCTCTACAGGTAAACCTACAACCACAGCCCCGCCCACATCTGTAGCCCCGCCCCCTGCCTCAGCCTCCCTCCAGCTTGTGTTCAGACTGGTCTGCCACCTGGTGGTGTTCTGTCCGTACTGCATCTCCACTGTCCTCATGGTGTCTTTATATCGACGCAGGGCCACAGGTAACACTCACTCACTGAACTTACAATCAATCATTCCCACCCTCTCACTGTAGTGTAGGTGAGTGAAACTGACTAATGATCTACATTTTCTTTCTTACCTGCTCTGACTGCAGGAAATTACCAGCCCGTCTCTATGGTGATGACCTCACCTACCCAGGCAGAGGAGGGATTGGATGATGACTATGATGATGCCATCTCTGCTGTCACCACAGAGCATTACTTCTGAGTTGATCCAGTATGTTCATTTTGTTGGGATTCTTAAATGAAGCTAAAATGTTTATTTCATCAGCAAATAAACCTCAGATTTCCCTCATTGATTCTCACTGCAAACTTGTCACAAATGCTTGGTCAACCTATGGATCGGAACTCAGTTTAAAAATCATTAGTGCTCCACTTTTCAACACAAATTGATGCCCTTGTTGACATAAATCAGCAAACCTTTGAAATGTTGAATGTTCTGCATGAATGTTTCTGATTATTGAAAAATTCTACTTAGCATTAATAAAACAGAGACCATGTAGAGCATTTTTCTTGCACACGCCATCATGTGAATGGAGAGTACTGGCACCCAATTTTTTCACATCACGCACTGGTTCAAACGTCATTCAAGCACTCAAACTTCTTGTTGTGTTTGCTCTGATAGATTTTTGTCCATTACTGATGTCTTAAGTTCTTTTCATTCTTTATTAAACTGCAGTTGGATCACTCTCTGGAAAAGAAAATGATATGATAATAAAGTATAATAACACCGTTAATGTGACTGTACTTTCTTTGGATGCACAGCTGGTACTACTGCAGTACTTGTAACACAAAATTAAAAATGTGTTTATTATTCCATAATAAGATATAATGGGGAGTTTGGGATTAATTATTTATACCTGCAAATGTCCAATCTGTAAACTGAATTCAACAACAGTAACATTTGACATTTTTGGTATTTAATTCCAGTGAAGAAAGAGATCGATTCAGCCAGAGGTTATTTATGACCTGTGAACTGGACGACCACCAAACTGCTTATTTGAATTATTGTTATTCTGAATGCAGGCACGGGACCGTTATGATGCCTAACATTCAGGACTTAGCCCAAACCTAGAGGGTCTATGGAGATTTTTTTCTTATTTACGGCAGTAAATACACTATTTTTAGGGAGCTGCTTGAGCTCTATTGTTTTTGTTCTCATTGTTCTTTCTTTCTGTCCTTCTTCTTTTTCTCCACTAAGTGTCTGGGCAAAAAAAACTGCTGAACCAAAACTCACCAAATTTGACAGGTGGGTTACAAATTCCACCCAACACTCAGGCAAAAAAATGGCACTCATAGACCCCATGGTGGCGCTATAACAATCAACTTTAGGCTTGGTTTAGAGATTAAACTTCTGCATCTTTGCTCCAATGGCCTTCTGCTTTAAAAATGTCAAATTATGCGACTTTTTATCACGTTTCTCTAAAACCTATTTTTGCAAACTCATCCCAGATAGTATCGCCAATCGACCTAAAATTTTGCTGGGATCATCTCCAGACTTTGCTGATCAAAAGTTACCAAAATAATTTTGATATGTCTTTATGTACAATTTTAGATAAATGCTCGCAAGTCAAAATTGGCTTAAGCTATTGTGACCAAACTTGACGCGTCTGTTCAGATGCTCGGTCCAAGCTTCGCTGAGCAGTCCTGGGATATTCTGCCACAGAATTAATGTTTAACTGTGCCATGGTCTCGTAATATTCGGGGCCGCTCTAATAGCAAATCAAGGATCCTAAACATGCCAAGTAAATGTTGTCTTCAATAAATTGAATTAAATATTTGACAAAGAACAGTTAATCATGAAGCATAGTGGTATCTGGTGCCTTGTCATCATAGTTTGTCTGTTATACGCTAGTAACAAGAAGCCTCACTGTTATTATCAAGCAGGGATACTTTTGTTTATAAGAGCTGCATTAAATATTAATGTTAAGGACATTTCATGAGTCACAATGTGATGTAATTGGACAATTGACTATTAAAAAGCCAATTACTTTTATTACTAATGTTTGGAAGCTAGCCAGCAATACATCACCTCACAAACTCTCTGCTTCTAGCCTAAATGTTACAGCTGCAGATTCCGCAGGTCGCTGCTCCACTTTTCATGAGAAACAATGTTATGTTCATAGTCCAGGTAGCTCGGTATTAGTTACTGAACAGGTTTGGGACCTGCTGCTTGGGCACAATGATCACCCAGGACCTCAGGAGGCAAACATCAGCAGACGGTGCACTTCTCAATCACCCTCGTTGAGTCCGTCCTCACCTCCTCCATCAAGATCTGGTACGCTGCTGCCACTTACAAGGACAAAGTCAGACTGCAGGGTATCATCTGCTCTGCAGGACAGGTGATTGGCTGCAATCTACCGTCCCTCCAGGACCTGTACTCATGCAGGAAGCTGAGGCAAATGAGAAAGATTACGGCTGACCCCTCCTACACCAGACACAACCCAGGACCCTCGCGACACAGACCCCCATCCCACCCATGAACACTACATTTTACATTAACCTGAAATCTCCACATTTAACAGATGGGACATTAACGTACATCTGTATTTCACATATTCTTACTTTGACTGTTGTGCAGCAAAACACTAAAGCAGATTCCTCTGATGTGAAAACCTTTTAGACACTAAGCCTGATTCTGATTCTGGGTGTGTAGTTTGACAGTGTGCAGCCACACAGTGTATTTCAGTCTCTTTCTGACCACATTTCAGTGGTTAGAACAGAGAGAAGCTGTCAGACTCTCACAGGTACAAAACCAGCTTCTGTTCTCTTCCTCCAAACTAAACCACTGTGACCTACATGAAGACACATAATCAGAACAATGAACACACACAGCAGCACGTTATGGCTCAGAGACTCGTTTTAAAACTGCATTGATCTGCTTTGATGCAACTAAAACCGCTTAACCAGTTCTCATAATAGTCTGTTGAGACAAAACCACAACAGTGCCACACGTTCAGTTGCTGATTCACTTTCCATATCTACGTCTTCATTTAGGTTTCTGTCTCTCTTCACTTCATATTCTGGTTCAGAGCCTCGTTTTAACGTTAGACTTAATAAGTGTCAGGATGGAGGAAACAACTCTGCTGCAGCTGCTCCGTGAGTACACAATAAAATATCAGCTGAGAAAAATACAAGATGGGACAAATTATAAATACATAAGCCTGGCTTTTAAAACAACAACAAAAAATGCTCCTGTAATATTAATATGGGTTTATCTGCTTATCAGCACATTCTCGTGTAATGTTTCGATCCAACTGTCTGTATCCCTTTACTCCTGCATCAGTATTTTATACAAGAACCACACAAAGAAGATTTTTTTCTGTGTCTTGCTGTATCACAATCTCAAACCAACCTGAGTGTCATGTCTCTTTAGTTCTGACCTCACTGCTGTGCTGCACAACAAACCAAGGTGAGTAAACTTCTACTATCAACATCTGCAACCCACTGACTCGTTCTGCATAGAAAGGTTTGGGTTTAGAATCTGGAGTGGATTATCGTGAGTGTTCGAGTTCAGATGTGTTCATTTGATGTTTATGTAGGAACCGTTTGTATGAGCAAGAACATTAGTATTCTTAAAACACATACACAACGATCAAGCTCAACCTTTGTTCATCCACCTGCTCGTTCATGCGCTGTAAATTACGAAAACAATTTTTTAGGGAGCAGGAGAAAAAAATAGTTGCTGTGTCTTTTGAGTATCACAGAAATTGTATTTTTTAAACCATGGCAAGGTTTAAACATGGACATAGTAAACTAATTATTAGGTTTGGTGAGCACCCGGTTGAAACGATTATCTAGTACAAATAATAGATCCACTTTGTATGTGAAATAAAAAGATGTTTCTACAGATTAAATTGTGCGTATTTGTAAATGACACTGTGTTTCTGAGGATACAATTTTACACAACAATTAGTGAATATTTGTGAATCATAGATCACTTTTGTGGATTGTCTTCTGTGGGTTACAAATATTAAAGTCCTATAAAATCTCCCATATGTCTTACAGTGTGCTAATTCACATTCAGAAACTACATGTGGCTTTAATGTAGAGCTATTTGTTGTCCAAAAAAACCTAAAACTTAATGAGATGGAAACCATCACACACAGTTTATGATCCTGTAGCATCCTGGGAGCAAGTGTGCAGTGAAGTTTCACAGCGTGGCAAGTTCAACACGGTTAAATAAGTGAATAGAGATGAGCTGCTTCCTGCAGTGTCCAGAAGTATATTTAGAAAAGCAAATGTTGAGTATGATTGAAAACGTAACATATCGTCAGTGCTATTTTTAGCTGCTACTTCCTCTTCCCCTCTTCCTCCAGCCTCTCTGACTGTGAGTCCCAGCAGCTCTCAGCTGTTTGAAGATCAGTCTGTCTCTCTGAGCTGTGAGGAGGACGACAGCTCTGCTGGATGGATGCTGAGGAGGAACACAACCAGAGAAACCAGGACTCAGTGTGGAGCTGACTGGGGAAGTTCAGCTGGTTCTTCCTGTAACATCAGCTACTTGTTCACTTGGCACAGTGGAGTTTACTGGTGTGAGTCCAGAGAGGGAGCAACCAGTAACACCATCAACATCACTGTCACTGGTAAGATCAGACTGTGGAGTTAGTGTTGATGAAGCTGTGTGTAAATGATGAAATGCTGTAGTTTGTCTCTGTGTTGAGGTGGACCAGTGATCCTGCAGAGTCCTGTCCTCCCTGTGATGGAGGGACATGATGTCACTCTGCACTGTAAAACAGAGACCCCTCCCTCCAACCTCCCAGCTGGTTTCTATAAAGATGGCTCCCTCATCAGGACTGAGCCTACAGGTCACATGACCATCCACCAGGTTTCCAAGTCTGATGAAGGCCTCTACAAGTGTGACATCAGAGGTCATGGAGAGTCTCCATCCAGCTGGATCTCTGTCACAGGTGAGGAGGTTACCTTTGATTTTAGAAGGTCTCATCTAGATTCACCTGACCAGGTGGGATTCTCTCTACAGGTAAACCTAAACCTCCTGCCTCAGCCTCCCTCCAGCTTGTGTTCAGACTGGTCTGCCACCTGGTGGTGTTCTGTCCATACTGCATCTCCACTGTCCTCATGGTGTCTTTGTATCGACGCAGGGCCGCAGGTAACACTCAATAAACATTAAATCAATCATTCAATCAATAACTCAATTAGTGGTGTCGATGATTGACAGTTGTCTCTAACAGATGAATTATCTACATTTTCTTTCTAACCTACTCTGATTGCAGGAACTCACCTGTCTGTCTCCACGGTGAAGACCCCACCCACCCCGGGCTGAAGAGGGATTGGATGATAACATTTATGCTGTCATCACTGATGTCACCACAGAGCATCACTTCTGAGCTGATCCAGCTGACTGTGTTGGAGCCCTGGGTGAAATTTTATGCCCCCCCCCCAAAAAAAAAAAAATAGAATGCAGGATGCAGGAAGGCTCTTTCTGCATCTATTGCTTTTAAATTTGTTTTTCCTGAAAATCAAGTTTTCTAATTAAATAAATCCATGCTCAGTCAACACATGACATCCCTCCCACATATCTATGTTGTTTGACATGTAAAGAAAAAAACTATAATATTACAAGACTAACGTCATCATTGGACGAGAATTCACAGCTTAGTATTTTACTGCGGCTGATATGACTGGCTTTCAGACACAGAACTGGATGAGACAAGCAGGTGAAAATTGAAGCTAACTGAAAACTTGTGACTTGTGAGACTTGTCATCAGGCAGAAATCTCACCACAAATCCACACAAGTGTTAACGTCAGCACCTCCAACAGTGTAGCTCACAGTCCCGAACAGAGGAGGGTTGCTCTCAGTTTTTACATTTTTAGATTGTGAACCTACAAACTACATTACCACTTTCTTACAATCTGGCTGCGAATCAAAGCCACTCACAGCACGAGGTGGGTGCACATGGTTATTATCTCAGCATACGCTGGTGTCGCATCAGATCATTGGAGATAAATTGCACCTAATCTCTTGAGGCCCCGACATTTTGCACCAAAGCATAACCTATGCTACGGGCCAGCCCTGAGCTGATCCAGTGTGTTCAGTCTGTTCTGGTTCTTAATGAAGCTAAAATATTTGAGTCATCAGCAAATAAACCTCAGATTTCCTTCATAGATCACAAACAGCAGAGGACCCAGAACACTTCCCTGTGGAACTCCTCATGTTCTAGTTTGACTTGTAGATGATGTTGAACTCAGGATCTCAGACTTCAGCAGCAGCAGCAAAAGTCTCACTTTAAACTCTTCTAATCTTATTCTATAAGCCACTGTGTGAGAGCCAACAAGTCCTGCGACCTAAACGACAACATAGTTCATATTAACCAACCTCCAAAAACAACTCATATGAGCGTATCCTAAAAAAGCACCTCCACTGGTGGCATATGTCCATGCCTCCCAAATCAGTATAACTTAATAGAAAAAAAATCAATCTTGTTTTACATGGGAATCGAATGCCGGTCTCTTGGGTGAAAGGCAGCTAACTTACTACCCACCCACCTCACCCAACACCACAGAAACAGAACTTTCTGGCCATTTATAATATGTGACCGTCTTAGTCATGTGTTTGCATTATACAGCCACAAGAGGCCGCTGCCACAATAAACGTAAATGTGAGACCCTATTTCGTGTAGCTAAAATGATCTATAGTGATTTTTCTTTGAAAGACAGGCTCATGAGAGCCGTTTTAAGGATTAACTCTGTCAGGTTTATTGAAGCCTGATCACTCACAGAAAGACCGACTCAGCTGAACACGATTCGTGATATAGGTGTAAATACATTATACAAAGCTGTCAAACATGCTTTTGGTCCAAATGCATGTTGGTTGGTCCAAATTTTCAGGTTCTGGTTTAAGTTGGAGGGCGGCACGGTGGTGCAGTGGTTAGCACTGTCGCCTCACAGCAAGAAGGTCGTGGGTTCAAACCCCAGTTGCCCCGGCCTTTCTGTGTGGAGTTTGCATGTTCTCCCCGTGTCTGCGTGGGTTCTCGCCGGGTGCTCCGGCTTCCTCCCACCATCCAAAGACATGCAGGCTAGGTTAATTGGTGTCTCTAAAATTGTCCTTAGGTGTGAGTGTGCGTGGTTGTCTGTCTATGTGTGGCCCTGCGACAGACTGGCGACCTGTCCAGGGTGTACCCTGCCTTTCGCCCTATGCCGGCTGGGATAGGCTCCAGCCCCCCCGCGACCCTGTACGCAGGATATAAGCGGTTGACGATGGATGGATGGATGGATGGTTTAAGTTGAGTTGTTGATGTTTGTTTTCAGATGTTTAAGAAGAAACTCTGCAGCTTTTAATTCACAACAGATCAAATAAAAGCAAATGATCTTTTCTCTCAGTTTTTTGTCCTCATGTAATCATGTGGTTTTGTCTGTGGGTTCATCACTTCTCTCATATCAAACTGTTTCCTCACAGCTGCTGTTGCAGCCTGGAAAACCACACAGAGACTCTGATATGTCGTCCATCCAGAGGCTGCTGGGTGTGTGTTCATGTCTAAATGTTGGGAGATGATCACTGCTGCTCCCAGTGTCCCACGGTCGCCTCTGTCTCTACACACCTTTTAATGAATTGTGGCAGCCAACTGATTTGTTTCACTGGCATTGTTTGTTTCTGAGAGATGAGAAGATGAGGGGATTACGTTGTTGTTCTGCCCACTTTCATGATGCATACTAGTACAAACTAAGTAAAGTAACTAGTTATTCAAGTAAATGACCTAACCTTTAAACCCCTGTGTAACATATTTCACCAAAACTGCCTTCTTTCATTTGGGAAACATTGCAAAGATCAAACCTCTCCTCTCCTTCTCTCTGGTTTCCCCCAATAAAGCACCAAACAGCTGCAGGTAGTTCAGAATGCGGCTGCAAGAGTTTTGACTCTCACAAAGAGAGACCACATTACCTCAAATCTACATACACAACACTGGCTACTTGTGCGTTTTAGAATAGATTTTAAGTTTTTAAAACTGTAAAAGTTTATATAAAATATTTAGGTAACTGCGTTAAAAAGCAAGTACCAAAAAACAAATCTGTTGTCATACACTACACTACCTCTGTTTGTTTTGATTTACACATATTTATTGTTGTTTAGTGCAGTGATATCTGCAGCCAACATCCACAGTAAAACATGAAGCTTCACTTCACCTCCATACAAACTAAAGTGGCAGCAATACATCAAAGCTTATCTTCCTAAAATACAGAATAACACCACACTTTTCTGATCCACCTGGTTTTATTCTGTTTTATTCTGATTCAAATTCTGATTTGTTTTAGAAAAACACATAAATATCTGCAATATGTTTTGCAATCATTCATTTTGAGCTGCAATCATTTCTATAAGCCACCAGGTGTCACTGTGCTCTCTGTTTCTAAGGCCCCAAAGGGGAACTTCCACACTCACTGAGTCACCACCTGTACTGCTTTAAAATGAAATTCACACAGTACTGAATGTTTAACCAGCAACCAATGGTTCATGGTGAAGTGTAATACTGTTTCAGGTTGCAAATGCTTACATCCAAATTAGCGGCAGTTACCGGTGCAGACCCGATACAGTTCAAACTCACAAAAGAATCAGCAGAAAATACTAGTTTGTTCATTTTTGGCAGCACCAGCAGTGTGGAGGAAAGGACAGGTGGCATTAAAAACAGAAAAGAAGACATTTTTGACCTGATCTGTCTGGTTTTTCTAGATGTCTTTGTTTTTTTCTTTCAGCAGATAAATGTCTCATCTAAAGGCCCTGACGTCTTTGTTCAGTGAAACTTGGCAGACGGCCAGACTCTGAAGCAACAAAATGTCCCTCACAAACAAGAATCAAAATGGCCGTCACATCCACGTCAGGACAACCAGACTTTGGTTTTCAAACTACGTGGAGGAACTCTGACCCACACAAGTGTTTCTGTGTGTCAGGAGTCAGGTTCACAGGAGTCGCTGCTGCAGTCTGTGCATTTAATTATAATGATCATTTAATATAATGTGTGTCATGAAGACAAAACGTTGATTTAAACCCTACAAAGAGAAGTGGTAGAATTGAAAAGAAAATGTCTAAATGTTCACTCTCTGTTAGAATAATAAACAAAGCTCGATGGTAAAATAAGAAATGAAGTGAAGACCCAGAAACTCACCGGCGACGAGCAGAGTTCAGTTCCTCAGATGGTCTTTATACTTCAACCACAGACAAATGAGTTCACGTCAAACAGGTGAAACTGAACTGGACTTGCTACAAACCAGATTTTACACCCCACAAAGGACATTTTAGGTTTCCTCCTTGTACAATCTAATTCTGTGAATTTACTATTCACGTCGTTCTTATTTTCATGTATGTGTGTTTTTAACGACACTGCAGAAGGACCTGTCACTGCACTGTACACATCTGTCACCGGGGCCTCTTCTCCTGTTCTCACATCTCACTCACACTCAGCTTAGCAGTCATCGCTTAGTTTAAACAATTAATTATCACTCTTAAATCACTGTGGCCACTCCGTTTACACATCCCTCGATAAACTCCTCCAACGGCCCAAACAGTATTTAATTTGTTATGTTGTGTGTTTGTTTTTTTAACCTGTCCTCAGCAGCCTGGTATAGAGTAGAAGCAGCTGGATACCATGTTGTGCCAGACAGATTTTACTTTAACAAGAGAGTTTTAACACATTCCTTTGTATGTTTTGTTATTCATTTACAGTATTTTACTGTTAACAACGTCACCTCTGGTGTTTTCTGTACAGGCCTCTCTTCACTCCTAGGAATGTAAAAACTCTCAGAGAGAGGTGGAGGGCGGAGAACGGGATTTCCAAGGCATGTAGGCAAGTTACAGGCGCAGCTTTTATGTTTCAGTGTAGTAAAGATCATATACAGACATGGACAAAACAGTTGGTACCTTTCTGTTAAAGAAAAACACACAGTGGTTCCTGCAATAACTTTACACTGACAACATTATTAATAATAAAAACAACTGCTGAAAGTTAACTGATGAAAATCACACATTGCTTTTAAATTGTGGTTCAACAGAATAATTTTAAAAAACAAACTAATGAATCTGGCCTGGACAAAAATGATGTTACCCTGATTTGAACACTTTGACCAAGACCAAGTCATTTCTGTAACTCTCACTGAGACTTCTGCACTTGTCAGCATGTATCCTGGCCCGCTCCTCATAAGCAAACTGCTTCCCCTGTTTCAGGATCGAAGGGCGCCGACTGCATGTTTCAGCTCCTTCCACACATTTTCAATAGGATTTAGCTCGGGGCTCAGAGAAGGCCACTTCAGAATAGTCCAGAGTTTTGCTCTTGGCTGTGATTCGGGTCATTATCCTGTTGGAGGACCCATGACCAAGCTTCCTGACACTGGGCAGCACATTTCACTCCAGAACCCCTTGATAGTCTTGAGATTGCATTACACCCTGTACAGAATCAAGACACTCAAAGCCCCAAAACGTAACCGAGCCTCCTCCACGCTTCACATCAAGAAGTGTTCTTTTCCTTCTACGCTTCATTTTGGCGTCTGCAAACATAGAGCTGATGTGACTTGACACACAGCTCCAGTTTAGTCTCATCTGTCCAAAGGACATTCTCCCAGAAGCCTTGTGGCTTGATGATATACAGTGGAAGCTGTTCTGGGTTCTTTGGTTACCATTTGTATTATCCGTCTCTTCGATTTGTCATTAGGTTTCCTCTTGCGGCCTCGTCCAGGGAGGTTAGCTAAAGTCCCAGGGACCTTAAACTTCTGAATAACACGTGCAGCTGTAGTCACAGGAACATCAAGCTGCTTGGAGACTTACAGTCGTTACCTTTAACATGCTTGTCTATAGTTTTCTTTCTAGTCTCCTGACACAGCTCTCTCCTCAGCTTTCTGTGCTCCATGCTCAGTGTGCGCACACCATGATACCCTTTAAAAAGTTTGAAGACGCCTTATAGTTTAACGTCCCTGTGGTCAAATTATTTCCCATCTTTTCTAGAGGTACCATCATTTATTTAATGATTCTGAACCACAATTCAAAAGCAATGTCTGGTTTTCAAGCGGTTTATTCATTATTACTTGTTTCAGTTTCAAGTTATTTCAGAGACCATTGCGGGTTTTTCTTTTGGGGTACCAACAATTTTGTCCACATCTGTAAATAGAATGACTGCTTATTGTCGTGGGAATTTGCATATCGCTGGTGAGGGATAAAGCAAATAATTGAGTAACAACCAACCGTTGTCTTTGAAGAATTTATTCATGAAAGAGAAAAAACATAAGCAAATACAGATACATAAAATTTACTATTTTTTATTGATTAATCATTTTAAATTCACATCATTAATAACATTATTATTATCATCATCTTTATCATCAACTCTAACTACAGTTGAAGCCCCTGTGAGCGCAGACTCGGCACTGATTCCATCTGGATCCTCTTCGTTGAGTTCGGCCCCTTTCGGGATCTAAAACAGAGGAAATACATAAATAAATACAAACAGGCCATAACACATTTCTCATGACAAGGATCAGGTTCCAGTTACTACACCATATAGTGTGGGTGGTGATGGAGAAGTGGATAAGACACCTGTGGTGTGAGAGACCTGGGTTCAATTCCCACTGTGACATCTACTAGTGTGTCCCTGAGTTCAACCCCACTTAACCCCCAGTTGCTCCAGAGGCGTGCGACTGCTGACATACAGTATACAGCAATTGTAAGTTGCTTTGGATAAAAGCGTCAGCTTGATGAGTAATAATAATAATTATGCTGGCAGCTCCACGCTAATGACAAGGCCTCAGATTGGGTTTTATAAATATGAAATCAGTCCACCAGAGCCTTTCTGATGAGGATCTGATTCTTCAGCAGTCTTCCAAGCGTCAAATGAAGCTTTTCCAACATGACAGCTGGTTTGCATTTACAGCGTATTCCCTCAGCTCGACATGACGCTCAGAGAGAACAACTTTCTATATTTATTCAGCTCCAACCTGACGGGGACCGAATACAGGTGGCAGCTACTGAAGATCAAAGTGTGGATCAAATAGAAAAGACTTATTTTACTTTTGGATCTTAGATCATAAAATCATAGTTATCAGGATTTTGGGGATTTGCAGTTGAAAAGTGTATTTATTTATATATTCTGACTGTACAAATGAAGACGTCTATTTTAGATTAAATTAGTTTTTGGCTCAACAGCATTTAATGAGCATCTAGATTTCAGTCTCTCTGAAAAGCTGTCGATCCAAACTAGCCCTCACCAAAATGAATCAGTTCACCAACGCTCGTGTTGCTCAGGCTACTAAACAAGGAGCTGCTGTAACATCTAGAAGTCTATTTTTAATTTAATCTCCAGACTTCATATTAAATTCAACTCTTTTGATTTCATTCATAACAGAGTGAATGTTAAGTTACAAACACAGGTGGATTTAATGTTAAATCACATTTCAATAATCTGAAACCAGTTCTGATGATTCATCAGCTGGCTGAGGGCAAAGCTGCAGGAAGCAGGACTCACCATGATGTCCTGATATGTTGTTCTTAAGTCGTCTTCTGTATTTCAGACAAGCAATCAGTGCGACAACAATCGGTGCTGCCACTCCTACTATCCACCACAGGGCAGATTTATCTGTGAGGAGCAGAAGGCAGACGTGTCAGACTGACTGGAAACAAGGACAACCTGCTCTACAAACATTCAAACATTTACAGTCTCAATCATTTTTACTCGTTTCATGTCTGTCAGTAATGACTCTGTTACTTAATTAGAAACATGTTGAACAAATAACTGGATTAACATGTTTATTTCATCCTGTCTGGATTCCTGTGTTAGAAGAATTAATTCATTTGTTTAGCATTGTTTTTGCACGTGTAGGGTAAGTTAGCAATATTAGGTTTCTTCACAAGAACTACAAGAGTCACTAGTCAAAAAAAACATCTTTCATATTTACAACATCAGTCAAACTCACCTGGCTCTGTCAGGTTGACCGCGCAGATTAATTTAGATGTAACATTCTCTCCGTCTCTGCGCTCCTTTATGTAACACTCGTATATCCCAAAGTCGCTGCTCTTCACGTTCTCCAGAATCAAAGACAGGTTACTGTTCAACTCGATGCCCGCCAGCTTCACCCTGTCCTTATAAAATGAACTCTGGTAGTCTGGATTAGATGACCCATCCCGGACAAATAAAACATATTCTGACCCCAGGTGAGGTCTGGTCCAATTTACAGATCTGCTGGTGACATTGCTGGGAGCTTCACACGGCAGAGTGACGTTCTGCCCGAGGGACGCTGTGACTGTCAGGGCTGAAACACAAGAAGACAAAACATAGCAGAAAAGTTAAAACTCAGATCAGACTCAGACTCAGCAGATATCCTGAATTAAAGAAGTCAGATCGGGCTCTGGGCCCGAAAATACTGCACTGGTGTCACTTTCTAGGATTTCATTTCCAATGGTCCCTTTAAAATATTCATGTAGTAAACTGGGATTATCAGAGGTGCATTTGTCTGCTGGCCTTTACTGCCAGCTCACTATGAGACACAAGAGGCCATGCAGAGCAGTGATCCCTATTAATATTTATCCTAAATAAATATCAAAAACTTGTCTCATTAACATTCCAGTGTTTTATTCAGTCATCCTGAACAAGAGACACAAAGCACAGTACAATTACAATAATCTGTCACATTTCCACGTCACTGCTGTGTAGAGCTGAACCGTTTATCAAAATATATTGAAATCGCAAAATGGCTTAAACTGCAATTTTCAAAATTGCAAGAGGAGCATTACTGCCATTTAATTTAGATATTGTGGTGTTGCAGAGATATCACAAAAATGCAGAGATCACAAAAAAGAGATATATCTTAATAAAGGAGAGGGGAGAAGCCAAAAAGCATAATACCACCTCTTTAATTATTTTCAGTAGACTAGGCCCACCCATAAATGATGCAGCCTCTCAGACCAGGGGATGCTGCATCATGTGTTTTCACTTCATCAGGTTGTTTACTCCTCGGGTTAAGTGGAGTCATGTATAAAATATGCTGCTGAACAGGTGGTTGAAAGTCATTGTAACGAACGAGCAACGTGAGTATTTATTTTTAATCGTGTGGAAACTTTTTTTCTCTTTTGAACAACTGCCTGCTGTTCTCCTGAAACACTCGTAATGGAATTAATCAACTGGTCACTCAGCGCTTTTGATTTTCTCCCTCAAACGGGCTTCACCGGGTGAGCCGACCTGCCCCAGTGGAGCATTAGCTGCAGGCTACGCTCGCGATTCGTGGGAGAATTGGCAAGTAGTTTGCTTGGATGTTTTATCTGTGGAGGATATTGGAGATTTATGGATAATTGGAATTTTGTTAGTGGGATTCCTGATTACCGGCCTCGGAAGCTCCCTAATATATCGCAAAATTGGTAAGACAGCCGCCAGTAAATTCAACCAAAAGCTGTCTGGGGAACTTAAAGAGTGCTTAATTGAAGTGAACGAGAAGCTGAAGGTTTTACATCAAAGGGCTGATCAGAACGGTGAACTGTCTCGTGAACTGTCTCGCAACACCTCAGACCGGTCTGAGGAAGCGCAGAGGAGGATGGACACCATCGGGGCGCAGTCTGGTGAGCTGCTGAGAGTAACCACCAGACTGACGATGAAAATGGAAGGACTGTCGAAATCACTGAATGAACTGGATGCACGTATGACGCTGGTGATGAGAGAGATTGATGGACATTGATCCGGACAAATGTTACCGAATCAACCTAAATTGGATTAAAATAAAAATCAACCCCCTCTGCATTAATTTCTTGGAAAGCTTGTGGCGGCGCCTTATGGCTGCAGCTCAGCCTTTACAATTTCGCTATGTAATTGTGCATAGTGACAATAAAGACTATTCTATTCTATTCTATCCTAATACCCAGTAGGCCTAATAAGTAATGTTATTACTTTTTAAATGAGTAATAATTAAAAAGTCAGTCAAATGCATTTAGTCAGACATATCAGGTTATCTGTTTTACACACTCTGTTATGCCTTCACATTTCACATTAAAAGCTTCAGGAAAAACAAGCTCCTTCATTTAGTGCCTGTTAAAATAATATAGCAAAGCGACTAACTGACAGCCTGTTGGCTAGTAGGCTAAACGTTAGTTAACTGCTTTAACGCAACACTGACAATGTGAATTATTATTTATTTACCTCGCTGGGTGACCTGAGGCCTGTACCACGAAGCAGCATTTGAGTTTATCAAGGTAGGCTAACTAAATAAATGGATTTTATTTTTCTTATGTGAGGCTGAATATGATGAACAGTTATTGAAATACTAAATTTTAATATGAACGTAGGCTGTCTATTTAGGTTAGTAGCCTATAGCTTTCTAAGGCCGACTACAGAGACTGTAGTCTTGTTCCTCGTGGGACGGTGAGTTTTCAGCAGCCTAAATGTTCAGCTATTTCAAACATTATTTGAGCTCATTTTATGGCTTGAAGGGATTTTTCCGTTTCACTGCTTTATGAAGTTAATTTAGAACAATGTTTGGACACTTTTGAGTTAAATAATCTCACTTTTGAAGTGGCAACAAGTTTTTAATGTGGAAACACCGGCACACAACTGCGGTAACGTGAGCCGCCGGATGCAAAACCGTGGTCAAACCAGCCGCAGTCTGATTTCTGTTGCGCAGAACTGCTTTAGGCGCAACAGAAATCAGACGGCGGCAGGCTTGACTACGGTTTTGCATCCGGCGGCTCACGTTACCGCAGTGACATAATATGGAAAGCCGAGCTGAAGAACAAGGCTGATATTTTCTGCAGCTCATAAGAACTTTTTATCAACGCATTACTACGCCTGTTCATTTAGGCATAGGCTACTACACTACTGTCGTATTTCTGTAGCGTTACAGTTTAATCCTCGATCGTAAAATATGACGCTCTTCTGACAGTGGACATGTTCATGTCTGTGATTGGTCATCTGCTCCTAACACCGCCTCTTTTATTCTGCTTTGTTCTACTCTGTTGCAGTCTCGACTGAAAACTAAAGGGGACAGAGCGTTTGCAGTCAGGGCCCCGAGACTCTGGAGCAGCCTGCCCTGCCTGTAAATCAGGTCGGCTGAGTCAGTGAACTCTTCTTAAACAAACTCAAAGTCCCTTCTTAAAACATAGGGATAGGAGAGCCTTTCCTGATCTTGCTTGACTTTATTTTATCCCTTTTATTTCATTCTATTTTACTTATTTCATATTTATCTTAAACGTGTATTTTAGTCTTTTCAATGTTTTCTTGCGTTTATCTTGTATTGTTTTTGTATTATTGTCTTTACACTTGTTAAAGCACTTTGTAGCTTGTTTTTGAAAAATGCTCTACAAATAAAGATTATTATTATTATTATTATTATTATTATTATTATTATTATTATTATTATTATTATTGTGTGAACGCGCTCCCGGCTGGACTGGGAAACCCTGGGTTGACTTAGGCTCATGGATAGCGGGGTGGCAGAGTGGTGGGGGAAGGGGATTACGGTACGAATGAAACACTTTTCACATATACGTCATTTTAAAATATAACGTTGCAGACAGAAATCATTTGTTGTTGTCATCAACAACATATGTGTTCTATCAATACCAGATGTTATTTTGTTAAAATGTAAAACGACTTCAGTAGGCTACCTATAATTTCACTTTGAACGAAAGGTGCGCACTGTTTCATTCGTCCCTACTGTGCGGGACGGATGAGACACAGGGGAGGGACGAATGAAACACAGCGATATACATTTAAATAGTTTAAGTTATTCTTGTTTTTATTTAGAAAGCTTGACACTGCCTTTCTTAATACGTAATTGCAAACTCATTATGTCCTTTTTCTTAATAAAAAATAGTAGGCTATCCTATAAATATGACTTAGCTAGCTAACTACAAAATCTAACAGCTAATGCACGTGGATCAGATATCGGCTGCCCTGTTTATGCACATCTGCAGCCTGTTTTCCTGCTCTACTGTGAAGAAGACCCTGTTATTTGGCTGTGAGCATCCTGGTGGTCCAACCTGCCTGGTGGACTCTGCCCCCCCTCCCGCCGTATCTAAAGGTAGAATGGCTGCGTGTCGGGACGAATGAAACACCTGTTTCAATCGTCCCGATGTCCTTCAGGATGTGTTAAAGTACTAACTTATCTTTCATGTGATCATGACCATGACACATGGAATAATAAACACAACTCGTCATTCAAAAAGCTCTCATTAGTGACGACAACGTTGACCTGCACGATTGCTCTAAAAGTTGCTCTGTGTATCATCGGCCTTACTGAGGTGATAACCAGCTAAATATTTCATAACCCAGCGGTTGCGTAGATGAAATAGCCTATTTTTACCTGAAACTTATTGGCAGCTGAGAAAAGACGCGAGTTATTCTTCAAGACAGGCCTATAGGCGATGTTTTTAGTAACTTGCCATGTTAATGTCATCTATTCAGCTTTATTTAGCTTTAGGTGTGATCAGCTGAACGGACGTGAAAACAGTGTGTCCAAAACTATCAATTAGCGCTCGTTTCGGTCACTGACAGCTTGGTTTAGTGTAAGTTTGTTCGCTCAGAGCTCCTCAGTGAGTCGTTGTTTAGAGAGCTGAGCCGCCAGTTTAACATTTCACACACCTGAAACATGCGACATAAACAATTCACCGAGACAAAAAAAACAACAACAAAACTTGTACACAAACACTCACCGTGAGGGGAATTCATCGACAGAACCGGGAACATAAACCCGAAGAAAAACGGAGGAACCACGGTGTAGGCATCAACCATATTATTTATAAAATATATCCTACTGGAAACTTCTGGAAAGAGGTTTTTATACCTGAGAGGCGTTATCATTATCACGTGTTCCATAGTGGGGGTGGTCAGATCAAATATCATCACATAATATAATGACATATAGACTTAAAATGACTGGAGCTAATGGGCCTGACGTGGGGCTCCAGGTGGGTAGTATTTTATTCCGTTTAACGTCACGAAGTTATTCTTTTATCTTTAATATTAAATAATAATAATAATAAACATAATAATAATAATAATAAATTAGTCATGTCAAAAAATGATGACGATAACGCCTCTACTTTAAAATGAAGGTGAAGTCAATTAAAAACACAAATTAAATTGCAGCATCATCACCTGTTAATTCATCTAATTCAAAATAACATTAAGTCACTTAAAATAGATATATAAACACTTTGTAAATGTGTAAAAATGTTTTACTTTGTGTGACAGAGGCGTCTCGTTGTCAGGGCAACAGCAGGATGATGTTCAGCTACACAGAAAAAACTGAATCCCTCTGAACCCTGACCACGACGTGGGTTGGGGGGTGATGGAGCAGTGGTTAATGTGGTGTGAGAGGCCTGGTTTCGATTCCTACTGCAACACTTCACCATTATTAACTAATGTCATGTTAGATGAATAAAAGCTTGAAAGCATAAAACCTCATTGTTTTCAAAAATAAATAAAAATTAAAATAAAATAAAAATTTTAATCAAATCAAGTTTTCTTCAAGGGGCTTTAAAATCTGTACAGCATGGGACACTCTGTAAACTTACAACCTGGATTCAGATAAAAAGACGGAAAAAAACTCTGCAGGGGAGCAGCAGGGCAGAGGCGGGTCTCCAGACTTTATTCAGGAGATACTGTATTTTAATAATTTAAAGCCACTTGGATTCAGCAACAACACATTAACAGTGTAAAGTTTCAGGCCATTTCGACCACCAGAGGGTGCAGTCAAGACATGATGAGACATGATGTCACTCTGCACTGTAAAACAAAGACCCCTCCCTCCAACCTCCCAGCTGGTTTCTATAAAGATGGCTCCCTCATCAGGACTGAGCCTAGGGCAAGATGGCGAACTGAGCACACAGTATTTCAGAGCTCTGTTTGTTTGTCCCCAAACTTTCATGCTAGTCCTTCTATTTACATAAAAAAATCCACCAACACAACTACGTTGATAAGAACACTATCTGGCTTACTCAGCGCAGATTCGAACCCCCGAAATGCCGCTTTCTAACAAGATGAAGAAAGCTGATGCAGCAACAGCACTTTTCCCTCATGACTACTGCACTGATGCCAACGGTAACAACATGGAAACCTCCTCCACGAAGGTGAGCCGTCCTCTTCCCGACACCCCTACTAAAATACCGGTCTCATTTAAGAAATCTAAAAACGAAGCAGAAGTATCCAATGCTACAATACTCGAAGCTGTTAACAACCTCTCCGCTATGTTACAAGAACTCAATGTGCAAATGAAAAACAACAGCGCCATGATTGCACAAGTGGCCAAAAGCGTGGAGTTTAATTCCAAAGAAATAAAAAGACTGCCAATCCAAAACTCACGCTTTGGAAAAGGAAATGAAAAGGTTCGGGACAGAGAACGTTGCTTTACAAGAGAGAGTCCTGGAACTAGAGCGTTACAAACGGCGCTGGAATCTGAAACTCCGCGGGATGAAAGAGCAAGAAAACGAAAACACGAGAGAGAGGGTGTTACAGATCCTACTTAAAATCGCGCCGCATTGGGCTAACAAAATAGACAGTATCGTCGACTCCGTGCACCGCCTGGGCAAAAGAGAGGAAGCGAAGCATCGGCAAGTGATAATGCAGTTCACCATGAGGCACTACCGAGATGAGCTCTGGCGTCTGACCAAGAGATCTGCAGTGTGCAAGGAGCTGAATGTAAGTTTCGCCGAGCACATTCTACCAGCTGACCGGGAGGCAAGAGCAGCGGTGTGGCCTCAGATTAAGCAGGCCAGAGAAGCAGGTCAGCAGGCCTACTTCAAGGGCCCTACTGGATACATAAATGGGAAAAGAATTGTGGCTCCCTAGCCACACTCGCATCAGTTCACTAACTCTTCACTGTCTAACGTGAAGACACTTGCTTAATTTTCTATGAAGGACTCCCAAGTTGACTGTTTTCAAGGGGACGTTGCCTTTTGTTCATATTCAAAAGCAGTTTTTCCTCTGCTGATATACCTCCGGTTGTTATTCCTAAGTGGTAAGTTATTGTCTAATGTTAACTGTTGACTCTAATTTATGTTTCATTTCGTTCAATGCAAGGGGCCTTAGAGACAGTATCAAACGAAAGGCAATTTTTCTCTTCTGTAAAAGTAAGAAACCACACTGTGTCCTGTTACAAGAGACTCACCGACTAATACGGATGAAAAATTTTGGACCAGTCAGTGGGGTGATAATATTTTATTTTGTCATGGAACTAATTGTTCTGCAGGTACTGCTGTCCTTCTGAACAACTTCCCTGGGAAGGTAGTGACATCCAAAAAGAGCACAGATGGTCACTGGATCCTTTGCGTTCTTTCAATTAAAGACTCTTTTATTATCCTGGGAAATGTCTATGGTTATAACAACACAAACCAAAACAAAAATCTTCTTTCTGAAATTGATGGTCTCATTAAAAGTTTGATATTAAATTATCCAACAACTAATATTATCTTGGGAGGAGACTTCAATATGGTATTTAATGAATGGTTAGACCGCTCACCCTCCAAGTTTCATAACCATCACTATAACCCTCATCTAGTCAGTTTCTGTAGCACTCATAATCTGTCTGACCCATGGTGCTTTATACACCCCAACTTAAAAAACTTCTCTTGGTTTAAACCGGATGGTTCAGTCAAATCAAGGCTTGACTTTTGGCTAGTCTCTGACAGTGTAAAAGACCTAATATCTGACTGCTCTATATCTTCAGCTCCTCTATCTGACCACTGCTTTATTAATCTCACCTTAAAACCCAGTAATAATCACAAAAGAAACAAGGGTTACTGGAAACTCAATGCCAGCTTGTTACAGTCCCAAACGTATTGCCAAGGGATTAAAGACATAATTTATGAAACTATTCAAGACCCCAACCTTCTGTCTTATACCTCTAAATGGGAATATTTAAAATTTAAAATAAGAAACTTTTCAATCTCCTTCAGTAAACAATTGCAACAATCTGCCCTTTTAGAAGAAACTAATTTGACAAGAGAGATAAGTCTCTGCTGTAATAAACCCACACTTACGGATACTGACAAAAGAAAACTACTTATACTACAAACCAAATTAGATAATATATATACAAGAAAAGCAAATGGAGCCTTCATCAGATCTAGAGCAAAGTGGATCGAAGAAGGAGAGAGATACTCTTCTTATTTCTGTAGATTAGAAAAAACCCGCCAGGAAAGAAATAACATAGAAACACTGGTCATTAATAAAAACGAATGCTCTGATCCTAAAACTATAACTAATGAAGTTTATTCCTTCTACAGCAAATTATATTCTTCTAGATTCTCAGCTGATGCAACAGATGCCTTCTTCAGCCAAATCAAAGGTTTTATTCCCCAAATAAATGAGGACTTCCAAACTACATGTGAGTCAGAGATAGCGTTATAATGAGCTTGAAAAGGCATTGCATTGTTTGACTTCGGACCGCTCCCTGGCCCAGATGGCCTCACAGCAAACTTTATAAACATTTCTGGGAGCATATTAAAATACTTTTATTTGAAACGCTTAAAGAAGCTTTAAACAACTGCTCACTTCCACAGACGATGAGGCAAGGTGTAATTGTTCTAATTCCAAAACCAAATAAAGATCCCAAATTCTTGGACAATTGGAGACCGATTACACTATTAAACAATGATTATAAATTACTAACACACATATTTTCAAATCGTCTTAAAAAAGGGTCTCCCTCAAATAATAAGTGTCACTCAATCAGGATTTATGAGAGGTAGAACAATTCACAATAATGTTCGCCTTGTCCTGGATTTACTTGAATATAATGAACATATAAAGGATGACGGCTTTATTCTCTTTTTGGATTTTTATAAGGCGTTTGACACGGTAGAACACCCCTTTATTTTTAAAGCTCTCGAACTCTGTGGTTTTGGGGGAAAATTTAGAAATACTATAAAATGTTTTTATAATGACACTAACAGCTCAGTATCTCTCCCAGGTGGCACTACGCCCCCCGCTTCAATATCAACAGAGGTATAAAACAAGGCTGCCCCATCTCACCCTCACTCTTTATAGTTGCAGCTGAAATGCTGTCAATCCTCATCAAAAATTCTGATATTGAACAGTTAAATGTATTTGATAGCCGAATAGTTATAAGTCAGCTGGCTGACGACACCACTCTGTTTCTTAAAAATATTGAACAGGTCCCAAAGGCGACTGAAACTGTAGACTCATTCTCAAAGGCATCTGGGTTACAACTGAACCTAAATAAATGTGAGCTGTTATCTATACATGACTGCCACCTTGAGACAGCATATGGTATCCCTATTAAAACTGCAGTGAAATACTTGGGCATACATATAACCAAAGATATTAAGTTGAGTGAATCATTAAATGTATGGAACAAACTGGATGAATGTAAAGCAAGATTAGACAGATGGTTAAATAGAGATCTTTCTCTGTTTGGTCGCATTCATATTACCAAAATGGAAAGCCTTTCAAGATGTATTTATCCAGCCTACTCTCTGTCCATCCCCAACAAAGCTGTCAGAACCATCAATTCATTAAACTTTGACTACATCTGGAAAAGAAAACCCCATTATCTAAAAAAAGCGACTATAGTGAAAGACTATGAAGATGGTGGGCTACAAGCCATAGACTTTGATTGTATAAATGGAACCTTAAAGATTAAATGGTTAAGATGCCTTCTAGCAAACAGTGGAAGTTTCTGGTATTATGTGTCAAGGGAACCGTTTAAAAAAATTGGAGGTATTGATTTACTTTTACGCTGTGATTTTGATGTTCCAAAACTTTCTATAAAACTTTCTGCGTTTCATTCACAAGTTCTGTTATATTGGAAACTGCTTTACAAACACAATTTTACTCCCCATGACATACCCATCTGGAAATGCAGATTCATTATATTTAGAAATAAGTCCCTGTATCTCAATGAATGGATGGAAAACAATATTTGGTCTGTCACACATTTACTAGACAACTATGGGAATATTTTATCCTTTGAAGATTTCGGTACAAAACTTAATTTTCAGTGCAATCGTAAACATTATAATATGGTTACCCAAATCATCCCATCTGCCTTCCTTTTGATGGCAAAAAATGCACTGCCTCATATGTTCAACCCCCCTCAACTTCCTTCATTGATGATTGCTGGTCACCAGTTCTGTAGCAAGACTTTGCAAAACAAAGTGTTCCGTGATCTCTTCACTCTGACTTATACCCAATGCAACACAGCCGAAATGCTGCCTCTCTTACCTTTAATCATTCTTCTTTGAAGAAACTACGCACAGATTTCTTAAAGTTACCTCTATCACCAAAAGCTAAAGAGCTTCACTTCAAAGTATTCAATGACATATATCCTTCAAAAGACCTCCTCTCACATAGATTTAACATTGATCCAACTAACTGTATATTCTGTGATGAGGACATAGAGACCACGGATCCCTTGTGTTTCTTCTGTCCTTACAGTAGCACATTTTGGTGTGACATGTATGATTGGCTGGAACCTTATCTCAAATCTCTCTCTAATTTCACTAGAGATAACATCACATTTGGAATTATAATGAAGGACAAAAACTATGAACTGCTTTTAAACACTTTAATTATCTTGGGTAAATTTTTCATCCACAAATGTAAATGTTTAAAAACACAGCCTCTTTTTACTGTCTTCAAGAAAGAATTTGCATTATACTACAAGTCCCTGTTGTTCATGAAGAAGAATACAGCAAAAAAACTTCTTGATTTTATTGATGCCTTAAAGTTATCTGAAGCCCCGTAACTGTTTCACTACTGTTTCTTTATCCTGTTACTTTTTTGTATTTTATTTGTATATTTGTGTACATATTTTCTTTTCTTTAATTTAATTTCCTATTCTTAAAACGTATGTGCTCCGTTTCCTGTTAGCACTTATATTTGATGATCTCTGTCTATGCCAGATACTGTTGTAAATTTTG
>JALXJV020000002.1:36189399-36208223 GCA_024633595.2 Lepomis macrochirus | reverse complement strand
ACAACAAACACACCAAAAATGTCATGCAACATCAGTTCATACGTACATCGAACAAAATTATAAACACACTTTAAAAACACTTTTGTTTTTGCCCCCATTCATCATGACTCAGAGATCTAAGACTTTCTCTATGTGCACAAAAGGCCTATTTCTCTCAAACATTGTTCACAAATCTATCTGTGCACAAATCTAATCTGTGTTAGTGAGCACTTCTCCTTTATACAGATAATCCATCCACCTCACAGGTGTGGCATATCAAGATGCTGATCAGACAGCGTGGGAATTGCTCAGGTGTGCCTTAGGCTGGCCACAATAAAAGGCCACTCGAAAATGTGCAGTTCCATCACACAGCACAAAGCCACAGATGCCGCAAGATTTGAGGGAGCGTGCAATTGGCATGCTGACGGCAGGAATGTCCACCTGTGCATTACTCCATTGATGAACTAAATCCATGTCAGAAACAAGTTTTAAGTCAGGTACTTCAGTAAAAATATTGATTTGAGGGAAATGGTTGCCATGTAGTGTATAAATGAATGTGTGTCACAGCAATCTTTCTGAATTTGAGGTCCAGTATTTTTATAATCGGGCATCTGACAGATAGGGACTATTATTAATATCATAATGCAGCATTGCCTTAGTAATCATTTTAAAATATGCCTCTATTATAATAAAGCTTTGTGTGTATCTTTTTCAGGATGATTGAACAAAATATTGAAATGTTAATGAAAACTGTTTTTGATATTTATTTTATATAAATTAATTGTAATAGCCTACTAATCGAGTTATAAAAATAATCTTTAGAATAATCATAAATAAATCAGCAGGTACGTTAATTGACTAATTGTAAAAATAATAATTTGGTGCAGCCGTAATCAGATCTGAGATCATTATCACTGTTACATTAGTTTTGTTTTACTCACTTTCTAACTTGTGATGTGCTCAAAAAATGTTGTGCTGTTTGCTTAAGAGAAAACCACATCAGTGCAAGAGCTAGAGAAAGAGGAAGGGGGTGGGGTTTACTTTGTGTGACATGTAGAGTAAAGGTTGACGTGTTGATCTCAGATAACCAAGAACTACCATGGAGGTATCATCTTTACCGTGGCTGCTAGGTAAGTAAAAATCTACTGTGTAGATGTTTATCTCTACGTTGTCTCAAAGACTAGTCCTAAAACATTTCTGGTGTTTTTTAAGGCAGCAGTGAGTTACAGAGTGAATAACGTGAATACAAAGACTGAATTCAGCATCAAAAGATCAAATGCATATTAGTTACAACAAGAGAGAAGGAATTTTATTGAATGCTATTTGGTAATGTGGCAGCATAACAATAACACATTCACTACAGCAAGTGTTCAATGTAAATTGTCAGTTATCCTTACATGATGAATGTAAGGATAACATTCATCAACATTCGGGGTTAATGACTGCGTGTGTGGCGGGTGGTGGGCCATCCTGCCGGCCGTCCTGGGGTGCCGGCCGTTCTGTGATTCTCCAGATCACACAGGTGGCCAGTCTGCCCCTGATTCCCAAACTAAAGTGGTAATGGTGCAGTGGATAAGACAAATTTTTGGGGTGAGAGAGCCAGGTTCGATTCCCCACTGTGACGCATCCACCAATGTGCCTCGAGCAAGACACTTAGCCCCTAGTACCACCAGAAGCATGTGACCTCTGACAAACATAGCAATTTAAAGTCACTTTGGATAAAAAGTAAAAATCATATACATTTTAAATGCTAAAGAGACATTTTTTGGAAATAAACCGAAACTTTATTTTACAGCACACAACTAAAACTTTATAATATTTTAAGTCATAAATTGTCATGATCCTGTCCTGAGTTCTCTGTGTGCTCTCTGTTTCTGTCTGCCTGTCTGTTAATTTTTAGTAGTTGTTTTTTGCGTGTGTTATGTCTATTCTCCCAGTAATCTGCCTGCCTGCCAGACTCTCTGTCTCCCCTGCTGTCTCTCTGACTGCCTGTCTCGTTAGTTCTGATGTCAACTGTTTGCTCTACCGCCCTGCTCGTTTACCTAAATATATATGTTTGTCAGTTCTGCTGCATGTTCTTTTCCATATAGGCTTTGCCCTCTAAGGCTATCGCTATTGGGTTTGCCCCGCGGCACTGAGAATTTTAGTCTACGCCCACCCACAGCGTGGGCCTCTCCTACGTCCACACCTTGTATATATACAACGGTGAGACCTAGCCTTCGGCTCCCACCCGGATGGCCATCTGGCAGACTCAGATTCACCGAATTCTGTGGCTCCAGCAGTCTGTCGTCCCAGAGGCTACCAAGAAGGAGGCACGGTGAGCCAGGACAATTCAATTCCGGTCCCTAGTCGTCACCACGAGGTCCACAGCTCAAGAAGCGGAAAGCATCAGGCAGCATGTAGGGTGGGCTAGTCCTCCTTCTCGCCCCTCACCCTTCTGGCCACGTCGGGCGGGACCGGCGATGACCGGCAGAGAGCCTCCAGGCCATGGCCGCCCGAGGCTGCTGCGGGCTCAGCTCGCCGCCCGCCCGGCGCTAGCGCCCGCGCTCAAAGACTCCGGCTCTGGCCTGCTCGTGGGTCCAACCCTCCTGCACAGCTTCGCAGAGGGCCCCGGGCAGTGTCAGCCCGCCCTCCCTCGGTGGCCACGCCTCACCATCAGCTTGACTCACGACTCCACCCTTTCGAGGGCAGGCCCCATGGGTCGCCTTCCCAGCCGCAACAGCGGAAGGTGCGGCAGAGTGGCTTCTCCTTATGACCACCGGAGCACCTCGTCAACAGGTCCGACCACTCACAGAGCGCTACTCAGAGTGGCTCGCTTCCTGCCTGATGGACAAATGGACGGACAACCTGATCCGCCGGGGTCACAGGCTGCAGTTCGCCTCTCCACCTCCCCCCTTCACCGGGATTGTAGAAACAATGCTCTCATCCCCGGCTCAGCGCACCGCTCTCCAAGCAGAGCTCCAGGAGCTCCTGGAAAAACAGGCCATTTCCAGGGTTCCTCCTGCTACTTCCTGGTCAGGAAGAAGACGGGCGGTGTGAGGCCCATCCTGGATCTGTCACTGTTCAACAGAGCGATTATGGTGAGACCTTTTCGCATGTTAACAGTGAAGCAGGTATTGGAGTGTGTGCGCCAGGGGGATTGGCTCTCCTCCATCGACCTGAAGGACACGTACTTTCATGTGCCCGTCATTCCCGAACACAGGAAGTTTGCATTTTTCATTCCAGGGCGCTCAGTACCAATACAACCGCCTGCCCTTCCGTTACTCCCTGGTCCCGCGCACTTTTTCCAAGTGCGTCGAGACGGCCCTGGAGTTGCTGCGGCGGTCTGGCATCAGGGTCCTTTTTTACCTGGACGACCTGCTGCTGCTGGTGCCGGCCCCAAGGCGAGGCAGTGGTGCAAACGGCCCAGCTAGTCGCACACCTGTCTTACCTGGGCTTCACGGGGAACTGGGAGAAGAGTGCTCCCTTCCCCTCCCAGAGACTCAACTACCTTGGCGTGGTACTGGACTCTTCTCTCCAGAAAGCATGGCTCTCTCAGGAGAGGGTGGATGCTCTGATGGGAGCTGCTCCACCATGTTGTCCCAGGAGCAGTGGTGGCGGCTCTGTCGGTTATGAGGCTCCTGGGCCTCATGTCGGCGGCTCACGTGGTGGTTCCCCTGGGGCTTCTCCACATTAGGAGGCTGCAGCGGTGGTTCATCTGCCTGCGTGTCGACTCGGTGATGCAGAGACGGCACCGAAGTCTCCGTTCCCCGGTCTGTGGCCCCGTATCTGGCCTACTGGCGGGACCCCCTCTCTCTCTCGTTTGGAGTTCCTCTGGGCAGGGTCACGTCCCACATCTCAGTCTTTACAGATGCCTCCCTGACGGGCTGGGGCGGAACCTGCCTCTCTCAGGTGGTGGGTGGTCTGTGGCAGGGCCGCAGGCTTCTCCACATAAACGCAGCTGGAGCTTCTCACGGTGTGGAAGGTGATCCGACATTTCTCTCCCCTCTGCTGTGGGACCAGCATGTGTTGGTCCGCAGCGGCCTACATAAACTGCCAGGGCGGGGTGCGCTCAGCGCAGCTACTGGGTCTGGCCAGGCGGCTGCTCCTGTGGGCGCGCACTCACCTGCTCTCCATCAGAGCGGAGTACATTCCTGGCATGTTGAACACAGGAGCGGACACCGTCTCGAGTTTTTTTCCTCCCCCCATGGGTCGGTGGAGGACGCCACATCCCACCTTCTCTGCCCGGTGTAGGCGCTGTCCTGCTACTGCATGGCGCCGCGACGCGTGGCGCACGACGGCCACCTGGCGCCGTTCGCAGCAGCTGTTTGTGCACTACAGGGAGCGATCCAAGGGGCTTCCCCTATTAGCGCAGTGCTTGCCTCACTGGCTGTGTGATGCCATTTCCTGGCTTACATTTCTGCCGAGGAGTTAATGATTCAGATTCATTCTTTATTGTCCTCAGTGGAGGAAATTTGTTTTCACAGTCTATACAAGAGCCCCTAGTGCACACATATATCATGGACAGCGCCCAGGGAGTTGGTCCCTGGGTGCTGCCCACTGCTAAAGTGTATCTTCTTCGCCTTCTTCTGTTGCACTGCAGTGGACTCAGCCCTATTGTGCGGAATAGGATTAGGGCCACGTGTGAAATTTATTTTTGATTTCTGAGATTAAAGTCAGAATTCTGAATTTTTCTCAGAATTCTGACTTTTTTTTCTGCTCTGACTCTCTCATACACACACACACACACACACACACACACACACACACACACACACACACACACACACACGTCACGCCGATGACACTCCAGCTATTTTCTCCTATTTCCAGGCAAAACACGTAAAATAATACCCAAAATGAATCAGGAACAACTCCTCAACCATTTGACCTAGATAAATAATTCTGGTCTCCTTTGACAGGCAGAAGCTAAGGAATATTTCTTCTTAAAACACATCTTCAGATGCACCTGAACACATCATCAGTGATGTAACCTGGGGTCCTCGGGTGTTTCGGGTCTTTCAACATCAGACACCCTCGCCAGGCGACTCAGCCACGGCTGATCAGACCGCGACTTGTGTTCAGGTAGCACTTCGCTTGCCCTCATGGTGCTCCTCTACGAATCCAGAGCCATCTCGAGGCTTTCTCGGCTGCGTCGGTGATGTTCTTGATGGCCCTGCTCCTTGTTGTTCCTGCAATGCCCAAAGCAGTAAAGGCTTTGTAGAGGGAGCGCCCCACAAATCCTCTGCAGCCAACCTCGATGGGCATGCATCTCGCCTTCCAGCCCTGTGCTCGGCAGTCTGTGACCAGATGTTCATATTTGGTCATCTTTCTTTCGTGGGCTTCTCCCAAGCGGTCCTCCCATGGCACGGTCAGCTCCATGATGATTATATTCTTGGTGCTCTCTGAGACTAGAGTGATATCTGGCCTCATAGTTGTGCTGACGATGTGCTGGGGGAATTTCAGCTGCTTCTCTAAATCCACAGAGAGTTTCCAGTCCTTGGCTGATGCCAGGATCCCTGCTGGTGCCTTTCTCCCTGAGTGTGGCTGTTCTCCTGCCCTAACAAATGCGATTGCGCGAGTGGTGCTGCTCCCTCGGCCGCCTTTGCTGATCTCTTTGCTGATGGTGTCTGCAATAGGTTTCAGCACCTGGTTGTGCCGCCAAGTGTAACGACCCTGGCCAAGTGCTGTTCGGCAGGAGCTCAGAATGTGCTCCAGCGTTCCACGAGCTGGGCACAATTGGCAAGTTGGTGTGTCTGCTTTTCCCCACGTACAGAGGTTTGCTGGGCTGGGCAGGACATCGTACACTGCCCGAATCAGGAAGGTTATACGGTGCGGCTCGCTTTGCCAGAGGTCCGTCCAGGTGACCTTACGGTCCATGGCCTGCTCCCATCTGGTCCAGGCCCCCTGTTGCCCCATTCCAGCTGCTCTGCTTATCCTTCCTTCCTCCACAGAAGGTCTGACCTCTTCCTGTATTTGGCTGCGTTTCTCCTTCTCCTTCCACTCTTTATGTCGAGGAAGTGTTGGAAACATCCCCAAGCCTGCTCTGCCTCGGGCTACCACTCCCACAAGCTCTTTGTGCCGCAGACGAGCCTGTGCATCCAACACAGCGGCTTGGGCGCTCCACTTCTTCCCAGTCTTCACCCGCACTCCTGCCTGAGCCACTTTTGGGTCGTTGGAGTCTCTATACATCAGCACCTCACGTGTTCGAGTCACTTTAAACTCCTCTTCCAGGGATTTCAGAGGCAACCGGAGCATTGTGGTGTTTCCATAGAGGGCGATGTTGCTGAGACTCCTGGGCAACCCTAACCATCTCCTGAGACAGCTGCTGACCTTTCTTTCCAAGGTCTCCACCGTGGAAATGGGAACCTCATACACAAGAAGGGGCCAGAGAATTGTTGGTAAATCCACGCTTTAAACTTTCCAGGGAGGCCAGAACGGTCTGTTGCTCTTAACCAGCTGTCCAGCTCCTGGCAGGTTGACTGGACTGATGCAAAGTCTCTGAGGCTGCTGTCAAAAACCTTGCCCAAGCTTTTCACCGGATGTTCCGACAGTGTTGGTATCTTCGCTCCTTTGATGCTGAAATGGAACCTGTCCGTGACCTTGCCCTTCTTCAGCACTAGCGAACGGGACTTGGCTGGTTTGAACTCCATCCGAGCCCACCGGATGAGTTTTTCCAGCCCTTGGAGTATCCACCTGCCTCCTGGCACTGACTCTGTGGTGACTGTCAGGTCATCCATAAAAGCTCTGATTGGCGGTTGGCGGACCCCTCCTCTGCTTTGGGGCCCCCGACACTCAGGTTCTGCCGATTTGACAATCATATTCATAGCCACCGCAAATAGGATCACAGAGATGGTGCAGCCTGTGATTATTCCCAAATCCAGTCTGTGCCAATCTGATGTCACACCTCCTGTAGAGACTCTTATCCTGAAATTGTTGTAATAATCCAAGATCAGACCTGCAATCTGATGTGGCACATGGTGCTTGGTCATGGTGGTCTGGACCAGCTTGTGGGGGATAGAGCCATATGCATTGGCTAGGTCTAACCACAGTACCGTGAGGTCTCTCTTGTGTTCACGAGCTTCACGGATGAGCTGAGTCACCACTCCCATGTGTTCTAAGCAACCTGGGACTCCAACAATTCCTCCCTTTTGCACAGATGTGTCTATATAGTTGTTAGTTAAGAGGAAGTTGGTCAGACGCCTTGCTACTATACTGAAGAAGATCTTGCCTTCCATGCTCAGCAATGAGATTATTCTGAACTGATCGATCTTCTTGGAATCTTTCTCCTTGGGGATCCAGACTCCCTCAGCGAATCTCCACTGCTGTGCCACCTTTCCTCTTCTCCAAATGACTCAGATGATCTTCCAGAGTCGCCTGAGTAGCAAGAGGCAGTTCTTGTAGACCTTGTATGGGATTCCACTTGGTCCAGGGGCAGAACTAGCTCGTGCCTTACGCACAACCTCCTGAACTTCTTTCAAAAGGGGCTCCCTGCTGTCAAACTCCTTGGAGGGGGAGGTGGATCTACAAGGATGTTGCACTGGCCCAACTCTTCCTCCCGGAGCGGGTCACTGTAAGTGCTGTGCAGATGCTGGTCAATTTCCTCTTTTGAACAGAGCAACTTTCCATCACGCTTCTGTCCCAGGAGCTGTTTGGTGAAGCCAAAGGGGTTGGCAATAAACGAAGCTCTCTTTCTAGATCTGTCCTTTCGACGCCTTCGGTGCCATTCTGCTCTGCGCAAGGTCATCAGCCTTTTCCTTAAGACAGCTCTCAACTCCTCCAGGGGGGGGCGTTGCTCCTTGCTGGCTTCCTTGTGCTGCTTCTTGAGGGACTTCAACTCCTGCCGGATTTTGTGGATCTTCGCTGCTCTGTGGTTCATGGAGTAGGTGGTTGGAGTTGAGCGCTTCTCCTCGACACCGAACCTCTCCTGACCTAGGCTGAAGATGATGGTCATCATTGCCTGCAACCTTCGATCCACATCTCCCTTCTCTGTTGCTTCAAGCACCTTGTCGACATCCTCGTCAAACTGCCTCCAGTCTGCCGTCTTACAGGCCTGTGGCCACTTGATTCGCGCCATTGCCTGGGGTAGAAGACTTGGTGGGACGGTCAGTGGCACACGGAGGCTCTGAGCACTATGGGGTGCTTCCTGGCTCGGCTCCTCCTGCGTCTCATCAGACGTAGCATCTGTGCGCTGTGCCACATGTTCGTTCTCTAAACACTTCATCCTGGCTTGGTGGATCTTTAGGCCACGGCTGTTTTTGCAGGTTTTTCCGCACCTGCATACTGCGGTCGTTGTCGTTACTCCATTGCCATTAGTCGGTAACCTTGGGTCTGTCAGATTGGGGTTGTCATTCTCCTCACCTCTCAGGCTCCCCTGGGGGTGTACTTCCATGAGTCGATCTGTAGCTTCAAAAAGGGTTCCTCCTCTCGGAGAATGTGGTTTGGGCTGCCAACCCTTCCCACCCCCGAGTGCTGTCTTCCCAAGCTGCCAACTGTCTCTCCAGTAGTCACCAGCCTCTTCCTGGTTGTCAACCAGTCTATTCCTGGGAGTCACTGGCTTTGCCAGAACAGGTAGTTCTTAAAACACATCTTCAGATGCACCTGAACACATCATCAGTGATGTAATATGAATCATCTGTAAATGAAACAATTTATTTTTCTATTAAAGAGTAAATGTATTTACCCCATTGATGTGATATGTCCTATTAGCTGTTACTACTATTTATTGCTGCTTTTGCTAGTATGTATTGTCAGTTGTAGATCTTCGTGCTGTGTTTGATGCTCTGTTGTTTCTTGTATCTTGATCCTCAAATGTAAGTCAGTTTGTATAAAAGCATCTGCCAAATGAGTAAATGTAAACAAAAGCAGTCACCCTACCCTGCTTTGAACATGGGTCTAAACATGCAACTTTGAAAAAGCCAGGCTCGTTGGTATGTCCAAGCACATACTCAACCATAGTGATGGTAGTCAAAAACATATTGTAATCAAAGTAGCTGCATTTGTTTAACCTTTGGTGCCTGAACACACTGATTGATTTGCTCACTTTTCTCTACTTGAACAGCTCCACTGCTTTTACTTCCTATTGCTCAGTTTGGGGAAATTGATTTGAAAAACATTAAATGTCCTTAAAAAATATATAATCCAGTGTTTTTCTGTTCACTACAAGGCTGTTAGGTTTCGTAGAAAGTCCAGATGTCTTGTTTCATGTAAAACCTCAAACCAACCTCAGTGTGATTTCTCTTTAGTTCTGACCTCACTGCTGAGCTGCACAACAAACCAAGGTGAGGAAACTTCTTCTGTCACAGCTGAAAATTATTCACTCCCTGATAGAACAGTTAGTGTTTAGGACAGTGTTTGTGGAGGAAACAACCACTTTACAAATACAATACAGCACAGTGCTGCAGATACACAACTAAAGCTGCACAGCATGATGGAGCAGCTGCCAGAGAAGTGGAAACACCAAATTCTATGCACATTATCAGTGCTGCTTCTTTTAAGGTCTATAGTTGCCAAAACCACTGACATAGTAACAAAGCATGGATTGGTACAAGAGATCAGGTCACAGAAAATTATTTACTGAGTAATTAACATACAACAAGATCTCCTTCTCTGTGTTTAATGTGCCAGCTTTGAGATTCGATTCCTTCTCTAAAAATCAGCAAACAAAGAGAGCAGTAGTAAATGTCTACAGTGAGAAAGTAATATGAAGAATAAGGAGAATATAATTCTAAGGAATGAAATTGTTCTACTCTGACCACATTGTTCTCTCTCTTCCTCCAGCCTCTCTGACTGTGAGTCCCAGCAGCTCTCAGTTTTTTAAAGGAGAGTTTGTCTCTCTGAGCTGTGAGGAGGACGACAGCTCTGCTGGATGGACGCTGAGGAGGAACACAACCACAAAAACCAGGACTCAGTGTGGAGCTGACTGGGGAGAACCAGCTGGTTCTTCTTGTAACATCACCTACATCACTGCATGGGACAGCGGAGTTTACTGGTGTGAGTCCAGAGAGGGAGCAACCAGTAACACCATCAACATCACTGTCCCTGGTAAGATCAGACTGTGGAGTTAGTGTTGATGAAGCTGTGTGTAAATGATGAAATGCTGTAGTTTGTCTCTGTGTTGAGGTGGACCAGTGATCCTGCAGAGTCCTGTCCTCCTTGTGATGGAGGGACATGATGTCACTCTGCACTGTAAAACAAAGACCCTCCCTTCAACCTCACAGCTGGTTTCTATAAAGATGGCTCCCTCATCAGGACTGAGCCTACAGGTCACATGACCATCCACCATGTTTCCAAGTCTGATGAAGGCCTCTACAAGTGTGACATCAGCGGTCATGGAGAGTCTCCATCCAGCTGGATCTCTGTCACAGGTGAGGAGCTCAAAGATAATTCTCAAACTGACCTGGTTTTGTTTTCTACATTGAGTTCAGCAGAGATAATTCATGATGTGACAACATTTCTAACTTTGCAAAAAACAAGAGTGAAATCTGTCAGAGTTTGACCCACTGTTTGATCTTTTGATGGACAAAGATTATGAAATCACTTCTGACAGAGATTATGTTTCATGACATACATAAGTCTGTTTCTTACCAGCTATTTTTCCCTTTTCCAGGCAAACACGTAAAAAAATACCCAAAATTAATCAGGAATAACTCCTCAACCATTTGACCTAGACAAATAAATCTGGTCTCCTTTGACGGGTCAGAAGCTAAGGAATATGAATCATCCGTAAATGAACCAATTTATTTTTCTATTAAAGAGTAAATGTATTTACCCCATTGATGCGATATGTGCTATTAGCTCTAACTAGTGATGGTACTCCGTCACAAAAACACAAAAAACATATTGTAATCAAAGTAGCTGCATTTGTTTAACTTTTGGTGCCTGAACACACTGATTCATTTGCTCACTTTTCTCTACTTGAAAAGCTCCACTGCTTTTACTTCCTATTGCTCAGTTTGGGAAATTGATTTGAAAAACATTAAATGTCCTTAAAAATATATAATCCAGTGTTTTCTGTTCACTACAAGGCTGTTAGGTTTCGTAGAAAGTCCAGATGTCTTGTTTCATGTAAAACCTCAAACCAACCTCAGTGTGATTTCTCTTTAGTTCTGACCTCACTGCTGAGCTGCACAACAAACCAAGGTGAGGAAACTTCTTCTGTCACAGCTGAAAAATTATTCACTCCCTGATAGAACAGTTAGTGTTTAGGACAGTGTTTGTGGAGGAAACAACCACTTTACAAATACAATACAGCACAGTGCTGCAGATACACAACTAAAGCTGCACAGCATGATGGAGCAGCTGCCAGAGAAGTGGAAACACCAAATTCTATGCACATTATCAGTGCTGCTTCTTTTAAAGGTCTATAGTTGCCAAAACCACTGACATAGTAACAAAGCATGGATTGGTACAAGAGATCAGGTCACAGAAAATTATTTACGAGTAATTAACATACAACAAGATCTCCTTCTCTGTGTTTAATGTGCCAGCTTTGAGATTCCGATTCCTTCTCTAAAAATCAGCAAACAAAGAGAGCAGTAGTAAATGTCTACAGTGAGAAAGTAATATGAAGAATAAGGAGAATATAATTCTAAGGAATGAAATTGTTCTACTCTGACCACATTGTTCTCTCTCTTCCTCCAGCCTCTCTGACTGTGAGTCCCAGCAGCTCTCAGTTTTTTAAAGGAGAGTTTGTCTCTCTGAGCTGTGAGGAGGACGACAGCTCTGCTGGATGGACGCTGAGGAGGAACACAACCACAAAAACCAGGACTCAGTGTGGAGCTGACTGGGGAGAACCAGCTGGTTCTTCTTGTAACATCACCTACATCACTGCATGGGACAGCGGAGTTTACTGGTGTGAGTCCAGAGAGGGAGCAACCAGTAACACCATCAACATCACTGTCCCTGGTAAGATCAGACTGTGGAGTTAGTGTTGATGAAGCTGTGTGTAAATGATGAAATGCTGTAGTTTGTCTCTGTGTTGAGGTGGACCAGTGATCCTGCAGAGTCCTGTCCTCCCTTGTGATGGAGGGACATGATGTCACTCTGCACTGTAAAACAAAGACCCCTCCCTTCAACCTCACAGCTGGTTTCTATAAAGATGGCTCCCTCATCAGGACTGAGCCTACAGGTCACATGACCATCCACCATGTTTCAAGTCTGATGAAGGCCTCTACAAGTGTGACATCAGCGGTCATGGAGAGTCTCCATCCAGCTGGATCTCTGTCACAGGTGAGGAGCTCAAAGATAATTCTCAAACTGACCTGGTTTTGTTTTCTACATTGAGTTCAGCAGAGATAATTCATGATGTGACAACATTTCTAACTTTGCAAAAAACAAGAGTGAAATCTGTCAGAGTTTGACCCACTGTTTGATCTTTTGATGGACAAAGATTGTGAAATCACTTCTGACAGAGATTATGTTTCATGACATACATAAGTCTGTTTCTTACCAGCTATTTTTCCCTTTTTCCAGGCAAACACGTAAAAAAAATACCCAAAATTAATCAGGAATAACTCCTCAACCATTTGACCTAGACAAATAAATCTGGATCTCCTTTGGACGGGTCAGAAGCTAAGGAATATGAATCATCCGTAAATGAACCAATTTATTTTTCTATTAAAGAGTAAATGTATTTACCCCATTGATGCGATATGTGCTATTAGCTCTAACTAGTGATGGTACTCCGTCACAAAAACACAAAAAACATATTGTAATCAAAGTAGCTGCATTTGTTTAACTTTTGGTGCCTGAACACACTGATTCATTTGCTCACTTTTCTCTACTTGAAAAGCTCCACTGCTTTTACTTAGTGTTGCTCTGTTTGGGGAAATTGATTTGAAAAACATAAAATGTCCTTAAAAATATATAATCCAGTGTTTTTCTGTTGTCTACAAGGCTGCTATGTTCCGTAGAAATTACAGATGTCTTGTTTCATGTAAAACCTCAAACCAACCTGAGTGTGATTTCTCTTTAGTTCTGACCTCACTGCTGAGCTGCACAACAAACCAAGGTGAGCAAACTTCTTCTGTCACAGCTGAAAAGTTATTCACTCCTGATGAGAACAGTTAGTGTTTAGGACTGTGTTTGTGGAGGAAACAGCCACTTTACAAATACAATACAGCACAGTGCTGCAGATACACAACTAAAGCTGCTGGTATAAAAAATGTTATTCAGAATCTGCACAGCATGATGGAGCAGCTGCCAGAGAAGTGGAAACACCAAATTATATGCACATATCAGTGCTGCTTCTTTTAAAGGTCTATGGTTGCCATAACAAATGACATAGTATCAAAGCATGGATTGGTACAAGAGATCAGGTCATGAAAACTATTTACAAGTAATATGCAACCAGATCTTCTTCTCTGTGTTTAATGTGCCAGCTTTGAGATTCAGATTTCTTCTCTAAAAATCAGCACCTGAAACAAAGAGAGCAGTAGTAAATGTCTACACTGAGAAAGTAATATGAAGAATCAGGAGAAAATAATTCTAAAGAATGAAATCGGTCTACTCTGACCACATTGTTCTCTCTCTTCCTCCAGCCTCTCTGACTGTGAGTCCCAGCAGCTCTCAGTTTTTTAAAGGAGAGTTTGTCTCTCTGAGCTGTGAGGAGGACGACAGCTCTGCTGGATGGACGCTGAGGAGGAACACAACCAGAGACACCAGGACTCAGTGTGGAGCTGACTGGGGAAGATTAACTGGTTCTTCCTGTATCTTCAGCTACATCTCCCCATTGGCCAATGGAGTTTACTGGTGTGAGTCCAGAGAGGGAGCAACCAGTAACACCATCATCATCGCTGTCCCTGGTAAGATCAGACAGTTATCCAGTCAGTTTTTACTCCACTGTTGTTCCCCCCCAACAG
This sequence comes from Lepomis macrochirus, assembly GCA_024633595.2. Lineage (NCBI taxonomy): Eukaryota > Metazoa > Chordata > Actinopteri > Centrarchiformes > Centrarchidae > Lepomis > Lepomis macrochirus. The sequence continues at coordinate 36,194,403 of JALXJV020000002.1, read as the reverse complement.
TGGCATTTGTCAACTAATATTTTAAGACTACGTGCACACTAATGCATTGTTATTTTAATCTCTGTGGAGTTAGTGTTGATATCTGTTTGTCTCTGTGTTGAGGTGGACCAGTGATCCTGCAGAGTCCTGTCCTCCCTGTGATGGAGGGACATGATGTCACTCTACACTGTAAAACAGAGACCCCTCCCTCCAACCTCCCAGCTGGTTTCTATAAAGATGGCTCCCTCATCAGGACTGAGCCTACAGGTCACGTGACCATCCACCAGGTTTCCAAGTCTGATGAAGGCCTCTACAAGTGTGACATCAGCGGTCATGGAGAGTCTCCATCCAGCTGGATCTCTGTCACAGGTGAGGAGCTCAAAGATAATTCTCAGACTGACCTGGTTTTGTTTTCTACATTGAGTTCAGCAGGTTTCAGGACAGCAGAGATGATTCATGATGTGACAACATTTATAACTTTGCAATCTGCAAAACAACAAGAAGTGAAATCTGGAGTTCAACCCACCGTTTGATCTTTTTTTGATGGACAGAGGTTATGAAATCACTTGTGTGTCTTTCTGTTGAATCAATTATCCATTTATTTAATTTTCTGTCCCTTCAATTAGAATTTATTTTTCATTTTAGGGAAAACCCCGACCATAAATCCACCATCAACCACCTCTCCTCCTGGTTCCAGCTCGTCTTCCTCACTCACCTCTGTTTCTGGTTCCTCCTCTCCTCCTCTCCTCATGTGGGGGTCTGCTGTTCTAACTTTCTGTTTTCTGGGTCTACTGGTTCTATTGGTTCTATTGGTGAGACAATGCATCAAGAGGAAATCCAAAGGTTAGTCACAGACTCAGACAACAAAAAAAGACAAATTGTGTTTCACATTTTATTCACAGCCATGTGCTGCAGGTCACATGTAAAGTCACATTTTATTGTTGATACCAAGCGGGAAGCTTCTGGTCAGCGATCTGATGCGAGCGTGGAAGTCCCTTAAACCTGTATTCTCTCTAACCTCCAGCAGGGGGCGACTCTTTTGGTTGCAAAAAGAAGTCTGGCTCTGTTAGAAATAATGGGAAAATTGACTACTTCTTAGCTGAATAATTACCCCGATAAACACTTTCCTGATGAGTTTATGGTGGCTACTTTCAAGTCTTCAATACAAAATGATCTTCATTTTGTAAATTACAGACCGACATCTTTTCTTTTATCTTGTTTGTAACTGTTCTCTATTAGCCAAGCTACTGTAGTTTGTGTGATGTCCTGACATGTTGATTAGTTCAAGTTCAAGTTTATTGTCATTCATACTCTGCCAAGTAAACAAATGAACTGCTGTTTCTCACTGTCTAAGGGCCTAGGTGTGGTGAACATGTTGACTCTTATCTTGATGAAAGCTAGCAGCTCTGTGGTCGTTAAGTTTTCCAATGCATATAAATTTGCTTCATTTGTGTTGTGTCTCTTTTCAGCTTTCACAGCAGCAGCAGTGTGAACAAGAAAACACATCACAATGTAAAACGTACATTAGATTAATAAGTGGACTGCTTATTAATCAGCCGTCTTATTTTTAATGCTTATATTTGCTGCCATATTGATCAATAGTCTCTTATGTGCTATTCTAACACAGTTCAAAATACACATTATTATTGATAATAATAGGAGAATAAATAGTAACAATACTTCTTGTATAATAACTGCTTCAGTAGCAGTAGTATCAGCTGTAATATGTTTTGTTTTCCAGAGAGTGATCAAGCTGCAGTCCACTCAGCAGTGAGAGGAGCAGGAGACGACGGTTATGAAGAAATAGTCGTAAGAGACATCAAATCAAACAGGACAAGAGGTACAGCTGCTCTTCTTTGGATCATGAACCAACTCTGTTAGAGAAGAATACAGGAGAGTTTAGGTGGTTCTGAGGGCCAAAAAATTTGCAGCATATTTCTCAAAAAATAGAGATGACCTCTGTAGTTTAGTTGTCAGTGGACACATGGTGATTCCTACTGTTCAATACTCTGTTGTGGTTCTTAAATGATGAGATCCCTCACTGGCTTCCCACCACTATGAAGCTGAAAGGGTTCGTTGGAATACACAACCAAACCAGCGAGACCGCTACAGGAATCAAACATCTGATCTCTGCAGTTGTATGTTACCCTGAGTCCAGTCTGACAGGCAGAACGTCACATACCTTCAAGATTTGTTATAGGTCCATGTTCCCCAAACTTAGGGTCCAGACACAGAATGGGTCGCAGGCCCTCTTTAGTGGTAGAGTAAAATTCATAATAATGTCACAACATGTAAATATGTGAATGAGCTGCTATTTTTGTTTCACTTCTCTGTTCAGCTGTGAGGGTTTCTCTCTGTCTCTGCTCCCTAACCTGATCTTCTGTCCACATTCATACAGAATTTTATGTCTTTAATCTGTGATCTGTCACTGTTGATCCATCCATCCATCCATCCATCCATCCATCCATCTTCATCCGCTTATCCAGGGTCGGGTCACGGGGGCAGGACCCCAAACTTCTCTTTCCCGAGCCACATTAACCAGCTCTGACTGAGGGATCCTAAAGTGTTCCCAGGCCAGTGTAAAGATATAATCTCTCCACCTAGAGGCTAGAGGCTCCTTCCTCGAGGCTTCCTCCCTGCTGGACGTGCCTGGAACACCTCCCTAGGGAGGCGTCCATGTCTTCTCGAACTTCTCCCACACCCCTGCTTTGCATCTGCCACAACAAAGGCTGCAGCCCTTCGGACACGCCGGTACCTTGCAACCACCTATGGAGTCCTCAGAGACAACAAATCTGGGAAGGCCTCCTTCTTTAGTCAGACGCCTTCTCTGACCACCGGTGTCCACCTAAGACCTTGAGACCACAGCATCCCACTCGCGGCTTCAGCAATAGAGGCTTTTGAACATTGCCCACTCATGTTCAATGTCCCCAACCTCCACAAGGGATGCCATAAATTTCTGCCGGAGGTTTGAGTTGAAGATCTCAAGCACAGGGGCCTCCTCCAGGCATTCCCAGGTTCACCCACACTACCTGTTTGGGCTACCCGTTTGGGTCAGTCCAGAGTCTTCTCCCACCCCACCCCTGACCCAACTCACCACCAGATGGTGTTCAGTTGACAACTCCGCCCCTCTCTTCACTCAAGTGTCCGAAAACATACTGACCTCAAATCCAGATGAAGCGATTACAAAGTCGATCTTCAATCTTTGGCCTAGGAGTGCTGGTACCACGTATGAGCATCCTTATGCTTGTTTATAGACAAGGGGTTATATACCCTTGGTATATAGAGTGGTCTATATACCCCTGTTATAGACCAGGGGTTTTCAAATTGGGTGAATGTGAGCCTCCCCTTAGAGTAGGTAAGAACGGCAGAGCCCCATGCCACTGCAGTAAATGCCATCTTTTGTGTGTTCCAGGCAATGATGAGTTTCAATAACAACTGATTGTCTGATCAACAACAAATCCTTTTTAAATTTTATTTGAAGACATTTTATTTTCTTTTTTTTAAGTGCATTCATAAATGATTCTTTGCAACAGCAAATAATTTCCAACTTCATGCAGGCCTAATTGAGGCTACTTTTAAAATCACTGAACATCAGTAGCATATGCCTAACCACAAGTCAACAAAACATGCTTAAATGGATGCACATCAGAATGAAAATTCTGTCATCATATACTCATCCTCAGTTGTTTCAAACCTGTATGAATTCTTTCTTCTGCTGAACACAAAGGAATATATTTTGATGTCAGTAACCAAACAGTAAACTGGTCCCATTGACTTACTAAAAAATACTATGGAAATCAATGGTTCCAGTTAACTGTTTAACTGTTTGACATTCTTCAAAATATATTCCTTTGTGTTCAACAGAAGAAAGAAATTCATACAGGTTTGAAACAACTTGAGTGTGAGTAGGCCTATATGATGACAGAATTTTCATTTTGAAGTGAACTATCCCTTTAACGTGTAATCGGCGCCAAAGCTACCGACGACGCATTACACCTGACGGTTGAAAAAAGCGCCTCAACAAAATCAGCACAATGGACAGCTCTACCTGATCAATGAACGACAACGCTGTTTGTTCACGGAACACAACATTTAACAGTCAACTGCATTGAAGGCATGTTTTCAGATCAACAGATTCACATATTTTTCATGAAGCTTAAAATAAAATAAAAGAAGATTTTATGTTCTGGGAGAGTCAACCCTTCTTCATCCGGTGGGTAGGATTACTTTGGTTTGTGCAGTGTAGCTAATTCACATAGGCCTATTTATTAAAAATATTTAATTATCTGGGAATTGTGGATCTCCTCCATAACGCTGAAATTGCCGAATTCGGCTGAATGTTTTGACTAATTACGCCACAGCACTTATATGATTGCACTGATTGGCTATAGCTGGGAGCAGACAGTGTCAATCAATATATTGGAGATTGAGAAAACGGCAACCGTGGACCATTATACTTTTAAAACAGAACCATTCAAAACGAAAGAAAACAGACTGCTCTCTGCTTATGTGGGCTAATCCGTATCAGCAACTATGATAGATGTAAAGAAAACAAAGTTGCTTGTCAGATTTTCCTAACAAGCTACCCTTTTTTTAATAAGCCCCAAAAAACGCAACCCACAACCCGTGCTGTTTTAACGGGACTTAAAAAAAACAAAACAAAGTCGCGTATTATAAACTGACTCGCGCTCCCCTGTCACTCTTTATGCCCCCCAGGGGAGGCGCGCCTCACCTATTGAAAACCGCTGTTATAGACAATCCATGACTAGCACAGAAGTCTAACAACAAACACCCACTGGGTTCAGATCAGGGGCTGTTCCTCCTGATCACGCCTTTCCAGGTTTCTCCATCAGTGCCCACATGCGAGTTGAAGTCACCCAGCAGAACTATGTAGTCCCCTAATGGAGCCCCATACAGAACTCCATTCAGGGTCTCCAAGAAAGCTAACACCTGTGCATATGCACCATACGCTCCATCTCCCGCACAAGTTCCGGCTCCTTCCCCAACAGAGAGGTGATATCCCAT
>JALXJV020000002.1:36076819-36188899 GCA_024633595.2 Lepomis macrochirus | reverse complement strand
ACCTCAATAAAAAAAAAAAAAAAGCAGGACTGAGCCTACAGGTCACATGACCATCCACCATGTTTCCAATTCAGGACTTACTTCATCCAGAAATTCACCTGACCAGGTGGGATTCTAAACCTCCTGCCTCAGCCTCCCTCCAGCTTGTGTTCAGACTGGTCTGCCACCTGGTGGTGTTCTGTCCGTACTGCATCTCCACTGTCCTCATGGTGTCTTTATATCAATGCAGGCCCAAAGGCAACACTCACTAATCTTACAGTAAATCAGTCCCACACTTTCACTATGGTGTTGATGATTGACACTTGTCTCTAACTGATAAATGATCCACATTTTCTTTCTAACCTGCTCTGACTGCAGGAAATGACCTGAGAAGGGATTGGATGATAACATCTATGACGTCATCACTGCTGTCTCCACAGAGCATCACTTCTGAGCTGATCCAGGGGCGAGATTTTATGTTATTTGTTGTAGAAATGCAAAATCAAAGGTTTAATTTGAACACTGGAGGGGACGGGTATGAAGTGCACATACGATTTAGTCTTCCCTCCTCTTTTGTGTCTTTGATATTCCTCCCACATATATAGGTTGTCAGACACATAAAGAAAAAAGCTGCAATATTTTGAGACTAACGTCATCATTTGACGAAAATTCACAGCCCGGTATTTTCACTACCTGCCCTAAACTTTGCTGTGCATTAGCGTTACTGCGGCTGAGATATTCAGACCGTCTGTCAGACACAGAACTGGATGAGACAAGCAGGTGAAAACTGAAGCTAACACTTGTGATCAGGCAGAAATCTCACCTCAAACCCACACAAGTGTTAACATCAGCACCTCCTACAAACTGGCCGGCTCCTCTCAGAGACAGGTGGAGGGGTGGAGAACGGGATTTCTCTGGCCAGTAGGCCTCAGCTGGACCATCGCAGCTACAATTTTAGGTTTCAGTTAAGTAAAGATAATATAAATACAATTACAACTGATTATATGCGAAATATGATAAATAACAACCAAAACGTTGAGTCAATTTGTTTTTTTTATTTATAACAACAGAGCACTTTTCATAAAGAGCAGGTCTAGACCGTACTCTGAAGTTATTTACAGAAGCCCAACAATTCCCACCAAGAGCAAGCACTAGGCGACACAGGCAAGGAAAAACTTCCTTTTAAGAGGCAGAAACCTCGAGCAGAACCATGGCTCAGGGTGGGCGGCCATCTGCCTCGACCGGTTGGGGTGAGGGGGAGAGAGAGAGAGAGAGAGCAAGAGAGAGAGAGCAAGAGAGAGAGAGAGAGACAGAGCAGAGGGAGGCAGACAGAGAGACAGTAAAAGAAAATTAACAATTGTACAGATAATTAGAATAAAGTTAATGATAAATATAAGAACAATTGGACTGGTAATAACAATTGATGCAGGGGTTTCCGAGCAGGAACACGGGAGCAGCAGTTCATCTGCAACCACAGATCGTAACACCTGCAGGAAGTGACAGGAGAGGGACGAGGAAGCACTAGACTCCGGGAGAGGGAAGAAGTCAAGTTAGTAACCTGCAGTAATGTGATGAAGTTGCATCCAGATTACTGTTTACATGACGTTTTTGCCAAAATAACTTGCAAGGTCTATGATATCCCATCATGTAAGCAAAGTCCACATGATTTAAGTTTTTTATTTCAGTTCTTTCACAAAGACCGAATCCGAGCTGTATCTCTCGTTTACAAAAATAAAAATGGCGGATATGTTTGTTGCGAGATGTAGCAACTCTGATGTCTACTAACTTTCAAGTCTCATGTCTCAGTAGGGCTACAGTTGCCATCTAGTGGATGAAAATAGTAATTGCATTTTCTTTTAAAATTAAAGTTAAAAGGCAACATTACAGTAAAAATAAAGATCATTTAAATGTTTCAAACGTTTACTTGAATTTGATGATGATGATATGACGCACCTTACAAGCTGCATGGATGAAAACTACATGTAATGTGGTCTGAAACAGGGCTAAATCCAAGCTGCTGATATTAGATCACTGATTGCCTCGATTTTACCGGGATTACACGTAACCTGTCCAAACCAGAGCTAAATCATGGCAGACAGACCATGTCAATAAAATGACACTTAATATCTTATAGATAATGAAGAGACACGCGATAAAGTTCATTACAAATTTATTGAATTTTTAGCCTCATTGTGAGCGTGTCCACTTCCCGCATCCGCAGTCATCTGTTCGAGTCAGGACTGTTTAGCATCTTTTCAGATAGCTGGTTACACTGATGTACCATCTCAGACTGACATTGCGAGACTCGTGTGAGATATTTAGTTATTGATGATGATTTTTCGGTTTCCGTATTGTTGTTTCCGTAATTCACTTACTATTTTTATCTTCATAACCATTAAATAACACTGTCCTGACAGTCAGGATGCTGGCGAATACCTGTAATTAGGGGGCCCCCTAGTGGCGGCGGGGCCCTAAGCAGCCGCTTAGTTCGCTTATAGGGAGAGCCGGCTCTGTCCTGACTGCAGCGTAAGCCTTGGTTAGCATCGGCACTTACATGGGACACGCTTCCATCTGGACCCACTGGGTTGAGTTCAGTGTTTTCCTGATCTGAAACAGAGTTAATAAATAAATATATAAATAAATCCAGCACATAGAGACTTTCTCACAATAATCTACTCTTCATCTCTCACTGCCGATGGTGAAATGTCCCACAAAGCGCTGATTAAATCGTACAAGGGGATTAAAACTATCACTTGTGCAGGACATAAGACAAACAGTTAAGCACAGATTTACTCATTCTCATGCCAAATTTTAATAAAAAAGTCTTTATTTTCCATCAGTTCTTATAATTGCTAACAGTCTCCACTTGGATTTTAGACCACTCATCTTTTGCAATGATCTCCAGGTTGCCAACACTTGGGTCTTTAGTTCCCTCTATAGATTCTCCCTCTAGATTCCAGTCTTTGGTCGGTGTCCATAGAGATCCGCCTTGTACAGTGGTGCTGGATTTTCTGCTTCAAATGTCAGTAACAGAGTTGCTCAGATACATCAGGATGGCCTTAGTGGTGACTTCTTCTTGGCCTCTCGCACTCCCATTCTTGCCAGCGCAGGGGTCACTTTTGGCTTCCTACCACTGCCAGATTTTTCATAATGTGGAACTTCTTGTTCTTTTGCACTTGTGAGCAGCCACAATGCGCCCATCGCAGGTCCTCAGTAAGCTCTTTGGTTTTAGCCACAACTCCACTGTCAGTTGTGGCTAAAACCAAAGAGCTTACTGAGGACCTGCGATGTGACCGACTGGAGAACTGCTGTATTCTATTCATCAAATGAAGCTTTTCCAACATTACAACTCAGCAAGTTTTCATTTACAGCGTATTCCCTCAGCTGGACATGACGCTCAGAGAGAACAACTTTCTAAATATATTTATTCAGCTCCAACCTGACGGGGACCGAATAGAGGTGGCAGCTACTGAAGATCAAAGTGTGGATCAAATGCCCATACTGCTACGTGCTACTAAACAAGGCGCTGCCGTAACATCTAGAAGTCTATTTTTAATTTAATCTCCAGATTTCATATTAAATTCAACTCTTTTAATTTCATTCATGGCAGAGTGAAAGTTAAGTTACAAACGCAGGTGGATTTAATGTTAAATCACATTTCAATAATCTGAAACCAGTTCTGATGATTCATCAGCTGGCTGAGGGCAAAGCTGCAGCAAGGGGGACTCACCATGATGGCCTGACTTGTTGTTATTAAGTCGTCTTCTGTAGATCCAATACACAAGAACACACAGTCCTCCAACAATCAGCATGAGAGAAATCGATGCTACCACTCCTACTATCCACCACAGGGCAGATTTATCTGTGAGGAGCAGAAAGCAGACGTGTCAGTCTGACTGGAAACAAGGACAACCTGCTCTAACTACAAACACTCAAACATTTACAGTCTGAATCAGACACATCTTCCCTCTCTGAGCCACTAACCCTCCCTGCAGTTCAACAAGCTCACACTGTCTGTGGACACAAAGAGGTTTGGTAATAAAAGGAGTTTCATGTGTGTCACTCAGGGTGAACACAGGGTCAGGAAGCTTCATCTGAACTTTAGGACGAGGACTTTTGTCCTTCATCTCTGACAGTGTAGTCGTGGTATGAAGGGACCACTTCACAGCTGGTATGGACAGAATGAATGATGACGGCCACTGATGACTGTCTTAACGTACATGTGAGCCGAGAGCTGATCCTTTAGAGAACATTTCATTAACACCTGTCTGCATTAAAATCTTTATCATTAATCTTTAGTTTTTACTTTTTTCATGTCAGTAATAAAACAGCAATAACTTTAAACTTTAACTGTAACTTTATTTGAAACATGTCGAACAAATAACTGGATTAACATGTTTTTTTCATTCTGTCTGGATTCATGTGTTAGAAGAATTAATATGTTCATGCTTCTTCCTGAGTTACAACATGTTGTCATATCTCATATGGAGGCTTGGTCAAAGCTCCTTGGTGCTACTCAATGCCTAGCCTATGACACATATCTAGTTAGAAAAAGACGTTTAGGGGAACAGTGTTATGACAAGATTTTGTTAAACAGAGACGTTATGATTCTCCAGAGTGAGTAATTATTTCACTATCAGAGTCTCTGAAGTTCACAAGAACTACGAGAGTTACTAGTCAGAAAAAACATCTTTCATATTTACAACATCAATCTCCCCGTATGTCCCATTGTCGCTTCTTGTTACATTCTTCAGAATCAAAGTCAGGTTACCGTCCTTCAGATTTCGGTCCAGGTCATGTCTGGTCCAATTTCCAGCTGCAGTGGTGACATTGCTGGGAGCTCGATCTGGCAGAGTGACATTGTGCCCATGGGAAGCTGTGACTGTCGAGACTAGAAGAAAAAACAGAGCAGAAAAGGTAAAACTGTCCAAATTATAAGGATCCAACTCTGTGTCCATCTCAGAACTCTCCCGTCACCATCAGCCAATCAGTGCGTGAAAGAGATGTCCCTTTGAGGACAGTCTGGCTTGTTGCTAGAATATGTTGGTTAGTCTTTAATCTTATCTTGACAGCTGTAGTTCTGTGTTTATCAAATCTGGTTAAAAAGTCTTCGGATGTTAGGGGAATAAAAAACATCTCTGTACATCCTCTCTCCACCAGCCAAGACCGAGTATGGAGAAGGTCGAGTGATGATAAATACGCCAACATGTGAACAACATGTGAACGGGGAGGACTGGTCCCAGTGCTGACAAATTAATGCTGGTAATCCTGGAGTGCAGGTTTGGTGGCCCAGACTGCAAAGGTCAATCTGGAAAATATTAAAATCAAGAAAGTACCAAGTTTTATGTATCGTGGATGGTTGTAATACTTGAAGTGTTACAACCCACCTCTGTCAGCCAATGTTTTGCTACCTGTATTAGCATAATGGTTTGAAATTAGAAAGGAAAAAATGCATCACATGTTGCCTGAGAAACAACATTTCAATCTAATATAAGTCAAACAATTCTGTCTGCAATAGTGTAGATACTAAACAAAAAATAGTCTTGGTCAAAAAATTACTTTCTTACCTCAAAATCAGTTTTTTCTCTATATATTCTGAATATGACTGTTTCCAGACTCAATAACCACCAGAGTCTTTTAATGGGCCAGGAGAAAATATTAAATATTAGCAGACTCAGTCAGTTCAGCTCCACTCTGTCCCAACAATCACAGTGTTCCTGTAGTTCAAGACCCAACAGAGTGAGACGTCTTCTCTGCGTCAGGAGTCACATTCGTTCCTAATAAGATCAATGAATTATGTTTATAAACATAACAGGTCTGAACCGTCCCCTCAGTGAGTGTGATCCAGATTTAGTACGTGCAGCAATGTGTTGGACGTGTATGAATCAACATTTAAGTAAATCTAAGATTCAGCAGATCCCCGGTATTAAAGGACTCAGATCAGGCTCTGGGCCTTCCCTAATGTGTCATAAATATGTTCTCACCATGTGGCCCCAGAAAATACAAGGTTTGGATGTGATCATCAATTTTAACTTGTTTTCCAGCAGTGGCACAAAATGCATTTCTGAACTACAGAAAGATCCCAATCAGGGTGCTGTGATGATCAACCAGTTTAAGAAAAAGCACACTGGTGTTGGATCTCACTAAACAGGGCTGGGGCGATCATCCACGCAATCAATTACAAAAATACGTTGATTTGCATTACATGCATCAAAGAGTCGCTGCACTAAGCAGGGATTTGCCTGGACAAGCTCCAGTTACAAGGCCACGCTTTTACTATCAGAGTCTCTGAAGCAGGGCCGTGCAGAGACCTTTGGAAGGGCAGGTGCTCAAAGTATAAAAAGGGCACATGGAACAAGGATTTAAACAGGACTCTTCTCACGCTATTGACAGAAAAATATACAGATGCTTCTGTATTGATACCTCTGCAAATGCTGTGACGCAAAAAGAAACAGGGACTTCCCAACTCTGGCTTTAAAACACTGGTCTGACAACTTACAGGGAACAGCTGCTGTTGAGGGGTTGCTATGGATGCTGCTGCTGCTGCTGTTGTGTTGTTGTTGATACTACTGGAGGTGATCTGCGACTACAGATATTAAAACAACTATAGGATATATATTAGCTGATTAAACAATTATGTGACCATAAAAAGATAGTTGAGTGTTTGGGACCAGCTCACAGTGACTGAGCTGCTGTAATACTGCAGCCACAAGGCTGACTGCTGGGGAGACGCTCACAGAGCTGCAGGTGGAGGAAATAAGATACCAGATTAAAAAAAGTGTGGGAAATAAACTGAGAAGGAAACATTATTGGGGAAAGAAAGAGGGAGGCCACGGCAGGGTGAGAGTGAGACAAACTAATCTACAGACAGAGGTGTGTGTCTGTGTTGCCTGCTGTGTGTCTACAGGATGCAAAATTGTGATGATTTTATGTATTGCATTGTGAATCCGAGGTATATTTGGATTTTTATTGACTATATGTCTAATCATATATCTAAATAAATAAACTAACATTAATCTTTTATAATATTCCAGAAGAAACGGCCCTGTTAGATTTCAGAAACATGTATGAAATGTTTGTGAATCTTATTTTCTCCACCTGCAGCTCTTAGTGAGCAGCTGCTCCCAAACACTCAACAATCTTTACATCTTTTCATGGTCACATAATTGTTTAATCAGCTAATATATATCCTATGTTTGTTTTAACAATTCATACATTTTTCTGAAATCTTATAGGGCCATTTCTTCTTCACTCTTTACTTTGATGTCAGGAATATTATTTATTTTACATCGGCACTGAAGTTTTTATATGTGTTTCCAGTTATTGAGTTTTTATTGTAGTTGAGCTGTTGTAAACATACTGCTGCTGTCAAAATGTAAATATATTCAATACTGTTCTGATTTTTTAAACGACTGAAGGCTGTAAGTCGGAGGAATAGGCTTAAAATTTTACCAATGTAGTTGTACTTATTTTAAGGCACAAGGCGTTTAATTAAGTTACTTTTATAATCCTAGTTAAAGTGCAAAGATTTTAGTTAAATTACATAGAAAAGATCAGACCTCTCGACGCCCGTGAAACTTTTCATCCCTCAAACAGAACAAAGTGAACAGAGCACCTTAGTGAAGTAATGTTACCATCGGCGTGTCGGCCGGCAGCTAACGTTACTTCTACAGGCGACACACAGCGATAAACACAACAGCTGAGCTGCTCTCTTTGCAACAATCCACAACAAGCACATTGCAGCAAACCCCTCTTAGCGGCAGAATCGAAGTCGTCCTGTAGGCAGAGCTGCTGAATCACTAACGGTGTCTGAACGGGAGGGCTCGTCACGGATGAGGTCATCAGGTGAAAGGTCATAATGTGGGTTATTTTATTTACCGCGAAATTATTATTAATTTATTTTACTAATAGTTTGATCGGACAGGCCTTCACAAAAGGGCCTTTACAACTTTTAAAATAAATAAAATGAGGGAAATTTTGCGTTTAAAAAAAGGGCACTTTGGGCAGCAAAGGGCAAAAGGGCAGGTGCTCAAGCACCCATCGCACCCCCCCTCTGCACGTGCCTGCTCTGAAGTTCACAAGAACTACAAGAGTTACTAGTCAGAAAAAAACATCTTTCATATTTACAACATCAATCAAACTCACCTGACTCTGGCTCTGTCAGGTTGACCGTGCAGTTTAACTTAGATGTAACAATCTCTCCGTCTCTGCGCTCTTTTATGTACCACTCATATATCACATAGTCGCTGCGCGTCACATTCTCCAGAGTGAAAGACAGGTTACCGTCCTTCAGCTCGTCGTCCACCAGCTTCACCCGGTTCTTATAATATGGATACTGGTTGTCTGGATCAAGTTGCCCATCCCTAAAAAAATAGACATATTCTGACCCCAGATCAGGTCTTGTACAATTTACAGCTAAGATGGTGACACTGCTGGGAGCTTCACACGGCAGAGTGACATCCTGTCCGAGGGAAGCTGTGACTGTCAGGGCTGAAACACAAGAAGACAAAACAGAGCAGAAAAGTTTAAACTCAGATCAGACTCAGATTCAGCAGATATCCTGTATTAAAGAAGTCAGATCGGGCTCTGGGCCCGAAAATACTGCACTGGTGTCACTTTCTAGGATTTCATATCCAATGGTCCCTTTAAAATATTCATGTAGTGGGAATATCAGAGGTGCATTTGTCTGCTAACAGTGTTCGCAGTGTAATTCTATCAATAACACTAGTTATCCTAAATAAATATCAAAATCTTGTCTCAATGTTTTATTCCCTCATCCTGAATAAGAGACACAAAGCAAAGTACAATAATGATAACAATAGTATATTTTAAATCAGTCTTATTTCCACATCACTGAGGACTTCACAATTGATCAAATTGAGGAGTGCTGCGACACATTGATTTTAACTCTGTATTTTCAGCCCTTTTTATCTTGAAATACTTGACCTGGAACTAAAAATGGTTCTGACATGGATTAATTTCATCAGATAATCAATGGTAGGCTACATCGCTTTGGATAAAAGCGTCTGCCAAATGAGTAAATGTACTTATGCATCAGTGTAATGCAGCACGTCCGTAACTGCACACTCAAAGTCGAGCTCTCTTCTTGTTCTTATTTAAGACTGAACACCAAATGTGGTGTTGATACAGTCAAAATCCAGCAGCCAAGGTTTCACATTACTGTTTTGACTTTGCAAATTACCAAAGGATTCATGAAGAGGTGGTTTTGTAGAGCACATTAAGATGGACCGCACTAAACCGGTGTGAACAGGTTTTCTTCTTAGGGCGTTAACTACAGACTCGATATTTCTTCCAATTTTAAAAATAAATGATTGAATGAATGATTAAAATGAGTAAATGTTTTTACTGAAGAGGGTGAAAACTGTAACCCAACGTTACATAATGCAGAGTATCAACTAAGCACTCGTTTCTGTCACTGACAGTTTAGTCAGTCGTACAGCTCGTTGTTTAGAGAGCTGAGCCGCCCGCCATGACAATTTACTACACTGAACAGTGAAAAAACTATTTACCGTTAGAGAAAACTTTCACATAAACACTCACCGTGAGAGAAACCCATCGACAGACCCGGGAACACAAAGCCAAACAGCACAGGAACAGTGACCACGTAATTAACAGCCATCTTCTTCATAAACTTTGTGAACTGGAAACTTCCTGTAAGAGGTTGTTCTACCTGAGTCTGCTATCATGGCAAGGAGGGGAAGGGGCAGTATGGGCAGCAAATTTGCCTAGAAAACCAGATTGCGTCACCTCACCTGTTAGGTGAGGGAGAGACTGAATCACTTCTAGTTGTGGAGCTCCAGTAACGTTAAGAAGGATGGCATTTAAACATCAGAAAGAGTTATTCTTTTCTCTTTAACACAGATGATACTCATTAATAAATTAGTCATGACGAATGATCAAGACCAATGCTAGAGACCCCAAGTGTTCCCATGTAGACCCTTATGCCCCCAAGGCCTCACTCCACTGTTACTCTACAGCTAGAATGACTGATATTTATATCCGTCTCCTACCTTATAAAGACGACAGCCTAATGTTCATCTTATTGATAACGATAAATGATCAACGTAACTATTTGTGTGTGTAAACTTACGAGTTGCTTATCTTGACAGCTTTAGTTCTGTGTTTATCAAATCTGGTTAAGAAGTCTTTGGATGTTGGGGGAATAAAAAACATCTCTGTACATCCTTAGGTCTAACTAAAAAGAGGTGTGTGTGTGTGTATTCTTATCCAGAGTCAGTGCTTGAAGTGGGCCGGTATTCATCGGTTCGTAAACCAGCACTTCTATATTTTACTCTTTAGTGTACCACAGGCACCTGCGCACAGGCACCAGCCAAGACCGAGTATGGAAAAGGTCGAGTGATGATGAATACGCCAACATGTGAACAACATGTGAACAACATGTGAACGGGGAGGACTGTTCCCAGTGCTGACAAATTAATGCTGGTAATCCTGGAGTGCAGGTTTGGTTGGCCCAGACTGCAAAGGTCAATCTGGAAAATATTACAATCAAGAAAGTACCAAGTTTTATGTATCGTGGATGGTTGTAATCAGGCACGTGCACACATAGACATTAAAAGGGGCTCAAGCACCTGCCCTTTTTCTTCCTCAAGAGAAAGTGCCCTTTTATCTGCTGTGTTTTTTTAATTAAATGAATTTACATATACAGTATATTTATTCCTGTTTGCGCACAGCTTTCCTGTCAAACAAAGATATTTACTGAATAAAAAAATCTAAATATCAGGTCTCTCTCTCTCTCTGCCTCTCCCCACAGCAGCACATACACAGTCAGACAGCAGCCCCTCCCAGCAGTGTTTTTCTTGGCTTGTGTGGAGGTGAGTGGTGATGAACTAAAAACCAACAAAGGATTCAACTACCAGTGCCTAGAGTTTACAGCTAATTCGCACAAAGACAAAAGGCAAATGTAAGTCTTGCTAACATGCGTGACTCATGAGCTGAGCTAATGTTAGCTAAAGTCAAGCTAAGGAAATGTATCATGGTTGGTCACACAGGCTGATGTTACTGTTGCTACTAAGTGGAGACACAAAAGGTGAATACAGTAAAATTTGTATCTAATCACGATCGGCGTTAACTAATTAAAATGTGCTAATTTGCACACATTTGACACTTCACTGCAGGTGAATGGGCTATAAAGAAAATAACTAAAGCATGTCAACAGAGCTTCCCCAGTTAATGACTGACATCAAGACTCTTCTCCCCTGAAATGCTCTGTTTAATATATAATGTATATATATATGTTTAATATATAGGGTATATATATATATATATATATATATAGGGTTGTAGGCTTAAAACAAACTCCATCTAAATGTGTATTTTGGAAGTTTTCTTTCTATGAGAGTAAAAGAAGACATGGAAGGTCAAAATAGACCAAAATCTGTAAATTAACGTCTATATGAAAAAGTGTCCTGCCTTAAGCAGTAACTTTATATTTATGATCGTAGAGGCTCCTCATCTAATAACTAACCATTCTATTAGTTTGTTGTATGCTGATGGATCTTTACATGATCCAGACAGACAGACAATAAAGACCAAAAGAATTAAAAGGATTTATTGCCTTGTGAAAAATAAACAAATTATTAGTGAAACTATGTCCCTCTCCTTGGTGCAGTCATTTATTCTAAATATATACTAGTAGAAAACATGCACATTGTGGCAGAGTTTAATTTGATATTGCCTGCTCTTGTGACAAACCATAGTGAATTCAAAAAACATGGTCTCTCTGTGAACTGATTAATTTATAGAAAACTTGTTGAGGGATAAACATTTGCGAAAGTGTAAGGGAATTAAATATAATTGGTAAGGAAGTCCCAGTTATATTTACACTTATGAGAAGTGTCGTTTTATTCACTTGAGCCGCTGCTCACCAAAATGTGCACTTCCCTGCCTGTTCTTTCTCAAAACTGTGTCACAGCATTTGTTGATGTATCGATAGAAGCATCAGTATACGCATATCAGCAAAGAGTACATAAGGATATATATTTCTGTATAGATATTTAGAAAACAGGCCTATTTTCTTGTTCCATGTGCCCCTTTTATACTTTGAGCACCTGCCCTTTCAAAGGTCTCTGCACGGCCCTGTTTTTCACCGTCAAAGCTTTCACTGTTAATGGTTAGTGTATAGTTCCCTGGGTGAAACTCTCAGAGTGGCGTAGTTGGTTTCTGGGTGATCCTTTGGCAGGATGGACAGCGCTGTGTAAAGTGTCTCTTTGTGTGAAATTATGAACACTCACAGTGGCCGTGGCTGGTAAGTCATTCAGTACAGGACTTCCTCTGTAAACGTATGAATCATCTGCTGGGAGGGGCTGCTGTCTGCCTGTGTATGTGCTGCTGCGGGGAGAGGCAGAGAGACAGAGAGAGAGAGAGAGAGAGCATCTCCACAAAGTCTCATCTCCCGACCTGATATTTAGATTTTTTTATTCAGTAAATATATTTGTTTGACAGGAAAGCTGTGCGCAAACAGGAATAAATCTACTGTATATGTAAATTCATTTAATTAAAAAAACACAGCAGATAAAAGGGCACTTTCTCTTGAGGAAGAAAAAGGGCAGGTGCTTGAGCCCCTTTTAATGTCTATGTGTGCACGTGCCTGACTGGCAGCGTTTGTTTCTGGAAAATGTGGCATTGTTTTACTGCACACGCGCTTACATGATGCATACTGGTACAAACTAAGTAAAGTAAAACAAATAAAAAAGTCAGGTTAAAATGCAAAGGCTTAAACAACACCTGAAGTGAAGATTTGCAGAATCATGGCAACAAGATCAACAATGATGTTAAAATTCTAAAAGTCTTTAACAGGTAGATGTAATTCATACGTTTACAGAGGAAGTCCTGTACTGAATGAGTTACCAGCCACGTCCACTGTGAGTGTTCATAATTTCACACAAAGAGACACTTTACACGTTGCTGTCCATCCTGCCAAAGGATCACCCAGAAACCAACTACGCCACTCTGAGAGTTTCACCCAGGGAACTATACACTAACCATTAACAGTGAAAGCTTTGAGCGGTCAAAAATACAAATACAGTATTTATGTGTCATCTTTTACTGTTGCTTGTGTTATGTTTATTTTAAAAGTCCACCTAAAAACATGAAGCTTCACTACCACACTTTCAGATCCAAGTAAACAGTGGCAGCAACACACCAAAGTTTATCTTCTAAAAATACAGAATAACACCACATTTTTCTGATCCACCAGGTTTTCTGCTAATTCTGATTTTGTTCACTTTGTGTTGCAATCATTTCTACGAGCCACCAGGTGTCACTGTGATCTCTGTCTCTAAAGCCCCAGAGCTTCAGGGACACTAGGTCCCCACCTGGTACTGTGAGTGTACCCAGAAAGTACTGGCTGGGTTTGTAACACTGTTTAAGGCTGGAGGACCCGATGACCCTTGTTGCCGTGGATACGACCCATGAGTGAACAGCTTCGTCCGTGTTGGCTGGCTCACCTTTATCACTGGGACGAAACCCAAAACACTTCTAGAGGCATTTCTCTAGTCTAATAATCCTGAAGCGTTATCTCACCACCAGCAGGCGCTGACGAGGTTACAGCTACAGAATTCCTTATAGTGATGCAGTTTTATAAGCAACCTGGATTGAACGGAGCACATTACAGGTGTAATAGCCACAAGAGACTTGAGACTTGACTTGGACTCTAGCTCAGAGACTTGTGAGCATCTCTGCATGGTGGATGGTCATGTGACCTGTAGGCTCAGTACTGATGGGGGCGCCATCTTTACAGAAACCAGCTGGGACCATGGGATTTTTTTCTGGAATCGAAATGGACCCTCAAAATAGAAACTGCAAATTAGACAATCCTTTAAGGTAAACTTTTCCTTTTAGGTATTAAAAAGTTTGTCATTTATCTGGTTTTACAGTATCATTTTAGTCTCAGTAATAAAATAGTATAACGTCTTTCCTTCTTCATGTAATCAACTCTGGTAAAAAAAAAGTGGATCAGTGCTGATATCTCTAAAACATTGAAACTTACACCAAAACAGTTTCGATGGACACAAGAGGAAAACTCCTTAACTCCTGAGACGATGAGAAAATGACCCAAACTGTTCACAATCAAAACACAGGTTTAAATTAACTTTTTGTCTCTGTACAATTTTATGATCAAATTTTTTGCATTTCTTTTTACATCATTGGTCCAAACAACATTTTTCAACAAAGAAATACTTCTGTTGCAGCGCGCTTCAACGCGTATCTGTAAAAACACATTATTCACAGTAAACAGTGAAGGAGCAGTGACAGAAATCTCAGCTTTACAATAAACAAACATAAATAACTAACTAAGTAACTCCCACCTGTACATTTACATTTTTTCATTTAGCTGACGCTTTCATCCAAAGTGACTGACAATTGCTATTCATGTCAGAGTTCGCACGCCTCTGGAGCAACGAGGGGTTAAGAGTCTTGCTCAGAGACACAATGGTGGATGGGTAACAGTGGGGGATTGAACCCGGGTCTCTCACACCAAAGGAATGTGTCTTATCCATTGCCTGTAGGCAGAACCAGCCTACCAGCGATGAGCCCAATGAGTGTGGCGTTCCCAGAATCCTTCAGGAGATGTGTATCAGTCATTCAATCAGTCAGATCACCCGCTGGTCCAGTTTCAGGTGATGATCACAAGGCGAGAGCTGCCCTCTTTCTGTCTTGTAGGAGCTAATATTCAGTCACAAATTCATAAGTCTTCTCCTTCACCGAGTCATTATTACACACTTCACATTGTACATACAATAATTTAAATATCTTTAGCGTGTAGGTTCACAGAGAGCTGGAGATTATCCCAGCATGCATTGGGTGAGTGTATCACAGACACTCTTTGGGAGTCCACCTGACATGACACGGGAGAACACGTAGACTAAATTAATCGAGCCTGGCTGTTCATCTGGTTTGGAGCAGGCTAGCTGCACAGAATAGATCTCCATGGTAACGTATGTGCTGCTGCTTTCATGAAACGGGGTCAAACTTGGCCAGAATAACCGAGAAGATTCAGGATCAGAGGCATCAGAGGCTGCTGCTGTTTAGATGATGTTTATGATCTGATTAGCTGCATTATAAGTAACAGTCAGATGTGACTTCTTCTTTTTACACCAGAAGATCAGAGCAGCAACAGCAAAAGCAGCAGCAACAACAGCAGCAACAACAGCAGGAACAACAGCAATTGCTTGTGTAGAATCCGGTCCAGCATGGCCAGTCGTGTCGTTTCCAGTCGTGTCGTTTCCAGTCGTGTCGTTTCCAGTCGTGTCGTTTCCAGTCGTGTCGTTTCCAGTCGTGTCGTTTCCATTCTCGCCGCCTCAAGAGAAGAAAATATCAGTTAGCTAATGACTGTGAGGAAACCCCAACTTCCTCATCATCCACCTGCTCTACAGCGACTGTTCATGGTTTGACCTATAGTATCTCAGCAACAGCGGTTGACTGCTGCGCGTACTCCATCCACTGATGGAGGAGCCGAACGCTTTGGAAAGAAGTTCAACTTTCTGCTTTGTCAAACAAAGACGTTACAAATCTCGTCAGTGAGAGGCGGGCGGGCAGGAAGGGAGGCGTGAGCAGTCTGCCAGGCGTGAGTGAGAAGAAGGCGCGATATGGTTTGACATGGGTTTAACTTTGTTCCACGCCATGCGCGGCACAAATCAAAGGATGAGGGACTGATGGTCGCCGTTTGTCAGTTTCCTGAAATCTGTAACTGTTTACTTCGACAGGAGGGCATTCGTATGGCTTCGCAACAAAACTGGGTGCTTCAGGTCACGCTAGGCTATAAAGGAGATATAGCTGTACTGGAAGGAATCACCTGTAGCCATGGTTACTACCCACAAAGCGCCTGGCGGAGTGTCACTTCCTGTCTGAAAGGGCCTTAAATCTTTATTCCCTGATGTTCACAAGAACTAAAAGAGTTACTAGTCAGAAAATCTTTTACATTTACTACATCAAACTCACCTGAGACTGGCTCGGTCAGGTTGACCACGCTGATTAAAAGTGTTATAACATTATCATGTCCATCTTTGCGCACTTTTATGTAACAGTGGAATGTCCTATAGTCGCTGCTCGTCACATTCTTCAGAATCACAGTCATTTTACCGTCCTGTAGCATCACCCGGTTCTCATAACATGGACACTGGTTGTCTGTATCAAGATTCCCATCCCGGTAAAATGAAACAGAACAGTCTTGCCCCAGGTCAGGTCTGGTCCAATTTACAGCTAAGATGGACATTGCTGGTGACACTGCTGGGAGCTTCACACGGCAGAGTGACATCCTGCCCGAGGGACGCTGTGACCGTCAGGGCTGAAACAGAAGAAGAGAAAACTTTTAAAAAGAACAAAATCCGTGTCCATCGTCACCATCGGCCAATCAAGTCAATTCAAATTAGCTTTATCGGCATGAACGTATAACAAAAATATAGCCAAAGCATCAAACAAACTACATAAGAACAATCAACCCCAAACATTTCATTAAACAAGTAATTAAAGCACATGTGTGTTTGTGTGTTTTGGACAAATGAAAATATATTAAAAATTAAAATAAAATAAACAGATAATACCATAAACGTGTGTGTATTAACAGTCAAAAAATAAAAACAATAATTCATTGATTAAAAAAACAAATAGATACATCAGAGGTGCTCTGATCAGGATTTTTTGGGCCGATCACCGGGTCTATTTGGAGCATTTATTTATCATGTAGCATTATACAGTAAACTACTGTATATTTATTTCATTGTACCTAAAAACAAAGTATTAAGTTTTAAAGTTAACAGATGATAAAGTATCTTTATCCTCGTGCAAGAAGCACAGTCTACATATTTTACACGCTGCCACCGACTTTACCAGAGGGAGAGTAGCCAACACTTTAAATACGGCCAGAAGGTTTATACGGGAGATTTACAGGGGAACATTTAACGGGTGGAAACCCGGTGAGAACGGAAACATACGGGGGAATCTCGGTGAAGGCGGGAGGGTTGACATGAGAGGAGTAGAGAGAGAAGAGGGGTAATGTGAGGCTACATCCACACTGCTACAGTTTTATAATGAAAACAAGCTTCTTCGTCAACAGCAGCGCGTCAGAGTTGATCTCTGTCTATATTAGAACGACTGAAAACACACATCTGGTGGCCGTTCAGGTAGCCGACACTGGGAAGAAAGTAATACAGACCAAGAACCACACCAGGCTTTTTTCTCTTTTTCTGCATTGACCGACAACGAAGCGGAACTGTTACTGAAAGTAACACGGGAGGACAAGAGTCAGCAACGGGAAACGGACTGGGAGTTTTCGCAAATACAGCGACATGCACAGTCGGCTAGGCTAACTGTTCAGTGTTATTGACACAGTAGGGGAGAGCAGGGACGAATGAAACACCTGTTTAAACTTCACCAGCTTCTAAACTGTAAAACTTCAGGATGTGTTAAAGTACTAACTAATCTTTCGTGTGATCATGACCATGACACATGGAACAATAAACACAACTCGAATGGTCCCAAACCTAAAACTCTGTAAAGCATCGTGTTTTTGCTCTGCTTGACAGATAAGACCGACTCACAAAGCCAAATGTGAGTTTTGTCCATCGCAGCGTTTTCAAACAGACATCCTCTGATTCACCGTCTTAATCTGGACGGGAGGCGGAAACGCAGCAAAAGCTCTCCGGTTTTGTGTGGCACCGCTCTTTGCATCAGGAAACTCACACTGAAGGATCAGCCTCTCTCCGCCTGATGCGCTGACAGTTTCGCATGATCGCTCCTGCGTGTTGCTCCACATGTCTGATTGACGCTCAACTCTAATTATAAATGGTTAGGCTATGCGGGCGCACTAATCCCTTCTTGTCTGAGAAGGACTTTGGTGCTAGCTAGCTTCGAAACCCGCTCAGACAGCGTAGTGAAACATTTTAGCTGCTGTTGAAAATTTGTCTGGCGAGTGTTGCATCATCTGATCGGCTTTTCTTATCGGCCTTTTTAGCGACCACCGATCAAAGTAATTAAAGCCATTATCGGCCGATTATGATCGGCGACTGATGAAGCACCCTTAAAATAAATAATAAAACACAGTCAGGGAGGGAAGAAGCTCCACTATAAACAGTGAAACAAATAGTGATAAACTTCAGGGTGAGCCAAGGCCAACAAACAAACACACTTCACTATCCTCCCCAACTACTATGAACTGGAAGAGGAGTAACTGAAGTAAGTTTAAGCCTCTACTTAAACCACATCCAGCTGGGGTCTGTTGGGAGATGAAGATGCCCCCTGCCGCCATTCCTCTATCCTGACACAGCAAGCCTTCAGGAGCAGCCAATCATCTGCCACCTGCTGGAACTCCAGCCACCAGTCACGGCAGAGCAGAGATGTAAGCCACCAATCACAAGGGTGTCCTGGCACACATACATTTTACACAGAAAACAGGACAGATGCCAAACATTTAACACAATTTGTAAGGCTGAACAAACTGAGGGAAAAAAAAATCTAATTGCGATTTTTTGCTAGATATTACGATAATAATTCAATTTGAGTTTTTCTATTTTTTTAATTATTTTTAATAAGTTCAGATAAAGTTCAATATTCACTTTGAGTATTTTTGTCAACATTACAGTCAACATTAACTATCTGAATTCAAGAGGGTAAACATTTCTTGTCACGTTATAACAAGAAAAGTTTCTTGTTATAATGTGATTTGTTTGTATGTCATAATAAAGTGAAAATATCATGTTATAACATGAAAATATCTGTTATAACAACAAAATTTTCATGTTATAACATAATACTGATCCGTTTTTTTTTCCTTTCTGCCATGGCAGCAAGACGCTTCTGTAATTATGACATGATTCCAGCATACAGTTAAAAAAGCACAGCGATAATTATTCAGAACAGAACACTTACATTCACAGCACATTGCTCACACAAACAAATAGTAAAAGTATAAAATATTCAGTTGAAAATAAAATAGTCAAATATTCAGTTGTTCTCATGCAAAGTGGTGACCTAAAACAAAGTAACTTTATATTTTCCATAGAGATAAATAGGTCAGTAAAAAACAAGTGTTTTAAAAAAAAAACAGGCTATAAATGACAATAAATCTGTTTTGACCTTCATTAGAATGTTAATTAAATATGTATGTTTTAATTTCAAATCATATGATAGTAGTCACCAGACATAGCCAATGATACCGTTTACTTAAATTCAACAGCTATGGATCCCAGCCCACTTCGGGCTTGATTTAAACCCTGATCGAGACTTTTTTGCTTCACTTGTTTCTTTGATTACCCGCCACACGATATTACTTCCATTTAATGCCAACAGTAAACAAACAATTTAACAATTGGGAATGAATGGATGGTGCTCAAAAGTTTGGCAAACAGATTCCTCAGGATGTAACAGTAACACCTGGCGAACAGTAAACGTAGACGGAAAAACCTGTCACATACCTAGACTGTATATAAAAAGGTCACATACCGTGAGACAAATCCATCGACGCAACCGGGAACATGAAGCCGAGCAGCAGAAGAGCAGCCATGTCTTTCGCCGTTATGCTTTCCGTGGAATGATCCAGAAACGGGGCTGAGGAGGCAAACGAATAGCCCGCGCAAATACGTCACTGCTTCCGGTGTTCGCAGGGATTGGCCTGGACATGTCCCCGTTACAAGGCGGCGCTTCGACCGTCTCCGGTTTGGTAGTAACGTGAGCCTATTTCACACAGACAGTCAACGATGTGCTGCTCCGTGAGCTCTGCAGACCGGAAGCAGCTCCACCGCAGCGCAACTGCTGTCCAGGAACACGTTTACTTTAATTATCAGCACGAGGACACGCAGTCCGTTAAAAATGTAATGTCTAAGTATTTCTTAATCACCTTGATGTTAAAAGTTACGTCTGCCCCGCTGCTGTCATGGTAACGTTACGTTTCACCGTCATCTAACGTTCGGCTGTTTCACATTTTCTGAATCTAACAGACAATCTGACTGTCTGCACAGTCTGAGTTGTTTTCTTTGCCCCACACAGATGCAGAAATACATCTGATTATCACGCTGCATATCACTCAATTCTGAAATAAATCCACGTCAGAAACATTTGTTAAATTTGAAGTAAAGTAGATTAATGTCTGTTATTGTCTGAGTCTCCATCCAACTTGCCTCCCTCCAGCTTGTGTTCAGACTGCTCTGCCACCTGGTGGTGTTCTGTCCGTACTGCATCTCCACTGTCCTCATGGTGTTGATGATTCACAATCAATCAAAACTTTATTACAGACTCAAGATCCAAATCTAATCTTACCCACGACAATACATAATACATATCCACAAACGCACATGCATACACACATATCTACACACAAAAAAAAAAATCCATATTAAATCATGGTAAGAAAAATGAAAAGTATAAAACTATTTAAAAAGAAAATCATTGTTCTACCAGGAGACAATTATACCGGTGTTTCCAGCATGTAGCCGTATGTTAGTTAAGCCCATTATTATTTCATTTTCGTGACCCATTAAGCAGGCACATGAATTTAAACATTAGGTTTCTTAAAACAGCATGAAAGGTCCTTATTCTTGCAGCCACAAACATCTCACTTGCACCACATCTTGGTCTTGTGAGTAATATTCTCATTGCGTCGTTATAGGCTATTTTAAATTTTATTACACTTGCCTTTCTATAATTTGACCACAAGTGCGCAGTATAGACCAGTGTGCTTTAAACAGAGATATCTTTATACCAACCGTACATGCCCTAAATTTACGTAAGAGAATATTGGCTTGTGCATTGCCTGTAAATATCTTCATCATCTGTCATGTTATCAGTGATAAAACGACCATGGTATTTTACCTTATTACAGACCCTAAGATTATTGTTAGCCAATTTAAAATCAGGATAGTTCAAACATTTATCATCTTTAGTTCTGCAGATCATGACGACACTCTTATTGGCTGCTGTAATCCAGCACTACTTGGAATAAATACCACAAGGTCATCTGCATACATAATATGGTTCACTATTAAATTACCAATCCTGCACCCGGTATCACAGGCTCTCAGCTGCCTGGACAGATCATCCATATAGAGATTAAAAAGAGCAGGTGACAAAATACCCCCTTGTCTGACACTACTGCCCCATTTCACTTGCATAGTCGGTGATAGTAAGCCAAAATTCTCACATACGATTTAGTCTTCCTCCTCTCTTGTGTCTTTGATATTCCTCCCACATATCTAGGTTGTCTGACATGTAAAGAAAAAAGCTGTAATATTTCGAGACTAACGTCATCATTGGATGAGAATTTGCCTGCATTAGCCTGCGTTACTGCGGCTGATACATTCAGACTCTTCAACCCAGGAACCTTCAAACTGGTTGGCGCCTCTCATACCCCTTTTCCACCAAAAAAGAACTGGTTCGGAACTGGTGCTGGTTCAAAGTTGGTTCAACTTGCGAACCTTCTCAGAACCTGTTTGTTTTTCCACTGACTAGAGAGCCCAGCGAACGACGTCACTACGTCACTGTATATCGTTGCCATACGTCTTTGCCTTCCTAGAAACGTGGAAAAAGAACGGTTATAGTCCAGCAAAGATTTGGTCCGCTTTGGAACCAGTTTTCCTCGCCGAGAACCGGTTCTTTAGCCGTTGAAACACAAAGAACTGGTTCGCGAGTAGGCACTGGCTCGAACCGGCTCTCAAAATGCGTTGGTGGAAAAGGGGCTTCAGAGACAGGGCGGTAACTTACAATGAGCTGGACAAACTGCACTAGTGTCACATTCTAGGATTTCATCACTGTAAAATACTGATGCAGTAAACTGGGATTAGTGCTCTGTGATCCGTAGCTCCTACGGGACATTTGTATAAAACACCCAAATGAGGATAAACAGCTGTTCTGTTTAATCTTGCCTATCAACAACATCTTGTAAACAACTCTGTGTTAAACGGCGGCTTGGTTGGGAAGGGATTGAATACCGACGTGGATTCACACAAGCAGTGTGGTCACAAGTTGATCTGCTGCCTCCAGTTTTAAAGAGTGATGGCTGGCTGTTGGAAGTTGTTTTATAAGCCTACTACGCCGACAGAGATGAGAGAGGTGATGAATGCGTTAAGCTACCGGATTAATCTCCTTTGTTTTGATCTTCCCTCATTGGTCCGAGTTTGAATCCATCTAGTGTTAAAAGTACTGGCTGAATCGTTTTTCTACGCGACACGTCTCCTTAAACCGAAACACAGGAGATGTCTTCACTGAAGCAGGTTTGAAGTAATGGTACATGAAAACAGTGTGTTCATAACTCAGAGTATCAATTAGCGCTCGCTTCGGTCACTGACAGTTTGGTTTACTGTAATTAAAGTTTGTTCGCTCCTTCAGTGACTCCTTGTTTAGAGAGCTGAGCCTCCAGTTTAACAATTCACACACCTGAAACATGTGACACAAACAATTCGGCCTACCACTACTACTTAGAAGTGAAGGTGAAGTCAATTACAAACACAAGTGAAATTGCAGCATCATCACCTGTTCATTCACGACAATTGAAAATAACATGAACTCACTTAAATCAAAATATGGAAACTTTGTAAATGTGTTGAAATGTTTTACTTTGTGTGACAGAGGCGTCTCGTTGACAGGGCAACAGCAGGATGATGTTCAGCTACACAGAAAAAACTGAATCCCTCTGAACAGGGGGATCACAGTGGTTAGATATGTGCCTTTGGTGTGAGAGACCTGGTTTCGATTCCTACTGCAACACTTCACCATTGTGTCCCTGAGCGAGACGCTTAACCCCTAGTTGCCCCAGAGACGTGTGGCCTCTGACATATACAGCAATTTGAAGTTGCTTTGGATAAAAGCGTCAGCTAAATCTGTAAATGTAAGTGAAGGCCTAAACTTTAGAAATTCATCTCCATGTAAATGTGCTTTATGTTTATGTGATGTGTCTCTAATGAAACAGTGAAAGCACCACGCTGCTCTGCTGACTGACAGCCTGCAGCTGTGTTTGTCCCTTTCTGACCACATTTCAGTGGTTAAAGCAAAAGGTACAAAATCACTTCCTTCCAAAGAAACTGCTGTCACCTACAGGAAGCTGCAGCGTGTTTCTAGTGTTTTTCAGTCTCCGGACCCATCAGCTATCGTCTGATGGCGATGGGTGTCCAGATAAGTTTTTAAAAAAGAGAAGAAAAAGTCTTTATGGTTCCAAAGCCGACTAAAACATGATCAGTCAATACTATCTGGACCACAAATGGAAACCTGAACCTGGTCCCTCGCCTACAGATTCTGCGTTCACATGCAGATGTCTGTTTAAATTAATGTTTTAAAATAATAACAATCAGTCATTGTTCTATGAGATAATAGAAATAAAGTCCAAATTCCTTCAAAAGAGCAGCTTTAATTAACACATCCTTCAGAGTTTTCCGACTGTAAGTGAAGGCATCATACATGTTCTTCTTTAATTCTGCTGTCAGGTGTTGAATTTCTTCTGATGTCCAGATTTAGTTTCCGTCCTTCACTTCATGCTGTGGCTCAGAGCTTCATGTTAAAACTGAATTAATCTGCTTTACTGCAACTAAAGAACTAAACTGTCATCACAGTCTTTGGAGAGAAAACCACAACACTGCCGGCCACTCGCAGAGGAAGGAGGAGGCTGTTACATGAACATGAAGTGATCAGAGCGCAGATCTCATTTCACCAAGTGTCAGGATGGAGGGAACGATTCTTCTGTGGCTGCTCTGTAAGTAAAGTCTGGCTGCTGCCTCATTTAGCATTAATGACTAAAATCCTGTCATCACATTATGTTTTTTATGTTTCGTACATCGTGTTCATGTCTGAGTGTCGTCCCAGAACACCTAACATGACATTAGTTAATAATAATGTTACGTTAAGACGGTCTGATAATGATTAGGAGGCTTTATTAACTTGTGATGCCACTGTTTGTTTTATCACTAATAATCTTTACGTTTTGGTTGACTTGGTTTTACCACAATAATCTGTGTTCACTTCATCTGGTGTCAGTTTTTGCTGATTTCTTCAAAC
Source organism: Lepomis macrochirus (assembly GCA_024633595.2). Classification (NCBI taxonomy): domain Eukaryota; kingdom Metazoa; phylum Chordata; class Actinopteri; order Centrarchiformes; family Centrarchidae; genus Lepomis; species Lepomis macrochirus. The sequence goes on along the minus strand of JALXJV020000002.1, from coordinate 36,164,905 downwards.
CAACCTGAGTTTCATTTCACACTTTAGTTCTGACGTCACTGCTGAGCTGCACAACAAACCAAGGTGAGTACAGACAGAAACATGACTGATGCTGCCTAGGAAATGGTGGTCAACATGTCTACTACCAATTGCTCACCCACAGCCAGTCGAGGCAGATGGTCGCCCACCCTGAGCCCTGGTTCTCCTTGAGCCTTCTGCCTCTTAATAGGAAGTTTTTCCGGGGGCAGAGCACACCAGACTTTATTCAGGAGATTCTCTATTAAATCATTTTAAAGGCACTTTTTCCATTCAGCGAGAATGTATTACCAGTCTAACTACCAGTAAGTTTCAGGACTTCCATTAAGGCCACCAGAGGCTGCAGTCAACCTGGGAAAACTCTGAGCTGAGCAGAGAGTTCAGTGGTTGTGAAAGGTGTCAGGGCATAAAAGGTTATTTAGTTTAATTGAAACTGTTTACGTGTCACCAGCTCTTGCAGCCTCTCTGACTGTGAGTCCCAGCAGCTCTCAGCTGTTTGCAGATCAGTCTGTCTCTCTGAGCTGTGAGGAGGACGACAGCTCTGCTGGATGGACGCTGAGGAGGAACACAACCAGACGACAGATGACTCAGTGTGGAGCTGGCTGGGGAAGATCAGCTGGTTCTTCCTGTAGCATCACTCTGACAGTCACGTGGGACAGTGGAGTTTACTGGTGTGAGTCCAGAGAGGGAGCAACCAGTAACACCGTCAACATCACTGTCACTGGTAAGATCAGACAGTTATCCAGTCAGTTTTTACTCCACTGTTGTTCCCCCATGTGACTGTAATGTTCATCACACAGCAGAAAAGTAAACACTAGATGAAACTAGGGAAGCGCCAACTAAAGACTTTCCAATAGCAGTCTATGGTCGGCCCTGGTGAAAAAAAAACAGCTATGGAGAGCAATGTACTCCCCAGAGCTCCAAGTACAGATACAATCACCTAATAAAACCGCTAAGTAAGCTAATTAGCAAATACTAGAGAATAAAGCTGATGATACGCAGAGCAACTGCTAGAGCAGTCGTGCTGGTAGTGAGTAAAGATTACTACTGTAATCCCCTTCAGGATGAAAAGTTTATTGACTCTCGAAATACTCTTCTCATCGACGGACTTGCCAACTAATATTTTAAGGCTATGTCCACACTAATGCATTGTTATTTTAAAACAGCGCTTTACAACATATAACCTTTTTGTACACAAACAGTTTAGCTCGGAAATAAGCTCCGTCCATAAAATGCACTTCGGAGTTGTCACAAAACAAATGTGGCTACAAATTGGAGTGGTACGAGGAGCATTATTCAGCGCTGGAGAAAGCCATGTCAATGGGAAACACACAAGATGGATAAAATCAGAAACAGTATGTAGCTCTAGTTATGTTTTGTTTGATTTAACTCCAAAAACTGGCTAATAGCGAGGTCAGTAACACCTGAAATGTGTCATCCATCTTTAGTCGCTTACCTGTGCTGGGTCACAGGGGGGCTGGAGCCAATCCCAGCTGACAATGGGCGACAGGCATGCTACACCCTGGACAAGTCGCCAGTTCATCACAAGGCTCTGTAATTTGTCGTCCATTAAGTCAAGTCTGATGCTTTGTGACTGTGACTCACATTGTGACTGACATCCTTGTTTCTCTCCGGTCTCTTTTTCAGCCCTTGCAGACTAAAAACGCAGTCACTGAGTTTTTTAAAGTAAAACTATTGTTGACTTTTGTCTCTGTGTTCAGATGGACCAGTGATCCTGCAGAGTCCTGTCCTCCCTGTGATGGAGGGACATGATGTCACTCTGCACTGTAAAACAAAGACCCCTCCCTCCAACCTCCCAGCTGATTTCTATAAAGATGGCTCCCTCATCAGGACTGAGCCTACAGGTCACATGACCATCCACCATGTTTCCAAGTCTGATGAAGGCCTCTACAAGTGTGACATCAGCGGTCGTGGAGAGTCTCCATCCAGCTGGATCTCTGTCACAGGTGAGGAGGTTACCTTTGATTTTAGAAGGTATCATCCAGATTCACCTGACCAGGCGGATTCTCTCTACAGAAAAACCTACAACCACAGCTCCGCCCACAAGTACAATCCTGCCCGCAACATCAACTACTATCTTTGACCTGACACCCTCTGAAGCCCTTCCTCCTTCATCGCCTCCTGTCTCAGCATCCTCCCACCTTATGTTCAGACTGGTCTGCCACCTGGTGGTGTTCTGTCCGTACTGCGTCTCCACTGTCCTCATGGTGTCTTTATATCGCCGCAGGGCCGCAGGTAGCACTCTGAATAATTCACTAACCTTTCAATCAATCACTTAATCAATAACTCATTCAAATTATGTTGATTATTGACAGTTGTCTCTAAGAGAAGCTGATAAATGATTACAGACATTTTTCTTTCTAACCTGCTCTGACTGCAGGAAATGACCTGCTTGTCTCCATGGTGATGACCCCGCCCACCCAGGCCAAGGAGGGATTGGAGAATGGATATGTCATCACTGCTGTCACCACAGAGCATCACTTCTGAGCTGATCCAGTGTGTTCAGTGTGTTCTGGTTCTTAATGAAGCTAAAATCATCAGCAAATAAACCTCAGATTTCCTTCATGGATCACAAACAGCAGAGGACCCAGAACAATTCCCTGTGGAACTCCTCATGTTCTAGTTTGACTTATTCCTGACCGGACCTACATTTTGAAACTCACGTGACTTGCGTCACATGACAAAAACACGTCTAGACCACAGCCACAAAAAAAGGTGAATCCTACTACTCAGCTAGCAGATCAGCCGTGAAGCATGCATAAAAGCACCGACTTAGGTTTAGGCACACACCCCTGTGAAGGTTTGGGTAAGGGGCCACAGGGGGCTGTCAATGCCTTTAAGGTTACTATAGTTAACGCTACAAAGCTAGTGCTGCAAAGCTAACATAGCTAGAGCTACAACGTAAATTCATAAAAAATAAATCATTCCTGTTTATAGAGGAACCAAATGCCGGTCTCTTGGGTGAAAAGCAGCTAACTTACTATCCACCCACCTCACCCACCACCACAGAAACAGAATTTTCTGGCTCTTTATCATATGTGACTGTCTTAGTCATGTGTTTACATTATACAGCCACTAGAGGTTGCTGCCACAAAAAATGTAAACTTGAGTCCTTATTTCGTGTAGCTAAAACAACCTATAATGGTTTTTCATTGAAGAACAGGCTCATGAAAGCCGTTTAACTCTGTCAGGTTTATTGAAGCCTGATCACTCACAGAAAGACCGACTCAGCTGAACACGATTCATGATATAGGTGTAAATGCATTATACAAAGCTGTCAAACAAGCTTTAGCTCCAAATGAAAGCTGATTTTTCAGGTTCTGGTTTAAGTTGAGTTGTTGATGTTTGTTTTCAGATGTTTTAGAAGAAACTCTGCAGCTTTTAAATCACAACAGATCAAATAAAAGCAAATGATCATGTGGTTTTGTCTGAGGGTTCATCACTTTTCTCATATCAAACTGTTTCCTCACAGCTGCTGTAGAGAAAAACCACACAGAGACTCTGACATGTCGTCCATCCAGAGGCTGCTGGGTGCGTGTTCATGTCTAAATGTTGGGAGATGATCACTGCTGCTCCCAGTGGTCCACGGTCGCCTCTGTCTCTACACACCTTTTAATGAAATGTAGTTGCCTGATTTGTTTCACTGGCAGCGTTTGTTTCTGGGAGATGTTACGTTGTTTTACTGCACACTTACATGATGCACACTAGTACAAACTGCGTTAAGGAGCAAGTACTGAAAACCAAATCTATTGTCATCCAGCACTACCGCTGTTTGTTTTGATTTACATGTTCATATGATTGTTTATTGCAGTCTGGTGATATCTGCAGCCAAAAAGTCAACATAAAAGATTAGGTTTCCATAGTTAAGGTTTTTCTGATCCACCTGGTTTCATTCAAAAACTTATGTTGTTTTAGAAAACCACCTAAATATCTGCAATATGTTTTCATCATTCAAATTGAGCTGCAATCATTTCTACAAGCCACCAAGTGTCACTGTGCTCTCTGTTTCTGAAGCTCCAAAGCTTCAGGGGAACTTCCACATTCAGTCACCACCTGCACTGCTTTAAAATGAACTTCACACAGTACCGAATGTTTAACCAGCAACCAATGGTTCGCAGTGAAGTGTAATACTGTTTCAGGTTGCATATGCTTACATTCAAATTAGTGTTATATTGGTAACATGTAAAAACCAAAGGAGAGAGCTGTTCATCAGTGCGACCGTGTGGTTATATCCTTTATTCTTAATTTTTACGAAAGGAAAAGGTGGCATTAGCCCTGCAGGAAAGTGGCAATAAATGCTGCAAAATGACTGATATGTTCACCAGTAAGGGATACGGCTAGTCTGAACATTACAACAGCACATTGATGTGATCTTGAAAATCACCTGAATACCTGAAATCTGTTACTATAAAGAGACTATAAACCTCTGTGTATAAAAATTTGGGATACTATTTAAGCAATGGAAAAGTAACTAGAATCAAAACCTGCTGAGCTTCTCCTCCAAGTTTAGAAAATATACATTTACTGGGCTGGGTGATATTTATTTTTGTAAACCTTCATATGTTCATGACATTTCATCAGTACAGCAGTACGTAATGAGTATTGTCCAATGCACTGAAGGTCTGTCAAGCTCACATGAAAGTTGTGACACACACACCCTCATTGGGCTCATCTCTGCGCTGGGGATAGAGTCCGCCAGTCACCAGTCGTAAGTGGGAGATCGCACCACCTCTGGTGACTCTTGGATGGCAGCCAGGAACGAGTCTGGAGCTCAACACTCGGCAGAAAGTGGAGATGGTTATGGACTTTACAAAGACCCAGCCCCACCCTCCCTCATCCTTTCTGACTCCCCCGTCACCATTGTGGACTCCTGCTTTCTGGGCACCATCATCTCCCAGGACCTCAAGTGGGAGCTGAACGTCACCTCCATCACCAAGAAGGCCCAGCAGAGGATGTACTTCCCGCCACAGTTGAAGAAATTCAGCCTGCCAAAGACAGTGATGTTGCACTTCTACACCGCCATCATCGAGTCCATCCTCACCTCCTCCATCACCATCTGGTACGCTGCTGCCACCTCCAGGGACAAGGGTAGACTGCGTATCATTCGCTCTGCAGAGAAGGTGATTGGCTGTAATCTTCCATCACTTCAGGACCTGTACGCCTCCAGGACTCTGAGGCGAGCAGGAAAGATTGCAGACGATTCCTCCCACCCCGTACACAAACTGTTTCAGACTCTCGCCCCTGGCAGGAGGCTGCGGTCCATCAGGACCAAAACCTCTCGCCACAAAAACAGTTTCTTCCCATCTGCATCTAGCCTCATCAACAAGGCCCGGGTCCCTCACTGACACTCCCCCTTTTAAAATAATAAAAATGTCTCTGCACGTGTAAATATCAATTCATTTCATATGTACAATGAGACTTGTAGGCCAGGACATCTGACCAGCACAAACAAAATTTTATTTTTAGTTTAAAATGTTTTTTAACTAATTTTGCACCTCCTGAGATTTGAAAATTGCAGTAGGTCCTACTGTGATTTTGATAAAATTCAATTAATTGTTCAGCCCTAATGACTATAATTATAATTATTAAAGGTACAAGGTTGGATAATGAAATGAAAGTTTGTTCCCTTAATGCTACACACACAAAACTATAATTGTTTATTTAAAAATGGTCATTTTAAACTAAGCAATTTGTACAGTTCTTTACATACAAAGCCAGAAAAACAGGTGAAGAAAAAAAGTTTGATAAAGCTGCAGGCTGCTGCATCTACTAGTTTGGCCAGTTGCCAAAAAACTTTATTATAACAGAAAAACCTGTTTCATGGTCTGTTTGGGAACCTGACTGCTCTTCATGTCACTGAGTTTCTGAGAGTCTCATGAAAACCAGGACCTGCTGATTGTAATGTTCTAACAGCTTCTTGACTCAGAGAGAGAAACTTTACACTGAATCTCAACAGTTCAATGGCTAAAAAATCAAAACTCTTCAAACACAGACAGAGATTCTGTCCTGAAGCTGAACGGTGCTCATGCTGTTCAGAGTCTGTGGTTGTGGTTTTGATTATTCTTAGCTATCTGCAGTGAAGAGAGGAGTGTATCGGTTAGCCACAGCCAAACCAGAACATGTCACTGTTCACAATGTTGTCACAATGTCACAATGTTTCTGTGACAGCTTTGTGAAACCTGAAGAACCGCAGGAGAAAAACAAGAGCAAGGCTCTGAGACCAGTTCCAGTCCAGCTGGACCTCAGTGGTTGGACTGGTGTGAAGGTGTGAAGGTCTACCTCAGTAAAGAGTAGACGACCTCTGGCTCTGCTGGAAACTCTGAACACACAAACACAAACAGTTCAAACAACATGAGAAACTGTTGGAGACAAAGAAACTCCATCAGCAGACAACAACTCTGCTTCACTCAGTTCTCAGGAACTAACAAGAGTTTCAAACTAGAGATTCACTGAATCAGGTCGCACCAGTAAAACTTAAAAAATGTCTCAGCTGGAACTTTAGTTTGACTGGCATTTAATTAGAGAACATTTTGAGATCTAGTTACTAATTTCAGTCAAGCACATGTGCAGAGTCTTCAACTTAGACTATTTTCTTATTTAATTACTTACTTCTAGTCTTGGGACTCATACTAATACTTAAAACTACTCCTGTAGAAATGTCATTATTTTTCATGTAGAAAAATAATTATCTAATAAGTTTTATTAGGTTTTATGAATGGCAGCAGTGCTGTGAAAGCTAAAAAAAACATATACAACCAGAATGTATTTAGCTGGAAAATGAAGTTTGACGGCCACAAAGCTGCTCACTTCTATTAAAACATGTTTAGCACAAGGCACAAAATAGACAAACAAAACATCATCAGCAAAACCAGACCACACTACAGAGAGAAACCACACCAGCATCAGACAACAGTTCACTGCAATCAACAGGACGTTGCTGCTGTGGTTTAGATGTGCAGAGTGGAAAAAAAGTTGCAGACGCACAATCACGTTAGAGTCCATCTCCCCTTAGATGTAAAATCACTTAATCACTTAATGTAATATAATTATTTCCATTAAAACAATCAGATTAACAAGAACATTTGAGTAAAACACACCAGTAAAACAACAGGATGTACGGAGAAATATTAGTTTGCACATTTATAATTATGTAATTTACAGTCCTGCAGTGAAACAGGTGCAGAGCCTTGTTGAGTTAAAATGTTTTTTATCAGAAAAAGGAAACAGGTCGACCACAGAGCTATGAGCGTCTGGTAATAGATTCACCACAGGGCACAATGCAAACTCTCATGCAACACACATTATCATTACCAAAAACAAACTAGGTTAAACTTGACTGAGTTGCTGTTTTGGACACATCAAAAATAAATAATTAAATGTTCTTAAAGGTGCATGTTGGAGTCTGGCGTGTGATGTGATTATGTAAATTACAATGTGATTTTAGACTAAACTTATCAAATGACCAGATTGTCCTTTTTTGTACTACTGATCCTTATTGACATAATTCACTGTCTTGTACTAAATGTTTCGGCATGTTCTCTACTTTAAAAATGTCCTCACTTTCTGTAGCTATCTTCACTGACCCAAATCTAATTCTGACCCCAACACAATAAATATCCTTAATCTTTTAAAGAAATGGAGGACCAGACAAGATGTCCTCATTTCCAAAAGATGTGCTTGCACTCAAAACGCAACTGTGTGGACGTCAAAAGCAAAATCCAAATGTGAGTGAAAATGTGGATGTAAAGAAGAAATGTATTTAATTTTGCTGTCACGTAAATGTGATCATGAATAAAATGCATGGGATATCACCTCTCTGTTGGGGAAGGAGCCGGAACTTGTGCGGGAGATGGAGCGTATGGTGCATATGCACAGGTGTTGGCTTTCTTGGAGACCCTGAATGGAGTTCTGTATGGGGCTCCATTAGGGGACTACATAGTTCTGCTGGGTGACTTCAACTCGCATGTGGGCACTGATGGAGAAACCTGGAAAGGCGTGATCAGGAGGAACAGCCCCCCTGATCTGAACCCGAGTGGGTGTTTGTTGTTAGACTTCTGTGCTAGTCATGGATTGTCTATAACAGCGGTTTTCAATAGGTGAGGCGCGCCTCCCCTGGGGGGCGCCAAAGAGTGACAGGGGAGGCGCGAGTCAGTTTATAATACGCGACTTTGTTTTTTGGTTTTTTTTAAGTCCCGTTAAAACAGCACGGGTTGCGGGTTGCATTTTTTGGGGCTTATTAAAAAAAGGGTAGCTTGTTAGGAAAATCTGACAAGCAACTTTGTTTTCTTTACATCTATCATAGTTGCTGATACGGATTAGCCCACATAAGCAGAGAGCAGTCTGTTTTCTTTCGTTTTGAATGGTTCTGTTTAAAAGTAAAATGGTCCACGGTTGCCGTTTTCTCAATCTCCAATATATTGATTGACACTGTCTGCTCCCAGCTATAGCCAATCAGTGCAATCATATAAGTGCTGTGGCGTAATTAGTCAAAACATTCAGCCGAATTCGGCAATTTCAGCGTTATGGAGGAGATCCACAATTCCCAGATAATTAAATATTTTTAATAAATAGGCCTATGTGAATTAGCTACACTGCACAAACCAAAAGTAATCCTACCCACCGGATGAAGAAGGGTTGACTCTCCCAGAACATAAAATCTTCTTTTATTTTATTTTAAGCTTCATGAAAAATATGTGAATCTGTAGAAACATGCCTTCAATGCAGTTGACTGTTAAATGTTGTGTTCCGTGAACAAACAGCGTTGTCGTTCATTGATCAGGTAGAGCTGTCCATTGTGCTGATTTTGTTCGAGACGCTTTTTCAACCGTCAGGTGTCGTCGTCGGTAGCTTTGGCGCCGATTACACGTTAAAGGGATAGTTCACTTCAAAATGAAAATTCTGTCATCATATAGGCCTACTCACACTCAAGTTGTTTCAAACCTGTATGAATTTCTTTCTTCTGTTGAACACAAAGGAATATATTTTGAAGAATGTCAAACAGTTAAACAGTTAACTGGAACCATTGATTTCCATAGTATTTTTAGTAAGTCAATGGGACCAGTTTACTGTTTGGTTACTGACATCAAAATATATTCCTTTGTGTTCAGCAGAAGAAAGAAATTCATACAGGTTTGAAACAACTGAGAGTGAGTATATGATGACAGAATTTTCACTTTGATGTGCATCCCTTAAGCATGTTTTGTTGACTTGTGGTTAGGCATATGCTACTGATGTTCAGGTTAAAAGTAGCCTCAATTAGGCCTGCATGAAGTTGGAAATTATTTGCTGTTGCAAAGAATCATTTATGAATGCACTTAAAAAAAAAGAAAATAAAATGTCTTCAAATAAAATTTAAAAAAGGATTTGTTGTTGATCAGACAATCAGTTGTTATTGAAACTCATCATTGCCTGGAACACACAAAAGATGGCATTTACTGCAGTGGCGTGGGGCTCTGCCGTTCTTACCTCCTTTAAGGGGAGGCTCACATTCACCCAATTTGAAAACCCCTGGTCTATAACAGGGGTATATAGACCACCTATATACCAAGGGGTATATAACCCCTTGTCTATAAACAAGCATAAGGATGCTCATACGTGGTACCAGAGCACCCTAGGCCAAAGATTGAAGATCGACTTTGTAATCGTTTCATCTGATTTGAGGCCGTATGTTTCGGACACTTGAGTGAAGAGAGGGGCGGAGTTGTCAACTGAACACCATCTGGTGGTGAGTTGGGTCAGGGGGTTGGGGTGGGAGAAGACTCTGGACTGACCCAAACGGGTAGCCCAAACAGGTAGTGTGGGTGAACTGGGAATGCCTGGAGGAGGCCCCTGTGCTTGAGATCTTCAACTCAAACCTCCGGCAGAAATTTATGGCATCCCTGTGGAGGTTGGGGACATTGAACATGAGTGGGCAATGTTCAAAGCCTCTATTGCTGAAGCCGCAGCGGGATGCTGTGGTCTCAAGGTCTTAGGTGGACACCGGTGGTCAGAGAAGGCGTCTGACTAAAGAAGGAGGCCTTCCCAGATTTGTTGTCTCTGAGGACTCCATAGGTGGTTGCAAGGTACCGACGTGCCCGAAGGGCTGCAGCCTTTGTTGTGGCAGATGCAAAGCAGGGGGTGTGGGAGAAGTTCGGAGAAGACATGGACGCCTCCCTAGGGAGGTGTTCCAGGCACGTCCAGCAGGGAGGAAGCCTCGAGGAAGGAGCCTCTAGCCTCTAGGTGGAGAGATTATATCTTTACACTGGCCTGGGAACACTTTAGGATCCCTCAGTCAGAGCTGGTTAATGTGGCTCGGGAAAGAGAAGTTTGGGGTCCTGCCCCCGTGACCCGACCCTGGATAAGCGGATGAAGATGGATGGATGGATGGATGGATGGATGGATGGATCAACAGTGACAGATCACAGATTAAAGACATAAAATTCTGTATGAATGTGGACAGAAGATCAGGTTAGGGAGCAGAGACAGAGAGAAACCCTCACAGCTGAACAGAGAAGTGAAACAAAAATAACGCTCATTCACATATTTACATGTTGTGACATTATTATGAATTTTACTCTACACTAAAAGAGGGCCTGCGACCCATTCTGTGTCTGGACCCTAAGTTTGGGGAACATGGACCTATAACAAATCTTGAAGGTATGTGACGTTCTGCCTGTCAGACTGGACTCAGGGTAACATACAACTGCAGAGATCAGATGTTTGATTCCCTGTAGCGGTCTCTCGCTGGTTTGGTTGTGTATTCCAACGAACCCTTTCAGCTTCATAGTGGTGGGAAGCCAGTGAGGGATCTCATCATTTAAGAACCACAACAGAGTATTGAACAGTAGGAATCACCATGTGTCCACTGACAACTAAACTACAGAGGTCATCTCTATTTTTTGAGAAATATGCTGCAAATTTTTTGGCCCTCAGAACCACCTAAACTCTCCTGTATTCTTCTCTAACAGAGTTGGTTCATGATCCAAAGAAGAGCAGCTGTACCTCTTGTCCTGTTTGATTTGATGTCTCTTACGACTATTTCTTCATAACCGTCGTCTCCTGCTCCTCTCACTGCTGAGTGGACTGCAGCTTGATCACTCTCTGGAAAACAAAACATATTACAGCTGATACTACTGCTACTGAAGCAGTTATTATACAAGAAGTATTGTTACTATTTATTCTCCTATTATTATCAATAATAATGTGTATTTTTGAACTGTGTTAGAATAGCACATAAGAGACTATTGATCAATATGGCAGCAAATATAAGCATTAAAAATAAGACGGCTGATTAATAAGCAGTCCACTTATTAATCTAATGTACGTTTTACATTGTGATGTGTTTTCTTGTTCACACTGCTGCTGCTGTGAAAGCTGAAAAGAGACACAACACAAATGAAGCAAATTTATATGCATTGGAAAACTTAACGACCACAGAGCTGCTAGCTTTCATCAAGATAAGAGTCAACATGTTCACCACACCTAGGCCCTTAGACAGTGAGAAACAGCAGTTCATTTGTTTACTTGGCAGAGTATGAATGACAATAAACTTGAACTTGAACTAATCAACATGTCAGGACATCACACAAACTACAGTAGCTTGGCTAATAGAGAACAGTTACAAACAAGATAAAAGAAAAGATGTCGGTCTGTAATTTACAAAATGAAGATCATTTTGTATTGAAGACTTGAAAGTAGCCACCATAAACTCATCAGGAAAGTGTTTATCGGGGTAATTATTCAGCTAAGAAGTAGTCAATTTTCCCATTATTTCTAACAGAGCCAGACTTCTTTTGCAACCAAAGAGTCGCCCCTGCTGGAGGTTAGAGAGAATACAGGTTTAAGGGACTTCCATGTCGCATCAGATCGCTGACCAGAAGCTTCCCGCTTGGTATCAACAATAAAATGTGACTTTACATGTGACCTGCAGCACATGGCTGTGAATAAAATGTGAAACACAATTTGTCTTTTTGTTGTCTGAGTCTGTGACTAACCTTTGGATTTCCTCTTGATGCATTGTCTCACCAATAGAACCAATAGAACCAGTAGACCCAGAAAACAGAAAGTTAGAACAGCAGACCCCCACATGAGGAGAGGAGGAGAGGAGGAACCAGAAACAGAGGTGAGTGAGGAAGACGAGCTGGAACCAGGAGGAGAGGTGGTTGATGGTGGATTTATGGTCGGGGTTTTCCCTAAAATGAAAAATAAATTCTAATTGAAGGGACAGAAAATTAAATAAATGGATAATTGATTCAACAGAAAGACACACAAGTGATTTCATAACCTCTGTCCATCAAAAAGATCAAACGGCGGGTTGAACTCAGATTTCACTCTTGTTGTTTTGCAGATTGCAAAGTTATAAATGTTGTCACATCATGAATCATCTCTGCTGTCCTGAAACCTGCTGAACTCAATGTAGAAAACAAAACCAGGTCAGTCTGAGAATTATCTTTGAGCTCCTCACCTGTGACAGAGATCCAGCTGGATGGAGACTCTCCATGACCGCTGATGTCACACTTGTAGAGGCCTTCATCAGACTTGGAAACCTGGTGGATGGTCACGTGACCTGTAGGCTCAGTCCTGATGAGGGAGCCATCTTTATAGAAACCAGCTGGGAGGTTGGAGGGAGGGGTCTCTGTTTTACAGTGTAGAGTGACATCATGTCCCTCCATCACAGGGAGGACAGGACTCTGCAGGATCACTGGTCCACCTCAACACAGAGACAAACAGATATCAACACTAACTCCACAGAGATTAAAATAACAATGCATTAGTGTGCACGTAGTCTTAAAATATTAGTTGACAAATGCCACTGTTGGGGGAACAACAGTGGAGTAAAAACTGACTGGATAACTGTCTGATCTTACCAGGGACAGCGATGATGATGGTGTTACTGGTTGCTCCCTCTCTGGACTCACACCAGTAAACTCCATTGGCCAATGGGGAGATGTAGCTGAAGATACAGGAAGAACCAGTTAATCTTCCCCAGTCAGCTCCACACTGAGTCCTGGTGTCTCTGGTTGTGTTCCTCCTCAGCGTCCATCCAGCAGAGCTGTCGTCCTCCTCACAGCTCAGAGAGACAAACTCTCCTTTAAAAAACTGAGAGCTGCTGGGACTCACAGTCAGAGAGGCTGGAGGAAGAGAGAGAACAATGTGGTCAGAGTAGACCGATTTCATTCTTTAGAATTATTTTCTCCTGATTCTTCATATTACTTTCTCAGTGTAGACATTTACTACTGCTCTCTTTGTTTCAGGTGCTGATTTTTAGAGAAGAAATCTGAATCTCAAAGCTGGCACATTAAACACAGAGAAGAAGATCTGGTTGCATATTACTTGTAAATAGTTTTCTATGACCTGATCTCTTGTACCAATCCATGCTTTGATACTATGTCATTTGTTATGGCAACTATAGACCTTTAAAAGAAGCAGCACTGATAATGTGCATATAATTTGGTGTTTCCACTTCTCTGGCAGCTGCTCCATCATGCTGTGCAGATTCTGAATAACATTTTTATACCAGCAGCTTTAGTTGTGTATCTGCAGCACTGTGCTGTATTGTATTTGTAAAGTGGCTGTTTCCCTCCACAAACACAGTCCTAAACACTAACTGTTCTATCAGGGAGTGAATAACTTTTCAGCTGTGACAGAAGAAGTTTGCTCACCTTGGTTTGTTGTGCAGCTCAGCAGTGAGGTCAGAACTAAAGAGAAATCACACTCAGGTTGGTTTGAGGTTTTACATGAAACAAGACATCTGTAATTTCTACGGAACATAGCAGCCTTGTAGACAACAGAAAAACACTGGATTATATATTTTTAAGGACATTTTATGTTTTTCAAATCAATTTCCCCAAACAGAGCAACACTAAGTAAAGCAGTGGAGCTTTCAAGTAGAGAAAGTGAGCAAATGAATCAGTGTGTTCAGGCACCAAAGTTAAACAAATGCAGCTACTTTGATTACAATATGTTTTTTGTGTTTTTGTGACGGAGTACCATCACTAGTTAGAGCTAATAGCACATATCGCATCAATGGGGTAAATACATTTACTCTTTAATAGAAAAATAAATTGGTTCATTTACGGATGATTCATATTCCTTAGCTTCTGACCCGTCAAAGGAGACCAGATTTATTTGTCTAGGTCAAATGGTTGAGGAGTTATTCCTGATTAATTTTGGGTATTTTTTTACGTGTTTGCCTGGAAAAAGGGAAAAATAGCTGGTAAGAAACAGACTTATGTATGTCATGAAACATAATCTCTGTCAGAAGTGATTTCATAATCTTTGTCCATCAAAGATCAAACAGTGGGTCAAACTCTGACAGATTTCACTCTTGTTTTTGCAAAGTTAGAAATGTTGTCACATCATGAATTATCTCTGCTGAACTCAATGTAGAAAACAAAACCAGGTCAGTTTGAGAATTATCTTTGAGCTCCTCACCTGTGACAGAGATCCAGCTGGATGGAGACTCTCCATGACCGCTGATGTCACACTTGTAGAGGCCTTCATCAGACTTGGAAACATGGTGGATGGTCATGTGACCTGTAGGCTCAGTCCTGATGAGGGAGCCATCTTTATAGAAACCAGCTGTGAGGTTGAAGGGAGGGGTCTTTGTTTTACAGTGCAGAGTGACATCATGTCCCTCCATCACAAGGAGGACAGGACTCTGCAGGATCACTGGTCCACCTCAACACAGAGACAAACTACAGCATTTCATCATTTACACACAGCTTCATCAACACTAACTCCACAGTCTGATCTTACCAGGGACAGTGATGTTGATGGTGTTACTGGTTGCTCCCTCTCTGGACTCACACCAGTAAACTCCGCTGTCCCATGCAGTGATGTAGGTGATGTTACAAGAAGAACCAGCTGGTTCTCCCCAGTCAGCTCCACACTGAGTCCTGGTTTTTGTGGTTGTGTTCCTCCTCAGCGTCCATCCAGCAGAGCTGTCGTCCCTCCCTCACAGCTCAGAGACAAACTCTCCTTTAAAAACTGAGAGCTGCTGGGACTCACAGTCAGAGAGGCTGGAGGAAGAGAGAGAACAATGTGGTCAGAGTAGAACAATTTCATTCCTTAGAATTATATTCTCCTTATTCTTCATATTACTTTCTCACTGTAGACATTTACTACTGCTCTCTTTGTTTGCTGATTTTTAGAGAAGGAATCGGAATCTCAAAGCTGGCACATTAAACACAGAGAAGGAGATCTTGTTGTATGTTAATTACTCGTAAATAATTTTCTGTGACCTGATCTCTTGTACCAATCCATGCTTTGTTACTATGTCAGTGGTTTTGGCAACTATAGACCTTTAAAAGAAGCAGCACTGATAATGTGCATAGAATTTGGTGTTTCCACTTCTCTGGCAGCTGCTCCATCATGCTGTGCAGCTTTAGTTGTGTATCTGCAGCACTGTGCTGTATTGTATTTGTAAAGTGGTTGTTTCCCTCCACAAACACTGTCCTAAACACTAACTGTTCTATCAGGGAGTGAATAATTTTTCAGCTGTGACAGAAGAAGTTTCCTCACCTTGGTTTGTTGTGCAGCTCAGCAGTGAGGTCAGAACTAAAGAGAAATCACACTGAGGTTGGTTTGAGGTTTTACATGAAACAAGACATCTGGACTTTCTACGAAACCTAACAGCCTTGTAGTGAACAGAAAAACACTGGATTATATATTTTTAAGGACATTTAATGTTTTTCAAATCAATTTCCCCAAACTGAGCAATAGGAAGTAAAAGCAGTGGAGCTTTTCAAGTAGAGAAAAGTGAGCAAATGAATCAGTGTGTTCAGGCACCAAAAGTTAAACAAATGCAGCTACTTTGATTACAATATGTTTTTTGTGTTTTTGTGACGGAGTACCATCACTAGTTAGAGCTAATAGCACATATCGCATCAATGGGGTAAATACATTTACTCTTTAATAGAAAAATAAATTGGTTCATTTACGGATGATTCATATTCCTTAGCTTCTGACCCGTCAAAGGAGACCAGATTTATTTGTCTAGGTCAAATGGTTGAGGAGTTATTCCTGATTAATTTTGGGTATTTTTTTACGTGTTTGCCTGGAAAAAGGGAAAAATAGCTGGTAAGAAACAGACTTATGTATGTCATGAAACATAATCTCTGTCAGAAGTGATTTCATAATCTTTGTCCATCAAAAAGATCAAACAGTGGGTCAAACTCTGACAGATTTCACTCTTGTTTTTTGCAAAGTTAGAAATGTTGTCACATCATGAATTATCTCTGCTGAACTCAATGTAGAAAACAAAACCAGGTCAGTTTGAGAATTATCTTTGAGCTCCTCACCTGTGACAGAGATCCAGCTGGATGGAGACTCTCCATGACGCTGATGTCACACTTGTAGAGGCCTTCATCAGACTTGGAAACATGGTGGATGGTCATGTGACCTGTAGGCTCAGTCCTGATGAGGGAGCCATCTTTATAGAAACCAGCTGTGAGGTTGAAGGGAGGGGTCTTTGTTTTACAGTGCAGAGTGACATCATGTCCCTCCATCACAGGGAGGACAGGACTCTGCAGGATCACTGGTCCATCTGAACACAGAGACAAAAGTCAACAATAGTTTTACTTTAAAAAACTCAGTGACTGCGTTTTTAGTCTGCAAGGGCTGAAAAAGAGACCGGAGAGAAACAAGGATGTCAGTCACAATGTGAGTCACAGTCACAAAGCATCAGACTTGACTTAATGGACGACAAATTACAGAGCCTTGTGATGAACTGGCGACTTGTCCAGGGTGTAGCATGCCTGTCGCCCATTGTCGGCTGGGATTGGCTCCAGCCCCCCTGTGACCCAGCACAGGTAAGCGACTAAAGATGGATGACACATTTCAGGTGTTACTGACCTCGCTATTAGCCAGTTTTTGGAGTTAAATCAAACAAAACATAACTAGAGCTACATACTGTTTCTGATTTTATCCATCTTGTGTGTTTCCCATTGACATGGCTTTCTCCAGCGCTGAATAATGCTCCTCGTACCACTCCAATTTGTAGCCACATTTGTTTTGTGACAACTCCGAAGTGCATTTTATGGACGGAGCTTATTTCCGAGCTAAACTGTTTGTGTACAAAAAGGTTATATGTTGCAAAGCGCTGTTTTAAAATAACAATGCATTAGTGTGGACATAGCCTTAAAATATTAGTTGGCAAGTCCGTCGATGAGAAGAGTATTTCGAGAGTCAATAAACTTTTCATCCTGAAGGGGATTACAGTAGTAATCTTTACTCACTACCAGCACGACTGCTCTAGCAGTTGCTCTGCGTATCATCAGCTTTATTCTCTAGTATTTGCTAATTAGCTTACTTAGCGGTTTTATTAGGTGATTGTATCTGTACTTGGAGCTCTGGGGAGTACATTGCTCTCCATAGCTGTTTTTTTTTCACCAGGGCCGACCATAGACTGCTATTGGAAAGTCTTTAGTTGGCGCTTCCCTAGTTTCATCTAGTGTTTACTTTTCTGCTGTGTGATGAACATTACAGTCACATGGGGGAACAACAGTGGAGTAAAAACTGACTGGATAACTGTCTGATCTTACCAGTGACAGTGATGTTGACGGTGTTACTGGTTGCTCCCTCTCTGGACTCACACCAGTAAACTCCACTGTCCCACGTGACTGTCAGAGTGATGCTGCAGGAAGAACCAGCTGATCTTCCCCAGCCAGCTCCACACTGAGTCATCTGTCGTCTGGTTGTGTTCCTCCTCAGCGTCCATCCAGCAGAGCTGTCGTCCTCCTCACAGCTCAGAGAGACAAACTCTCCTTTAAAAAACTGAGAGCTGCTGGGACTCACAGTCAGAGAGGCTGGAGGAAGAGAGAGAACAATGTGGTCAGAGTAGAACAATTTCATTCCTTAGAATTATATTCTCCTTATTCTTCATATTACTTTCTCACTGTAGACATTTACTACTGCTCTCTTTGTTTGCTGATTTTTAGAGAAGGAATCGAATCTCAAAGCTGGCACATTAAACACAGAGAAGGAGATCTTGTTGTATGTTAATTACTCAGTAAATAATTTTCTGTGACCTGATCTCTTGTACCAATCCATGCTTTGTTACTATGTCAGTGGTTTTGGCAACTATAGACCTTAAAAGAAGCAGCACTGATAATGTGCATAGAATTTGGTGTTTCCACTTCTCTGGCAGCTGCTCCATCATGCTGTGCAGCTTTAGTTGTGTATCTGCAGCACTGTGCTGTATTGTATTTGTAAAGTGGTTGTTTCCTCCACAAACACTGTCCTAAACACTAACTGTTCTATCAGGGAGTGAATAATTTTCAGCTGTGACAGAAGAAGTTTCCTCACCTTGGTTTGTTGTGCAGCTCAGCAGTGAGGTCAGAACTAAAGAGAAATCACACTGAGGTTGGTTTGAGGTTTTACATGAAACAAGACATCTGGACTTTCTACGAAACCTAACAGCCTTGTAGTGAACAGAAAAACACTGGATTATATATTTTTAAGGACATTTAATGTTTTTCAAATCAATTTCCCCAAACTGAGCAATAGGAAGTAAAAGCAGTGGAGCTGTTCAAGTAGAGAAAAGTGAGCAAATCAATCAGTGTGTTCAGGCACCAAAGGTTAAACAAATGCAGCTACTTTGATTACAATATGTTTTTTGACTACCATCACTATGGTTGAGTATGTGCTTGGACATACCAACGAGCCTGGCTTTTTCAAAGTTGCATGTTTAGACCCATGTTCAAAGCAGGGTAGGGTGACTGCTTTTGTTTACATTTACTCATTTGGCAGATGCTTTTATACAAACTGACTTACATTTGAGGATCAAGATACAAGAAACAACAGAGCATCAAACACAGCACGAGATCTACAACTGACAATACATACTAGCAAAAGCAGCAATAAATAGTAGTAACAGCTAATAGGACATATCACATCAATGGGGTAAATACATTTACTCTTTAATAGAAAAATAAATTGTTTCATTTACAGATGATTCATATTACATCACTGATGATGTGTTCAGGTGCATCTGAAGATGTGTTTTAAGAACTACCTGTTCTGGCAAAGCCAGTGACTCCCAGGAATAGACTGGTTGGACAACCAGGAAGAGGCTGGTGACTACTGGAGAGACAGTTGGCAGCTTGGGAAGACAGCACTCGGGTGGGAAGGGTTGGCAGCCCAAACCACATTCTCCCGAGAGGAGGAACCCTTTGAAGCTACAGATCGACTTCATGGAAGTACACCCCCAGGGAGCCTGAGAGGTGAGGAGAATGACAACCCCAATCTGACAGACCCAAGGTTACCGACTAATGGCAATGGAGTAACGACTAACGACCGCGAGTATGCAGGTGCGGAAAACCTGCAAAACAGCCGGGCCTAAAGATCCACCAAGCCAGGATGAAGTGTTTAGAGAATCGAACATGTGGCACAGCGCACAGATGCTACGCCTGATGAGACGCAGGAGGAGCCGAGCCAGGAAGCACCCCATAGTGCTCAGAGCCTCCGTGGTGCCACTGGACCGCCCCACCAAGTCTTCTACCCCAGGCAATGGCGCTGAATCAAGTGGCCACAGGCCTGTAAGACGGCAGACTGGAGGCAGTTTGACGAGGATGTCGACAAGGTGCTTGAAGCAACAGAGAAGGGAGATGTGGATCGAAGGTTGCAGGCAATGATGACCATCATCTTCAGCCTAGGTCAGGAGAGGTTCGGTGTCGAGGAGAAGCGCTCAACTCCAACCACCTACTCCATGAACCACAGAGCAGCTAAGATCCACAAAATCCGGCAGGAGTTGAAGTCCCTCAAGAAGCAGCACAAGGAAGCCAGCAAGGAGCAACGCCCCTGGAGGAGTTGAGAGCTGTCTTAAGGAAAAGGCTGATGACCTTGCGCAGAGCAGAATGGCAACCGAGGCGCCGAAGGACAGATCTAGAAAGAGAGCTTCGTTTATTGCCAACCCCTTTGGCTTCACCAAACAGCTCCTGGGACAGAAGCGTGATGGAAAGTTGCTCTGTTCAAAAGAGGAAATTGACCAGCATCTGCACAGCACTTACAGTGACCCGCTCCGGGAGGAAGAGTTGGGCCAGTGCAACATCCTTGTAGATCCACCTCCCCCTCCAAGGAGTTTGACAGCAGGGAGCCCCTTTTGAAAGAAGTTCAGGAGGTTGTGCGTAAGGCACGAGCTAGTTCTGCCCCTGGACCAAGTGGAATCCCATACAAGGTCTACAAGAACTGCCTCTTGCTACTCAGGCGACTCTGGAAGATCATCTGAGTCATTTGGAGAAGAGGAAAGGTGGCACAGCAGTGGAGATTCGCTGAGGGAGTCTGGATCCCCAAGGAGAAAGATTCCAAGAAGATCGATCAGTTCAGAATAATCTCATTGCTGAGCATGGAAGGCAAGATCTTCTTCAGTATAGTAGCAAGGCGTCTGACCAACTTCCTCTTAACTAACAACTATATAGACACATCTGTGCAAAAGGGAGGAATTGTTGGAGTCCCAGGTTGCTTAGAACACATGGGAGTGGTGACTCAGCTCATCCGTGAAGCTCGTGAACACAAGAGAGACCTCACGGTACTGTGGTTAGACCTAGCCAATGCATATGGCTCTATCCCCCACAAGCTGGTCCAGACCACCATGACCAAGCACCATGTGCCACATCAGATTGCAGGTCTGATCTTGGATTATTACAACAATTTCAGGATAAGAGTCTCTACAGGAGGTGTGACATCAGATTGGCACAGACTGGATTTGGGAATAATCACAGGCTGCACCATCTCTGTGATCCTATTTGCGGTGGCTATGAATATGATTGTCAAATCGGCAGAACCTGAGTGTCGGGGGCCCCAAAGCAGAGGAGGGGTCCGCCAACCGCCAATCAGAGCTTTTATGGATGACCTGACAGTCACCACAGAGTCAGTGCCAGGAGGCAGGTGGATACTCCAAGGGCTGGAAAAACTCATCCGGTGGGCTCGGATGGAGTTCAAACCAGCCAAGTCCCGTTCGCTAGTGCTGAAGAAGGGCAAGGTCACGGACAGGTTCCATTTCAGCATCAAAGGAGCGAAGATACCAACACTGTCGGAACATCCGGTGAAAAGCTTGGGCAAGGTTTTTGACAGCAGCCTCAGAGACTTTGCATCAGTCCAGTCAACCTGCCAGGAGCTGGACAGCTGGTTAAGAGCAACAGACCGTTCTGGCCTCCCTGGAAAGTTTAAAGCGTGGATTTACCAACAATTCTCTGGCCCCTTCTTGTGTATGAGGTTCCCATTTCCACGGTGGAGACCTTGGAAAGAAAGGTCAGCAGCTGTCTCAGGAGATGGTTAGGGTTGCCCAGGAGTCTCAGCAACATCGCCCTCTATGGAAACACCACAATGCTCCGGTTGCCTCTGAAATCCCTGGAAGAGGAGTTTAAAGTGACTCGAACACGTGAGGTGCTGATGTATAGAGACTCCAACGACCCAAAAGTGGCTCAGGCAGGAGTGCGGGTGAAGACTGGGAAGAAGTGGAGCGCCCAAGCCGCTGTGTTGGATGCACAGGCTCGTCTGCGGCACAAAGAGCTTGTGGGAGTGGTAGCCCGAGGCAGAGCAGGCTTGGGGATGTTTCCAACACTTCCTCGACATAAAGAGTGGAAGGAGAAGGAGAAACGCAGCCAAATACAGGAAGAGGTCAGACCTTCTGTGGAGGAAGGAAGGATAAGCAGAGCAGCTGGAATGGGGCAACAGGGGGCCTGGACCAGATGGGAGCAGGCCATGGACCGTAAGGTCACCTGGACGGACCTCTGGCAAAGCGAGCCGCACCGTATAACCTTCCTGATTCGGGCAGTGTACGATGTCCTGCCCAGCCCAGCAAACCTCTGTACGTGGGGAAAAGCAGACACACCAACTTGCCAATTGTGCCCAGCTCGTGGAACGCTGGAGCACATTCTGAGCTCCTGCCGAACAGCACTTGGCCAGGGTCGTTACACTTGGCGGCACAACCAGGTGCTGAAACCTATTGCAGACACCATCAGCAAAGAGATCAGCAAAGGCGGCCGAGGGAGCAGCACCACTCGCGCAATCGCATTTGTTAGGGCAGGAGAACAGCCACACTCAGGGAGAAAGGCACCAGCAGGGATCCTGGCATCAGCCAAGGACTGGAAACTCTCTGTGGATTTAGAGAAGCAGCTGAAATTCCCCCAGCACATCGTCAGCACAACTATGAGGCCAGATATCACTCTAGTCTCAGAGAGCACCAAGAATATAATCATCATGGAGCTGACCGTGCCATGGGAGGACCGCTTGGGAGAAGCCCACGAAAGAAAGATGACCAAATATGAAGATCTGGTCACAGACTGCCGAGCACAGGGCTGGAAGGCGAGATGCATGCCCATCGAGGTTGGCTGCAGAGGATTTGTGGGGCGCTCCCTCTACAAAGCCTTTACTGCTTTGGGCATTGCAGGAACAACAAGGAGCAGGGCCATCAAGAACATCACCGACGCAGCCGAGAAAGCCTCGAGATGGCTCTGGATTCGTAGAGGAGCACCATGAGGGCAAGCGAGTGCTACCTGAACACAAGTCGCGGTCTGATCAGCCGTGGCTGGGTCGCCTGGGCGAGGGTGTCTGATGTTGAAAGACCCGAAACACCCGAGGACCCCAGGTTACATCACTGATGATGTGTTCAGGTGCATCTGAAGATGTGTTTTAAGAAGAAATATTCCTTAGCTTCTGCCTGTCAAAGGAGACCAGAATTATTTATCTAGGTCAAATGGTTGAGGAGTTGTTCCTGATTCATTTTGGGTATTATTTTACGTGTTTTGCCTGGAAATAGGAGAAAATAGCTGGAGTGTCATCGGCGTGACGTGTGTGTGTGTGTGTGTGTGTGTGTGTGTGTGTGTGTGTGTGTGTGTGTGTGTGTGTATGAGAGAGTCAGAGCAGAAAAAAAAGTCAGAATTCTGAGAAAAATTCAGAATTCTGACTTTAATCTCAGAAATCAAAAATAAATTTCACACGTGGCCCTAATCCTATTCCGCACAATAGGGCTGAGTCCACTGCAGTGCAACAGAAGAAGGCGAAGAAGATACACTTTAGCAGTGGGCAGCACCCAGGGACCAACTCCCTGGGCGCTGTCCATGATATATGTGTGCACTAGGGGCTCTTGTATAGACTGTGAAAACAAATTTCCTCCACTGAGGACAATAAAGAATGAATCTGAATCATTAACTCCTCGGCAGAAATGTAAGCCAGGAAATGGCATCACACAGCCAGTGAGGCAAGCACTGCGCAATAGGGGAAGCCCCTTGGATCGCTCCCTGTAGTGCACAAACAGCTGCTGCGAACGGCGCCAGGTGGCCGTGCGCGCCACGTGGCCGTGCGCGCCACGTAGCAGGACAGCGCCTACACCGGGCAGAGAAGGTGGGATGTGGCGTCCTCCACCGACCCATGGGGGGAGGAAAAAAACTCGAGACGGTGTCCGCTCCTGTGTTCAACATGCCAGGAATGTACTCCGCTCTGATGGAGAGCAGGTGAGTGCGCGCCCACAGGAGCAGCCGCCTGGCCAGACCCAGTAGCTGCGCTGAGCGCACCCCGCCCTGGCAGTTTATGTAGGCCGCTGCGGACCAACACATGCTGGTCCCACAGCAGAGGAGAGAAATGTCGGATCACCTTCCACACCGTGAGAAGCTCCAGCGCGTTTATGTGGAGAAGCCTGCGGCCCTGCCACAGACCACCCACCACCTGAGAGAGGCAGGTTCCGCCCCAGCCCGTCAGGGAGGCATCTGTAAAGACTGAGATGTGGGACGTGACCCTGCCCAGAGGAACTCCAAACGAGAGAGAGAGGGGGTCCCGCCAGTAGGCCAGATACGGGGCCACAGACCGGGGAACGGAGACTCGGTGCCGTCTCTGCATCACCGAGTCGACACGCAGGCAGATGAACCACCGCTGCAGCCTCCTAATGTGGAGAAGCCCCAGGGGAACCACCACGTGAGCCGCCGACATGAGGCCCAGGAGCCTCATAACCGACAGAGCCGCCACCAATTGCTCCTGGGACAACATGGTGGAGCAGCTCCATCAGAGCATCCACCCTCTCCTGAGAGAGCCATGCTTTCTGGAGAGAAGAGTCCAGTACCACGCCAAGGTAGTTGAGTCTCTGGGAGGGGAAGGGAGCACTCTTCTCCCAGTTCCCCGTGAAGCCCAGGTAAGACAGGTGTGCGACTAGCTGGGCCGTTTGCACCACTGCCTCGTCTTGGGACGGCACCAGCAGCAGCAGGTCGTCCAGGTAAAAAAGGACCCTGATGCCAGACCGCCGCAGCAACTCCAGGGCCGTCTCGACGCACTTGGAAAAAGTGCGCGGGACCAGGGAGTAACGGAAGGGCAGGCGGTTGTATTGGTACTGAGCGCCCTGGAATGAAAAATGCAAACTTCCTGTGTTCGGGAATGACGGGCACATGAAAGTACGTGTCCTTCAGGTCGATGGAGGAGAGCCAATCCCCCTGGCGCACACACTCCAATACCTGCTTCACTGTTAACATGCGAAAAGGTCTCACCATAATCGCTCTGTTGAACAGTGACAGATCCAGGATGGGCCTCACACCGCCCGTCTTCTTCCTGACCAGGAAGTAGCAGGAGGAACCCTGGAAATGGCCTGTTTTTTCCAGGAGCTCCTGGAGCTCTGCTTGGAGAAGCGGTGCGCTGAGCCGGGATGAGAGCATTGTTTCTACAATCCCGGTGAAGGGGGGAGGTGGAGAGGCGAACTGCAGCCTGTGACCCCGGCGGATCAGGTTGTCCGTCCATTTGTCCATCAGGCAGGAAGCGAGCCACTCTGAGTAGCGCTCTGTGAGTGGTCGGACCTGTTGACGAGGTGCTCCGGTGGTCATAAGGAGAAGCCACTCTGCCGCACCTTCCGCTGTTGCGGCTGGGGGGGGGGGCGACCCATGGGGGGCCTGCCTCGAAAGGGTGGGTCGTGAGTCAAGCTGATGGTGAGGCGTGGCCACCGAGGAGGGCGGGCTGACACTCGCTCCGGGGCCCTCTGCGAAGCTGTGCAGGAGGGTTGGACCACGAGCAGGCCAGAGCCGGAGTCTTTGGAGCGTGGCGCTGCGCCGGCGGGGCGGCGAGCTGAGCCCGCAGCAGCCTCGGGCCGGCCATGGCGCTGGAGGTCTCTCTGCCGGTCACGTCGGTCCCGCCGACGGGCCAGAGGGTGTGAGGGGCGAGAAGGAGGACTAGCCCACCCTACATGCTGCCTGATGCTTTCCGCTTCTTGAGCTGTGGACCTCGTGGTGACGACTAGGGACCGGAATTGAATTGTCCTGGCTCACCGTGCCTCCTTCTTGGTAGCCTCTGGGACGACAGACTGCTGGAGCCACAGAATTCGGTGAATCTGAGTCTGCCAGATGGCCATCCGGGTGGGAGCCGAAGGCTAGGTCTCACCGTTGTATATATACAAGGTGTGGAGCGTAGGAGAGGCCTACGCTGTGGGTGGGCGTGAGCTAAAATTCTCAGTGCAGCAGGGCAAACCCAATAGCGATAGCCTTAGAGGGCAAAGCCTATATGGAAAAGAACATGCAACAGAACTGACAAACATTTATACTCAGGTAAACGAGCAGGGCGGTAGAGCAAACAGGTGACATCAGAACTAACGAGACAGGCAGGCAGAGAGACAGCAGGGGAGACAGAGTCTGGCAGGCAGGCAGATTACTGGAAGAATAGACATAACACACGCAGAAAACAACTACTAAAAATTAACAGACAGGCAGACAGAAACAGACAGAACTCAGGACAGGATTGTGACAATTTAATACAAAGTATGACATAAAGTTTTAGTTGTGTGCTGTAAAATAAAGTGAGACCTTTCGGGTTTAATTCCAAAAAATGTCTCTTTAGCATTTAAAAGATTGATATCTTTTTTATCCAAAGCAACTTTTAATTGCTATGTTTGTCAGAGGTCACATGCTTCTGGTGGTACTAGGGCTAAGTGTCTTGCTCGAAGCCCATTGGTGGATGCGTCACAGTGGGGAATCGAACCTGGCTCTCTCACCCCAAAGATATGTCTTATCCACTGCACCATTACCACTTTAGTGTGGGAATTATTATTGCTGCTTGATATGGTAAAAAAAACCTATTGCAATTATTTTGTCAGATACTACAATTTTTGATTGGTATCAAACAAACATGTTTTCTTCTAGAGAACAAGATTTGTAGGCCCGGGAGTGTCTGCAGCTCTACAGTACTTCATCATAAAGCCGTAAAACCTCCATCAGAAAATGTGTTTGGATATTGCTCTTGGCTGTATTGCGGTTTTGATAATATTTCGATGAATTGTTCAGCCATACTTTTCCTCTTGTTCTATTTTAAAGCATAACTACTCTATTATATATTGTAAGGATAACTATACATAGTTAACAATTTACATTGAACACTTGCTGTAATGAATGTGTTATTGTCAATTGCTGCCACATTACCAAATAGCATTCAATAAAATTCCTTCTCTCTTGTTGTAACTAATATGCATTTGATCTTTTGATGTTGAATTCAGTATTTGTATTCACGTTATTCACTCTGTAACTCACTGCTGCCTTTAAAAACACCAGAAATGTTTTAGGACTAGGCTTTGAGACAACGTGGAGATAAACATCTACACAGTAGATTTTTACTTACCTAGCAGCCACGGTAAAGATGATACCTCCATGGTAGATCTTGGTTATCTGAGATCAACACATCAACCTTTACTCTACATGTCACACAAAGTAAAACCCACCCCCTTCCTCTTTCTCTAACTCTTGCACTGATGTGGTTTTCTCTTAAGCAAACAGCAGGACATTTTTTGAGCACATCACAAGTTAGAAAGTGAGTAAAACAAAACTAATGTAACAATGATAATGATCTCAGATCTGATTACGGCTGCACCAAATTATTATTTTTACAATTAGTCAATTAACGTACCTGCTGATTTATTTATGATTATTCTAAAGATTATTTTTATGACTCGATTAGTAGGCTATTACAATGAATTTATATAAAATAAACATCAAAAACATGTTTCATTATAATAGTTTTATTATAATAGTGGCATATTTTTGAATGATTACATAGGAAATGCTGCATTATGATATTAATAATAGTCCCTATCTGTCAGATGCCAGATTAGAAAAATACTGGACCTCAAATTCAGAAAGATTGCTGTGACACAAATTCATTTATACACTACATGGCAACCCTTTCCCTCAAATGGAAAAATTAATATTTTTACTGAAGTACCTGACTTAAAACTTGTTTCTGACATAGATTTAGTTCATCACTGGAGTAATGCACCGGTGGACATTCCTGCCGTCAGCATACCAATTGCACGCTCCCTCAAATCTTGCGGCATCTGTGGCTTTGTGCTGTGTGATTGAACTTCACATTTTCGAGTGGCCTTTTATTGTGGCCAGCCTAAGGCACACCTGAGCAATTCCCATGCTGTCTGATCAGCATCTTGATATGCCACACCTGTGAGGTGGATGGATTATCTGTGCAAAGGAGAAGTGCTCACTAACACAGATTCTGGTAGGTTCATTGGTTATATTTGTTACATATTTATGTTATTGTACTTATCTTTAACCCACCTTGCAGAATGCAGAGGCCCTAAATCATTTTGATTCATTTCGTGACTTCATATTTTCCCACAAATAATTCTTTGAGATCCACCCAGTCAGGGTGGAGCACCACACAGTACATTTTACTGCCTGCTATCAGTTTCTACCGCTGCAGTGTGATTACAGAACACAGTAACAGCAGCAGATGAACACACCTCCTCTCCGATGGATAAGCTCGTGTTCCTTTTGGTCCTTCTGTCTCGAGCAGCTTCTGGTAAAGATGAGCTGATTGTTAATAGATTCATGAATGAATAATGCGGGCACTGTTTCTCATGAAATGCTTCAAATTTAGGTGGTGCAACTTAAAGGTCCCACAACTCTGTACGGATGAGAAGTGGTTGCTGATGGATGGATGGATGGATTTTAAATGTACTTTCTGATAGATCAATATTGGGCTTGTCAAGAATAAGCGATGTATTCAGCTTTGTTATTTAGAGTGATTAAACACACTGTCAGACTGTTCAAAGTTCGCAGTTTTGAAAGAATCACTTTCGTTTTGTTTAGTGCTTGTGGCAAGTGAAAAAAAAACAGGTTCTCCCTGTACTCCCCATTCACATGTTGGCATGCGCTTCAGCTGGTATTGGATTGCTTTCAACATTTTGTCAACGTCTTGCTCATCTAGGCTGTAAGTGGTTGGTTCATGAAAAGTGGAGTGATATGGAGAGGGCAGAGAACTGGCAGCTTGGGAAAAGTGCCAGTACACAAAAAATCCTGGTATACCAAAGAGTAAAATGTGCCAGTGTTGCATACTGGTGAGTTCAGGCCCACTTCAAGCACTAGGTGTTTGTCCCAGATCCTGAAAGTAATCAAATCCAACAATGATGTACTTATTAAAGACATTTTTCCTTTCAAATGAAATCTAATGAAGTCAACAGTGCCTTAAATATCCAAAGAAGGTTAAAGTCATGAGAAACTGGACTTGGTTGAAGATACTAGAAGAAGTTTCGTCCCTCATCCAAGGAACTTCTTCAGTTCTGACTGACTCAGTGGGGTCATTTGCCAGCATCGTCGATACTGCCGGTTCGCTAGTGTTCCTGTTTGCTGTAACGAAAGTCGTTATGGTTGTAAGGACTACCAACGCCAAGAATGAACGGCAATCTTTGGCGTCTTCACCTGAAACCAATAGGTTACTTTGTTGAGTTTCCTGGGAAGTGATGAAAGGGCCTTATTGTAAGTGGGGGATAAGTGGTGGTATAGACTCCCTGCTCTGTTCAATGATGGCTTCTCGACCCGGGTGTAAATGGCTTCCTTGACACGTATTTCAAACCACCATCTTCTCTGTCTAAGATGTGCACCTGGTGGTCCTCAAACGAGTGTCCTCTGTCCTTCAGATGTAGGTAGACTGCAGAGTCTTGACCTGAGGAGTTGGCCCTTCTGTGTTGGGCCATGCGTTTGTGTCGTGGTTGTTTGGTCTCCCCAATATACAGGTCTGTGCATTCCTCACTGCATTGGATCGCAGACACTAGATTGCTTTTCTTGTGTTTGGGGGTGCGGTCTTTGGGGTGGACCAGTATCTGTCTTAGTCTGTTCTTGGGTTTAAAAAACACAGGGATGTGGTGTTTGTTAAAATCCTCCACTCCACAGACAGTGCCGTAAATAGAATTGTTCAGTTGATGAAACTATAATTTATAGGTTTTAGATTTAATAAGGTGAAACATTAGGTTTACTTTAAAGGTGGATCAGAGACATTTTGTCTGAAAAGAGGCAGCACATGAAGTAGGAAAAGATGTGTGACTCTCGGACCATCAGTATCGACTCCCCTCAGGCAGTGTTATTTGCCTTCTTCTCTCCTCCCTATACATCAACAGCTGCAACTCAAGTCACCTGTGCGTCAAGCTCTTGAAGTCTGCAGATGACACAACCCTCATTTAGCTCATATCTGCTTGGGAAAAGTCCACCTAGAGGTGGGAGACTGACAATTTGGTGACCTGGTGTAGTCAGAACGATCAGGAGCATAACTCTCTTCAGACAGTGGAGATGGTTGTGGATTTTAGGACATCGCACATCCTGGGAAGTGTCATCTCCCTGTCTCGTGCCATGGCAAGACAAACCAACAGAGAATATCTCCCTCCTTCACAAACACTATCGTCTTGGCTGTTTTGTGGGCATATCTGCAGTCGTTAATCCCCTTGTGGATTGGCTCTGCAATGGACTCGAGGACCTGGTCATGTCTCCAGCAATAACGCCCATCACACAGCTCCTTTTGACAACTGCATAGGATGCGTCTGCTCTGTGTGAACCCAGTTAGATGGGCTGGGAAGGACATCTTCAAATGTAAGTCGCTTTGGATAAAAGCGTCTGCCAAATGAGTAAATGTAAATCGCAGACCCCCTGAATCAAGAACTCCATCTTGTGCGGGCTTCATCTCCACATGTCCGGCCAGGTAACATTTCACTCCATAACCTGTTCCCACTTTATCCAAGAGCCCTGCTTTCACATTGCTACTGCTCTGCTTGCTCACTCTTCCTCCACTGAAGCGCACACCTCTTTTTTGCACCACCTCCTTCCCGCTCGCTGTGTCATACTGGGGTGATGCTCTGCTCCCGAGTCCAGTCCTGCCCCGTGCCACACTATCCAGAAGCCTTGGTGCTTCAGCCAAACATCTGCCTGCATAACTGCATTGGCTGTCCTCCACTTCCTGTACTGCTTCTCACATCTGTGCCACAATGAATTCAGTCCCTGACTGAGCTGGTTGGAAGCCTGACCTTAGTGCTATTCCCAAACAGCCCAACCAAAAGCAAAACTAAAACGAAGTACTTAGAGGTTTACATGGGATTTATAATTAGTGCATCATTTTGTCTTTAGCAAATGATGCTTATTAGTTTTAAAAAGGAAGTACTTTAAAGTCTTATTGTCACAAGTTGGTACAGACTGCTCTCATTTGTCAGACATCACTGAGGGCTCTGATTGGCTGTTTGAATGTTACCATTTAATCACATCAGCATTTTGACACAGCTTCATGTTTCACAACAAGTCTAAACATTGTGGGAGTAAAATCATGTAACTAATTATTGAATGTTCCCATGATCTCAGGTGTGAAGAGGCCTTCTGTTTAAACAAAGATGGTTCTCACTGTATCGTCCTGTGGAGGCCTTTTGAAATGTGATTACTTTTTCTCTCTGGATGTTTTAGGGCTTTTATATCATGATGTGGTCCAAGTGAAACCTGGAGATGATGTCACTCTGCCATGTCAGGTTCATAATGCCTCCATCAGAGCTGCAGAGTGGACCAGACCTGACCTGGAGCCAGAGTACGTCCTCTTTTACAGAGATGGACTCTCAGATCCAGCCCACCAGCATCCATCCTTTAAGGACCGGGTGCAGCTGGAGGACAGAGAGCTGAAGGACGGAGACGTGTCTTTAATTCTGAAGAATGTGAGCAGGAACGACACTGGAACATACGAGTGTCGAGTTTTAGCAGGTGGATCAAGAAGCAAGACTGAGCCAATCAGAAGGATCCAGCTGGAGGTTTCAGGTGAGTTTGTGGAGGTCAGTGTGTCTGTGTGCCATGTTGTAGCTGCAGTTTATTCCATGTTGATTCTGAGAGTCAAACATGAGGAATATAGAAGATATAGAAGAGTAAATGGAGGCTGTTCCACTGTTCACTCATTTCCTGACTAATATGCACTTTGACCTTCAGGATCCATATCGTCATAAACTGGTACGTCTCCATTCATGTCTGTCTGAATTTAAAGAGACGTCTCTGAGGCCTCTGATTGGCTGTGTGAATGTTTCCATTCAATCTTGATGTTGACTCAGCTTCATGTTTCACAACAACAAGTCTTATAAACAGCGTGTGAATAAAATCCTGTAACGTCTCCTCAGCTGTGACTAATTATTGAATGTTCTCATGATCTCAGGTGTGAAGAGGCCTTCTGTTTAAACAAAGATGGTTCTCACTGTATCGTCCTGTGGAGGCCTTTTGAAATGTAATTACTTTTTCTCTCTGGATGTTTTTAGTGTTTTTAGATGTGGTACGAGTGAAACCTGGAGATGATGTCACTCTGCCATGTCAGGCTGGTGAAGCCTCCATCAGTAATGTAGAGTGGAGCAGACCTGACCTGGAGCCAGAGTATGTCCTCTTTTACAGAGATGGACGCCCAGTTAAAACCAAGCAGCTTCCATCCCTTAAGGACCGGGTGCAGCTGGTGGACAGAGAGCTGAAGGACAGAGACGTGTCTGTAATTCTGAAGAACGTGAACAGGAACGACACTGGAACATACGAGTGTCGAGTGGCAGCAGGTGGATCAAGAAAAAGCGCCATCATCAGAAGGATCCAGCTGGTGGTTTCAGGTGAGTTTGTGGAGGTCAGTGTGTCTGTGTGCCATGTTGTAGCTGCAGTTTATTCCATGTTGATTCTGAGAGTCAAACATGAGGAATATAGAAGATATAGAAGAGTAAATGGAGGCTGTTCCACTGTTCACTCATCTCCTGACTAATATGCACTTTGACCTTCAGGATCCATATCGTCATAAACTGGTACGTCTCCATTCATGTCTGTCTGAATTTAAAGAGACGTCTCTGAGACCTCTGATTGGCTGAATGGTGCCATTTAATCACAACGTTGAAGCAGCTTCATGTTTCACAACAAGTCTTATAAACAGTGTGTGAATAAAATCCTGTAACGTCTCCTCAGCTGTGACTAATTATTGAATGTTCCCATGATCTCAGGTGTGAAGAGGCCTTCTGTTTAAACAAAGATGGTTCTCACTGTATCGTCCTGTGGAGGCCTTTTGAAATGTGATTACTTTTTCTCTCTGGATGTTTTTATTGTTTTTAGATGTGGTACGAGTGAAACCTGGAGATGATGTCGCTCTGCCATGTCAGGCTGGTGAAGCCTCCATCAGAGCTGTAGAGTGGACCAGACCTGACCTGGAGCCAGAGTACGTCTTCCTTTACAAAAGTCGACTCTCAGATCCAACCTTCCAGCATCCATCCTTTAAGGACCGGGTGCAGCTGGTGGACAGAGAGCTGAAGGACGGAGACGTGTCTTTAATTCTGAAGAACGTGAGCAGGAACGACGCTGGAACATACGAGTGTCGAGTGGCAGCAGGTGGATCAAGAAGTGACAAAGCCGTCATTGAGACTGAACCAATCAGAAGGATCCAGCTGGAGGTTTCAGGTGAGTTTGTGGAGGTCAGTGTGTCTGTGTGCCATGTTGTAGCTGCAGTTTATTCCATGTTGATTCTGAGAGTCAAACATGAGGAATATAGAAGATATAGAAGAGTAAATGGAGGCTGTTCCACTGTTCACTCATTTCCTGACTAATATGCACTTTGACCTTCAGGTTCCAACAGCGGAGACGCCGAGGAGGGAAACTACAGACATTACTACGGACTGGGAGCAGCTTTTGTTCTGGTTTGTTTAGCTGCTGTTGGATTGGTTGTTGCTGGAAATATAAAAGACAAGAAACCATAACAGTCTGCTGATGATGAAGCTGTGAGCGATCCGCTCATCTGACTTGTCCCAGATCTCTTTCCACCACATTTCAAATATACAACTTGATTTTGATTCTTTCTGTGGGTGTGAATGTGTAAATCTGGCATTTGAGGGTTTTCCACCGTGATGGCCTGACTCATCAGTGCAAACAAATATTTTTTTCTCTTCATAGATTGCTACCTTTCTTACCAAAGAGAATAAAAACCAAAATGTCTGACAGTAAATAAAAAGAGCTGCAGCAGATACAACAGGCTTCATTAAGCTACATTTAATAAGCTGTTTCTTAAACAGCAGAATAAAGCATCAATAAGGCAGCACAGAGATCTGGAGACAATATAAACTCCACAGCAGCTGCAGTATGTACAAAACATAATTAGGTACAAATAAAATGATAGATGACTTTAATACAGTGAGGAGAGTAAATGTCATTGGTGGCTTCCAGCCTGCCTCAGCACTGATGTATCACAGGGAGCTTCATGAACAGATGATTCTAGAAAATTGAAAACAAAACTAGGCCAGGACCTCATTTGGCATTTACAACAGACCTGTGGTCAAAGCACCCGATGCAACTCAGAGCCACAGTCTCACCATCTGCGGAGAATCTGCAGACGGACTCATCACTAAATAGGACAGCTGGTTTAAGTACCTACTGATTTATTTCTACTGTAGTGCAATTATTTTACAAGTAAAATATTTAAAACTTTATAAGCAATTCAACCTTGATGCAAACCATGCTGGGAACTGATGAATAAAGTCACTGGAATTAAATATAACACACCATATAAACTTGAAACTGAAAAATGTTTCAAATTACTGAGTTAATAAAGGAAATATTGATTAAAAATAACTTATCCTTAATAGGGCTGGCCCCGAGGAAGGATTTATATAGTTCAATCAGAATTGTCGAGTCTTGCCTATCTAGTTGTCTGATAGTCAAATCATGTGTATGGTTTTGTGCAGAGATTGCATGCAGGGGTTAACACAAGGCAGCGCTGCTTTAATCTCGAGAAGCTGCAGAGCTGCAGTCTCTACTCACGAGTCTCTGCTGTAACGTACATTTCCAGCTAAACTGAGTCTTATTGTTCACCTGTTTTTCTCTGCTCGCCTGCAGAGTTTTGCATGGATGCCCTGCAGCGACATCACGCACATCGCTCCTCGCTTCATCTATTTAAATTCGTACTATTTAAAAACTATATAATATTCTTTGTGTGGTTCATCAATGGTGATGAATGATTCGAAGTCCTGTGAGGTGCGGAGAAGTCGACACAACACCGGTGAAGTTAAGGCTTTGTCTTTACAGGAAGTTCCACTTCTGCCACTACACACTCACTCAGTCATAGACACTACCTCTACACATGTGCACTAAACCCCGTTTCTTA
Source organism: Lepomis macrochirus (assembly GCA_024633595.2). Taxonomy (NCBI): domain Eukaryota; kingdom Metazoa; phylum Chordata; class Actinopteri; order Centrarchiformes; family Centrarchidae; genus Lepomis; species Lepomis macrochirus. The sequence continues at coordinate 36,130,516 of JALXJV020000002.1, read as the reverse complement.
AGGGTTCTGGTTACAATTTAGGATTTATTCAACTTATATGTATTATATGTTGCAATTTATATTGTAATAGGCTGTATATCAACACATGTTGTCTAAAGATTTAATTTTAAAAGCTGTTGAAGTTGCTTTTCTATTTTAACTGTGTGTACATGTATTGAAAACTAGCAGCTTCTGGTTTGTGTGAGTTGATGCTTTCTTGTAACTCCATTGCATTAGAGAAAATTTCATGAAGACCTTTTTGTGTTCTAACTGTGACTTTATGTTTCTGTCAGTGTAAAAGTGATAATAAACTGTATGTGAACCTGAACTGTTGATTCCTATGTCATGTACCTGCAACCGAGAAGTAAGTGAATCATCTCAGTCTACAACACAGCATTACTGAGCTCTTTTTTCAACTTGTTACTTTACTTATTTTTAACAATAAAATAAACATAAATGTATGAAAAGTAAAAGTCATTATGATAATACCCCCATGCAGATGGTTGTATCGGATATGGTTCAGTGATTTTCCCTGATGTTGGCAGATTAATCTCTGACAGTGCATCATGTTTTATGTATAATCTTAACTGTCAGAGGAACCTGTAACTGCAGCTGATTAAATAAAAATGCTCAAGTACACATACTCATCATTTTGCTTAAGTGCAGTAATTGAGTTCAGACCTGTTAAACCGGTTGATGTAGATCTCAGCTGGAAATTAAGCCTCAACCAAAAACACACCTGAGCTTCCAAGTAACCTTCCAGGTATCAGGGTACATAAAGGCAAGTGTTATGTCCTCAAAAGTGTCTGAATCTGCCTGCCAGGGCCTGTCCCTGTGATCAGAGAACACAATGGCATGACATTTAAAAGGTGGAGTGTGGTATGAAGCAGCTCTGAGCTCATTTTAACTTCACAATGTGTCTCAGTCTGAATCAGGATGTGGTTCTAGTCGTCCTCGTTACTGTTGGCAGGTAGAAACTGATGAACATGATAACAGACTGCTGCTCTTTTAATCATGTGTGAAGACACTGCTGAGGTTTTCTAAACACCAACAATGAGAGTTCAGATAAATCTACTGTTCCTGTCAGGACCAGGGGCAGAGCTTCAATTAGGGCTTAGCCTAAACCTAGGGGGGTCCGGGGGCATGCACCCCGGTGAGATATTTTGCACATTAAGCCGGCTAAATGCATTACTTTTCATGCTGTTTGAGATGATAGAAGGCCTAAAAAGAGGCAAAACTTATCTGACATTTCTGTTTTTAAGTTAGGCTACAAGGAAGCATTACTAATCTTGAGTTTACAGAATGATTATTTAGCTTGTGTTTAGCTGAAAAAATCTGAATCCGTGCCATAATAATTAAGGCTGCTCTAATAGCAATCATCAAATGCAACAGTGTCAAGATAAAGGTGCTCTAGACTAGTAAGCAGCAATAAAATTCAGCTAACATTACTTAGTTACTGATTTTGCTATAGTAATAAACGCATAAACGTGATCTAGTCCCTAGATCACCAATTTGCAATTAATCCATCTGCTGTCCCTGCTGAAGCATCATGACACTTTGGGGCATTTTTTAATACACTTGTGTCGAAAAAGATTGAAAGCTTCTGGGATTCAGTGTCAACAAACACATTCACATCTAGTTGGATGTAAAATTTATAGCAGCCATTTGAGACTGGGGCCAACACGCCACCATAACTCGCTGATACTTAAAATTTTAGGTTCACGTGTGCAACAAATATGCATACCTTTATTCAGAATTGAAAAACATAGATGATTTTGTGTATTATGTTACACTTAAATAATTATGCATTGTCCAAATAAGCTTAAGCCTATAGGCTACAAATAAAAAGTTTGCTGACACAGACCTTTTGGTGTGGTTAAGTCTGAGTGTCAGTGTTTGTTTTTAAACTTCATCCATCCATCCATCTTCATCCGCTTATCCGGGGTCGGGTCTTGGGGGAAGCAGCTCCAGCAGGGGACCCCAAACTTCCCTTTCCCAAGCCACATTAGCCAGCTCTGACTGGGGGATCCTGAGGCGTTCCCAGGCCAGCGTGGAGATATAATCTCTCCACCTTGTCCTGGGTCTTCCTCGAGGCCTCCGCCCAGCTGGACGTGCCTGGAACACCTCCCTAGGGAGGCGTCCAGGAGGCATCCTTACCAGATGCCCAAACCACCTCAACTGGCTCCTTTCAACGCAAAGGAGCAGCGGCTCTACTCTTAGCTCCTCGTGGATGGCCGAGCTTCTCACCTCTATCTCTAAGGGAGACACCTGCCACCCGCCTGAGGAAACCCATTTCGGCCGCTTGTACCCGCGATCTCGTTCTTTCGGTCATGACCCAGCTTTCATGACCATAGGTGAGGGTAGGAACGAAAATTGACCGGTAGATCGAGAGCTTTGCCTTACGGCTCAGCTCTCTTTTCGTCACAACGAAGCGCTGCTCCAGTCTCCCCTCACTCGTGAAAAAGACCCCGAGGTACTTGAACTCCTTCACTTGGGGTAAGGACTCATTCCCCACCTGGAGTTGACACTCCATTGGTTTCCTGCTGAGAACCATGGTCACAGATCCCAGCCGCTTTGCACTCTGCTGCGAACCGATCCAGTGAGAGCTGGAGGTCACGGACCGATGATGCCATCAGGACCACATCATCCACAAAAAGCAGTGACGAGATCCCAAGACCACCGAACCGCAGCCCCTCCTTGCCACGGCTACGCCTCGAAATCCTGTCCATGAATATCATAAACAGGATTGGTGACAAAGAGCAGCCCTGGCGAAGGCCAACCCCCACCTGGAAAGAGTCCGACTTACTGCAGAGTACTCGCTTTAGATGTACAAGGATTGGATAGCCCTAAGAAGGGACCCCCTCACCCCACACTCCCGCAGCACTTCCAACAGTATCTCCCAAGGGACCCTGTCATATGCCTTCTCCAGATCTACAAAGCACATGTAGACTGGATGGGCATACTCCCAAGCCCACTCCAGGATCCTTGCGAGAGTAACTGGTCAGTTGTTCCACGACCAGGATGAAACCCGCATTGTTCCTCTTCGATCTGTGGTTCGACAATCGGCCGAACCCTCCGTTCCAGCACCCTGGCGTAGGCTGAGAAGTGTGATACCCCTGTAATTGGCACACACTCTCTGGTCCCCCTTTTTGAACAGGGGAACCACCACCCCAGTCCGCCACTCCTTGGGCACTGTACCCGAATTCCATGCAATGTTGAAGAGACGTGTCATCCAAGACAGCCCCTCCACACCCAAAGCTTTTAGCATCTCTGGGCGGATCTCATCAATCCCTGTGGCTTTGCCACTGTGGAGTTGTTTTGTCTCCCTTCTCCACTCTGTGTACTTGATTCTAAGATTTGGGTTTTGCATCTACGTTTTAGGTCTGCTTTGTTTAGTCTTGTTCACTGTGAGCTTACTTATTGATCAGTTTGGTGTTTGTTATTTAGTCTGGGTTTTTATTCATCTACAGTAGTTATTATCTGTCAGCTAGTGTCTAGGGGTGTTTTGGTATTTTCCTTATTTCCGTTGTCCTGTTTCCTGGTTAGTTCCCTACACCGGTCTGTGTAACAGTTGTCGATGTTTTCTGTTGGAGTTCTGTTCGTTGTCTTGTGTTTCCTCTGTTTAGCCTTGTTCATTCGTATTTTCTGTTTAGCTCACCTTGTACCTGTCTGTCATGTATCCTAGGTTTAGTTCTGCATTTTGGTTCTTTTGGTGTCTTAGTTTATGTCTGTGTTTAGTGTCCAGTAACCTAGGTTATGTCTGTTCCCACAGTTATCGCTCTGCCTGCCTGCCTCGTTAGCCTGGATCCCTGTCACATGTGTTGCTCCCTCTCTGCTCGTTAGTCCCTGTGTGTACATGCCTGGTATTTCTGTTCAGTCTCGGTCCAGTCATTGTAGTGTGTTTACACTCAGGTGTGTTGTTTGGATGAGTGTTCTGTCGGATTCTGGATTACCTGCCTATTTTGGACTTTGTCTGCACCTTTCTGTGTAAGCCCTGTGTTTTCAGTAAGCGTTAATAACATCCCTCAACTCTATCTCCGCTCCTGGTGTCTTGCATTTGAGCTCACACTCCTGCTAACACTCACTCAGAAAACCGTGACCTGTATAGCATGTACCAGATTAAGTGGAAAGCTTGATCCACTTTGTTTATGCATTTATTCATTGAGTCACAAGTTATATTGCAGTGTGCAGCTGCTTAATGCATTTAATTGAAAGACACTGTTCCATTTTCATTGCTGGGTCACTGAATGCTGTTCCATGTTAAGAAGTAACTGATTTGTTATTTATTTTAAGTCAAGTTCCAGCTTGAAGGAAGGGGGGAATTAGACAGGTTTAGTGTTTTAGTATTTGGACCTTAGTGTTGCAGGACTTGGCTTGGGTGTCAGGAGATTTAGAGAACGGGGTTTGGTGTGTGGGTGCTGGGTATGCAGGCGGGACTCATAGTATCCTCATGCTGGCTACTCACATTCATGTGAATAAAAGCCATTCGCCTGCACCAAGACTCTGAGTGTGTTCAACAGTTTTGTTGTTTTAGTGATCGACACATTTGCCAACGTATGATGATTCCTCAGACTGATGTGGTTCTCCTGCCTGATACACCTGTGCTTCAGTTTGAAAGCTAACACTGTTCTCTCTCCCTGCAGATAAAATAGCAAAGATTCAGCTCAGGGGAAAAACAGAACAAATTATGACAAACCACAGGTCTTAGTCACAGTAATTCAGTTCAGACTCCACATAAGAAGCTTAAACTAAAACCAGGTTTTGCTCAGTTTAACTTTGTGTCTGTGAGCAGCAGACTGCAGTATTTGTCATGTGACTCCATGATGAAGGTTAAATTCCAAGTGTTTCAGCTGCTGTTGAACTCAAAGCTGATCAGGAACTGAATGATTCATTTTCTGTAAGAAGGAAACATGAGTGCTGTTTCTACGTTTAGTTTCTCTTTCAGGGCTTCACCTGGCTGTGAGCCAAGTTACTCCAAACAAAATGGTTTCATTAGAAATCACTGTGGAATAAAATAGTAGGAGGAGTTTGTTGCAACAACAGAGGAGCAGCCGCCTCGTGTCCTCCACCTTCCAACTACTGAGCAGCTTCTTGTTTACTCTGAAAGTCAGTTTCAACCTTCAACATTTATTCCAGTAGTCTGCGCTCCTCACACTTTTGTGTTCTTGGAGACAGTTTGCAGAAACATTAGATATCATGTTGCTTTATATTCATACATGCTTTCAGAGGTTTGAGCTACTTTTCTGTTTATTTTCTTGTTTTTAGCTGGAGTCTGATGTCTCGATGCTCAGTAACTCATCATTTCTATTTCCTTTCAAATTAAAAGTTGTCTCCTTCTGTCTCCTCTCACTGTGACCGTTTGGACTGAACCTTTAGATTTGAAGCAGCAGAAATCAGCTCTGGGATCTTTGTTTATCACAAGATGAAGCAACCTGCAGGAACTGATCTGAAGTTTCTTGTTTGCCTGCAGACGGACAGATGCAGTGAAACAGAAACACTGCAGGACGCCACTTTGTGTCTTTGTTGCTGACGCAGTTCTGTTTTCCTGTGCTGCCCCCTGCTGTCTGTCTGACTGCATCTGTATATGGTGCTTTTACCCTAAGTGCTTTACAAAGTGCGTCTCATCGCATGATTGGGCCAGCTGCTGCGCTGACTGCTGACAGGCAGAACGTAAACATTATTTTTTAAATTATGTATTGATTTGTCACCAGGCCGGACAGGAGGGCACAAACAGACACCACAGAGAAAGCAGAGGAGCAGCCAACAGAACACAACACAACACTGAATGAATAATGGTACAGATATGTTTAGCAATGTTTATAATAATAATAATAATAATAATAATAATAATAATTATTATTATTATTATTATTATTATTATTATTATAGGACCAGTATCTGTCATTTCAAGTTCGGCCATTGATTTAACTCTGAATCTAACATTACAGACAATCTGACTGTCTGTACAGTCTGTGATTTGTTTCAATTGTTTTCTTTTCCCCACACTGATGCAGAAACACATCTGATTATCATACTGCATACTGAAATAAATCCATGTCAGAGACACTTACAGTTTGAAGTAAAGTAGCCTGATTAATGTTATTGTCATTATCACTAAACATCAGTGATGTGAAAAAATGATTCCTTTTAAGATGCTGCTATTGTCATCGTTCTAATGTGCTTCCTCAGGATGATGGAATAAAATATTGATTAGACAAGTTTTTGATATTTATTTTGGGTAAGTTTGTATGTTGATCAAGTAATAGGAAACATTTTTTCCCTTTAGAATACACACAATTAGTCCTCAGATTAATCGACTAATCGAAAAACTAATCATTATGTACAGCTCTAGGTAATTAACAACAAGCCTCCACACGCAGAATTGCAGGTGAATAAATACAGAATTGGTGTTGTCTTTTATAAAACTGCTGAAAAATAAAGTCAGAGCAGATAGATACAGAGAGAGGCAGGTGTAGGTGTGTGCGTCTGAAGGGCCTGCGACCTCTGACATAAATAGCAGTTGTAAATCGCTCTGGATAAAAGCATCAGGTGATGCCGATGTGTGTCCTTAAAAGATAAGATCCATCATTTGAATTCTGTATAATGTTTGTTGTGCTTCTACCAGAACATCTGCTCTGCTGTCTGAGTGACTTGGCTGGTGAAGAGCTTGAGTCTGAACAAATGGTCGTGGTGGTATTTTCCCTCTGCAGGCCTGTATGTGAGTTCAAACTAAACTCCCAGTCCTTGTTCTTCTTTTCTTACTGTGGCTTCATGAAGAATCCCCGCTCATATTACTGAGCAACGTTACTGTTTAATTTAGCTACTTTAAGATCAGTTGCTTTTTTGTGTCTCTGTCCACCCAAAGCTGTCTGTCTCCTCCTCTCCTGAGGGTTTAAAGCCCTCGTGTTGGGTGATCTCGACTCTGGCCTGTAAATGAACCCAGTAATGCAGTGATAGCTGCATTCTTCTCTTCTAGTTTCCACCTGCAGTGCTGGGGTTCTTTTAAATGGACCGTGTGTAACCTCAAAGCCTGAGAATGAATGCTGTTTTCTAATACTGATCTAATTAACCCACTGTTCCAGGGCCCCATTCACTGCGGTTCAACAATATGCGTTCAAGTGGAATGGGATATATTGATAGATAGAAGATAAAACATTTTAACAGACACACACGTGTTACGAAATTCATTCTCTGCATTTAACCCATCCCTCAAGGGAGCAGTGGGCAGCCACTGTGTAGATCTTTACCAGTGTCTGGTCAATAGCACTAACTGGAGAACCTAACATGTGTTTGGTGGTGGGGGAAACCGGAGCACCCGGAGGAAACCCACGGCAGACATGCACAACGTAACCTCGACTGGCTCCCATGGCCTCCCCAGTCAAATTCAAGTCACTAATGCTGAGGGACAACTGCGTCTGCACCCATCTACCTGATCTCCATAATACAAGTTCCTCCAAGTACACGTTCCTTCTCGGCCACTACGCTCTTCAAATGAACGCCGCCCTACACACACACCAATCTCAGTCCCGGCTGTGACACCATGATGGTGGAACGAGCTACCACAGGCCATCAGAGCAGGGCCGTCCCTCTCTAACTTCAAGAAGCTCTTGGAAATGCATCTCTTATAACACCTCTAACCGCTGACCTCTGATATTCACTTCCTGTGCTCGTCTTCTTCTATCGCCTTACAATTCTCTTGTATTGACTGCACTTCTTGCTAACTCGCACCTCTCTCTCTGGATATTTACCCAGTTGATGCCGTACGTGCCGTTAGCTCTAACTAGTATATATTGTCAGTTATAGATCTTGTGCTGTGTTGATACTTGTATGCTGTTCTTTAAATGTAAGTCGCTTTGGATAAAAGCCTCTGCCAAATGAGTAAATGTAATGTAACATATTAATAAACCAAATAAATAATAACATGAACTGACTAAAATAAATATATGGACACTTTGTAAATGTGTGAAAATGTTTCACTGTGTGCGACGGAGACGGCTTGTTGTCAGGCAACAGCAGGATGATGTTTAGCTACACAGACGAAATAAAATCACTCTGAACTCTGAACACAACATGTACATGAAAGACTGGAACTGATAAAACCTTTAAAATAAATGATTATGTGATGTGTCTCTAATGAAACAGTGAAAGCACCACGCTGCTCTGCTGACTTGTACTTTTTGTGTGTTTTGTCCCTTTCTGACCACATTTCAGTGGTTAAAGCAAAAGGTACAAAATCACTTCCTTCCAAAGAAACTGCTGTCACCTACAGGAAGCTGCAGCGTGTTTCTAGTGTTTTTCAGTCTCCGGACCCATCAGCTATCGTCTGATGGCGATGGGTGTCCAGATAAGTTTTTAAAAAAGAGAAGAAAAAGTCTTTATGGTTCCAAAACTGGCTTAAACATGATCAGTCAATACTATCTGGACCACAAATGGAAACCTGAACCTGGTCCCTCGGCTACAGATTCTGCGTTCACATGCAGATGTCTGTTCAAATAAATGTTTTAAAATAATAACAATCAGTCATTGTTCTTTGAAACTAATAGAAATAAAGTCCAAATTCCTTCAAAAGAGCAGCTTTAAGTAACACATCATTCAGAGTTTTCCGACTGTAAGTGAAGGCATCATAAGTGTTCTTATTTAATTCTGCTGTCAGGTGTTGAATTTCTTCTGATGTCCAGATTTAGTTTCCGTCCTTCACTTCATGCTGTGGCTCAGAGCTTCATGTTAAAACTGAATTAATCTGCTTTACTGCAACTAAAGAACTAAACTGTCACCACAGTCTTTGGAGAGAAAACCACAACACTGCCGGCCACTCGCAGAGGAAGGAGGAGGCTGTTACATGAACATGAAGTGATCAGAGCGCAGATCTCATTTCACCAAGTCTCAGGATGGAGGGAACGATTCTTCTGTGGCTGCTCTGTAAGTAAAGTCTGGCTGCTGCCTCATTTAGCATTAATGACTAAAATCCTGTCATCACATTGTGTTTTGTACATCGTGTTCATGTCTGAGTGTCGTCCCAGAACACCTAACATGACATCAGTTAATAATAATGTTATGTTAAGACGGTCTGATAATGTTTAGGAGGCTTTATTAACTTGTGATGCCACTGTTTGTTTTATCACTAATAATCTTTACGTTTTGGTTGACTTGGTTTTTACCACAATAATCTGTGTTCACTTCATCTGGTGTCAGTTTTTGCTGATTTCTTCAAACCAACCTGAGTTTCATTTCACACTTTAGTTCTGATCTCACTGCTGAGCTGCACAACAAACCAGGGTGAGTACAGACTCTTTTTTCTAGCTGCCAACATGTCTACTAACAAGTGTTTGTGTGTATCAGAGCCTGATGAAGTAAATCCTGTTCCTCTGTTGCCATAAAGCCTCATTGTTTTCAAAAACTATAAAAACACACCAGTGTTTTAATGTCAACCTGTCCTTTACATTCTGCGGTGACTTCTTATGGAGAGCAGGACTTTCACTGGTTTTGAGAAAAACCTTCACTCTAATGTTTCTATGAGCTGCCAGGCAGACTTTCTAGAAGCACAGGGCTCATGTCATGTCAAGTTTATTTACAGACCATTTAATATTAATGTCTTTAATATTTCTGTAATTAAGTATAGTAATTAAATATAGTAATTATATAATTATCTATATTTCTGTGTTGATATTGTGTTGGTAGATTCCCCTAACCCCCCTAGCCCACCCCCCCTCTCACCCTCAGCCGGTCGAGGCAGATGGCCACCACCCGGAGCCCTGGTTCTGCTCGAGGTCTCTGCCTCTTAGGAAGTTTTTCCTTGTCTCTGTCGGCAAGTGTTTGCTCATGGATTGTACGGTCTAAACCTGCTCTATGTGAAAAGCTGTTGTGAATTGGCGCTATATAAACAAAATTATGAAACAAAAATTGGAATCAAATTAAGTTTTTCACAAGTGGTTTCAAAATCTGTAGACCACATGACATCCTTTAAACTTTACAACCTCGATTCAGATAAGAAAAAGCCCCGCGCCCCCCAAAAAAACCTGCAATAGAATAGGAAGAAAAATCAGCAACAGGGGACAAATCCATCATCCAGGACAGATAGGAAATCGATTTTATGTGTATGGAGCAAAATAAAATCACAATATGGACAATCAGAATGACAATATTATGGATAGATTAAAGACACTTATGAATAACAGAGAGTTCAGTGGTTGTGAAAGGTGTCAGGGCATAAAAGGTTATTTAGTTTAATTGAAACTGTTTACATGTCACCAGCTCCTCCAGCCTCTCTGACTGTGAGTCCCAGCAGCTCTCAGCTGTTTGCAGATCAGTCTGTCTTTCTGAGCTGTGAGGAGGACGACAGCTCTGCTGGATGGACGCTGAGGAGGAACACAACCAGACGACAGATGACTCAGTGTGGAGCTGGCTGGGGAAGATCAGCTGGTTCTTCCTGTAGCATCACTCTGACAGTCACATGGGACAGTGGAGTTTACTGGTGTGAGTCCAGAGAGGGAGCAACCAGTAACACCGTCAACATCACCGTCACTGGTAAGATCAGACAGTTATCCAGTCAGTTTTTACTCCACTGAAACTCTAGATGAAACCAAGGCGGCCCCGATTGAAGACTTTCCTATAGCAGTCGTTAGTTAAAGCCTTTAGTCCAGTCGTTGTTGCACGTTTATGATATTAATTTAATTATTACAATATATATTTTTGGGACATCAGAAAATTATTTGAGTTCCAGAGCTGTGAAGTAATGTTATCAGTACCATTTTAGCACATTACAGAGAAAAAGAAAACCAAAATAATGAGAATTTAAAATGTACATTTTACATGTGAACTGCCTGTTAATGACAAGCAGTAATAATTCTGAATCTGTCAGAATAACTAGCAAGGACACTGAACGTGTTCTTACTTTATTTCAGTATAACATCACACAAGTCCTGTTGTTCTTCCAACTTCACAAGAACAAACACTCACAGACTTGTGATGTAATGTAAATATATTACTTTTCTGAACCTGCTGTCATTCCTGGAGTCAGAGTCCTGGTCAGAGCTGGTGTAAATCCCCTTGGGGACAAGTCCGAGTTCAAATTTATTCATATGGCAGATTCAAAAACTGATGAGGTGATGATGGCGATACATGTCCTTGGTGAGAGACACCTGGGTTACATCCTTCAAAGTGACCATCCATCATTGTGTCCCTTAGCAAGACACTTAACCCCTAGTGGCTCCAGAGGTGTGCAACCTCGGACATATACACCAATTGTAAGTCACTTTGGATAAAAACATCAATCAAATACATAAATGTAAAAAAATAACCGAACTGACCAAAGTACTTCCTAAGTTGATGATACTTAACAAAAACAGAAGAAAAGGCCAAAGTGTCAAAGCTCAACTCAAATTTTTAAAATCAATCCTAAAGCAGACTGGAAGCCAGTGGAACGAGGCTAAAACTGGGGTAATGTGCTCGCACTTTTTAGTCCTAGTGAGAAGCTGTAACTGTAACCGATGGAGAAATGACCTATCCACTCCAAAATATAAAGAATTACAATAGCATAGCTGACGCGTCATAAATGCATGAGTTTCTATTTCAAAATCAGTGTGCAGCAGGTAGTGCTTGACTTTAGCTGACAGTCTCAGTTGGAAGAAACTGGCTTTTACAACAGAACTGTTTATCAAATTTTAAAGCACTGTCAAGGATCACACCTAGATTTTTGGTAGATGGACAAAAAATGTTCCTTAAGTCCTAATCTACACAAGCACTTAAATCCCCAGGTAGACCGAAAACAACAACCTCAGTCTTAACTTGCAGTAAGACAGAAACAATTCTGATCCAACCCACATTTTAAGATTTCTCAGGTAGTTAATCAAGGGCTGATCTGAGGTTTTGACATTGGATTTCACAGGCAAATAGATATGTATGTTTGTATATAATCTGCATAAAATCGGAAGAAATATTGTGTTTTTAAAAATGAACCTCAAAGGCATCATATACAGTAAACTAAAAAAGCATGAGGCCCAATATAGATCCTTGGGGACCCCCCCCCAAGAAAGAGTGGCAGCAGATGAAGAAAGGTTCACCAAGGTGAACAGAAAAACTCAGATCTGCCAAATACAATTTGAACCATTTGTCAATGCTGGCACACTGCTGGCACACTGTTTGAGCCGGGATGAAAAAGTGGTTAACCTCATCAAGGGCATCGGTCAAATCCCACACAAGACAGATGGAATCAGAAACAGTATGCAGCTCTAGTATTATTATTAGTCATTATTATTAGTTATAAGTTATTATTAGTAGTAAAGAATCTGCGCTGGCTAAGAGCAAGGTCAGTAACACCTTTATTTTGTTATCCATCTGTCCATCATCTATGTACAGGGTCACAGGAGGATTGGAGCCAATCTCAACCGACATTGGGCGACAGTTCATCACAAGGCTCTGTAAATTGTAATCCATGTTAAACTAAAAGCTGTTAGTCAAGGCTGATGTCTTTTGTTTTCTTCAAGAAACTGATCATGTCAGGGAAGAACACATTGTGACTGTGAATCTGGCTGTCTGCATCATTGTTTCTCTCTGGTGTCTATTTCAGTCCCTGCAGACTAAAACACACTCACTGAGTTTTCAAACTAAACCTGTTAGAGGGTCTTTTGTCTCTGTGTTGAGGTGGACCAGTGATCCTGCAGAGTCCTGTCCTCCCTGTGATGGAGGGACATGATGTCACTCTGCACTGTAAAACAGAGACCCCTCCCTCCAACCTCCCAGCTGGTTTCTATAAAGATGGCTCCCTCATCAGGACTGAGCCTACAGGTCACATGACCATCCACCATGTTTCCAAGTCTGATGAAGGCCTCTACAAGTGTAACATCAGCGGTCATGGAGAGTCTCCATCCAGCTGGATCTCTGTCACAGGTGAGGAGGTTACCTTTGATTTCAAGGCTTATTTCATCCAGAGATTCACCTGACCAGGTGGATTCTCTCTACAGGTAAACCTACAACCTTTTACATGACACCTTCTGCAGCCCTGCCTCCTCCATCGCCTCCTGTCTCAGCCTCCTCCCAGCTTGTGTTCAGACTTGTCTGCCACCTGGTGGTCTTCTGCCCCTATTTCATCTCCACTGTCCTCATGGTGTCTTTATATCGACACAGGGCCACAGGTAACACTCTGATCATTCACTGACCTTTATATCTCTCATCAATCAATCAATCAATCAATCAATCAATCAATCAATCAATCAATCAATCAATCAATCAATCAATCAATCAATCAGTCTCTGACTTTACTTTAGTGTTGATGATTGACAGTTGTCTCAAGCAAATAAGTTATCTACACTTTCTTTCTAACCTGCTCTGACTGCAGGAAATGACCTGACTGTCTCTATGGTGATGACCCAACCCACTCACGCTGAGGAGAGATTGGATGATGACTGTGATGATGTCATCACTGCTGTCACAGAGCATCACTTCTGATGCTTCTGATCTGCTGTGTACTGGTTCTTAATGAAGCTAAAATGTTTGAGTCATCAGCAAACAAACCTCAGATTTCCTTCATAGATCACAAACAGCAGAGGACCCAGAACACTTCCCTGTGGAACTCCTCATGTTCTTTGACTTGAGTCTGACTCAAGTCACACACTGTGACTTCACACTCGACTTAACACTCGTCCTCAAAAGACATTAAACCTGACTCGCTCTCGAGATGCCGGCGTCGTGAACAATGTTTACTTTTAGAAAACATCTCATAAGTTTGCTGTTGTTCCCCTTCCTGCTTTACCTATAATTTACATATGTAACGCAAGCTACATACTGTATTTGCTGCACATAGCCGCACGTGGGAGAGGACAGCAAACACCGGCAGCTGCTCCACCCTTCATCATAAACCTTGGCTTTAAAAATTCATACAAGATCCAAACAAAGGAGCTAAACGCAAAATAGGTTAGTAACCTGAGCTTAGTAAACATGTTAGCTCAGCATCAGCCTCTTGCTTTAGTTACAACCTACAGGAGGTTAACTCCAACTGTTGTTTGTTATGAAAAGGCGCATGAGTGTTTGTTTGCATGACAACCTTGTGGTGGTTGATTAACGTAATCGTTTACATCCCGCTGGCTGCCATCATGTTAATTATCAATGTTAGGTGCAAATAGGTTACAGGTTTATTGTTGATAATGTAACATTACAGTTTTATTTACTTAACGTTGCACTGGGTTTCAGAGTCTGGGGGATGTGTTGACTTTCAGTAGTTAATAAGCTTTCCTTAATTAAATTGCAAATTACATGGTTGTGCTCCGTAAGTGCAAAACAGGTTGCAGTTACAGAATTCCTCATATCTATGCTGTTTTATAAGCAGCCTGGATTGAACACAGCAGGTGATACAACACTCATTAGAACCACAAGAGACTTGAGACTTGACTTGGACTCTAGCTCAAAGACTTGAGACTTGACTTTGACTGTAGCTCAGAGACTTGAGACTTGACTTGGACTCAAGCTAAGAGACTTAAGACTTGATTTGGAGTGTAGCTCAAATACTTGAGACTTGACTTGGACTCTAGCACAGTGACTTGAGACTTGACTTGGACTCCAGCTCAGAGACTTGAGACTTGACTTTGACTCTAGGTCAGAGACTTGAGACTTCACTTGGACTGTAGCCTAGTGACTTGAGACTTGACTTGGACTCTAGCTCAAAGACTTGAAACCTGACTTTGACTCTAGCTCAAGTACTTGAGACTTGACTTGGACTCTAGCACAGTGACTTGAGACTTGACTTGGACTCCAGCTCAGAGACTTGAGACTTGACTTTGGCTCTACCACAGTGACTTGAGACTTGACTTGGACTCTAGCACAGTGACTTGAGACTTGACTTGGACTCCAGCTCAGAGACTTGAGACTTGACTTTGGCTCTACCACAGTGACTTGAGACTTGACTTGGACTTTTGCTCAGACTTCAGACTTGACTTGGACTCTTGGTCAGAGACTTGAGACTTGACTTGGACTCTTGGTCAGACACTTGTGAGCATCTCTTCGATAAATGTATTGGACTTCTGCCAACATGTTTTTCATCCAAATGAAAGCTGATACTTGTTCAGATTCTGGTTTGAGTTGTTTGTTTGATTCAGATGTTGAAAGATCCCAACATTTTAAAAATAAAAATAAAAAATATAAAAGCAAATGATGAACATCTTTTTTCTTTTGTTTGTGTTTGGTTCACAGAATTAAAGGGATTTGACTAACGGATGGTTCTGGTTAGCTGTGGTTGTGGGCTTCCTGCTGTCCCTATGTTCCTGCCTGACACCCGTTGATATGTTTATTTATTTATTTTTAACTATTATTTTCATTAATCTTGTTTTCATTATTACATTAATCATCATTTTTATTAATGTATGTACCTCTACCACCTTTACTGTTTTGCTTTTTCTATTTCAGAAAAATGCAGATCAAATAACAGTCTAGTTGTAACCAAGGTATAAATGGCAGATTATTAGAGTAGAGAGTAAACACATGTTTTAAAAAGAAATGTGAAAATTGCTTGTAACAAGTTACTACCCACTCCCGGTGCTAAAACTCCTTGGATGAAACCAGCATCTAGCAAGTAAACAGGAGGGAAGAAACTGATCAGGCCAAATTAGATCCAACATGATATCTAAATAAAATGGAAGGAGTCTCTGTATGTCCATCCTTCAGTCCGCTTGACTGGTGGACCTGAGGGAGTGTCGACTGCGAGCTGAGACCTACAGGGCGTTTGAACAGGAGTTGAACAGACATGAACAAACATGTGAAAGCTTTCTGCAGCTTCTGCTTTAAATCAAACTGTACTTGGTGCAAATGTGCCACCTGGGTCATTGTGTTATTGTGTAATATTTTAATTAAAGGTCACAAGTGACAAATATTAGAGAGTAAACATTCAAACCGCCGTGTGTTCTGGCTGCTCTGTACCGACAAAACTGTCTCTGTTAATGATGGCGTGACTGCTCCTCTGTTGTTGTGATTTGGTTCACAGACAGATGAAGTCCTGAGGCTGGATTCCAAACTAGAAATAACATGTTTCCATGTTATGTCAAACAGATCAAGTCAGTTGAAAACATTTGTCTCCATATTTGCGATTCAAATATCATCAAGATTCATGAGAAAAACAGGAGGTGGTTGATTTTCTTCTCTGTCTCACCAGACGTTTGGTGAGACAGACAAGTGATGCAGATGTTGGTTGTGATGCAGGTTTGAAAAGAGGATGTAAAATGAAAGATTTATCTGTTTTTGTTCAGGTGTTTCAGTGAGAGCAGACGTCTTTATGAAAACCTGAAAGTGCTGTGTAGTGTTTTGAATATTAGGAGGTTAATGTAGAGTTTAATCTCAAACTTATATCATATAACTGAAAGTTCCCCAAATTAAAACTAGTCAGGTCACATTTGAACAGGCCAGTACACGCTAAGACATTTTTAATGCAAAAATGCATAATGCTGCTCTGTCTTACTGGTGAAGGTTCTTGCAGTGCTTCATTCTAGCCACATCTGTGTGTAATCTGTAAAAGTTAGTAAATTTTATGTATTTTCTAATGTTTTTACATTCACCTAAATAACTTGTTTGCAGAGAAGATGACTTTCAGAGATTGTTACTGATGCGACATATTTTATATCATATAATCAATTCACGCGCTAACACCTATAACACACCTGTGTAATATTTAAATATAGTCAAAAATACTTTGTGTTGCCTCTTAGTTGATGTGAACTTCCTTTGGTGTTAAGTGTGGCTTGTTTAGTTATTTATTTACATTAGTTACTTTGCAGATTATCAACATAGACCATAGTTGACAAAAAAATGGTGAGGTATTAGTATCGAAAGACACAACTTTAATGATCCTCCAGGGGAAGAGACTGAAGAAACTCACACTTTCCCTCAGTTAATATACTAATTAAAGTTCCATCTATGTCGTCTGCAAGATTAAAGTGATGAAAACATTAATGGACCACTAGTTATTATCCAATCATATAATATCAACTTTAAAACGGGCTATCTGTATAATGAATACTTTTACTTTTAAAATAATTTTAATTTAGTGCTGTTGTGACTAAGAACATTTTTAAATGCAAGACTTTCACTTACCAGCTCTTAGCCCGTGACAAAGGAGGTGAGACACAACAGGTTTGCAAGCCAATGGTATGATTTATTCTAAAAGGGGAAAAAAATGATCAAATGATCACCAATAATATCTGGTGTGGCAAAGTATAACTATCAGTTGTGTCAGCAGTGAATGGATAAGTGAGATGTGTATGTGTGTGTTGTTAGGATTAACCAAAGAAAAAACACAAGACAAGACAAAGCTGGTAGGACGTCGGCCTATGAGGAGAGAGAACAAAAGACTGATCAGTCCTGGCTAAATAAGCGAAGAGGCGAAAGCGAAAATGTACCCAAAGTTGGTGACACTGGATGCTCTGTGACCCCTGTCAGTCAGTCAGAAGTAACGTGCCTCCATCAGGTCAACAAGGTCAAAAGGGCTCTCCCTACCTCAGAGGCTTCTTTGTAGAAATAAAACTGACTATCAGATAGATGATACTGAACACAAATGCACCTCTCCTCTTACTCAATATTTGAATTGACACAGCTTCAAGATCTTGAACAAAGTGCCATTCACTAGGAATATAAATGTATCTCTGGCTGGGGAACACCTTGTTCTAGTAAATAATCAACAGACTTGTGATTGTTTCTTTGAGGTAAATAATATTACCAACAGTCCAAAATTTGGTGTCAAAGTCAGAGGAGCTGAAAATACAAAGTCAACAGAGTTAAAAAGTGAATTTGCTCTGATGCCTGCAACACTAACAGACAGTCAGTGTCAGAAATACAATGTAAACAACCCAAAGGAGCGTTAACAGATGTGTGTCTCAGCCGGTCTGCACAGTGAGCTCCACGCCCTGAGGTTAGAAACAGGTGAGACCAGTTTAGAAATTAAAGCTACTGTAATTAGCCAAATGAGGCAGCGTCCTGCTCAGCCAGAGCTGCATCAGAGGGCGAGATCACCAAAAGTGAACAAAGCAACTACAGATAAAATCAAACTGGTCAAAAGTATTCTGTTGGAATTTTCGTGATGTCAGTTTAAAAATAAAATACAAAAACTTTGTTGAAGCACCTTTGGCACCAATTCCAGCCTCACGTCATTTTGAGTTTGATGCTATAAACCTGGCACAGCTATTTTGGGCCGTTTCTTCCGTTCTTCTTTGCAGGACCTCCCAGGCTCCATCAGGTTGGATGGGGAGCATCAGTGCACAGCCATTTTGATTCTCTCCAGAGATATTGGATCGGGGTCAAGTCTGGGCTCTGGCTGGGCCACTCAAGGACAGTCACAGAGTTGTCCTGTAGCCACTGCTTTGTTATCTTGGCTGTGTGCTGAGAGTTATTTTCCTGGTGGAAGATGAATCTTTGCACCAGTTGGAGGTCCAGGGCTCTGGAGCAGGTTTTCATTAAGGATGTCTCTGCACATTGCCGCATTCATCCAACGGGTTCTTAGTCACCGCCCTGAATAAGGCCCTTCTCCCTCGATCACTGTTTGGCTAAGCAGCTGTAGGAAGAGTCCTAGTGGGACCAGTGACCTGGTGGGTCACTGGGACCTTCAATGTTGCAGAAATTTTTCTGTTCCCTTCCCCCACATCTGTGCCTCGATACGATCCTGTCTCTGAGGTCTTTCTCTTTTGCCCTCAGTACATGTGTGAAGATTCTGGTGTATGTTGGTTCAAATCAAAGCGCTGTTTACCCGATGTTGACACTTCATTCACATGCCAAGAGTAGTGGTAGTGTCTTTTATATTTCCAGACAACAAACATTCCAACAACAAGTCAACAAGCAGAGCCAGAAAGCCAGATTTACACATTCACACCCACAGAAACAATGAAAATCATGTTGAACACATGAAACATGTGGTGGAAAGAGATCTGTGACCAGTCAGATGAGCTGATTGTTCACAGCTTCATCATCAGCAGACTGTTATGGTTTCTTGTCTTTTATATTTCCAGCAACAACCAATCCAACAGCAGCTAAACAAACCAGAACCAAAGCTGCTCCCAGTCCGTAGTGATGACTGTAGTTTCCCTCCTCGATGTCTCCGCTGTTGGATCCTGAAGGTCAAAGTGCATATTAGTCAGGAAATGAGTGAACAGTGGAACAGCCTCCATTTACTCTTCTATATCTTCTATATTCCTCATGTTTGACTCTCAGAATCAACATGGAATAAACTGCAGCTACAACATGGCACACAGACACACTGACCTCCACAAACTCACCTGAGGCTGAAACCTCCAGCTGGATCCTTTTGATTGGTGGAGTCTTGATGTTGGCTCTCTTAAGTCTTGATCCACCTGCTGCCACTCGACACTCGTATGTTCCAGTGTCGTTGCTGTTCACGTTCTTCAGAATTAAAGACACGTCTCCGTCCTTCAGCTCTCTGTCCACCAGCTGCACCCGGCCTGCAAAGGATGGATGCTGGTGGGTTGGATCTGAGTGTCCATCACTGTAAAGGAAGGCGTGCGTTGGAGACTCCAGGTCAGGTCTGGTCCACTCTACAGCTCTGATGGAGGCTTCACCAGTCTGACATGACAGAGTGACATCATCTCCAGGTTTCACTGGTACCACATCTAAAAACAATAAAAACATCCAAACAGAAAAAAGTAATTACATTTCAAAGGACTGCACGTAGCTCCAACAGGCCCCGCTTGTATTCATAAAGCACCACTCCATATAACCAAGTCTGCCTGATGTAGCCTCTGTTGTTAAACATTTCTTACTTTATTATGAGTGTTGCAAGAGCCCTTCTCAAGCCCAGATAGATCCACAACAGACCAGCCAGCTAAAAACTAGCACCGTAAGCTAACTTTCTTCCAGACTGGTAGCGTAAATGGGCAAAATAGGCTTCACCTGTTTTTAGGGGATTTGCAGACCTACTTTCTGTGTTTATGCTCAAAGGGGAAACTAATTAAAACATAACTTTATCTATGTAGCACTTACCCAGTGGTGGACAACAACTAATAACATTAATTCATGTACTGTCCTTAGGTGCAAATTGGAGGTATTTGTACATTTTCTTCATGCTGACTTTGGAAAACCTCTAAATCTGATGGTTGAGGGTAAGGTGGTGACTTCTCTTCAGACATGTCGCGTGTTGCTTCAAACCGTGCAAAAAAACATGTTTACTTCAGCAGAGATGTTTCATCAACTGCGTAATTCTACCCAAGGCACTGATCATTAGATTTAATAAAAATATAAGTCTAAAGTGTGTCTACAAGTGCATCGTTTGATCACTTTCACAGCAGGTGTCTGTAAAACTACACAGGGACGGAAACAAAGCAAAACAAAGATGTAAAGTGTTTCAGCAGGTCAACCTGTTGCTTCAAGCGTGAACATGTGTCCCTGCACCCAGAAGGCTGTTGCTTGGCCAGAACTTATGTAAATATTTTCTTTCACACAAGTCAGTGTCGGTTGTTGTTAAATATCTGCTGAAGTTAAGCAGCAGTTTGATTTGGCTTCAATGCAAGTTTAGAATAATTTAGTAAAATGAAGACTTCAAGTCCGAATTGGTTTAAGATTTCTATTAGAAATACAGAAGAACATTAAAAAAATTTACAATACTTTTTCACTGGATTCCGTGCATGAGGAAAATCATTCTGTAGACCAGTGTTATCAGTCTGATGATGAAGAGTCACAGCTGTGAACTTTAAGGTCTCATTGGTTTCTTTGACTGCTGACTATCCTGAGAATGTCTTTTTCCTTCTTAACCACTAATGATTGTACTTTACTCCAAACCCAAACTGTGTATAATGTCCAAGTTCTAGCTAGTATGAATTCTTTTACGTTGACGTACCACAACCATTATTTATTTTAAATATGGAGAGTAAGACTATTCACAGGCTGTCACACAATGTCTTAGATTCAAGTTTGTTCGATTAAATAAAATTTGATAGATAAACCAAATGTATTTGAATTATTCTCTGTTTCAACCTAGACAAACTTTATCATGTCTCTTTTTGTTAATGAAGTTGCTGATATTAGGATATGAAAGTACGAATGTAATCTAATTATTTGTTTGTACATGATCCAGTAGTAAAGTGCTACAATATGCTTTCTTGCTTAGATGTTTTGATTGATACCACTCTCTTAGATCTGTACAGTAAGAAGTATGAAGCTACAGCCAGCAGTCTGTTAGCATAAAGGCTGGAAACAGCTACTCTGTCTGCAGGTAACAGCCGCCTGTATTGGCGATAGCGTGCAACAAGGTCCAACAGTTCCCTACATATACACATATATAAACAAGGTCAACAGAGGTCAACAAAAATTACGCTTTCCTCTGTCACCCTCCCCCCCCTCTCTCTCTCATCCCCACTAACTGGTGAACAGCGGATAAAATTGCTGGCTACATGAATATTTTCACAATAAAAGCTCGTCTTTACCAGAAGCTGCCGAAGACAGAAACACCAACAGGAACACAAACTTATCCATGAGAGAGGAGGTGATGTCCGTCAGCTGCTGTAACTGTGCTCTGTATCCAAACGGCATCAGTAGTGTCTGTGGCGCTTAACCCTGAATGGGCGGGTCTCTCAGCATGCCGTACAGGCGGACAAAAAGTAAACAAACACTGGAAGGTGTAGCCTTCCCTGTTGTCGCAGTTGGCTCCTCTTTCGTCCCCGTTTTCCTATATAACCCACCGTGACACTGGTGGAGTTTGGATTCAAGGCCAGCCTTGAAAAAGATTTGAAACTCATGTCAGATTATGAAGACACACTACACTGTTAAAAAGTCATAAAGTCAAATTTGTGGTCAATGTACATTGTGAACAGAGGATTTAAATTGCATTTCAAATCCAAAAATAGATAGATGAAATGAAAGCCTGGTTGCTGCCATTAGCCCGACATTACGTAACTCAAAGAGCTTTGAATGATGCATGATGTAAAGCCTTAAAGGGCTCATATTATGCTCATTTTCAGGTTCAGTATTGTATTTAGGGGTTGTACCAGAACTTGTTTAATTTTCAAAAAAAAACATATTTTTTCATACTGCACATTGATGCAGCTCCTCTTTTACAACACTAAACTCATTGGAGAGCTCTGATGTCCATGACTGCACTGAGCATGTGCAGCTGTACAACAGCTAAGCAACCTACAGACATTTCTGTTAAATGCTGCACTTTATACTGAGACCTGTATATAAATAAAACAAACACTAAACCTAAACAATATGGAAGATGCAGGGAGCAGCTGAATGGTCACTGATTCAATTTTTTCCCACTGTTCTTAGCTTCACCACTAACACAATGATGATGGATGGATGATGAGGAAGCACCACAAGAGTTGCCTTGGATCCACTCCAGTATCAGACATCAATGTCCCCAAGAAGATGCATCCTAATTTCAAGACTTTAGTAACTAAGTGCAATCATTAACCATAAAGCCCGTACTGCTGTCGACTGCAGCAGAACATGACATGTATTCATTTAGCGGTCACTTTTTTATCCAAAGCGACTTACAATTGCTATAGGCCAGAGGTCGTGCGCCTCTGGAGCAACGAGGGCTAACTGTCTTGCTCAGGGGACACAGTGTCACAGTGTGGATTTGAACCCGGGTCCGGTGTCTTATCCACTGCACCATCGCCACCTTGATATATTTAGCTGTTGTTGTTCATGTTTGTAACCCTGAACTAAAAGAGAAAAACACACTAAACTAAACAGTTTGTCTCATCAGGTGATCTGATGATGTCACACAACAGGTGCTGCCGGTGTGTTTGAGGGAAAGTGACAAATAGTAGCTTTATTTTAAAGAAAACATATCTAATAACTGAAACTTGATACTTTTAATCCTACATAAAAAATCATAAATGTATGACAAACTTTTCACTTACAGAGTCATGAATGTGACAAACTGAGTTGTTTTTATCAAAAAAATAATAATTTTGTCTCCAGATTGTGATGTATGATTTAAGTTTGATTATATATTATTGTTCATTATTTAGTGTGAGTGTTAGTATATATTATATAGAGTTTATTATCCATCCATCCATCTTCAACTATGGAGTCCCCTACTGGAGCCCCATACAGAACTCCATTCAGGGTCTCCCAGAAGGCCGAGTACTCTGAACTGCTGTTTGGTGCATAAGCACAAACAACAGTCAGAGTTTTCCCCCCCGCTACCCGAAGGCTAGGGAGGAGACCCTCTCGTTCACCAGAGTAAACTCCAACGTAGCGGCGCTCAGTCGGGGACTTGTGAGTATCCCCACACCCGCCTGGCGCCTCACACCTTGACCAACTCCAGAGAAGAATAATGTCCGGTAAGGTTCCAGACCCGAGACTGTGCGTGGAGGTCAGCCCCACCAGATCTAACTGGTAGCGCTCCATCGCCAGCACAAGTTTCGGCTCCTTCCCCAACAGAGAGGTGACGTTCCACGTCCTCAGAGCCAGCCTCTGCCGCACGGGTCTGGTCTGTCGAGGTCCCTGACCTTCACTGCCACCCATGTGGCAACGCATGTGGCAACCCTGCAGATCTTCCGATGGATGGTGGGTCCAAAGGATGGAGAGGCAGGTACCACGTTGCTTCGTCGGGCTATGCGCGGCTGGGCTCCCTGGCAAACCCGGCCACCATGCGCTTACCGACGAGCCCTCCCAATGGGACTGGCTCCAGACGGGGGTCCAGGGCTTCCTCCGGGCAGGGTCTCTCCTCCTCTTCCTTGTTTTCTCATCAGGGGTCTTTGGGAACCATTCTCAGTCTGGCCCCTCACCCAGAACCACTTTGCCTTGGGAGACCCTACCAGGAGCACTAGGCTCCAGACAACAGCCTCCAGGTTCACCTGGCACGCATAAGCGTCTCCACCACGATAAGGTGATGGTTCACCAAAGAGGTAGAGTTTATTATTTAAGTTTTATTTTATATTATATAGTTTATTACTTAAGTTTTAATATGTATTATAGAGTTTAGTATTTAAGTTTAATTATATATTATATAGTTTATTATATATGTTTGAGGTCAGTGGAGATGCAGTACAGACACAAGACCACCAGGTGGCAGATCAGTCTGAACACAAGCTGGAGGGAGGCTGAGGCAGGGGGCGGGGCAGCACGAGAGATGAGAAGGAAGAAAACACACAACTGTGCCACTTTGTTTTGAACTGTGCTGGATGTTTTTGTGTGTATTAATAAAACTACACTCCTGAGGTATCTTAAATGTCTCATGTGCTTTCAGTGAAGAAGTGAAGTCCATTTACAAACTGTGTTTTCACTGAGTTTAAATATGGAATAATGCAGGTTTTTACAGAAAGAGAAAACACACAAAGAAAGTAGAAGTACCACTGAGCTGGCAGAGTGAGGTAATGTTCAGTTCTCCTCACATCTTCTGTAGGACTGAGACAAGAAAAAGGAAACGTTTATGCAATGAAGAGAATTGGTATAGAAGTGTTCTGATAACTTGTGTTTGCAAAGTGAAATCACAGTCTGAGAGGTGTAACATTAAACACGTTTGGTGTCATAGAACAGCGGACTGTGAATCTGCTTATATTCTCTCCAGGAGACGACGTGCATACTTATTGTATATAAATATTTTGCAAACATATAATTTGTAATATGGTTATTAGGGTTAGTTTGCTGTCAGTGAACTAGATGTGTGTTTATACGCTCTGACAATGTTAATCAAATACATGTTAATTCCACAATCTGACATTAGAGCACATGAACACACTGAAGTCCGAAGAACCACTTCACAACTCAGGAAATGGGACCATCAGAGGAGCACGCTGATTGCAATTTGCAACGCTCACCACTAGAAGTAACTAAAACTTACACGCCTTTAAAGGGGCTATGTCTATGTTTCTCAATGAAATTACTTGTTAATTAATCAAATTTTCACTGTCTTATTGTCAATTGGCTCTAAACTCACTTAGAAATGAAGCACACGCCAGTTTTCTCCGTTGCTCTGTGATTGGCTGTATGTGTGTAAGATGATGTGGACGATGGTGGCTGTATGTCATAGTGTTTACGGATACTAGTTTTTCGGTGCAATAATGTTACACCGCCACACACCTGATCGCAATCTTAAAACCGCTTGTTGCTGCTGAAAACTCCATAATGCCCCTTTAAGTCTCTAGAATATTTCATTTAAAATAGTATTTTGACAAACATTTCGACTGTAAGAAATCCGATTTGAAATTGCGGTTTGCTTTACTGCAATTTTGATAAAATTCGATTAATTGTTCAGCCCTAATTAATATATTAATAATTATTATTATACTAATTATTACAGCAAGTAAAACTTGTGTCAGTGTTCACATGGGAACCTGACTGCTCTTCATTATTGTTCCTATTCTGAGTCTGCGGCTGCGGTTTAATTTGTTTCTCCTCAGTTATCTGCACTGAGGAGGCGTGAGTCTCGGTTAGCCACAGCCAAACCTGAACACATCTCATTTTCCATCAGTCAGCTTTGTGAAACCCACAGAACCACAGGAGACAAACGAGATCGAGACCAAAGTTTATTGATCCTGCAGAGAAACAAGCTGCTGTGGCAACAAGAAGGACTAAACATTAATAAAATATAAATAACAGTAAAGTTATTGTATTAACCGTGAAATAACTTAAAGTTATCATTAGATTCTGCTCAGTAGAAATATATGAATGAAAATACAATGAAACAGGTAACATGTTGCTGCTGAAACACTTAGATAGCTTTAAAGGTTCAGTGTGTAATATTTCTGAGGTTTGGCAGAAATGTAACATAAGATCCTTAACTATGTTTTCAGTGGTGTATAAAGACCTTAC
This sequence comes from Lepomis macrochirus, assembly GCA_024633595.2. Taxonomy (NCBI): domain Eukaryota; kingdom Metazoa; phylum Chordata; class Actinopteri; order Centrarchiformes; family Centrarchidae; genus Lepomis; species Lepomis macrochirus. The sequence continues at coordinate 36,104,794 of JALXJV020000002.1, read as the reverse complement.
ATAATGAACTGTTATGTTTTATTACTTTAAAATGAGACATTTACATCTACATACACCGCAGGTTCCCTTACATGGACGTCACCATGTTTCTACAGAAGCCCAAATGGACAAACTGCTCTACAGAGCGTGTTTCGCCACCACGTAAGAACAAGAAGAACAAAATAAGTAACGTTAGTAGACGAAGTCGAGTTGTTTATTAGAAGTAAGAAGAGACCACCGTCTCTTCTGCTCGCTTGGAAAGGGAGGGGTGAGCTTTTTTCTCCTCCTTTACCTCTTTATCGGAAAAAGAGCAATAAATATACATGGGACATAAAGTTTACAGAACAAAAACTTGCCAGGGGTAGTCTATACTAGATAAAGCTAGTAAAAGATACAGTGGATACAGACAAATTAAATTGATATAATGCACAACCTCATGGAGGAAAGTTTTTTACTGGTTAATTTTACATTTATGAAAGTGGAAATCTGCTATGAGAAATAATAGAAAATGGGCTCACCAGGAGCAAGTGAATGCAGCGTGACCAGTCACCACTAGATGCCACTGCAACTTACAACCTTTAAATGTATATATATATATATATATATATATATATATATATATATATCTGTTTAACTTTTTTCATGTCACTGATATTTCAGTTAAAAACACAAATGTTAAATCATTCTCTAAACCTGAGCTGTTTGTCTCTCTGTAGCTGCCAGTGTCTAATTTAGCTTTAACAGTGAGATCTAATACATGGATGTGCTGAGGTGTGAGGGGCTCTGGGACCAGGTCCAGGCCAGCTGGACCTCAGTGGTCGGACTGGTGTGAAGGTGTGAAGGTCTACCTCAGTGAAGAGTAGACGACCTCTGGCTCTGCTGGAAACTCTGAACACACAAACACAAACAGTTCAAACAACATGAGAAACTGTTGGAGACAAAGAAACTCCATCAGCAGACAACAACTCTGCTTCACTGAGTTCAAAGGAACTAACAAGAGTTTCAAACTAAAGATTCACTGAATCAGGTCGCACCAGTTACACTTAAGAAACGTCTGAGCTGGTAAAGACTTTAGTGATCTGAATCTGTTGCTAGGAAACATATGTGGCACCATCCAATCAGGAAGTCACTGGTAGCATCACAAGGAAAAAAAATGTTCTGGTCTGTGTGTTCAAAGTGAGTGCGAAATATCAGATTAAAATAACAGTACTTGGTGATTCAGTTTTCATTAGCAGCATGTTTTGTAATTTGAGGAATGTCGTGTTTATTGTGAAATGTAATTTAAAGTTCTTCTCAGTTTACATCATTTTTAGACAACAGATATTATCAATGTTACATGTTTAGTTTTGATTCTGATATTCTGTCTTTCAAGGAGCTATAACTGACAGCACACAGAAACATTTTGTAACTTTTGTTTATTGGAAAATTCTCTTGATTCTTGACTTGGATTTCCATTAGCGTTGGCTTTTCTGACTGGGGTCCATTTAACTTATAAAACACTGACCATTAAATAACTTTTGCATTTTCTCCAAAAGTGCATCAGGTTACAGGAGTCCTGTCTGCACTGATGCTTTACCTGGTCCGTGCTTTTAAAATATCCACGTGTCCGTTTCTTTTACATGTGTGCAACGTTCAATCTAAGCAGCAGAAAAAAGAACTACACTACATCTGACGCTGCTCGGCCCCGGACACCGGTCATGGCTCATTAAGCTGAAAACGCCAGCATACTAATATATCTAGTAAAAAAAATAATATATACTAATACACTATAAAACACTGGTTCTGTTCAGAAAGCATACTACATTTTACATGTTATGAATATGTTGTTATGTAGCAGTTGGTAACAATTAAACATTCAACGTGAAAGCGTTTGTGTCTCACTCCACTAAGCCATGACCACAAAACCAGCAAAAAAAATTGCCCTGAAACTCTCAACTCACTCAGTGCTCACATTCCCTTTCGCTTTGACCTGTTTTCTCAAAGACATCCCTCTGACGCCTCACTGCCCAGGGCAGAGCGCTGCAGGCTTCAGAGGCAGCTGCGATGTCTGACAGCCGGGTGAGAGGCTGATACACCACTGCCCCCTTAAAAAGTTATTCCCCACTTTTTCTCTAAATGCTTCTTTGCCACTTGTCGAGTGCCGTGGCATTGAACATGGTAAGTATGTTTGTACTATAGGCTACACTGTTGTTGGCAAAGGAGGGACGGTCAGTTCTTCATTGGAGCTGGTTGTTTTCTGTTGTTTGGGGCAGCAGTAGCTCAGTCACCTGTGTGGGACTGTTTTCTTGATCCCGCTCCCGCTGATTTTGTTACCATTACCGCCTGCTCCCGCAACATGTGTGTTACTCTACCGCCCATTCCTGCAACATGTGTATCCACTCCTGCCCGCACCCATAAACATTGTGACATGGAGAGTAAAAAACGTTTAGGCTATGCTAAACGCCCATGTGACGGAAACCAGCGAGGCTGTGCAGTGAGCAAATCTCACTCCCGATACGTTAGGAAACGTACTGGCGACTGACATCAGAGGCCAGTGTTTAGCTCCCTCGTCAGCGTTTCCACTTCCTGTACCCAAGGTGACTCAGGCATGTGTGATACGTTCTCGGGAGAACTCTCATGCGTTCTTTTTAATCTTCTTTTCAAATTCGTTTGCTGACTCCATCTTATCAGCGATACTGCAGGACCCACAGCATATTTTTTAACCTCCCGCCCGCAGCAAAAAGGACAACACTGAACACAGACATAAACTAGGTTACTGGACACTTGACAATAGACAGGACAGAACCCAACAGACCAAAATAAAAGATAATCAACTGACCAAAACTCAGAGTGCAAAACATGGCATGACTGACAGGCAGATTGTGACAGGAGGCCCTTAAATTAGCCTTTCCTCTCCTGGCTGACGATGTCAGGAAGGCAGATGATACAGTCCTATTACCCACATCTATTTAAAGGAATAGTTCAACATTTTAGGAAATACTCTCTTTCTCTCTGGGAGAAAGACTGGAAGCAGAAGGAAACACCAGCCTGGCTCTGCTAAAAACTAAAGAACAGCTGTACCTCTCATCTCGGTTGGTCTGTCGGATATTTGTCCATTACTGATGTCTTCTGTTTCTTTCACTGCTGAGCAGACTGCAGCTGGATCACCCTCTGGAAAATACAATGCGTACAAATTATATTGCTGCGGGTACAACAGCTGACACCAGTACGGTTAAAGGGGCATTATTCCAGCGACCACTAGCGGTGCGGTTTTAACATTGCTACCAGGCGTAGTTACGCATCGCAGCGTGCTCGCTTGAACTCATAAGCGAGCAGAATCCGAAACACAACCGCTTTCATACAGAAATTCTGCAACAAATGCAGGAACAGCAGCATGCAGGCTGTGGCTTCTCACTCAGACATGTTCAGGGTCTGTTACTTCAATGTTCCCGTCTCAGAGGCGGATCAACACATCAGCAATGTCAGCACAGCTATTGTATCGGGTTAGTAAGTAACTTTACTGTAGTAAAGTGCATGGCTCTTCCTTTGGGTTTCTGTCGCTGTGAAGTTGTAGATTTGTATATTATGGGTCACGTTAGTTACAGCGTCTGAGAGGTGGAGAAGCTGTGTACCTGAGTATCAGTAAAACGACAATAATCCTAAACTGAACGCTGCTGCAGCGTTAGCTGGCTGCTCCTGCCTGAATCACTATAGGCTAACGTTGGTAAACAAATTGCTCCACATTTCCTTTTTTATCGTTACATCCTTTCTTGCAGGCTAAATCAACACTTTGACATAATCCCGGTGGTACACAGGAGAGTAACATGCAGGGATGTACTGGGACTGAAATTCAGCCTCGGACTTTGAGACAGAGAGGCCTTTTTTTGCGAGCGCCCTTTTGGGGGCAGGCATTTTCAAGAAACTTCAGGATGACACCTGCCTCTTTAGTTTGTATAAGCAAGGCAGCTCTGCACTGAACAAGACCAGGTCAGGCAAGCTTTATTATAGTGTTTATAAAAGGCAGCTGTGCTGTGAAAGCTGAAACAGCAAAAATTACTGGAAATTATTTAGCTGTAAAAAGAACGTTGGACGACCACAAAGCTTCTTGGGCTAAAAAGTTCACACATTTCAGCAAAAGGCAGAAAACAGACTAAAACAGACGACACTATAGTGAGAAACCAGCGTCACACCCCAGTTCACTGGAATCAGCATGAGAAAGTTGCTGTTGTGCAGATGCACAATCAAGTATCTTTGGTCTGCTGTCTTCTCTTACATTAAAACAAATAAATCCATAATAATCTTTGAGTAAAAAAGGACAACTATTTCCACATATTTAGATATATTGTATGTGAGCACAATGTCATGAGATATTATATAAATTTAACAATCCTGCAGTGAAACGTGTAGAGCCACGTTCAGCTGAAGTGTTTTTAAATAACAATAAAGTGGACGACCACAGAGCAGTGGCGCCCCCAGAAAATGTTCCTAGGTGTGGCCAGATGGGACCAATGGAAATCTTGGTGTGGTGGACTAAAAGCAAAAGCCATAACTGAATTTTAGGAATTCTATTATGAAGAATAGACTAGTTTAAAACTTTGTAAAAATATGAATTAAGGAATCACAGACTGATATACTTTGGTTTCTTATTTTACACTTAATGTTACTAATTGTCTGATGTCCACAGGCTAAAACCAGTTCAGTTAACATTTTGAGTTCCATAAAAATCGTGTTTAATGTGTTAACTGTCTGTGTAATTTTTCTTCTAATACACTAGTTGTCCTTTTCCTTAAAAAGACAAATACAGCTTTAAGGAGGCCACTGACTGCAAAGAACAAAACATTTACTTGGAACAAACCTACTCAAGATATTTTTCTTTTATATTAGACTAAACCATAACAATTTCATTGAAATATATAATATGTCTGTGTAGAGTTGTGTAATTATTTATTACCTATTATTCTATTTCATTAGTTTGCTGTTATTCTTGCTACAAACAACCACAAAGTTATTCCTGAAATATCCCACTTTTTAACCACAGATATGACCAGGGTCATATTTATATGTAAAAATTGGTGGGGTACCAATCAATTTAAAACACAGATACCACTAAAACTACCATACTCTCTCTTGCTCCACAAAACACTTACCGAGCGAGAGAGAGAGAGAGAGAGAGAGAGAGAGAGAGAGAGAGAGAGAGAGGGAGGAGTGCATTGACACAAGTTATAGTACCACAAGCGACAAACCAAGCTCAGAACAAATGAGCCTACAGGGCCATAAGCAAACTGCAGTCAACAACGACGTGCACATACAAAGTTTTAGGGATCCAGATTCTTTCTATGCTTTGCTTTCCACAGAGATCCTCCAATCAAAAGGGAAAGAATTGCTCGGCACCTTTCATACAGCGTAGCGAGCCGGTACTCTGACGATCTGTGCTGCCTTGTCGAAAAATACTACCTTATGTGTTCCCATTTCCAATCCCATAAAGGTGTAACTCTCACAGTGTTATGACACCTTCTGTTTAACAAACCTTATGATCTGACTGTCTCTGGGCTCGTAGCTGTTTACCTCCACCTGTTTGTTACGCTGCTCCATAGCGAGCCTGTTGGGCAGCGATGTTTACCCTTCAAAGTAACCTGTTGCTATCTGCAGACTAATCGCTCTGAACACACAGTACAAAACACAAAACTGTGTAGCAGTGTGACAAACTTATTATAAATTAGCCAGGCTGCTGACTGTCTCTGTTTATTAATTAAATTACACTTTTCTTTCTTCTGCAGTTGGTCGCTAGTTGGTTTTCTCTAGTGGAACATGCAAACAAACAGTAGGCATCACCATGTGTCTACAACAATTAAAGTACATCCTACATTTTTTTGGACTGTGAAAACAATCATGATGGAAACAAGCAGCAGCTGTACCTGCCGTCCTGTTTGACGTGATGTCTTTGAGCACTATTTGTCCATCACTGATGTCTTCTGGTCCCGTCACTGCTGAGCAGACTGCAGCTGGATCACTCTCTGGAAAATAAAATACACACAGCTGATAACAGTACTGTTAGTAATCATTGTACAAAAAGTATTCAGCTTATTATGCTCCTATTATAATCAAGAGTAATATGTATTTTGTACAGTATTAGAATAGGACACAATAGAAAATGTATCAACATGGCAGCAGATATCAGGACACAGCTGAATCCAGACTGATTATACTGAAGTACATTTTACATTTGGCAGTTTTTCTCTTGTTCACACTGCTGCTGCTGCTGTGAAAACACAAGTGAAGCTGATTTATCTGAGTCGGGAAATGTAACGGCCACAGAGCTGCCGGCTTTTATCAAGATAAGAGTCAATGTTGAGCACATGCAGAACATGTTGACTATTTCGGAATTTGTTTTTAGCACCTTTGACTGTGAGAAACGCCCTTTTGTTCATTTGAATACTCGGTATGTGGACGAATAACATTAAATGACCTTGAACTTGATGTCAGGACATCACACAAACTGCTGAATTAACTTTTTAAAAAGTGAATTCTAAATGTAAGTCAATATTCTGATTGAAATATTAAGATCCATGTAACATATTGGTGTCTCTTATATAAACACAAACAAATTGCGACATGGGAAAAACTTTTTTTCTCCTTGTTTACTTTTGCAGAAACAAAGTTCATGAACTTAACTCAGAGAGAAAAATCACTGATCTGCAGCTACTCAGGAAAATATATGAGACTCAGGGGCAGCCAATGAAAAATATTGTAGGTGGGACTGAGCCATATTCACTTAGTTTCCAATTCGATTTAACACAAACTGCAGAACACCAGCGCTCTGTGAAGAAATCAGTAATTATTTAATGCCACTATTAAACATTTGAGACAATTATAAACAAAAACATAAACAGCCTATTGCACAAACAGTAACATTTTGTGCAATAGGAAGTATTCAGATCTTTACCTTTATTAATAATATATAAGTATAATATATAAAAAGCTAGAACAGATGGGAGAAGAATCCCATTGAGACCCTACATGCAGATTTCTGCAGAAACATTTACTCATTTAACTTGACGCTTTTATGCAACGCGGCCGTTGCTATATACATCAGAGGTCGCACGCCTCTGGAGCAACTAGGGGTTAAGTGCCCTGCTCGGGGACACATTGGTGGGTGTGTCAGTGAGACTTGAACCTGGGACTCCCACACTAAAGACACATGTCTTATCCACTGTTCCCATCGCCACCCCATGTGCAGGATGTGCAGAAACATCTGACACGAGTCCTACAAATGCATGTATGGCAGAATTAGGGCGGTTTCCACTGATAATAGATACCCCAAACGAGCACAGAACATTCTGATGCACCTCAGATCAAGTCCCCAAGACTCTCTTCAAAACCCAAGAGCTGAACCCAAAAAGGAAGTCCCTTATGCCAGCTAGTCCTGACTAATTCATGCAAACAAGATCTGAAACTCAAACAGGTCCTCACAAAGATAAAAGAACAAGAACACACAGTCACTGTCCCCGAAAAACAAAATCAATAGAACATCATTACCTTTGCTGCGTCTGATTGGCTGCTGTAGGTCACGTGATATTTTGACATCACTGTATGTGATGTCCTCTGTGATGTCATCATCATCAGCTTCTTCTTCAGCGGCTGAATGAACCAAAAGGAGCAGAAATTTAAATCAATGAAGATCATGTGATTCGATCTAAAGCTCCACAGCTCACTAAATGGACCCTGTGGTGAGATTGTTTTATTAACAACAGCAATGTGATTTATGAGAATCCTGATGGACGTCTGACTTAAAGAGACAGTTTGTAACTTGTAAGTGTTAATAGAAATGTGTCAACAGTAAAATGTGACTTTAAGTGTGATCTGCAGCTCATGGAGTCTGACTAACCTTTAGGTTTCATATGGAGGCATCGTCTCACCAGGAGCACCAGCAGAACCAGTTCACCCAGTAGAACCAGCACAAAGAAAGATAGAACAGCGGATGACAACGCAGAGAGAGGAGGAGAGGAGGAACCAGGAGGAGAGGAGGGTGAAGGAGGAGTTGTAGAGAAGAGTTCCACTAAAATGAACAACAAATTATAACTAAAGACATAAAATCAAATAAATACTTCATTCAACAACATGCCAACAGAAAGACACACAGAACTGAATCCATAATCTGTCCATCTGGTTTAGGGTCTCTGACAGATTTCCCTCTTGTTTCTTTGCAGATTGCAAAGTCAGAAATGTTGTCACATCATGAATCATCTCTGTTGTCCTGAAACCTGCTGAACTCATGATGTCACACTTGTAGAGGCCTTCATCAGGCTTGGAAACATGGCGGATGGTCATGTGACCTGTAGGCTCAGTCCTGATGAGGGAGCCATCTTTATAGAAACCAGTTGCAAATTTGCAAATGAAATGAATGCCATTTAACCAACATGTGGGAAAAGGAAACTAGAGGTGTGAGGAGTTTTTTTCATTTTTGCAATGACAATGAAAACTGGATTCTTGGATCTGAACTTTAATGTATGAAGTTCTTACATGCTCAACATGGAAAATGTAAGCCAATAGTGTGAAACCCTGTCACTGTTTCTGCACCACATTAAATAAAGTTTATACAAACATTGACAAGGGAAACACATTAATTCTCTCTGTGATTATGGACCATCGACAAAACCGCCCGCCAGCAGTTATATCTGGCCCACTGCCAGATTATGGCGCTTTGAGAGCTGCAAAATATATAAATAAATAACTTTGATCGCTTTGGTTAAAAATAGATCTCAGCAATGACAGCAACAGTAGACTCACATAATGACTTCCTCTTTAGTGGTTCTGCCTGCAAAATAAAAGCGCCAGAGGCTAGTTTGCTGTACTGCTTTCTGTCTTTTGCTTTTACTTCTGAACGATGTTAAAAGAGTCTGTAGCTGCTTAACACGCCTCTGAAGGAACCGTTAGAAAACATGAACACTGAACCGAACACCATAACAATGCTTTCAAATATTATATCTTATATTATCACTGACCATCTAATGGTTGAAACATTGCTCTGATGCAAAACTTATTTGCCCCTGCTGTGTATTATTACTTTGAACGTGCTATTCAACGTGGCTGGAATTCTACAAGAAGAAGAAGAAGAAGGTCTTTATACACCACAGAACACATTTTGTATTACATTTAACCGAAAAGCGTTATGCCAACAGCTTTTGACTGTCAGAGTTGACTCACCTCCGCTGGTCCTGCAGCTCAGCAGAGAGATCAGCACTGAAGAGAAACCAGAGATTTAACATGAAACCAGATCAGACAGAGAACTGGGAAACTTTGAGTTTTACTGCTAAGTGACTATTTAGAGACACAGTGATTGTCAAGTTTTTTCCTCTTTTCAGCTAATTCTAAAATAAAAAGCTATTTAAATTGTTGAAAAATTAATAACTGTTTGATCACCACTTTAGTCAGTTTCCTGCTTCTTAGTCTCCTTAGGCTCAAGTTTATTGCCACTTTTCCTTGTGGTGATTAATAATGTCTCACGAGTGAACAATAACAGTTACAGGTATTTCAGTTTTGGCAGATTGTACTTACAGAGCAGAAAAGATGTCCGTCCCATTGCACCACTCGGTGATATGAGATCAGCAGTCCAGTCTGATTTTGCTTCTTCACTCAAGATATTATCAGGACACTGAGAGTTTAATCACATGCAGGAAGTGACAGCGCTGCAGGCTGAACATGAAGGTGGGCTGATCTGAGATCACTGAGAGACAGATTCGTTAGAAACAAGAAAGTTCTTCAGTGGAGTTTCTCTCTGAAGATTTCACTTTTTAAAAAAGTGAAACACATTCATACACTGAGCCTAAGTGCTCGAACAGTCACACACTTTCATACACTGACGGAACAGGGTTCAGTATCTTGCCCAATGACCTTTCGACATGCAGCGTGGAGGAGTTGGGGATTGAACCGCTGACCTTCCGATTAACGGTGTGGGATTATACATTTATCAAGGGGTTGCTTTTGCTCTCTAGTACACTTAGAAGTGTGATTTGCTACAGATTGACGTAGAGATAAGAAAGGAACAAAATGTTTAGCATCATTTTAATCAGCATGTAAGAGCTTGTGCAGAAAACAGGAACCGCACCTTTCACCCAGAGAACCCTGTAGCATACAGAGCATACACACTTATACATCACTCGACAGACACACACACACACGATACACTTCACACTGTCTTCTTCTGTCTGGTTACATGCACGACTACACACGGTCTTAGGTCATCCATGATATTTGTATCTTTACCAGACATAAATAAAATTTGCTAAATGAGGCAAAGGAAGATGTGTATCTGGGTGCAGTTCCCACCATATAGTTATTGCTTACCAGGAAGAATCTCAGACTCTTGTGGGGAACCTCAGACTCGTATGGTTAAGAGAGCAGAGTCTCCAGACATATATCTGCTTTGTGAGCTCAATAAAATATTGTAAGAATCTGATAACTCGTGTCCTTCTGACCCTTTCTCATCAACGGACGCGGGGAAGTCGGCGTACTTCAACAACGGCCAACCCGCTCTACCTCCTGAGACACAGCCGCCCAAAATGTACAAAACATTTTGTAGAAGTTTAGATCAAACCTTCCTGGGTTTCTCTATTACTTCTGTTTTTGTTGTTGCAGTGACACAGATGTCCTGCAGGAGGCAGTAATGAGCGTTCACTGTGCAACTAAACGAGTTGCGTGTCTCTGCAGTACCGGAGGCTGCGGTTTCTGTACCGTAATCCAAGGACCGGAACAGCACTTCCAGGACCCTTGTTTACTTTGATACTGCCAGCTAACTGACTGGCTAGCTGGTTAGTTAACCCTACAACTGCAGCCCCAGGATGGCGGGGGTCCTGAAACTGCAGCCTCCAGTACTGCAGCTTCATACTGTTGAACTAAAATGTGGTTCATCTCTGATGTTCAATGTTCAGGTTGAACGTGCCTGGAAAACATCTAAAGGAAGAAATCTAATCTAATCAGTTCTTTGTATTAAGTAATCTCAGAGGAAATTAAAGGAATGGGGCCATGAGATGAGTCGTCCTGTTGGCTGGAGAGTAACTCTGCTGACATCTAGTGGTTTAAAACAAGTGCACACATTCAGAGTATCAACCTGAGTTCCTGGAAATAAGCTTTATGTAAAGGTTGAGTTTGTAGGTTTTAGTGTCATCTGGCAGTGAGGTTGCGAATTGCAACCAATGGTTTAGTCGTCTGTACGCCTTTGTAGATATTCCATCAGCTGTTCAAGAGTCATTTACAATATTTACAATGTCTACAGTGTATTTCAGTTCAATTTTATTCAGTTTTATGTATATAGCGCCAAATCACAACAACAGTTATCTCACAGCGCTTTTCATAAAGAGCACTTACAATGAGAATAACAATAGGACTTGTAACAATAATTGTAGCAGAGGGCGTCGAGCAGGAACACGGGGGCAGCAGGAGACTCTCAACCACAGATCCAGACTCCACAGCTCCAGAGCCAGCAACACCTGCAGGAAGCGACAGGAGGAGGAAGCACACGACTACGGGAAAGGGAAGAAGTCGAGTTAGTAACATGCATTAATGGGATGAGGTTGCACTCAGAGGGAGAGAGAGAAGAGGAGAGAGAGGAGCTCAGTGCATCATGGGAAATCCCTTGGCAGTCTAGGCCTATAGCAGCATAATTAAGGGATGGTTCAGGACTCACCCGAGCCAGCCCTAACTATAAGCTTTATCAAAAAAGGAAAGTCTTAAGCCTACTCTTAAATGTAGAGACGGTGTCTGCCTCCCGAACCCAAACTGGAACCTGGTTCCACAGGAGAGGAGCCTGATAGCTGAACGCTCTGGCTCCCATTCTACTTTTGGAGACTCTAGGAACCACAAGTAACCCTGCATTCTGGGAGCGCAGTGCTCTGGTGGGGTAGTAAGGTACTATGAGCTCTTTAAGATAAGATGGTGCCTGACCATTAAGAGCTTTGTATGTGAGAAGAAGGATTTTAAATTCTATTCTGGATTTTACAGGAAGCCAATGCAGAGAAGCTAAGACAGGAGAGATATGATCTCTTTACTGGTTCCTGTCAGAACACGTGCTGCAGCATTCTGGATCAGCTGAAGAGTCTTAATGGACTTTTTCGAAGAGCCTGATAATAAGGAATTGCAGTAATCCAGTCTAGAAGTAACAAATGCATGGACTAGTTTTTCTGCATCATTTTTAGACAGGATGTTCCTGATTTTTGCAAAATTACGCAGGTGAAAATAGGCGGTCCTTGAAATTTGCTTAATGTGAGAGTTGAACGACATGTCCTGGTCAAAGATAACTCCAAGATTTCTCACAGTGGTGCTGGAGGCCAGGGCGATGCCATCCAGGGAAACTATATCTTTATTTCTGATCAATCTAATGTTATTTTAATGGACAAAAACTTTTCTTTTGAAATCAAGGACCTTTCTAAGTGACTCCAAACTTTTGAATTGCAACGTCAAAATAAAACTGCTAGTTCACAGGTGAAAGGGAAGGTTTTTTTACGTTCTAATACATTACAGTTGGGTTAGGTTAGGCACCACAACGACTTGGTTAGGTTTAGAAAAACATCATGGTTTGGCTTTAAATGCTAGTATAGTGTTGTATAAATGAACTTTATAACCTAAAGGTGTTTTTTAGTGTAATGGTTAATGGACTGCGGGCGGCACGGTGGTGCAGTGGTTAGCACTGTCGCCTCACAGCAACACATGTAACTATGAGACAACTGCTCCCAATATTCTCCTTCACTGGTACAGACACCATTCTGACCTTCAGGCCCCTCAGTTTATACTCTGGAAAGGAGCAAAATCATGGAGTCATCGGAATTATATTCCTGATGAGCGATATGAATCTCAAACATCACCATCTTCAACTAAACTGTGGGTTTAGTGGGTTCAAACCCCGGTTTGGCCTTTCTGTGTGGAGTTTGCATGTTCTTCCCGTGTCTGCGTAGGGTGCTCCGGCTTCCTCCCACCATCCCAAGACATGCAGGCTAGGTTAATTGGTGTCTCTAAATTGTCCATAGGTGTGAGTGTGAGCGTGAGTGGTTGTTCGTCTCTGTGTGGCCCTGCGATGGACTGGCGACCTGTCCAGGGTGTACCCCGCCTTTCGCCCAATGTCAGCTGGGATTGGCTCCAGCCCCCCGCGACCCTGTACGCAGGATAAGCGGTTGACGATGGATGGTTAATGGACTGCAAAGCGTTTATATCCTAAGTCCTGGTGCTTAGGATATTCACACACTCACACACACGATGTTCATGTTATTGTGTCCACCTTCTGGAACACTTTCATATCATAGAAAAAAACACTCCAGCCAGGTGATCACCTATAGACAGAGAGAGGCAGCTGGATCAGAGCTAAAGTAGCGCATTTTAAAATTAATTTAACCCCAACAAAACTACAGATCGAGCTGAACCGTGAGTTTCGGGATCAGTTATTTACTATTGAAAAAGCATTCATCGCTCTGAGGTGGGGGTTAAATTTTGTCCCCACCGAGAATAAAAATTATTCAGCAGAGGCAGGGATATAGAAACCAGAAGGGGGAAAATCCCTCGCCTCCCTCTGAATACAGCAGCAGTGGACATGATGACGGCCGACCCGTTGGCGGGAGGGACCTCACATCTCCAAAACGTTGTAGCATTTTTTAAAATTAGCTCTGTCTTGAGAATTCAACCACATTTTTGGAGTTTTAACTCACACTATATTCTTACATTAAAAAACTCTTAAAATTACTATATGTGACACAAGAACAGCAGCATTATAACTTACAGTTCATTCTGCTTTTTGGCGGCAAAATGGATCCTGGGAGATCCGGCGATCTGAAGTCCACACAAGTCACCACCGATGCAGGCTCGGTAAAAGGGGTGGAACGAGAACACATCCGGGTATTTTCCTGTACTTGGCTAGAGGATCCTGCTCTTGTGAATCCTCCCACAGCGTTTCATTAGCAGCTGTAACCACAGCAACTCTGATAAAACAGGAATTAGCAGAATCCATCTGATATGAAGCTGTGGTTTGAAAACCACTTCCTCCTCTTTGAAGAGTAGTCAGATACCTGGGTTCAGGTTTTTGTACAGCCTCTTCTACACTTTGTATCACTGTGTTTCTAGAGCACAGTAGTAGAGAGCTGTGTCTGCCGGGGTTAGCTCTCTGATGGTCAGTTTAGCTGAAGATGGTGATGTTTGAGATTCATATCGCTCATCAGGAATATAATTCCGATGACTCCATGATTTTGCTCCTTTCCAGAGTATAAACTGAGGGGCCTGAAGGTCAGAATGGTGTCTGTACCAGTGAAGGAGAATATTGGAAGCAGTTGTCTCATAGTTACATGTGAGTGTGACAGACTCTCCTTCTCTTTTACTGACTTCATCTCCTTCAGGAGAGATTGGTAATAGTTCTGGAAAAAGTAGAGAAAATGAAGCCAATAGATCAACACTGTGGACACAAAAGAGCTAAATACAAAAAGCAGAACTCTGTCAATTCCATGAATTAGTTTTTACAAGATGATTAAAACATGACGTGCTTTCTGTCGGAGCAAAGAAATCAGAAAAGTTATGAAATATATGTTGTGTATATCCGATTAATACAGCAGGTTAATAAGACTTTCGTCTCTGTTCCAACACTCACCTACAAAGTGAGAGAAAAGTAAAAAGAGTTAAAGCAACATGTCTTTGACCCTCCGGCTGCCTCGAGCGGGTCATAATGACTCTGGCTCCCCTCTTTCCCTTCCCTTTAAACAAACAGGGACACTCCTGTCTTCCCCATCTGTCCGACAACTCGCGGGATATTCAGTCTCTGTGCACAGTTGAGACCGGATCAAAGAGACACACACAGCGGCACAGTGGCCTGGGTTCAAACCCCGATCACCCCGGCCTTTCTGTGTGGAGTTTGCAAGTTCTCTCCGTGTCTGCGTGGGTTTCCTCCGGGTGCTCCGGTTTCCCCCACCATCAAAAACATGTGACAAATAAAGGACCTTTACATGACTATCGTTATTACCCTCAGCAAGAAGACCAAAGAAAATAATCCTAATAATAATAAAAATAAAAAGACCACATCCCAATCGATCGTGCCAAGACACCATGGTGACCGAGGCGCAGAGAGTCTGGTGGTAATCATCCCCAAAAATGCTCCAGCAACGCAACCGAAAAAGCCATGAGTGTCCGAGACCGCGGGGAGCAGGAGGACAACTGGTACGATGACCAATACTCTGACAAAGACTACGAACACGAGTTTGAGGACAAGGAGAGTGATCACGATCGCAAAGAAGAAAAAGATGGACAAGAAGAGGAATCAGAGAGTCAGACAGTCCTGAAATCAAAGGTAACCTCCTCACCTGTGACAGAGATCCAGCTGGATGGAGACTCTCCATGACCGCTGATGTCACACTTGTAGAGGCCTTCATCAGACTTGGAAACATGGTGGATGGTCATGTGACCTGTAGGCTCAGTCCTGATGAGGGAGCCATCTTTATAGAAACCAGCTGGGAGGTTGGAGGGAGGGGTCTCTGTTTTACAGTGCAGAGTGACATCATGTCCCTCCATCACAGGGAGGACAGGACTCTGCAGGATCACTGGTCCACCTCAACACAGAGACAAACTACAGCATTTCATCATTTACACACAGCTTCATCAACACTAACTCCACAGTCTGATCTTACCAGTGACAGTGATGCTGATGGTGTTACTGGTTGCTCCCTCTCTGGACTCACACCAGTAAACTCCACTGTCCAATGGGTCGATGTAGTTGATGTTACAGGAAGAACCAGCTGGTTTTCCCCAGCCAGCTCCACACTGAGTCATCTGTCGTCTGGTTGTGTTCCTCCTCAGCGTCCATCGAGCAGAGCTGTCGTCCTCCTCACAGCTCAGAGAGACAGACTTCCGTTTGAAAATCTGAGAGCTGCTGGGACTCACAGTCAGAGAGGCTGGAGGAAGAGGGGAAGAGGAAGTGGCAATGAAAAATTTACGTTTTCACATTCAGCACTGCTACTCCACTGGCTTCCTGTCACTCAGGATTGAGTACAAGGTCTCCCTCCTTACCTACCCGTGCATGGTGAAGCCCCCATACCTCAAGAAACTCCTCACCCCACAGATCTTCACACGTACCTTGCCTCAGCGTATCTCATGAAACCTCTCAGGACAAAGCTCTGTACAATAGGAGATCGGGCTTTCTGCTCAGCTGCTCCCAGTCTGAGCAGTTCTCTCCCTGACCACCTGAGGACACCACAGACTGTGGATGCTTTGAAAGGTGGCTTTAAAACCCACCTTTTAGAACTTTGAACTTAGAAGATTGAGCTGTTTTTATTTTTTGCACTTACCTGTTTTATCATGTAGCACTTTGGGATTTGCTTAAATATAAAGTGCATTGCAAATTAAATGTATTATTATTATTATTATTATTATTATGTAAGCCTCAGCATCAGCTGCTTCTCAGGCATGTTCATCACTGTTACAAGTTTACTTGCACTAGCTTGCACTCCTTTCTGTTTCTGTTTCATCTTCTGATATTCTTTAACACTACGTTGTACATTTTTCTTTTACAATTCACTTGCAAGATTTTGCAAGACCACTTGTCACAGATCGATGACTGCATTCCATCATATTAATTCAATGCTCCAGCTGCTGATATCCGATGTAGCTTCTGTGATAGGCTTGATCTGCAGGCTTTCTCTTCTTTTCACTGCTTCAGTTTAGTGACTTGTTTAAGCCGACTTCTTCTTATACTCGTTTATTTGGAGGAGGTTTGCAACTCACAACTACAAGGAAAACCCTCACAGAAATCTTTCAAGTCAGTTCTTTAAGATTTATTGATCCACAGATAACAAATCATTCTCTGTGGTTGACTTTTAACAAACATTTCAAAAACTATAATTAAATTCCTTTTCCCCATCTCACAGTGGTCACAAACTATTTTACCCCATTATTCAAATACAAAAAAAAACAAAAAACAAGCAGCTCTGCATTAAAGCTACTCGCAGTTTCTGAATGTGAACGAGCGTGAAAGAGAGGGTGAATGTACAACAGGTGAGATTTATCATTCCTCATGTGTATGAAGAATACTAATTTTCTTATTGGTCATACAAACGCTTCCTACACAGACCTACACATCTAATCAATGGATCTGAACTTGAACACTTCGATAATCTTCTCCAGATTCTAAACCCAAACTTTTCTATGCAGAACGAGTCAGCAGGTTTCTGAATTGACAGTAGAAGTTTACTCACCTTGGTTTGTTGTGCAGCACAGCAGTGAGGTCAGAACTAAAGAGACATGACACTCAGGTTGGTTTGAGATTGTGATACTATAGACATAGAAAATTTATCCTTGTGTGGTTCTTGTATGAAATACGGATGCAGGAGTGACTGGATACAGACAGTTGGATCAAAACATTACATGAGAATGCACTAAAAAACAAACTATGTATATATAACTTTTCTCATCTTCTATTTTTCTCAGCTGATGTTTTCAGAGCGTACTTACAGAGCAGCCTCAGTACAGATGTTTCCTCCATCCTGACAGTTATGTTAAATTGGCTCTGTGATCGGTTCATGTTCACATCAAGTAAAACCCTCCTCCTTCCTCTGTGACAGTGGGCTGGCAGTTATGTGGTTTCCTCTACACAGACTGTTATGAGATAAGTTTTAGCTGTTCAAGGTGCTTCAACAAACTCAACACACCTCTTGTCAGAAGATTCATGGATGAGACTTAAAACATCTTTAAGTTTCTTCGACCAAGTCCATTTATGCTGGATTTGAACCCAACTTAGAAAATTATGACCAGGGCCCCGTTTCAGAAAGCGGGTTTAGTGAAAAGTTGAGCCCGAGATGAGGGAAACTCTGGGTTTTCAGTTTCAGAGAACGAGATCATACAAACTCTGTAACCCCGGCAACTTACACTGTGAATCTGACCTGCTCAGGAGGAGGTTTACTTCAACTAACGCCAACACTAACTAACTATTCTCTGGCTATTGGCTATTTTTTTACCCAAACATGATCTTGGATACGACTGCTTTTATGATCAATCTGTCATCGATGGCTTTGGAAATCATGGATTTATCCTCAGCACAGAATAAAATCTATAAGCTGCACTGTCCTTTATAACACAGTGACTCTGTGGACATTAAGGCAGCTGTCAGGTTGGCAGCAAAAACACTTCCTGTACGCTGCTGTGCTGCAGTAATCACTGTTTAAACTAATCTGTGTAAAACTGATCAGTGAACAGTAACCTTTCATTTTGTAGTCGCACTGATTGAACATTCCCATCGTAGTTATCATGTTGGATATGATGGGAATGTTTCTGAGTGAGGATGACTGTGGTGCAGCTGAAACAAATAAATGTAGTTGACTGTATCAATGAGATTGTATCAATATAAAATAGGCGTCTAAAACTTTACAGTCAGTTTGAACCTAGACGCATTTTCCACTGCAAAAAAAATCAGCTAAGCTACTGAGGCGGACTGTGACTTTACAATCACAGGTCCATGAGGAGCCTAAACTATGTCTGATCTGTTCATTGATATTTTCATCCCCAGTTATTGCCATGGTGAGGTTACAGCTGCTTAAATATAGCCTTCCTATTTAAAATGAATGTAATGGGCTGTAGGAGAAATTCCAGCACTTTATCATCAGGAAAATGATGAATGAGCAACGCTGGATACAATTTAATATTGGTAACGTATCGATCCTTCCCCCAGTCCTGTGTTTTAGAGCCAATCATGGTCTGCGTTGGCTGCATTCATATTTCTAGCTCCACCTGATTAAAATGAAGGCTCTGCCTTTGTTTGCCCGTTGCCATGGTGAATTGAAGTATCTCTCTGTCCATACATCGAGGACAGATTGATCATAAAGCTTGTGTTAAAGATCATATTTGGGTAAAAGACTAACAGCCTATCTAAGTGAGATTTTGAAGTTTTAAGATGTAATTGCCTTCAGATATGCGCTTTAATATCGGCAGCATGAATGAGGAAATGAAGCGTTGTGTCAGACAGCGACAGGCTCCGCAGAAGGGAGTCAGGGAGAAACTGACGGTTTTCCAACTTATGCTGTGTTATAAAGGTAAAAAAGAAGAGTTTGATGAAAATAATAATAGAAGTAAAATAATAGAAACACCAAAGTAGGGAAACAGAAAACCCAGAGTTTCCCTCATCTCAGGCTCAACATACTCAAAATTTTCACTAATCCCGCTTTCTGAAATTGGCCCGGAACAGACAAACACAGAAAGATCATAACTAACCAAATTAGCAGACTGGACACAAAACAACAGACACACAGGACTGTAACCCAACACATAGACTAAATAACAGATAATAAACTGACCAATGAACAAAACTCACAGAGAGCTAAACTAGACAGGCAGAATGTGACAGACCTGACGGAGGCACGTTACTTCTGACTGACAGACAGAGGTCACAGAGCATCTCTTTCCAACGAGTCACCGACTTTGGGTACGTTTTGGAAAACGGTCGCCTCCTCTTTGTACCACACAGACTATCCTGCAGTCTGCAGACATGTGGGGATGAACACTTTTGGATTCTTGGCTCTGGACATTCAAAGACTTAAAAGCTGCTCGACTCGAGTCTGACAGAAGTCACACAGTGATCTGAGACTCGGCTTGAGACTCGTCCTCAAAAGACTTCACTCGGTTCATTCAGTTCATCTGTAATTTTGTTTGAGCGTTATGTCTTTACCTCACAGTGCATTAAGGGCAGGGGTGTTGATGGTGCACTGGATAAGACGCATGCCATTGGTGTGAGACCGGGTTCGAATCCACTGTGAGACTCCAATGTATCCCTGAGCAAGACACTTCACTCGAAGTTGCTTGTACAACCACTGGCGATATATAGTAATTGTGAATGAAGAAGAAAATGCGTCCACATTTACTGGGCGATATTTCAAATTAGTCTCTGAAGCCTGAGTGTGTAAATATATCTCAAAATAAAGTCACAAAACATTTCTGTCTGCAAGTGACACAGTGTGCACTCACTGGATTTGAGTTTCATTAACAGAACAACCTTAAATTGAAAAGTATTTGCCTGATATTCTAAATGTTTGCATCTGCCAGCTCGCTCATTGGACTCAATGGACTCATTTTTCATTTTAGGAAAATGCAGATCAGATAACTGTCTAGTTACCAAGATATAAATGGCAGATGTACCAAATTAGATTTTTAGAGTAGAGAGTAAACATACAGTTTTAAAAAGAAATGTGAAAGTTGCTTGTGACGAGTTACTACCCACTGCCGGTGCTGAAACTCCTTGGATGTAACCATCATGTAACTGCAGTCAGACAGCCAGCAGGTGGCAGCACAGGAGCAATGTTTTCATTACATCTGTTTGTCTGCAAGTAAACAGGAGGGAAGAAACTGATCAGGCCAAATTAGATCCAACATGGCATCTAAATAAAATGGAAAGAGTCTCTGTATGTCCGTCCTTCAGTCCGCTTGACAACCATTTATCTGATCGACAGTTAACAGGTGAACAGGAGTGTCGACTGCGAGCTGAGACCTACAGGTTTGTACAGGAGTTGGTAGTGACTCGTTACAAGTGACTTTTACTTTCTTGAGGATCATGTTGCTTCACCTTTAGGTGCTTCTGTGAAAAGTCTCCAACGATTCAGAAAAATCTACATTCAGTCCTCATAATTAACACAATGAACAAACATGTGAAAGCTTTTTGCAGCTTCTGCTTTGAATCAAACTGTATTTGGTGCAAATGTGCCACCTGAGTCATTGTGTTATTGTGTAATATTTTAATTCAAGGTCACAAGTGACAAATATTAGAGAGTAAACATTCAAACCGCCGTGTTCTGGCTGCTCTGTACCAACAAAACTGTCTCTGGTAATGATGACGTGACTGCTCCTCTGTTGTTGTGATTTGGCTCACAGACAGATGAAGTCCTGAGGCTGGATTCCACACAAGAAATAACATGTTCCCATGTTAAAGCGGGTCAATGCTTGTGCAGAGAAAGTGTGATACACTTGTTCCCCCATTTTCTTGTCTGTCTCACCAGATGTTGGTTTTGATGCAGGTTTGAAAAGAGCATGTAAAATGAAAGAGTTACCTGTTTTTGTTCAGGTGTTTCAGTGAGGGCAGACGTCTTTATGAAAACCTGAAAGTGCTGTGTAGTGTTTTGAATATTAGGAGGTTAATGTAGAGTTTAATCTCAAACTTATATCATATAACTGAAAGTTCCCCAGATTAAAACTTGTCAGGTCACATTTTAACAGGCCAGTCCACGCTAAGACATTTTTAATAATTTATGTCTTTACACATAACTGAACTCTCAGCAGTGCTCTAAGAGTTATTTAAAAAGACAACAGTCATAATGGAAATAAGTGACATGAGTATACGTTACTTACTAATGTGCTCCTGTCTAGCCACATCCGTTTGTAATATGCAAAAGTTAATAAATTTTGCACACTGCAGCTCGACTCGACAAAACAACTACAGATCAAATCAAACTGGTCGAACTTTAAATATCAGCCTTCAAACAGTGTGAAACAATAACTAAACAGGAAGCTCCAAATATGACATCAGTAATTCATAGTAATCAGCATGCCAACACAGTGTAGTACCAAGCAATATCTGAAGGCTACTTCCTGTCTGTGGATATTTATCATTCCGAGATCTACAGAGATTTACAGTATAATATGTACAGCATCTCGCAAAAGTGAGTTCACCCTTCAAATTTCCGTAAATATTTAATTATACCTTTTCATGTGACACTGAAGAAATGACACTTTGCTGCAATGTAAAGTAGTGAGTGTGAAGCTTGTATAACAGTGTAAATTTGGTGTTCTCTCAAAATGACACATCATACAGTCAACCGCTGGCAACAAAAGTGAGTACACCCCTAAGTGAAAATGCCCAAAGTGTCAATATTTTGTGTGGCCACCATTATTTTCCAGCACTGCCTGAACCCTCTTGGGCATGGAGTTCACCAGAGCTTCACAGATTACATGAAAAGATCCATCCATCCATCGTCAACCGCTTATCCTGCGTACAGGGTCGCAGAGGAGCTGGAGCCTATCCCAGCTGACATTGGGCGAAAGGCAGGGTACACCCTGGACAGGTCGCCAGTCCATCGCAGGGCCTACATGAAAAGATCAAATATTTACAGAAATGTGAGCGGTGTACTCACTTTTGAGATACTGTATAGTTATTGTTCGCCCCTCAATACATGTGCAAAGATTCTGTTGGATGTTGGGTCAAATCAAGACGCTGTGTGTACCTATGTTAAGTAAAAGTCACACTGTGGGTTCATTCAAGCCAAACATGTAATGAAACAAAATAAAAATATTCTCACCTTGGGTTACTTAGGGATGGATCATCCTTATCAAGACAGCTGCCGACCATCAGTCGACCAAGCAGGTCGCAAGAAGGGTCAGAGTATGACTTTCTGTTTTAGAGAGTTACTGGCTGTCACTTTTATCTGTGTCACAGTCACAGCGCCCCTATATTGCTTCAAACAAACCAAGAGTATTAAAGACCACACTCCTTCTAATATTATTTACAAAAAGTACTTTATATTTCCAGACAACAAACATTCCAACAACAACTTATATAATGGTGGAGAGCCTCAAAGGCCAGATTTACATGTTGACACCCACAGAAATCCTGAAGATCAGGTTGAACATATGAGGTGGACAGAGATGTGTGACAAGTCAGATAAACAGATCCTTCACAGCTTCATCAGCAGCAGACTGTCCTGGTTTCTTATCTTTTATATTTCTGGCCAACAGCCAATCCAACAGCAGCTAAACAAACCAGAACAAAACCAGTGATACCAGTACAACATAAAGACCGTAGTTTCCCTCCTCGACGTCTCCGCTGTTGGATCCTGAAGGTCAAAGTGCACATTAGTCAGGAAATGAGTGAACAGTGGAACAGCCTCCATTTACTCTTCTATATCTTCTATATTCCTCATGTTTGACTCTCAGAATCAACATGGAATAAACTGCAGCTACAACATGGCACACAGACACACTGACCTCCACAAACTCACCTGAAACCTCCAGCTGGATGATTCTGATTGGCTCAGCCTTGATGTTGGATCTACTTTTGGAACCTCCTGCTGCCACTCGACACTCGTATGTTCCAGCGTCGTTGCTGTTCACATTCTTCAGAATTAAAGACACGTCTCCGTCCTTCAGCTCTCTGTCCAACAGCTGCACCCGGTCCTTAAAGGATGGATGCTGGTGGGCTGGATCTGAGTGTCCATCACTGTAAAAGAGGACATACTCTGGCTCCAGGTCACGTCTGGTCCACTCTACAGCTCTGATGGAGGTTTCATCAGCCTGACATGACAGAGTGGCATCATCTCCAGGTTTCACTTGGACCACATCACGATCTAAAAACAATAAAAACATCCAGACAGAAAAAGTAATTAAATTTCAAATGGACTCCACGTAGCCCCAACAGGCCCCACCTGTGTTCATAAAGCACCACTCCATATAACCAAGTCTGCCTGATGTAGCCTCTGTTGTTAAACATTTCTTACTCTATTATGAGTGTAGTAAGAGTCCTTCTCAAACTTAGGTATAGTCAGTCACAGATGAGAGGTCAGTCTATGTAATCAAAACAAAATGGTCCACAATATTTATGATTTTTGTATTAGTTTAAATGTTCATGATAACTTGTATCTAATAGTTATTAACAACCAGGGGCGGAGTGGCCGCTGGGAGTTTGGGAACAATCCCAAACAGCCGGTCCATTTCAGACCGAACTCGCCAGTGTTCAAGAGTTTTTACGTTTCAGTTTCTTATGTTCAACTCTAAAAGATCCGAGACCTAAAAACAGTGATGATGCCATGTTGTGAAGTTTGTGAGTTTTCGTGTAACGGCTAGTCCGTAGCATGGCGGCGAAGTTCGATACTTCGCCATGAAACAGGAATAGCGCCACCTACAGGCAACAGGAAGCAAGCCCTTTGAGAAAAATAAACATTTATTTACACTGAATTTTCACAGTGTTGTCCTCACTTCACGTCCTGGTACACAACGTATAATTAGTGCCACCTAGGGGACACAGGAAGTAACGATTAACTCCTTCGTTGTCAGGAGTTGGTTTTGTGCTGTTGTTTTATCTTTGTTTATTTGATATTGGCTTGATTTGGAGTTTTGTAGTTTAGTTTATTTCGTTCATTTGCTTTAAGTAACTGTATTGTCTCTTATTGTATTTCCTTAGTTCTGTGTCCCAACTTCTGTATCATTTTGTCCATGTGTGTTCTGTTTAATCTTACTTCAGTCTGTTTTCCTTGTTAGTTTTTTGGTGTCTCTGTCTTCCCTGCTGTCTCGTTAACCTTGATCCCAGTCACCTGTGTTGCTCCCGCCCTGCTCGTTACCCCTGTGTATAAATGTCTGGTGTTTCTGTTCATTCCCTGTCCGGTCATTGTCAGTCACTTTGTGTGTTGTCTTGTCAGCCTGCCTAACTCATCTTGTCTCCCATGTCTCTGACTTTCCGTTTGGATCACTTTATTGTTTGGACTCTAACTTTTGATTTTGGATTCAGCCACTGTTTTGTAAGTGAGCTCGCTCTTTGTTCGTGTTACCCCCCAGTCTGTCGTGCCTACACACTCTGTTCCTGTTGTCAGACCTGCTTGTCTTGTCACCCTGAACTTTTGGATTTTGCATTTTGGATTTCTGTTGGGATTACTTTGTTTTTCTTCCAGCCACTCTGTAAGTGTGCTCGCCTTTTGTTTGCCTTTTGCCACAATAAACCCTCTTCTTGAACTGTACCACCTCTGCCTCGAGTCCTGCATTTGGGTCCTCCAACCTGCCACACCACCCAGAAACATAACATTTGTTACTGGTCCAAAATGCGCAATAATTCAGAGCTGCGTCTCCCGACCTCCAGCACAGTCCTGACATGTCACGGCGTGCAGGCCCGCTGCTTGCAGCTTTAAGTTGCAGCTTTTGTCTTCTCTTGAGTGATGTCCCAATGTGAATATTATCAAGTTAGATTAAATTATTAATTATTAAATGATCATGGCAACTAGGGGTTAAGTGTCTTGCTCAGGGACACACTGGTGTCTCACAGTGGATTCGGGTCATGCACCAGCAACACCACACTTCTGTCCATATTCAAGCTTCCTCTCTCCACTCGTCTACATCATCTCTGTCTCGGGTTTTAGGGGTTTTGCGGCCCCCTCAGGATCGCTTACTTTCTGTTTCCATGCTCAAAAGGAAAACTAAAACACGGCTGCCTCAGGGTGTCTCACTGCGTCAGGTTTGGGCCGTTGTACTCTTCCGACCACACCTCATGTTTCACCTCATTAAATCCACACAGGATAAAGTTTCATCAACTGCATGATTGTATTCAACACACTGATCATTAGATTTCATTAAAATATCAATCTAAAAGTGTGTCTATAAGTGCATCGTTTGATCTGATCACTTTCACAGCAGGTGTCTGTAAAACTACACAGGGACGGAAACAAAGGAAGCAAAGATCTAAAGTGTTTCAGCAGGTCAACCTGTTGCTTCAGCGTCTTCACTTCAGAGCCACCGTTTGTTATTGTTTCATTTAGCCAATCACAACACTGCCCAATCCCATGCAAATAACAGAGTAGCTGCTCTGCTTTTATCAAGTGTCTCTGATATAATAAGTCAACGGTGGGTCTTGGCCCATAATGTTAGATTGTTTAAAAACATTTGCAGGCTTGAAGTCACAGTAACGTTTTTATTGGTGCATGAGGAAAATCATTCTGTAGACCAGGTGTATCAGTCTGATGATGAAGAGTCACAGCTGTAAACTTTAAGGTCTCATTGGTTTCTTTGACTGCTGACTATCCTGAGAATGTGTTTCCTCTTGCTAATCACTAATGACACTCAAAACCCAAACTGTGTACGATGTGCAAGTTTCAGCTGGTAGTGAATACTTTCACGCTGGCATACAAGCATTTTTTTATTTTAACTATGTTGAGTAAAACTATTCACACGCTGTCACCCAATGTCTTAAATTCAAGTTTGTTCGTTTAAATAAAATTTGATATATAAAACAAATGTATTTGAATTATTGTCTGTTTCAGCCTACACAAACATTATCACGTCTCTGTTAATGAAGCTGTTGATATTAAGATGACCACAGTGAAACTGAAGCAAAAGTACAAATGTGATCTAACTATTTTAAGGTTGCACATGATCAAGAAGAATAAAGCTAAAGCTGCTTATTTGTTTGGATTGATACCAAGTCTGTACAATAAGAAGTATGAAGCAGCGGTCTGTTAGCTTAGCTTAGCATAAAGGGTGGAAACAGGGGAAAACAGCTGTCCAAAGGTAACAGTCGCCAGCATTCGCTATATTGTAGTTAAACAGATGAAAACTTCCAATAACGTCCCAACAGTTAAAACTATTTAAAACCCATATAAATTATACAAGAGTCCAACAGGAACACACACAATAAACAATGTGAACAGCATTCAGCAAAAATTAGGCTCACCCCTGTAACTCCTCTCTCTTTCATCACCACTCACCATGTGACCCAATAACTGTAAGTGAAGATGTGTTCAAGAACTCCTCACTCCTACACACTATTCTGTAAACACACATCAGGCACCTTCTACATTTAAATACTGGTGAAACCATGAGAATCAGTTCCTGCATTATTCATATTATAAACCTGAAATTACTGAGAATAAACCTTTTGTCTTACAAACATTTTCCAGAACAAGTCCACATTATTCTATAACACTGGTCAAAAGTCTTTACCAGAAGCTGCTGGAGACAGAAGGACCAACAGGAACACCAACTTATCCATGAGAGAGGAGGCGACGTCCGTCTGCTGCTGTAGTTCGCTCCCCAGTCCCTCTGTTCAACCACTGTTTCAATCCCAGCTCTCGGTGTTGCTCAGAGTTGCCCACACCCACATCTGTTTGCTACGTTCTAACTTGTTGTACAGTCAACACGGCCCTCTGCTGGGCTCAGAGTGATGCTGCTGCACTGCTGATACTGAGACCTGCCTTCTGACAATGGACCAGAATATTAAACAAACATGGTGACAAGAAGAAAAAAAAACAACTACTCTACCTAAACAATGTGAAAGGTGCAGAGGGAGGTGGACGAAGCACTGAGACTGAAACAGCGGTGATGATGTTCACTGGGTCAGTTTTTTCCACTTAATTATCTCAGTTTCACCACCAACACAACCAGCAGTGTGAGTGACTCTGTGAACTTCAGTGTGAAGAGGCTCCTCCTCGTGGTGCAGAGCAGCTGGATTAGATTTGGGTTCTGGATTTGGTTTTAGTAACTATGACCCAGATGAGCTTTACTGCAGTAACTGATCAGTACATGGTCAGTACAATCAGATCTACTGCATGAGTATTTAAATAGGCTCAGTGGTAAACTGAACAACATTATAAACACAACACTTTTGTT
The DNA here is from genome assembly GCA_024633595.2 of Lepomis macrochirus. NCBI lineage: Eukaryota > Metazoa > Chordata > Actinopteri > Centrarchiformes > Centrarchidae > Lepomis > Lepomis macrochirus. The sequence continues at coordinate 36,077,479 of JALXJV020000002.1, read as the reverse complement.
TTTACCCACATTCATCCTGAGCTGAACTCAAAGCTCTAAAACTTTCTCTATGTGCACAAAAGGTCTTTTTCTGTCAAATGTTGTTCACAAATATGTCAAAATCTGTGTGAGTGAGCTGAAATAATCCATCCACCTCACAGGTGAGCCTGAGGCTGGCCACAGTGAGAGGAGGAGGACTCAGTGTTTACAGCGGTGATGCTTGGTGCTCAACTGCAGTGAAAGTTTACACAGTTTCCTAAATGTCAGACTTCATATGTAGCCCACATACAGTGTCTCACATTATGCATTACTGCACACTCACTATAAATGTTCATGCTGTTTTTCCAGGTCCGTTAATCCTTGTTACATTTTTCAGGTGACTGTAAGCAGAACTTTTAAATTTTCTTAATGTGGCTGCTTAAATTCAGGTCTGAGTCTACAGTAGATATAATAAAGTACAATCATTATTACAATGAAGCCTTCCAGTGTCACTGCTGTCGACTGTAGCAGTGACACAGCAGTGGATTTAATATGTCTAGTTCTTGTTGTTCATGTTTCTAACGCTGAACTGAACTAAACGCTGTATTTATACCATCAGGTGATCTGATGATGACACACAGCAGGTGTCTCTGTGTAACACATTAGGAAAGAGACAAACAGCAGCATTGTTACTTATGTTAA
>JALXJV020000002.1:36044751-36076319 GCA_024633595.2 Lepomis macrochirus | reverse complement strand
GCTGCTGAGAGTTCAGTTATGTGTGAACACAAAACATCAGTTTTTCAGTCATCTTTTTGGTTCTTGTCTGAAGGTTCGGAAGTTAATGTTCTTCAGTCTATGTTACATTCTGTCCTGTAATTTGAAAATCTCACCAGATTGTCAGTACAGTAGTTTTACCCGTTGGTCTGTTTTGCTGAGCTTTCTTCCATTTTTGGGGGAGGAGTTGTTCTTTATCTGAACAGAAGGTCAGGTTGCTCTACAGATTGAGGCAAATGTATGATATTGAGCTATGTAAAAGAATTTAGTTTTATGGTCATTATAATTATACTGTAACTTTCTGTTGTGAATTTATTCTGAACACACAACATCTACTTCCTGGCTGTCCTGGTTGGGGGAGGGGGGTAATTAAAAATGTCTTAGCATGTACTGGCCTGTTAAAATGTGACCTGACAAGTTTTAATCTGGGGAACTTTCAGTTATATGACTTAAGTTTGAGATTAAACTCTACATTAACCTCCTAATAATCAAAACACTACAAAGCACTTTCAGGTTTTCATAAAGACGTCTGCCCTCACTGAAACACCTGAACAAAAACAGGTAACTCTTTGATTTTACACCCTCTTTTCAAACCTGCATCAAAACCAACATCTGGTGAGACAGACAAGAAAATGGGGGAACGACAGCAGACAAATGGCAGATCTGTATCACACTATATTTCTATGCACAAGCATTGACCCGCTTTAACATGGGAACATGTTATTTCTTGTGTGGAATCCAGCCTCAGGACTTCATCTGTCTGTGATTTGGCTCTCATCCTCCTCTGGGAGCAGGGAGCAGTCACGTCATCATTACCAGAGAATTAAAATATTACACAATAACACAATGACTCAGGTGGCACATTTGCACCAAATACAGTTTGATTTAAAGCAGAAGCTGCAGAAACCTTTAACATGTTTGTTCATTGTGTAAATTATGAGGACTGAATGTAGTTTTTTGTGATTTGGTGTTTTACGAGACTTTTCACAGAAGCACCTAAAGGTGAAGTAACATGATCCTCAAGAAAGTAAAAGTATTCCTGTGTCACTTGTAACGAGTTACTACCAACTGCTGTACAAACCTGTAGGTCTCAGCTCGCAGTCGACACTCCCTCAGGTCCTCAGTAACACACCCGTCAACTGTCGATCAGATAAATGTTTGTCAAGCGGACTGAAGGACGGACACACAGAGACTCCTTCCATTTTATTTAGATGCCATGTTGGATCTAATTTGGCCTGATCAGTTTCTTCCCTCCTGTTTACTTGCTGACAAACAGATGTAATGAAAACATTGCTCCTCTGCTGCCACCTGCTGGCTGTCTGACTGCAGTTATATGATGGTTACATCCAAGGAGTTTCAGCACTGGCAGTGGGTAGTAACTCGCCACAAGCAACTTTCACATTTCTTTTTAAAACTGTATGTTTACTCTCTACTCTAAAAATCTAATTTTGTACATCTGCCATTTATATCTTGGTTACAACTAGACAGTTGTCTAATCTGCATTTTCCTGAAATGAAAAATGAGTCCATTGAGTCCAATGAGCGAGCTGGCAGATGCAAACATTTAGAATATCAGGCAAATACTTTTCAAGTTAAGGTTGTTCTATTAATGAAACTCAAATCCAGTGAGGGCACACTGTGTCACTTGCAGACAGAATTGTTTTGTGGCTTTATTTAGAGATATATTCAGATATATTTTTTTCATCAAACTCTTCTTTTTTTACCTTTATAAAACAGCATAAGTTGAAAAAATGTCAATTTCTCCCTGACTCCCTTCTGCGGAGCCTGTCGCTGTCTGACACAACGCTTCATTTCCTCATTCATGCTGCCGATATTAAAAAACATATCTGAACGCAATTACATCTTAAAAAACTTTAAAATCTCCGTTAGAAATGCTGTTAGTCTTTTACCCAAATATGACCTTTAACACAAGCTTCCTCCCAAGCTTCAATCTGTCCTCGATGTATGGACAGAGAGATAGCTCCAATACTTTGATTCACCATGGCAACGGGTAAATAAACTCAGAGGCTCCATTTTAACCGGGTGGAGCTAGAAATATGAATGCAGCCAACGCAGACCATGATTGGCTCTAAAACACAGGAGTGGGGGAAGGATCGTTACCAATATTATATTTTATCCAGCGTTGCTCATTCATCATTTTCCTGATGATAAAGTGCTGGAATTTCTCCTACAGCCCATTACATTCATTTTAAATAGGAAGGCTATATTTAAGCAGCTGTAACCTGACCATGGCAATAACTGAAGATGAAAATATTAATGAACAGATCAGACATAGTTTAGGCTCCTCATGGACCTGTGATTGTAAAGTCACAGTCCGACTCAGTAGCTTAGCTGATTTTTTTGCAGTGGAAAATGAGTTCAAACTGACTGTAAAGTTTTAGACGTCTATTTTATATTGATACAACCTCATTGATACAGTCAACTACATTTATTTGTTTCAGCTGCACCACAGTCATCCTCACTCAGAAACATTCCCATCATATCCAACATGATAACTACGATGGGAATGTTCAATCAGTGCAACTACAATATGAAAGGTTACTGTTCACTGATTTGAGTTTTATACAGATTAGTTTAAACTAACTACTCGATGACAGATCGATTATAAAAGCGGTCGTATCCAAGATCATGTTTGTGTAAAAAAAATAGCCAATCTAACCGGGACATCAATGAGGAGACAGAGAGAAACTAGTTAGTTAGTTAGTGTTGGCGTTAGTTGAAGTAAACCTCCTCCTGAGCAGGTTAGGTTCACCGTGTAAGTTGCCGGGGTTACAGAGTTTGTATGATCTCGTTCTCTGAAACTGAAAACCCAGAGTTTCCCTCATCTCGGGCTCAACTTTTCACTAAACCCGCTTTCTGAAACGGGGCCCTGGTCATTGTTTTCTAAGTTGGGTTCAAATCCAGCATAAATGGACTTGGTCGAAGAAACTTAAAGATGTTTTAAGTCTCATCCATGAATCTTCTGACAAGAGGTGTGTTGAGTTTGTTGAAGCACCTTGAACAACTAAAACTTATCTCATAACAGTCTGTGTTGAGGAAACCACATAACTGCCAGCCCACTGTCACAGAGGAAGGAGGAGGGTTTTACTTGATGTGAACATGAACCGATCAGTGAGCCAATTTAACATAACTGTCAGGATGGAGGAAACGTCTGTACTGAGGCTGCTCTGTAAGTACGCTCTAAAAACATCAGCTGAGAAAAATAGAAGATGAGAAAAGTTATATATACATAGTTTGTTTTTTAGTGCATTCTCATGTAATGTTTTGATCCAACTGTCTGTATCCAGTCACTCCTGCATCCGTATTTCATACAAGAACCACACAAGGATAAATTTTCTATGTCTATAGTATCACAATCTCAAACCAACCTGAGTGTCATGTCTCTTTAGTTCTGACCTCACTGCTGTGCTGCACAACAAACCAAGGTGAGTAAACTTCTACTGTCAATTCAGAAACCTGCTGACTTGTTCTGCATAGAAAAGTTTGGATTTAGAATCTGGAGAAGATTATCGAAGTGTTCAAGTTCAGATCCATTGATTAGATGTGGAGGTCTGTGTAGAAACCGTTTGTATGACCAATAAGAAAATTAGTATTCTTCATACACATGAGCAAATAAATCATAAATCTCACCTGTTGTACATTCACCTTCTCTTTCACGCTCATTCACATTCAGAAACTGTGAGTAGCTTTAATGCAGAGCTACTTGTTTTTTTTAAATTTGAATAATGGGGCAAAATAGTTTGTGACCACTGTGAGATGGGGAAAGTAATTTAATTATAGTTTTTGAAATGTTTGCTAAAAGTCAACCACAGAGAATGATTTGTTATCTGTGGATCAATAAATCTTAAAGAACTGATTTGAAAGATTTCTGTGAGGGTTTTCCTTGTAGTTGTGAGTTGCAAACCTCCTCCAAATAAACGAGTATAAGAAGAAGTCGGCTTAAACAAGTCACTAAACTGAAGCAGTGAAAAGAAAAGAAAGCCTGCAGATCAAGTCTATCACAGAAGCTACATCGGATATCAGCAGCTGGAGCGTTGAATTAATATGATGGAATGCAGTCATCGATCAGTGACAAGTGGTCTTGCAAAATCTTGCAAGTGAATTGTAAAAGAAAAATGTACAACGTAGTGTTAAAGAATATCAGAAGATGAAACAGAAACAGAAAGGAGTGCAAGCTAGTGCAAGTAAACTTGTAACAGTGATGAACATGCCTGAGAAGCAGCTGATGCTGAGGCTTACATAATAATAATAATAATAATAATAATAATAATAATAATAATAATAATAATAATAATAATAATAATAATACATTTAATTTGCAATGCACTTTATATTTAAGCAAATCCCAAAGTGCTACATGATAAAACAGGTAAGTGCTAAAAATAAAAACAGTTCAATCAAAAGCTCTGCTAAAAGGTGGGTTTTAAAGTCACCTTTCAAAGCATCCACAGTCTGTAGTGTCCTCAGGTGGTCAGGGAGAGCCCTGCACAGACTGGGAGCAGCTGAGCAGAAAGCCCGATCTCCTATTGTACAGAGCTTTGTCCTGAGAGGTTTCATGAGATACGCTGAGGCAAGGTATGTGTGAAGATCTGTGGGGTGAGGAGTTTCTTGAGGTAGGGAGGCTTCACCATGCACGGGTAGGTAAGGAGGGAGACCTTGTACTCAATCCTGAGTGACAGGAAGCCAGTGGAGTAGCAGTGCTGAAGGTGAAAATGTAAATTTTTCATTGCCACTTCCTCTTCCCCTCTTCCTCCAGCCTCTCTGTCTGTGAGTCCCAGCAGCTCTCAGATTTTAAAATGGAGGTCTGTCTCTCTGAGCTGTGAGGAGGACGACAGCTCTGCTGGATGGACGCTGAGGAGGAACACAACCAGAGAAACCAGGACTCAGTGTGGAGCTGGCTGGGGAAGATCAGCTGGTTCTTCCTGTAACATCAACTACATCGACCCATTGGACAGTGGAGTTTACTGGTGTGAGTCCAGAGAGGGAGCAACCAGTAACACCATCAGCATCACTGTCACTGGTAAGATCAGACTGTGGAGTTAGTGTTGATGAAGCTGTGTGTAAATGATGAAATGCTGTAGTTTGTCTCTGTGTTGAGGTGGACCAGTGATCCTGCAGAGTCCTGTCCTCCCTGTGATGGAGGGACATGATGTCACTCTGCACTGTAAAACAGAGACCCCTCCCTCCAACCTCACAGCTGGTTTCTATAAAGATGGCTCCCTCATCAGGACTGAGCCTACAGGTCACATGACCATCCACCATGTTTCCAAGTCTGATGAAGGCCTCTACAAGTGTGACATCAGAGGTCATGGAGAGTCTCCATCCAGCTGGATCTCTGTCACAGGTGAGGAGGTTACCTTTGATTTCAGGACTGTCTGACTCTCTGATTCCTCTTCTTGTCCATCTTTTTCTTCTTTGCGATCGTGATCACTCTCCTTGTCCTCAAACTCGTGTTCGTAGTCTTTGTCAGAGTATTGGTCATCGTACCAGTTGTCCTCCTGCTCCCCGCGGTCTCGGACACTCATGGCTTTTTCGGTTGCGTTGCTGGAGCAATTTTGGGGATGATTACCACCAGACTCTCTGCGCCTCGGTCACCATGGTGTCTTGGCACGATAGATTGGGATGTGGTCTTTTTATTTTTATTATTATTAGGATTATTTTCTTTGGTCTTCTTGCTGAGGGTAATAACGATAGTCATGTAAAGGTCCTTTATTTGTCACATGTTTTTGATGGTGGGGGAAACCGGAGCACCCGGAGGAAACCCACGCAGACACGGAGAGAACATGCAAACTCCACACAGAAAAGCCGAGGTGATCGGGGTTTGAACCCGGTTTCACAGTGCCGCTGTGTGTGTCTCTTTGATCCGGTCTCAACTGCGCTCAGAGACTGAATATCCCGCGAGTTGTCGGACAGATGGGGAAGACAGGAGTGTCCCTGTTTGTTTAAAGGGAAGGGAAAGAGGGAGGGTCAAAGACATGTTGCTTTACCTCTTTTTACTTTTCTCTCACTTTGTAGGTGAGTGTTGGAACAGAGACTCTTTAACCTGCTGTATTAATCGGATATACACAACATATATTCCATAACTTTTCTGAGTTATTTGCTCTGATAGAAAGAACGTCATGTTTTAATCATCTTGTAAAAACTAATTCATGGAATTGACAGAGTTCTGCTTTTTGTATTTAGCTCTTTTGTGTCCACAATGTTGATCTGTTGGCTTCATTTTCTCTACTTTTTCCAGAACTATTAGCGATCTCTCCTGTAAGAGATGAAGTCAGTAAAAGAGAAGGAGAGTCTGTCACACTCACATGTAACTATGAGACAACTGCTTCCAATATTCTCCTTCACTGGTACAGACACCATTCTGACCTTCAGGCCCCTCAGTTTATACTCTGGAAGGAAGCAAAGTCATGGAGTCATCGTTATTATATTCCTGATGAGCGATATGAATCTCAAACGTCACCATCTTCAACTGAACTGACCATCAGAGAGCTAACCCCGGCAGACACAGCTCTCTACTACTGTGCTCTAGAAACACAGTGATACAAAGTGTAGAAGAGGCTGTACAAAAACCTGAACCCAGGTATCTGACTACTCTTCAAAGAGGAGGGAAGTGGTTTTCAAACCACAGCTTCATATCAGATGGATTCTGCTAATTCCTGTTTTATCAGAGTTGCTGTGGTTACAGCTGCTAATGAAACGCTGAGGGAGGATTCACATGAGCAGGATCCTCTAGCCAAGTACAGGAAAATACCCGGGTGTGTTCTCGTTCCACCCCCTTTTACCGAGCCTGCATCGGTGGTGACTTGTGACTTGTGTGGACTGCTGCTGTTCTTGTGTCACATATAGTAGTTTTAAGAGTTTTTTATGTGAGAATATAGAGTTAAAACTCCAAAAATGTTGTTGAATTCTCAAGACAGAGCTAATTTTAAAAATTGCTACGACGTTTCGGCGATGTGAGGTCCCGCCCGCTAACGGGTCGGCCGTCATCATGTCCACTGCTGCTGTATTCAGAGGGAGGCGAGGGATTTTCCCCCTTCTGGTTTCTATATCCCTGCCTCTGCTGAATAATTTTTATTCTCGGTGGGGACAAAATTTAACCCCCACCTCAGAGTGATGAATCCTTTTTCAATAGTGATGCAACTGATCCCGAAACTCACGGTCCAGCTCGATCCGTAGTTTTGTTGGGGTTAAATTAATTTTAAAATGATTACTTTAGCTCTGATCCAGCTGCCTCTCTCTGTCTATAGGTAATCACTTGGAGTCTTCCTCTTTCATGAGGAAAAAAACCCTCTGTTTTTCACACAAATCGCACCCTGTATGTAGCCATCTATACAAGATTGTTTGATGAATAATGATATGAAAGTGTTCCAGAAGGTGGACACAATAACATGAACATCGTGTGTGTGAATGACACCAAGGTGCTTAGGATAAAAACGCAGTCCATTAACCATTACACTAAAAAACACCTTTAGGATATAATAAAGTTCATTTATACAACACCATACTAGAATTTAAAGCCAAACCGTGATGTTTTTCTAAACCTAACCAAGTCGTTGTGGTGCCTAACCTAACCCAACTGTAACGTTTTAGAACATAAAAAAAAAAACTTCCCTTTCACCCTTGAACTAATTTTATTTTGACATTGCATACACCACCATTCAGAAGTTTGGAGTCACTTAGAAAGGTCCTTGATTTCAAAAGAAAAGTTTTTGTCCATTAAAATAACATTAGATTGATCAGAAATAAAGATATAGTTTCCCTGGATGGCATCGCCCTGGCCTCCAGCACCACTGTGAGGAATCTCAGTTATCTTTGACCAGGACATGTCGTTTAACTCTCACATTAAGCAAATTTCAAGGGCTGCCTTTTTTCACCTACGTATTATTGCAAAAATCAGGAACATCCTGTCTAAAAATGATGCAGAAAAACTAGTCCATGCATTTGTTACTTCTAGGCTGGATTACTGCAATTCCTTATTATCAGGCTCTTCGAAAAAGTCCATTAAGACTCTTCAGCTGATCCAGAATGCTGCAGCACGTGTTCTGACAGGAACCAGTAAAAGAGATCATATCTCTCCTGTCTTAGCTTCTCTGCATTGGCTTCCTGTAAAATCCAGAATAGAATTTAAAATCCTTCTTCTCACATACAAAGCTCTTAATGGTCAGGCACCATCTTATCTTAAAGAGCTCATAGTACCTTACTACCCCACCAGAGCACTGCGGCTCCCAGAATGCAGGGTTACTTGTGGTTCCTAGAGTCTCCAAAGTAGAATGGGAGCCAGAGTGTTCAGCTATCAGGATCCTCTCCTGTGGAACCAGGTTCCAGTTTGGGTTCGGGAGGCAGACACCGTCTCTACATTTAAGAGTAGGCTCAAGACTTTCCTTTTTGATAAAGCTTATAGTTAGGGCTGGCTCGGGTGAGTCCTGAACCATCCCTTAGTTATGCTGCTATAGGCTAGACTGCCGGGGGATTTCCCATGATGCACTGAGCTCCTCTCGCCTCTTCTCTCTTTCTCTCTCAGTGCAACCTCATCCCATTAATGCATGTTACTAACTCGACTTCTTCCCTCTCCCGTAGTCGTGTGCTTCCCCCCCTGTCGCTTCCTGCGGGTGGTGCTGGCTCTGGAGCTGTGGAGTCTGGATCTGTGGTTGAGAGTCTCCTGCTGCCCCCGTGTTCCTGCTCGACGCCCTCTGCGACAATTATTGTTACAAGTCCTATTGTTATTCTCATTGTAAGTGCTCTTTATGAAAAGCGCTGTGAGATAACTGTTGTTGTGATTTGGCACTATATAAATAAAATTGAATAAAGTTGAATTGAAATACAGTGTAGACATTGTAAATGTTGTAAATGACTCTTGAACAGCTGATGGAATATCTACAAAGGCGTACAGACGACTAAACCATTGGTTGCAATTCCCAACCTCACTGCCAGATGACACTAAAACCTACAAACTCAACCTTTACATAAAGCTTATTTCCACTTGTGCACTTGTTTTAAACCAGTAGATGTCAGCAGAGTTACTCTCCAGCCAACAGGATGACTCATCTCATGGCCCCATTCCTTTAATCCGGCATGGTCATCTTTAGAGACAGGATCCCCCGGCATAACTGCACCTATATGAGAGGAGAACCTTTTAGACTAATTCAAGCATTTAATAAAAAGGTGTTCAGAAATGTGAACAGATAATGTTGCAAAACCTGAGCATTTCCTCTGAGATTGCTTAATACAAAGAACTGATTAGATTAGATTTCTTCCTTTAGATGTTTTCCAGGCACGTTCAACCTGATCATTAAACATCAGAGATGAACCACATTTTAGTTCAACAGTATGAAGCTGCAGTACTGGAGGCTGCAGTTTCAGGACCCCCGCCATCCTGGGGCTGCAGTTGTAGGGTTAACCAGTCGACATGCATATAATAGATAGCTTAGGTTTAGCCACACACTCGGTGGTGGTTGTGATAAGGTTAATTAGCTTCATTGGGCTGTAAAGAGTAACATAGCTAGCTAACCAGCTAGCCAGTCAGTTAGCTGGCAGTATCAAAGTAAACAAGGGTCCTGGAAGTGCTGTTCGGTCCTTGGATTAGCGGTACAGAAACCGCAGCCTCCGGTACTGCAGAGACATGCTACTTGTTTAGTTGCACAGTGAGCGCTTCGTTACTGCCTCCTGCAGGACATCTGTGTCACTGCAACAACAAAAACAGAAGTAAGAGAGAAACCCAGGAAGGTTTGATCTAAACTTTTACAAAATGCTTTGTACATTTTGGTGGCTGTGGCTCAGGAGGTAGAGCGGGTTGGCCATTGTTGAAGTACGCCGACTTCCACGCGTCCGTTGATGAGAAAGGATCAGAAGGAGACGAGTTATCAGATTCTTACAATATTTTATTGAGCTCACAAAGCAGATATATCTGAGAGTCTGCGATTCTTCCTGGTAAGCAATAACTATATGGTGGGAACTGCAACCAGATGCACATCATCTTTTGCCTCATTTAGCAAATTTTATTTATGTCTGGTAAAGATGCAAATATCATAGATGACCTAAGACCGTCTGTAGTCGAGCATGTACCAGACAGAAGAAGACAGTGTGAAGTGTATGGTGTGTGTGTGTAAGTATTGGGGAAGGACAGTGTATTGTGTGTGTGTGTCTGTCGAGTGATGTATAAGTGTGTATGCTCTGTATGCTGCAGGGTTGTCTGGGTAACGGGTGCGGTTCCTGTTCCTGTCTATTGTTAATTACATGCTGATTAACATGATGCTAAACATTTTGTTCCTTTCTTATCTCCACGTCAGTCTTAAGCAAATCAGACTTCTAAGTGTACTAGAGAGCAAACCCCTTGATAAATGTATAATCCCACACCGTTAATCGGAAGGTCAGCGGTTCAATCCCCAACTCCTCCACGCTGCATGTCGAAAGGTCATTGGGCAAGATACTGAACCCTGTTCCGTCAGTGTATGAAAGTGTGTGACTGTTAGTTTCTGTTAGTAGACTGTTAGAGTGTATGAATGTGTTTCACTTTTTTAAAAAGTGAAATCTTCAGAGAGAAACTCCACTGATGAACTTTCTTGTTTCTAATGAATCTGTCTCTCACTGATCTCAGGTCAGCCCACCTTCATGTTCAGCCTGCAGCGCTGTCACTTCCTGCATGTGATTAAACTCTCAGTGTCTCCTGATAATATCTTGAGTGAAGAAGCAAAATCAGACTGGACTGCTGATCTCATATCACCGAGTGGTGCAATGGGACGGACATCTTTTCTGCTCTGTAAGTACAATCTGCCAAAACTGAAATACCTGTAACTGTTATTGTTCACTCGTGAGACATTATTAATCACCACGAGGAAAAGTGGCAATAAGCTTGAGCCTAAGGAGACTAAGAAGCGGGAAACTAAAGACTAAAGTGGTGATCAAACAGTTATTCATTTTTCAACAATTTAAATAGCTTTTTATTTTAGAATTAGCTGAAAAGAGGAAAAAACTTGACAATTAAACAATAAATAAAAAGTCTATGGAGACCGCAGCGGCTACAGAAACAGACAGAATGAAAATCACTGTGTCTCTAAATAGTCACTTAGCAGTAAGACTCAAAGTTTCCCAGTTCTCTGTCTGATCTGGTTTCATGTTAAACCTCTGGTTTCTCTTCAGTGCTGATCTCTCTGCTGAGCTGCAGGACCAGCGGAGGTGAGTCAACTCTGACAGTCTGAAGCTGTTTGCATAAAGCTTTCCGGTTAAATGTAACACAAAATGTGTTCTGTGGTGTATAAAGACCTTCTTCTTCTTCTTCTTGTAGAATTCCGGCAGCGTAGACACTCATCGCTATGTTGAATAGTACGTTCAAAGTAATAATACACAGCAGGGGCAAATAGGTTTTGCATCAGAGCAATTTTTCAACCATTAGATGGTCAGTGATAATATAAGATATAATATTTGAAAGCATTTTTATGGTGTTCGGTTCAGTGTTCATGTTTTCTAACGGTTCCTTCAGAGGCGTGTCAAGCAGCTGCAGACTCTTTTAACATCGTTCAGAAGTAAAAGCAAAAGACAGAAAGCAGGACAGCAAACTAGCCTCTTGCGCTTTTATTTTGCAGGCAGAACCACTAAAGAGGAAGTCATTATGTGAGTCTGCTGTTGCTGTCATTGCTGAGATCTATTTTTAACCAAAGCGATCAAAGTTATTTATTTATATATTTTGCAGCTCTCAAAGCGCCATAATCTGGCAGTGGGCCAGATATAACTGCTGGCAGCCAGTTTTGTCGATGGTCCATAATCACAGAGAGAATTAATGTGTTTCCCTTGTCAATTTTTGTATAAACTTTATTTAATGTGGTGCAGGAACAGTGACAGGGTTTCACACTATTGGCTTACATTTTCCATGTTGAACATGTAAGAACTTCATATATTAAAGTTCAGATCCAAGAATCTAGTTTTCATTGTCATTGCAAAAATGAAAAAAACTCCTCACATCTCTAGTTTCCTTTTCCCACATGTTGGTTAAATGGCAATCATTTCATTTGCAACTGGTTTCTATAAAGATGGCTCCCTCATCAGGACTGAGCCTACAGGTCACATGACCATCCGCCATGTTTCCAAGTCTGATGAAGGCCTCTACAAGTGTGACATCATGAGTTCAGCAGGTTTCAGGACAGCAGAGATGATTCATGATGTGACAACATTTCTAACTTTGCAATCTGCAAAGAAACAAGAGTGAAATCTGTCAGAGTTGATTTCTCTCCCTGAACCAGATGGACAGATTATGGATTCAGTTCTGTGTGTCTTTCTGTTGGCATGTTGTTGAATGAAGTATTTATTTGATTTTATGTCTTTAGTTATAATTTGTTGTTCATTTTAGTGGAACCCTCCTCTACAACTCCTCCTTCACCCTCCTCTCCTCCTGGTTCCTCCTCTCCTCCTCTCTCTGCGTTGTCATCTGCTGTTCTATCTTTCTTTGTGCTGGTTTTACTGGGTGAACTGGTTCTGCTGGTGCTACTGGTGAGGCGATGCCTCCATATGAAACCTAAAGGTCAGTCAGACTCCATGAGCTGCAGATCACACTTAAAGTCACATTTTACTGTTGACACATTTCTATTAACACTTACAAGTTACAAACTGTCTCTTTAAGTCAGACGTCCATCAGGATTCTCATAAATCACATTGCTGCTGTTAATAAAACAATCTCACCACAGGGTCCATTTAGTGAGCTGTGGAGCTTTTGATCACATGATCTTCATTGATTTAAATTTCTGCTCCTTTTGGTTCATTCAGCCGCTGAAGAAGAAGCTGGGGATGATGACATCACAGATGACATCACATACAGTGATGTCAAAATATCACGTCACCTACAGCAGCCAATCAGACGCAGCAGAGGTAATGATGTTCTATTGATTTTGTTTTTCGGGGACAGTGACTGTGTGTTCTTGTTCTTATATCTTTGTGAGGACCAGTTTGAGTTTTAGATCTTGTTTGCATGAATTAGTCAGGACTAGCTGGCATAAGGGACTTCTTTTGGGTTCAGCTCTTGGGTTTTGAAGAGAGTCTTGGGGACTTGATCTGAGGTGCATTAGAATGTTCTGTGCTCGTTTGGGGTATCTATTATCAGTGGAAACAGCCCTAATTCTGCCATACATGCATTTGCAGGACTCGTGTGGGATGTTTCTGCACATCCTACACATGGGGTGGCAATGGGAACAGTGGATAAGACATGTGTCTTTAGTGTGGGAGTCCCAGGTTCAAGTCTCACTGACACACCCACCAATGTGTCCCCGAGCAGGGCACTTAACCCCTAGTTGCTCCAGAGGCGTGCGACCTCTGACGTATATAGCAACGGCCGCGTTGGATAAAAGCGTCAAGTTAAATGAGTAAATGTTTCTGCAGAAATCTGCATGTAGGGTCTCAATGGGATTCTTCTCCCATCTGTTGTAGCTTTTTATATATTATACTTATATATTTTTAATAAAGGTAAAGATCTGAATACTTCATATTGCACAAAATGTTACTGTTTGTGCAATAGGCTGTTTATGTTTTTGTTTATAATTGTCTCAATTCAAATGTTTAATAGTGGCATTAAGTAATTACTGATTTCTTGACAGAGCGCTGGTGTTCTGCAGTTTGTGTTAAATCAAATTGGAAACTAAGTGAATGTGGCTCAGTCCCACCTACAATATTTTTCACTGGCTGCCCCTGAGTCTCATATATTTTCCTGAGTAGCTGCAGATCAGTGATTTTTCTCTCTGAGTTAAGTTCATGAACTTTGTTTCTGCAAAAGTACACAAGGAGAAAAAAAGTTTTTCCCATGTCGCAATTTGTTTGTGTTTATATGTAAGAGACACCAATATGTTACATGGATCTTAATATTTCAATCAGAATATTGACTTACATTTAGAATTCACTTTTTAAAAAGTTAATTTAGCAGTTTGTGTGATGTCCTGACATCAAGTTCAAGGTCATTTGTTGTTATTCGTCCACATACCGAGTATTCAAATGAACAAAAGGGCGTTTCTCACAGTCAAAGGTGCTAAAAACAAATTCCGAAATAGTCAACATGTTCTGCATGTGCTCAACATTGACTTATCTTGATAAAAGCCGGCAGCTCTGTGGCCGTTACATTTCCCGACTCAGATAAATCAGCTTCACTTGTGTTTTCACAGCAGCAGCAGCAGTGTGAACAAGAGAAAAACTGCCAAATGTAAAATGTACTTCAGTATAATCAGTCTGGATTCAGCTGTGTCCTGATATTTGCTGCCATGTTGATACATTTTCTATTGTGTCCTATTCTAATACTGTACAAAATACATATTATTCTTAAATATAATAGGAGCATAATAAGCTGAATACTTTTTGTACAATGATTACTAACAGTACTGTTATCAGCTGTGTGTATTTTATTTTCCAGAGAGTGATCCAGCTGCAGTCTGCTCAGCAGTGACGGGACCAGAAGACATCAGTGATGGACAAATAGTGCTCAAAGACATCACATCAAACAGGACGGCAGGTACAGCTGCTGCTTGTTTCCATCATGATTGTTTTCACAGTCCAAAAAAAATGTAGGATGTACTTTAGTTGTTGTAGACACATGGCGATGCCTACTGTTTGTTTGCATGTTCCACTAGAGAAAACCAACTAGCGACCAACTGCAGATGAAAGAATAGTGTTATTTAATTAATAAACAGAGACAGTCAGCAGCCTGGCTAATTTATAAAAGTTTGTCACACTGCTACACAGTTTTGTGTTTTGTACTTTGTGTTCAGAGCTATTAGTCTGCAGATAGCAACAGGTTACTTTGAAGGGTAAACATCGCTGCCCAACAGGCTCTCTATGGAGCAGCGTAACAAACAGGTGGAGGTAAACAGCTACGAGCCCAGCGACAGTCAGATCATAAGGTTTGTTAAACAGAAGGTGTCATAACACTGTGAGAGTTACACCTTTATGGGATTGGAAATGGGAACACATAAGGTAGCATTTTTCGACAAGGCAGCACAGATCGTCAGACACCGGCTCGCTACGCTGTATGAAAGGTGCCGATCCATTCTTTCCCTTTTGATTGGAGGATCTCTGTGGGAAGCAAAGCATAGAAAGAATCTGGATCCCTAAAACTTTGTATGTGCACGTCGTTGTTGACTTCAGTGGTGTTGAGCTCACTGCAGTTTGCTTATGGCGCTGTAGGCTCATTTGTTCTGAGCTTCGTTTGTCGTTTGTGGTACTATAACTTGTGTCAATGCACTCCTCCCTCTCTCTCTCTCTCTCTGTCTGCCTCTCTCTCTCTCTCTCTCTCTCTCTCTCTGCCTCTCTCTCTCTCTCTCTCTCTCTCTCTCTCTCTCTCTCTGGAGCCAGGCTGTTTGTTGACACAGTAGTAGTTTGGTATCTGTGTTTTAAATTGATTGGTTCCCCACCAATTTTTACATATAAATGTGACCCTGGTCATATCTGTGGTTAAAAAGTGGGATATTTCAGGAATAACTTTGTGGTTGTTTGTAGCAAGAATAACAGCAAACTAATGAAATAGAATAGTAATAAATAATTACACAACTCTATACAGACACATATTATATATTTCAATGAAATTGTTATTGTTTAGTCTAATATAAAAGAAAAATATCTTGAGTAGGCTTGTTCCCAGTAAATGTTTTGTTCTTTGCAGTCAGTGGCCTCCTATAAGCTGTATTTGTCTTTTTAAGGAAACGTATTTGAAGAACAACTGGACAGACAGTTAACACATTAAACACGATTTTTATGGAACATTAGACAATTAATAACATTAACTGTAAAATAAGAATGAGTAAGTATATCAGTCTGATTCCATAACTCATATTTTTACATAGTTTTAAACTAGTCTAATCTTCATAATAGAAATCCTAAAATTCAGTTATGGCTTTTGGTTTTAGTCCACCACCCCAGGATTTCCATTGGCCCCATCTGGCCACACCTAGGAACATTTTCTGGGGGCGTCACTGCTCTGTGGTCGTCCAGTTTACTGTTATTTAAAAACACTTCAGCTGAACGTGGCTCTACACGTTTCACTGCAGGATTGTTAAATTTATATAATATCTCATGACATTGTGCTCACATACAATATATCTAAATATGTGGAAATAGTTGTCCTTTTTTACTCAAAGATTATTATGGATTTATTTGTTTTAATGTAAGAGAAGACAGACTCAGCAGGCCAAAGATACTTGATTGTGCATCTGCACAACAGCAACTTTCTCATGCTGATTCCAGTGAACTGGGGTGTGACAGGTTTGGGCTGGTTTCTCACTATAGTGTCGTCTGTTTGTGTCTATTTTCTGCTTTTTGCTGAAATGTGTGAACTTTTTAGCCCAAGAAGCTTTGTGGTTGTCCAACGTTCTTTTTACAGCTAAATCATTTCCAGTAATTTTTGCTGTTTCAGCTTTCACAGCACAGCTGCTTTTTATAAATACTATAATAAAGCTTGCCTGACCTGGTCTTGTTCAGTGCAGAGCTGCCTTGCTTATACAAACTAAAGAGGCAGGTGTCATCCTGACGTTTCTTGAAAATGCCTGCCCCCCAAAAGGGCGCTCGGAAAAAAGGCCTCTCCGTCTCAAAGTCCTGGGCTGAATTTCAGTCCCACTACATCCCTGCATGTTACTATCCTGTGTACCACCGGGATTATGTCAAAGTGTTGATTTAGCCTGCAAGAAAGGATGTGACGGTAAAAAAGGAAATGTGGAGCAATTTGTTTACCAACGTTAGCCGATAGTGATTCAGGCAGGAGCAGCCAGCTAACGCTGCAGCAGCTCAGATCTGACTCTGTTTGCTTTGTAACGTTCAGTTTAGGTTTATTGTCGTTTTACTGATACTCAGGTACACAGCTTCTCCACCTCTCAGACGCTGTAACTAACGTGACCCACATAATATACAAATCTGCAACTTCACAGCGACAGAAACCCAAAGAAAGTTACTTACTAACCCGATACAATAGCTGTGCTGACATTGCTGATGTGTTGATCTGCCTCTGAGACGAGAACCTGAACATGTCTGAGTGAGAAGCCACAGCCTGCATGCTGTTGTTCCTGCATTTATTGCAGGATTTCTGTATGAAAGCGGTTGTGTTTCGGATTCTGCTCGCTCATGAGTTCAAGCGAGCACGCGTACGTGCACACGCCTGGTAGCAATGTTAAAACCGCACCGCTAGTGGTCGCTGGAATAATGCCCCTTTAACCGTACTGGTGTCAGCTGTAGTACCCGCAGCAATATAATTTGTACACATTGTATTTTCCAGAGGATGATCCAGCTGCAGTCTGCTCAGCAGTGAAAGAAACAGAAGACATCAGTAATGGACAAATATCCGACAGACCAACCAAGATAAGAGGTACAGCTGTTCTTTAGTTTTTAACTGAGCCAGGCAGGTGTTTCCCTCTGCTTCCAGTCTTTCCCCCACAGAGAAAGAGAGTATTTCCTAAAATGTTGAACTATTCCTTTAAAGAGATGTGGGTAATAGGAATGTATCATCTGCATTCCTCACATCGTCAGCCAGGAGAGGAAAGGCTAATTTAAGGGCCTCCTGTCACAATCTGCCTGTCAGTCATGCCATGTTTTGCACTCTGAGTTTTGGTCAGTTGATTATCTGTTATTTTGGTCTGTTGGGTTCTGTCCTGTCTATTGTCAAGTGTCCAGTAACCTAGTTTATGTCCGTGTTTAGTGTCGTCCTTTTTGCTGCGGGTGGGAGGTTAAAAAATATACTGTGGGTGCTGCAGTATCGCTGATAAGATGGAGTCAGCAAACGAAGCTGAAAAGAAGATTAAAAAGAACGCATGAGAGTTCTCCCGAGAACGTATCACACATGCCTGAGTCACCTTGGGTACAGGAAGTGGACACGCTGACGAGGGAGCTATACCTCTGATATCAGTCGCCAGTACGTTTCCTAACGTATCGGGAGTGAGGTTTACTCACTGCACAGCCTCGCTGGTTTCCGTCACATGGGCGTTTAGCATAGCCTAAACGTTTTTTACTCTCCATGTCACAATGTTTATCGGTGCGGGCAGGAGTGGATACACATGTTGCAGGAATGGGCGGTAGAGTAACACACCTGTTGCGGGAGCAGGCGGTAATGGTCACAAAATCAGCGGGAGCGGGATCAAGAAAACAGTCCCACACAGGTGACTGAGCTACTGCTGCCCCAAACAACAGAAAACAACCAGCTCCAATGAAGAACTGACCGTCCCTCCTTTGCCAACAACAGTGTAGCCTATAGTACAAACATACTTACCATGTTCAATGCCACGGCACTTCGACAAGTGGCAAAGAAGCATTTAGAGAAAAGTGGGGAATAACTTTTAAGGGGCAGTGGTGTATCAGCCTCTCACCCGGCTGTCAGACATCGCAGCTGCCTCTGAGGCCTGCAGCTCTGCCCTGGGCAGTGAGGCGTCAGAGGGATGTCTTTGAGAAAAGAGGTCAAAGCGAAAGGGAATGTGAGCACTGAGTGAGTTGAGAGTTTCAGGGCAATTTTTTTTGCTGGTTTTGTGGTCATGGCTTAGTGGAGTAAGACGCTAAACGCTTTCACGTTGAATGTTTATTTGTTACCAACTGCTACATAACAACATATTCATAACATGTAAAATGTAGTATGCTTTCTGAACAGAACCAGTGTTTTATAGTGTATTAGTATATATTATTTTTTTTACTAGATATATTAGTATGCTGGCGTTTTCAGCTTAATGAGCCATGACCAGTGTCCGGGGCCGAAGCAGCGTCCAGATGTAGTGTAGTTCTTTTTCTGCTGCTTAGATTGAACGTTGCACACATGTAAAAGAAACGGACACGTGGATATTTTAAAAGCACGGACCAGGTAAAGCATCAGTGCAGACAGGACTCCTGTAACCTGCTGCACTTTTGGAGAAAAATGCAAAAGTTATTTAATGGTCAGTGTTTTATAAGTTAAATGGACCCCAGTCAGAAAAGCCAACGCTAATGGAAATCCAAGTCAAGAATCAAGAGAATTTTCCAATAAACAAAAGTTACAAAAATGTTTCTGTGTGCTGTCAGTTATAGTTCCTTGAAAGACAGAATATCAGAATCAAAACTAAACATGTAACATTGATAATATCTGTTGTCTAAAAATGATGTAAACTGAGAAGAACTTTAAATTACAAAACATGCTGCTAATAAAAACTAAATCACCGAGTACTGTTAGTTTAATCTGATATTTCGCACTCACTTTGAACACACAGACCAGAATTTTTTTTTTCCTTGTGATGCTACCAGTGACTTCCTGATTGGATGGGGCCACATATGTTTCCTAGCAACAGATTCAGATCACTAAAGTCTTTACCAGCTGAGACGTTTCTTAAGTTTTACTGGTGCGACCTGATTCAGTGAATCTCTAGTTTGAAACTCTTGTTAGTTCCTGAGAACTCAGTGAAGCAGAGTTGTTGTCTGCTGATGGAGTTTCTTTGTCTCCAACAGTTTCTCATGTTGTTTGAACTGTTTGTGTTTGTGTGTTCAGAGTCTCCAGCAGAGCCAGAGGTCGTCTACTCTTCACTGAGGTAGACCTTCACACCTTCACACCAGTCCAACCACTGAGGTCCAGCTGGCCTGGACCTGGTCCCAGAGCCCCTCACACCTCAGCACATCCATATATTAGATCTCACTGTAAAAGCTAAATTAGACTCAGGCAGCTACAAAGAGACAACCAGCTCAGGTTTAGAGATTGATTTAACATTTGTGTTTTTAACTGAAATATCAGTGACATGAAAAAAGTTAAACAGATTAATATATATATATATTTAAAGGTTGTAAGTTGTAGAGGCATCTAGTGGTGACTGGTCATGCTGCATTCACTTGCTCCTGGTGAGCCCATTTTCTATTATTTCTTATGGCAGATTTCCACTTTCATAAATGTAAAATTAACCAGTAAAAAACTTTCCTCCATGAGGCTGTGAATTATATCAATTTCATTTTTATGTATCCACTGTATCTTTTACTAGCTTTATCTAGTATAGACTACCCCTGGCAAGTTTTTGTTCTGTAAACTTTATGTCCCATGTATATTTATTCATCTTTTTCGAGCAGAAGAGACGGTGGTCTCTTCTTACTTCTAATAAACAAGTCGACTTCGTTTACTACTACTAACGTTACTTATTTTGTTCTTCTTGTTCTTACGGAGTGGCAAAACACGCTCTGTAGAGCAGTTTGTCCATTTGGGCTTCTGTAGAAACATGGTGACGTCCATGTAAGGGAACCTGCGGTGTATGTAGATATAAACGCTCATTTTAAAGTAATAAAACATAACAGTTCATTATGTAGTTAAGGATCTTATGATACATTTCTGCCAAACCTCAGAAATATTACACACTGAACCTTTAAAGCTATCTAAGTGTTTCAGCAGCAACATGTTACCTGTTTCATTGTATTTTCATTCATATATTTCTACTGAACAGAATCTAATAATAACTATAAGTTATTTCACGGTTAATACAATAACTTTACTGTTATTTATATTTTATTAATGTTTTGTCCTTCTTGTTGCCACAGCAACTTGTTTCTCTGCAGGATCAATAAACTTTGGTCTCGATCTCGTTTGTCTCCTGTGGTTCTGTGGGTTTCACAAAGCTGACTGATGGAAAATGAGATGTGTTCAGGTTTGGCTGTGGCTAACCGAGACTCACGCCTCCTCCGTGCAGATAGCTAAGGAGAAACAAATTAAACCGCAGCCGCAGACTCAGAATAGGAACAATAATGAAGAGCAGTCAGGTTCCCATGTGAACACTGACACAAGTTTTACTTGCTGTAATAATTAGTATAATAATAATTAATTATTAATGAATTATTAATATATTAATTAGGGCTGAACAATTAATCGAATTTTATCAAAATTGCAGTAAAGCAAACCGCATTTTTCAAATCGGATTTCTTACAGTTGAAATGTTTGTCAAAATACTATTTTAAATGAAATATTCTAGAGACTTAAAGGGGCATTATGGAGTTTTCAGCAGCAACAAGCGGTGCGGTTTTAAGATTGCGACCAGGTGTGTGGCTGTGTAACATTATTGCACCGAAAAACTAGTATCCGTAAACACTATGACATACAGTCACCATCGTCCACATCATCATACACACATACAGCCAATCACAGAGCAACGGAGAAAACAGGCGTGTGCTTCATTTCTAAGTGAGTTTAGAGCCCATTGACAATAAGACAGTGAAAATTTGATTAATTAACTAGTAATTTCATTGAGAAACATAGACATAGCCCCTTTAAAGGTTTTTTAGTTACTTCTAGTGGTGAGCGTTGCAAATTGCAATCAGCGTGCTCCTCTGATGGTCCCATTTCCTGAGTTGTGAAGTTGTTCTTCGGACTTCAGTGTGTTCATGTGCTCTATAGTCTGATTGTGGAATTAACATGTATTTGATTAACATTGTCAGAGCGTATAAACACACATCTAGTTCACTGACAGCAAACTAACCCTAATAACCATATTACAAATTATATGTTTGCAAAATATTTATATACAATAAGTATATGCGTCGTCTCCTGGAGAGAATATAAGCAGATTCACAGTCCGCTGTTCTATGACACCAAACGTGTTTAATGTTGCACCTCTCAGACTGTGATTTCACTTTGCAAACACAAGTTATCAGAACACTTCTATACCAATTCTCTTCATTGCATAAACGTTTCCTTTTTCTTGTCTCAGTCCTACAGAAGATGTGAGGAGAACTGAACATTACCTCACTCTGCCAGCTCAGTGGTACTTCTTCTTTCTTTGTGTGTTTTCTCTTTCTGTAAAAACCTGCATTATTCCATATTTAAACTCAGTGGAAACACAGTTTGTAAATGGACTTCACTTCTTCACTGAAAGCACATGAGACATTTAAGATACCTCAGGAGTGTAGTTTTATTAATACACACAAAAACATCCAGCACAGTTCAAAACAAAGTGGCACAGTTGTGTGTTTTCTTCCTTCTCATCTCTCGTGCTGCCCCGCCCCCTGCCTCAGCCTCCCTCCAGCTTGTGTTCAGACTGATCTGCCACCTGGTGGTCTTGTGTCTGTACTGCATCTCCACTGACCTCAAACATATATAATAAACTATATAATATATAATTAAACTTAAATACTAAACTCTATAATACATATTAAAACTTAAGTAATAAACTATATAATATAAAATAAAACTTAAATAATAAACTCTACCTCTTTGGTGAACCATCACCTTATCGTGGTGGAGACGTTTGCGTGCCCAGGTGAACCTGGAGGCTGTTGTCTGGAGCCTAGTGCTCCTGGTAGGGTCTCCCAAGGCAAAGTGGTTCTGGGTGAGGGGCCAGACTGAGAATGGTTCCCAAAGACCCCTGATGAGAAAACAAGGAAGAGGAGGAGAGACCCTGCCCGGAGGAAGCCCTGGACCCCCGTCTGGAGCCAGGCCCACCGGGAGGGCTCGTCGGTAAGCGCTTGGTGGCCGGGTTTGCCAGGGAGCCCAGCCGCGCATAGCCCGACGAAGCAACGTGGTACCTGCCTCTCCATCCTTTGGACCCACCATCCATCGGAAGATCTGCAGGGTTGCCACATGCGTTGCCACATGGGTGGCAGTGAAGGTCAGGGACCTCGACAGACCAGACCCGTCGCGGCAGAGGCTGGCTCTGAGGGCGTGGAGCGTCACCTCTCTGTTGGGGAAGGAGCGAAACTTGTGCTGGCGATGGGCGCTACCAGTTAGATCTGGTGGGGCTGACCTCCACGCACAGTCTCGGGTCTGGAACCTTACGGACATTATTCTTCTCTGGAGTTGGTCAAGGTGTGAGAGCCAGGCGGTGTGGGGATACTCACAAGTCCCGACTGGCGCCGCTACGTTGGAGTTTACTCTGGTGAGCGAGAGGGTCTCCTCCCTACGCCTGCGGTAGCGGGGAAAACTCTGACTGTTGTTTGTGCTTATGCACCAAACAGCAGTTCAGAGTACTTCGGCCTTCTGGGAGACCCTGAATGGAGTTCTGTATGGGGCTCCAGTAGGGGACTCCATAGTTGAAGATGGATGGATGGATAATAAACTCTATATAATATATACTAACACTCACACTAAATAATGAACAATAATATATAATCAAACTTAAATCATACATCACAATCTGGAGACAAAATTATTATTTTTTTGATAAAAACAACTCAGTTTGTCACATTCATGACTCTGTAAGTGAAAAGTTTGTCATACATTTATGATTTTTTATGTAGGATTAAAAGTATCAAGTTTCAGTTATTAGATATGTTTTCTTTAAAATAAAGCTACTATTTGTCACTTTCCCTCAAACACACCGGGCACCTGTTGTGTGACATCATCAGATCACCTGATGAGACAAACTGTTTAGTTTAGTGTGTTTTTCTCTTTTAGTTCAGGGTTACAAACATGAACAACAACAGCTAAATATATCAAGGTGGCGATGGTGCAGTGGATAAGACACCGGACCGGGTTCAAATCCACACTGTGACACTGTGTCCCCTGAGCAAGACAGTTAGCCCTCGTTGCTCCAGAGGTCGCGACCTCTGGCCTATAGCAATTGTAAGTCAGCTTTGGATAAAAAGTGACCGCTAAATGAATACATGTCATGTTCTGCTGCAGTCGACAGCAGTACGGGCTTTATGGTTAATGATTGCACTTAGTTACTAAAGTCTTGAAATTAGGATGCATCTTCTTGGGGACATTGATGTCTGATACTGGAGTGGATCCAAGGCAACTCTTGTGGTGCTTCCTCATCATCCATCCATCATCATTGTGTTAGTGGTGAAGCTAAGAACAGTGGGAAAAAATTGAATCAGTGACCATTCAGCTGCTCCCTGCATCTTCCATATTGTTTAGGTTTAGTGTTTGTTTTATTTATACACAGGTCTCAGTATAAAGTGCAGCATTTAACAGAAATGTCTGTAGGTTGCTTAGCTGTTGTACAGCTGCACATGCTCAGTGCAGTCATGGACATCAGAGCTCTCCAATGAGTTTAGTGTTGTAAAAGAGGAGCTACATCAATGTGCAATATGAAAAAATATGTTTTTTTTTGAAAATTAAACAAGTTCTGGTACAACCCCTAAATACAATACTGAACCTGAAAATGAGCATAATATGAGCCCTTTAAGGCTTTACATCATGCATCATTCAAAGCTCTTTGAGTTACGTAATGTCGGGCTAATGGCAGCAACCAGGCTTTCATTTCATCTATCTATTTTTGGATTTGAAATGCAATTTAAATCCTCTGTTCACAATGTACATTGACCACAAATTTGACTTTATGACTTTTTAACAGTGTAGTGTGTCTTCATAATCTGACATGAGTTTCAAATCTTTTTCAAGGCTGCCCTTGAATCCAAACTCCACCAGTGTCACGGTGGGTTATATAGGAAAACGGGGACGAAAGAGGAGCCAACTGCGACAACAGGGAAGGCTACACCTTCCAGTGTTTGTTTACTTTTTGTCCGCCTGTACGGCATGCTGAGAGACCCGCCCATTCAGGGTTAAGCGCCACAGACACTACTGATGCCGTTTGGATACAGAGCACAGTTACAGCAGCTGACGGACATCACCTCCTCTCTCATGGATAAGTTTGTGTTCCTGTTGGTGTTTCTGTCTTCGGCAGCTTCTGGTAAAGACGAGCTTTTATTGTGAAAATATTCATGTAGCCAGCAATTTTATCCGCTGTTCACCAGTTAGTGGGGATGAGAGAGAGAGGGGGGGGAGGGTGACAGAGGAAAGCGTAATTTTTGTTGACCTCTGTTGACCTTGTTTATATATGTGTATATGTAGGGAACTGTTGGACCTTGTTGCACGCTATCGCCAATACAGGCGGCTGTTACCTGCAGACAGAGTAGCTGTTTCTCCTGTTTCCAGCCTTTATGCTAACAGACTGCTGGCTGTAGCTTCATACTTCTTACTGTACAGATCTAAGAGAGTGGTATCAATCAAAACATCTAAGCAAGAAAGCATATTGTAGCACTTTACTACTGGATCATGTACAAACAAATAATTAGATTACATTCGTACTTTCATATCCTAACATCAGCAACTTCATTAACAAAAAGAGACGTGATAAAGTTTGTCTAGGTTGAAACAGAGAATAATTCAAATACATTTGGTTTATCTATCAAATTTTATTTAATCGAACAAACTTGAATCTAAGACATTGTGTGACAGCCTGTGAATAGTCTTACTCTCCATATTTAAAATAAATAATGGTTGTGAGTGCGTAGCGTAAAAGAATTCATACTAGCTAGAACTTGGACATTATACACAGTTTGGGTTTGGAGTAGAGTACAATCATTAGTGGTTAAGAAGGAAAAAGACATTCTCAGGATAGTCAGCAGTCAAAGAAACCAATGAGACCTTAAAGTTCACAGCTGTGACTCTTCATCATCAGACTGATAACACTGGTCTACAGAATGATTTTCCTCATGCACGGAATCCAGTGAAAAAGTATTGTAAATTTTTTTAATGTTCTTCTGTATTTGTAATAGAAATCTTAAACCAATTCGGACTGGAAGTCTTCATTTTACTAAATTATTCTAAACTTGCATTGAAGCGAAATCAAACTGCTGCTTAACTTCAGCAGATATTTAACAACAACCGACACTGACTTGTGTGAAAGAAAATATTTACATATGTTCTGGCCAAGCAACAGCCTTCTGGGTGCAGGGACACATGTTCACGCTGAAGCAACAGGTTGACCTGCTGAAACACTTTACATCTTTGTTTTGCTTTGTTTCCGTCCCTGTGTAGTTTTACAGACACCTGCTGTGAAA
The DNA here is from genome assembly GCA_024633595.2 of Lepomis macrochirus. Lineage (NCBI taxonomy): Eukaryota > Metazoa > Chordata > Actinopteri > Centrarchiformes > Centrarchidae > Lepomis > Lepomis macrochirus. The sequence continues at coordinate 36,050,565 of JALXJV020000002.1, read as the reverse complement.
GTGATCAAACGATGCACTTGTAGACACACTTTAGACTTATATTTTTATTAAATCTAATGATCAGTGCCTTGGGTAGAATTACGCAGTTGATGAAACATCTCTGCTGAAGTAAACATGTTTTTTTGCACGGTTTGAAGCAACACGCGACATGTCTGCAGAGAAGTCACCACCTTACCTCAATCATCAGATTTAGAGGTTTTCCAAAGTCAGCATGAAGAAAATGTACAAATACCTCCAATTTGCACCTAAGGACAGTACATGAATTAATGTTATTAGTTGTTGTCCACCACTGGGTAAGTGCTACATAGATAAAGTTATGTTTGAATTAGTTTCCCCTTTGAGCATAAACACAGAAAGTAGGTCTGCAAATCCCCTAAAAACAGGTGAAGCGCTATTTTGCCCATTTACGTTACCAGTCTGGAAGAAAGTTAGCTTGCGGTGCTAGTTTTTAGCTGGCTGGTCTGTTGTGGATCTATCTGGGCTTGAGAAGGGCTCTTGCAACACTCATAATAAAGTAAGAAATGTTTAACAACAGAGGCTACATCAGGCAGACTTGGTTATATGGAGTGGTGCTTTATGAATACAAGTGGGGCCTGTTGGGGCTACGTGCAGTCCTTTTGAAATTTAATTACTTTTTCTGTTTGGATGTTTTTATTGTTTTTAGATGTGGTACCAGTGAAACCTGGAGATGATGTCACTCTGTCATGTCAGACTGGTGAAGCCTCCATCAGAGCTGTAGAGTGGACCAGACCTGACCTGGAGTCTCCAACGTACGTCTTCCTTTACAGTGATGGACACTCAGATCCAACCCACCAGCATCCATCCTTTGCAGGCCGGGTGCAGCTGGTGGACAGAGAGCTGAAGGACGGAGACGTGTCTTTAATTCTGAAGAACGTGAACAGCAACGACACTGGAACATACGAGTGTCGAGTGGCAGCAGGTGGATCAAGACTTAAGAGAGCCAACATCAAGACTCCACCAATCAAAAGGATCCAGCTGGAGGTTTCAGCCTCAGGTGAGTTTGTGGAGGTCAGTGTGTCTGTGTGCCATGTTGTAGCTGCAGTTTATTCCATGTTGATTCTGAGAGTCAAACATGAGGAATATAGAAGATATAGAAGAGTAAATGGAGGCTGTTCCACTGTTCACTCATTTCCTGACTAATATGCACTTTGACCTTCAGGATCCAACAGCGGAGACGTCGAGGAGGGAAACTACAGTCATCACTACGGACTGGGAGCAGCTTTGGTTCTGGTTTGTTTAGCTGCTGTTGGATTGGTTGTTGCTGGAAATATAAAAGACAAGAAACCATAACAGTCTGCTGATGATGAAGCTGTGAGCGATCCGCTCATCTGACTGGTCACAGATCTCTTTCCACCACATGTTTCATGTGTTCAACATGATTTTCATTGTTTCTGTGGGTGTGAATGTGTAAATCTGGCTTTCTGGCTCTGCTTGTTGACTTGTTGTTGGAATGTTTGTTGTCTGGAAATATAAAGACACTACCACTACTCTTGGCATGTGAATGAAGTGTCAACACGGGTAAACAGCGTTTTGATTTGAACCAACATACACCAGAATCTTCACACATGTACTGAGGGCAAAGAGAAAGACCTCAGAGACAGGATCAGTATCGAGGCACAGATGTGGGGAAGGGAACAGAAAAAATTTCTGCAACATTGAAGGTCCCAGTGACCCACCAGGTCACTGGTCCCACTAGGACTCTTCCTACAGCTGCTTAGCCAAACAGTGATCGAGGGAGAAGGGCCTTATTCAGGGCGGTGACTAAGAACCCGTTGGATGAATGCGGCAATGTGCAGAGACATCCTTAATGAAAACCTGCTCCAGAGCGCCCTGGACCTCCAACTGGTGCAAAGATTCATCTTCCACCAGGAAAATAACTCTCAGCACACAGCCAAGATAACAAAGCAGTGGCTACAGGACAACTCTGTGACTGTCCTTGAGTGGCCCAGCCAGAGCCCAGACTTGACCCGATCCAATATCTCTGGAGAGAATCAAAATGGCTGTGCACTGACGCTCCCCATCCAACCTGATGGAGCCTGGGAGGTCCTGCAAAGAAGAACGGAAGAAACAGCCCAAAAAAGCTGTGCCAGGTTTATAGCATCAAACTCAAAATGACGTGAGGCTGGAATTGGTGCCAAAGGTGCTTCAACAAAGTTTTTGTATTTTATTTTTAAACTGACATCACGAAAATTCCAACAGAATACTTTTGACCAGTTTGATTTTTATCTGTAGTTGCTTTGTTCACTTTTGGTGATCTAAGCCCTCTGATGCAGCTCTGGCTGAGCAGGACGCTGCCTCATTTGGCTCATTACAGTAGCTTTAATTTCTAAACAGGTCTCACCTGTTTCTAACCTCAGGGCGTGGAGCTCACTGTGCAGACCGGCTGAGACACACATCTGTTAATGCTCCTTTGGGTTGTTTACATTGTATTTCTGACACTGACTGTCGGTTAGTGTTGCAGGCATCAGAGCAAATTCACTTTTTAACTCTGTTGACTTTGTACTTTCAGCTCCTCTGACTTTGACAGTAAATTTTGGACTGTTGGTAATATTATTTACCTCAAAGAAACAATCACAAGTCTGTTGATTATTTACTAGAACAAGGTGTTCCCCAGCCAGAGATACATTTATATTCCTAGTGAATGGCACTTTGTTCAAGATCTTGAAGCTGTGTCAATTCAAATATTGAGTAAGAGGAGAGGTGCATTTGTGTTCAGTATCATCTATCTTTTTGTCAGTTTTATTTCTACAAAGAAGCCTCTGAGATAGGGAGAGCCCTTCTGACCTTGTTGACCTGATGGAGGCACGTTACTTCTGACTGACTGACTGAGGTCACAGAGCATCAAGTGTCACCAACTTTGGGTACATTTTCGCTTTCGCCTCTTCGCTTATTTAGCCAGGACTGATCAGTCTTTTGTTCTCTCTCCTCATAGGCCGACGTCCTACCAGCCTTGTCTTGTCTTGTGTTTTTTCTTTGGTTAATCCTAACAACACACACATACACATCCATTCACTGCTGACACAACTGACAGTTATCCTTTGCCACACCACATATTATTGCTGATCATTTGATCATTTTTTCCCCTTTAGAATAAATCATACCATTGGCTTGCAAACCTGTTGTGTCTCACCTCCTTTGTCACGGGCTAAGAGCTGGCTTGTGACACAAGTGAAAGTCCTGCATTTAAAAATGTTCTTATTCACAAAAGCACTAAATTGAAATTTAATTTAAAAGTAAAAGTATTCATTATTCAGATAGCCAGTTTTAAAGTTGATATTATATGATTGGATAATAACTAGTGGTCCATAAATGTTTTCATCGCTTTAATCTTGCAGACGACATAGATGGAACTTTAATTACTATTTTAACTGAGGGAAAACGTGTGAGTTTCTTCAGTCTCTTCCCCTGGAGGATCATTAAAGTTGTGTCTTTCGATACTAATACCGCACCATTTTTTTGTTAACTATGATCTATGTTGATAATCTGCAAAGTAACTAATGTAAATAAATAACTAAACAAGCCACACTTGACACCAAAGGAAGTTAATCAACTAAGAGGCAACACAAAGTATTTTTGACTATATTTAAATATTACACAGGTGTGTTATAGGTGTTAGCGCGTGAATTGATTATATGATATAAAATATGTCGTACCGTAACAATCTCTGAAAGTCATCTTCTCTGCAAACAAGTTATTTAGGTGAATGTAAAAACATTAGAAAATACATAAAATTTACTAACTTTTACAGATTACACACAGATGTGGCTAGAATGAAGCACTGCAAGAACCTTCACCAGTAAGACAGAGCAGCATTATGCATTTTTTGCATTAAAATGTCTTAGCGTGTACTGGCCTGTTCAAATGTGACCTGACTAGTTTTAATTTGGGGAACTTTCAGTTATATGATATAAGTTTGAGATTAAACTCTACATTGACCTCCTAATATTCAAAACACTACACAGCACTTTCAGGTTTTCATAAAGACGTCTGCTCTCACTGAAACACCTGAACAAAAACAGATAAATCTTTCATTTTACATCCTCTTTTCAAACCTGCATCACAACCAACATCTGCATCACTTGTTTGTCTCACCAAACATCTGGTGAGACAGAGAAGAAAATCAACCACCTCTTGTTTTTCTCATGAATCTTGATGATATTTGAATCGCAAATATGGAGACAAATGTTTTCAACTGACTTGATCTGTTTGACATAACATGGAAACATGTTATTTCTAGTTTGGAATCCAGCCTCAGGACTTCATCTGTCTGTGAACCAAATCACAACAACAGAGGAGCAGTCACGCCATCATTAACAGAGACAGTTTTGTCGGTACAGAGCAGCCAGAACACACGGTGGTTTGAATGTTTACTCTCTAATATTTGTCACTTGTGACCTTTAATTAAAATATTACACAATAACACAATGACCCAGGTGGCACATTTGCACCAAGTACAGTTTGATTTAAAGCAGAAGCTGCAGAAAGCTTTCACATGTTTGTTCATGTCTGTTCAACTCCTGTTCAAACGCCCTGTAGGTCTCAGCTCGCAGTCGACACTCCCTCAGGTCCACCAGTCAAGCGGACTGAAGGATGGACATACAGAGACTCCTTCCATTTTATTTAGATATCATGTTGGATCTAATTTGGCCTGATCAGTTTCTTCCCTCCTGTTTACTTGCTAGATGCTGGTTTCATCCAAGGAGTTTTAGCACCGGAGTGGGTAGTAACTTCGTTACAAGCAATTTTCACATTTCTTTTTAAAACATGTGTTTACTCTCTACTCTAATAATCTGCCATTTATACCTTGGTTACAACTAGACTGTTATTTGATCTGCATTTTTCTGAAATAGAAAAAGCAAAACAGTAAAGGTAAAGGTGGTAGAGGTACATACATTAATAAAAATGATGATTAATGTAATAATGAAAACAAGATTAATGAAAATAATAATTAAAAATAAATAAATAAACATATCAGGCAGGAACATAGGGACAGCAGGAAGCCCACAACCACAGCTAACCAGAACCATCCATTAGTCAAATCCCTTTAATTCTGTGAACCAAACACAAACAAAAGAAAAAAGATGCTCATCATTTGCTTTTATATTATTTATTTTTATATTTAAAATGTTGGGATCTTTCAACATCTGAATCAAACAAACAACTCAAACCAGAATCTGAACAAGTATCAGCTTTCATTTGGATGAAAAAACATGTTGGCAGAAGTCCAATACATTTATCGAAGAGATGCTCACAAGTGTCTGACCAAGAGTCCAAGTCAAGTCTCAAGTCTCTGACCAAGAGTCCAAGTCAAGTCTGAAGTCTGAGCTAAGAAGTCCAAGTCAAGTCTCAAGTCACTGTGGTGAGAGCCAAAGTCAGAGTCTCAAGTCTCTGAGCTGGAGTCCAAGTCAAGTCTCAAGTCACTGTGCTAGAGTCCAAGTCAAGTCTCTATTCTTTGAGCTAGAGTCCAAGTCAAGTCTCAAGTCTCTGAGCTGGAGTCCAAGTCAAGTCTCAAGTCACTGTGGTAGAGTCCAAGTCAAGTCTCAAGTACTTGAGCTAGAGTCAAAGTCAGGTCTCAAGTCTTTGAGCTAGAGTCCAAGTCAAGTCTCAAGTCTCTGAGCTACAGTCCAAGTGAAGTCTCAAGTCTCTGACCTAGAGTCAAAGTCAAGTCTCAAGTCTCTGAGCTACAGTAAAAGTCAAGTCTCAAGTCACTGTGCTAGAGTCCAAGTCAAGTCTCAAGTATTTGAGCTACACTCCAAAGTCAAGTCTTAAGTCTCTTGAGCTAGAGTCCAAGTC
>JALXJV020000002.1:36012370-36044251 GCA_024633595.2 Lepomis macrochirus | reverse complement strand
GTGAGCATCTCTTCGATAAATGTATTGGACTTCTGCCAACATGTTTTTCATCCAAATGAAAGCTGATACTTGTTCAGATTCTGGTTTGAGTTGTTTGTTTGATTCAGATGTTGAAAGATCCCAACATTTTAAATATAAAAATAAAAATATAAAAGCAAATGATGAGCATCTTTTTTCTTTTGTTTGTGTTTGGTTCACAGAATTAAAGGGATTTGACTAATGGATGGTTCTGGTTAGCTGTGGTTGTGGGCTTCCTGCTGTCCCTATGTTCCTGCCTGACACCCGTTGATATGTTTATTTATTTATTTTTAACTATTATTTTCATTAATCTTGTTTTCATTATTACATTAATCATCATTTTTATTAATGTATGTACCTCTACCACCTTTACTGTTTTGCTTTTTCTATTTCAGAAAAATGCAGATCAAATAACAGTCTAGTTGTAACCAAGGTATAAATGGCAGATTATTAGAGTAGAGAGTAAACACATGTTTTAAAAAGAAATGTGAAAATTGCTTGTAACAAGTTACTACCCACTCCGGTGCTAAAACTCCTTGGATGAAACCAGCATCTAGCAAGTAAACAGGAGGGAAGAAACTGATCAGGCCAAATTAGATCCAACATGATATCTAAATAAAATGGAAGGGAGTCTCTGTATGTCCATCCTTCAGTCCGCTTGACTGGTGGACCTGAGGGAGTGTCGACTCGCGAGCTGAGACCTACAGGGCGCTTGAACAGGAGTTGAACAGACATGAACAAACATGTGAAAGCTTTTTGCAGCTTCTGCTTTAAATCAAACTGTACAAATGTGCAAATGTGCCACCTGAGTCATTGTGTTATTGTGTAATATTTTAATTAAAGGTCACAAGTGACAAATATTAGAGAGTAAACATTCAAACCACCGTGTGTTCTGGCTGCTCTGTACCGACAAAACTGTCTCTGTTAATGATGGCGTGACTGCTCCTCTGTTGTTGTGATTTGGTTCACAGACAGATGAAGTCCTGAGGCTGGATTCCAAACTAGAAATAACATGTTTCCATGTTATGTCAAACAGATCAAGTCAGTTGAAAACATTTGTCTCCATATTTGCGATTCAAATATCATCAAGATTCATGAGAAAAACAGGAGGTGGTTGATTTTCTTCTCTGTCTCACCAGACGTTTGGTGAGACAGACAAGTGATGCAGATGTTGGTTGTGATGCAGGTTTGAAAAGAGGATGTAAAATGAAAGATTTATCTGTTTTTGTTCAGGTGTTTCAGTGAGAGCAGACGTCTTTATGAAAACCTGAAAGTGCTGTGTAGTGTTTTGAATATTAGGAGGTCAATGTAGAGTTTAATCTCAAACTTATATCATATAACTGAAAGTTCCCCAAATTAAAACTAGTCAGGTCACATTTGAACAGGCCAGTACACGCTAAGACATTTTTAATGCAAAAATGCATAATGCTGCTCTGTCTTACTGGTGAAGGTTCTTGCAGTGCTTCATTCTAGCCACATCTGTGTGTAATCTGTAAAAGTTAGTAAATTTTATGTATTTTCTAATGTTTTTACATTCACCTAAATAACTTGTTTGCAGAGAAGATGACTTTCAGAGATTGTTACGGTACGACATATTTTATATCATATAATCAATTCACGCGCTAACACCTATAACACACCTGTGTAATATTTAAATATAGTCAAAAATACTTTGTGTTGCCTCTTAGTTGATGTGAACTTCCTTTGGTGTTAAGTGTGGCTTGTTTAGTTATTTATTTACATTAGTTACTTTGCAGATTATCAACATAGACCATAGTTGACAAAAAAATGGTGAGGTATTAGTATCGAAAGACACAACTTTAATGATCCTCCAGGGGAAGAGACTGAAGAAACTCACACTTTCCCCCAGTTAATATACTAATTAAAGTTCCATCTATGTCGTCTGCAAGATTAAAGTGATGAAAACATTAATGGACCACTAGTTATTATCCAATCATATAATATCAACTTTAAAACTGGCTATCTGTATAATGAATACTTTTACTTTTAAAATAATTTTAATTTAGTGCTGTTGTGACTAAGAACATTTTTAAATGCAAGACTTTCACTTGTACACAGCTCTTAGCCCGTGACAAAGGAGGTGAGACACAACAGGTTTGCAAGCCAATGGTATGATTTATTCTAAAGGGGAAAAAATGATCAAATGATCACCAATAATATCTGGTGTGGCAAAGTATAACTATCAGTTGTGTCAGCAGTGAATGGATAAGTGAGATGTGTATGTGTGTGTTGTTAGGATTAACCAAAGAAAAACACAAGACAAGACAAAGCTGGTAGGACGTCGGCCTATGAGGAGAGAGAACAAAAGACTGATCAGTCCTGGCTAAATAAGCTGAAGAGGCGAAGCTAAAATGTACCCAAAGTTGGTGACACTGGATGCTCTGTGACCCCTGTCAGTCAGTCAGAAGTAACGTGCCTCCATCAGGTCAACAAGGTCAGAAGGGCTCTCCCTACCTCAGAGGCTTCTTTGTAGAAATAAAACTGACTATCAGATAGATGATACTGAACACAAATGCACCTCTCCTCTTACTCAATATTTGAATTGACACAGCTTCAAGATCTTGAACAAAGTGCCATTCACTAGGAATATAAATGTATCTCTGGCTGGGGAACACCTTGTTCTAGTAAATAATCAACAGACTTGTGATTGTTTCTTTGAGGTAAATAATATTACCAACAGTCCAAAATTTGGTGTCAAAGTCAGAGGAGCTGAAAATACAAAGTCAACAGAGTTAAAAAAGTGAATTTGCTCTGATGCCTGCAACACTAACAGACAGTCAGTGTCAGAAATACAATGTAAACAACCCAAAGGAGCGTTAACAGATGTGTGTCTCAGCCGGTCTGCACAGTGAGCTCCAGCTCTGAGGTTAGAAACAGGTGAGACCAGTTTAGAAATTAAAGCTACTGTAATTAGCCAAATGAGGCAGCGTCCTGCTCAGCCAGAGCTGCATCAGAGGGCGAGATCACCAAAAGTGAACAAAGCAACTACAGATAAAATCAAACTGGTCAAAAGTATTCTGTTGGAATTTTCGTGATGTCAGTTTAAAAATAAAATACAAAAACTTTGTTGAAGCACCTTTGGCACCAATTCCAGCCTCACGTCATTTTGAGTTTGATGCTATAAACCTGGCACAGCTTTTTTGGGCTGTTTCTTCCGTTCTTCTTTGCAGGACCTCCCAGGCTCCATCAGGTTGGATGGGGAGCATCAGTGCACAGCCATTTTTGATTCTCTCCAGAGATATTGGATCGGGGTCAAGTCTGGGCTCTGGCTGGGCCACTCAAGGACAGTCACAGAGTTGTCCTGTAGCCACTGCTTTGTTATCTTGGCTGTGTGCTGAGAGTTATTTTCCTGGTGGAAGATGAATCTTTGCACCAGTTGGAGGTCCAGGGCGCTCTGGAGCAGGTTTTCATTAAGGATGTCTCTGCACATTGCCGCATTCATCCAACGGGTTCTTAGTCACCGCCCTGAATAAGGCCCTTCTCCCTCGATCACTGTTTGGCTAAGCAGCTGTAGGAAGAGTCCTAGTGGGACCAGTGACCTGGTGGGTCACTGGGACCTTCAATGTTGCAGAAATTTTCTGTTCCCTTCCCCCACATCTGTGCCTCGATACGATCCTGTCTCTGAGGTCTTTCTCTTTTTGCCCTCAGTACATGTGTGAAGATTCTGGTGTATGTTGGTTCAAATCAAAACGCTGTTTACCCGTGTTGACACTTCATTCACATGCCAAGAGTAGTGGTAGTGTCTTTTATATTTCCAGACAACAAACATTCCAACAACAAGTCAACAAGCAGAGCCAGAAAGCCAGATTTACACATTCACACCCACAGAAACAATGAAAATCATGTTGAACACATGAAACATGTGGTGGAAAGAGATCTGTGACCAGTCAGATGAGCTGATTGTTCACAGCTTCATCATCAGCAGACTGTTATGGTTTCTTGTCTTTTATATTTCCAGCAACAACCAATCCAACAGCAGCTAAACAAACCAGAACCAAAGCTGCTCCCAGTCCGTAGTGATGACTGTAGTTTCCCTCCTCGATGTCTCCGCTGTTGGATCCTGAAGGTCAAAGTGCATATTAGTCAGGAAATGAGTGAACAGTGGAACAGCCTCCATTTACTCTTCTATATCTTCTATATTCCTCATGTTTGACTCTCAGAATCAACATGGAATAAACTGCAGCTACAACATGGCACACAGACACACTGACCTCCACAAACTCACCTGAGGCTGAAACCTCCAGCTGGATCCTTTTGATTGGTGGAGTCTTGATGTTGGCTCTCTTAAGTCTTGATCCACCTGCTGCCACTCGACACTCGTGATGTTCCAGTGTCGTTGCTGTTCACGTTCTTCAGAATTAAAGACACGTCTCCGTCCTTCAGCTCTCTGTCCACCAGCTGCACCCGGCCTGCAAAGGATGGATGCTGGTGGGTTGGATCTGAGTGTCCATCACTGTAAAGGAAGACGTACGTTGGAGACTCCAGGTCAGGTCTGGTCCACTCTACAGCTCTGATGGAGGCTTCACCAGTCTGACATGACAGAGTGACATCATCTCCAGGTTTCACTGGTACCACATCTAAAAACAATAAAAACATCCAAACAGAAAAAGTAATTAAATTTCAAAAGGACTGCACGTAGCCCCAACAGGCCCCACTTGTATTCATAAAGCACCACTCCATATAACCAAGTCTGCCTGATGTAGCCTCTGTTGTTAAACATTTCTTACTTTATTATGAGTGTTGCAAGAGCCCTTCTCAAGCCCAGATAGATCCACAACAGACCAGCCAGCTAAAAACTAGCACCGCAAGCTAACTTTCTTCCAGACTGGTAACGTAAATGGGCAAAATAGCGCTTCACCTGTTTTTAGGGGATTTGCAGACCTACTTTCTGTGTTTATGCTCAAAGGGGAAACTAATTAAAACATAACTTTATCTATGTAGCACTTACCCAGTGGTGGACAACAACTAATAACATTAATTCATGTACTGTCCTTAGGTGCAAATTGGAGGTATTTGTACATTTTCTTCATGCTGACTTTGGAAAACCTCTAAATCTGATGGTTGAGGTAAGGTGGTGACTTCTCTTCAGACATGTCGCGTGTTGCTTCAAACCGTGCAAAAAAACATGTTTACTTCAGCAGAGATGTTTCATCAACTGCGTAATTCTACCCAAGGCACTGATCATTAGATTTAATAAAAATATAAGTCTAAAGTGTGTCTACAAGTGCATCGTTTGATCACTTTCACAGCAGGTGTCTGTAAAACTACACAGGGACGGAAACAAAGCAAAACAAAGATGTAAAGTGTTTCAGCAGGTCAACCTGTTGCTTCAGCGTGAACATGTGTCCCTGCACCCAGAAGGCTGTTGCTTGGCCAGAACTTATGTAAATATTTTCTTTCACACAAGTCAGTGTCGGTTGTTGTTAAATATCTGCTGAAGTTAAGCAGCAGTTTGATTTGGCTTCAATGCAAGTTTAGAATAATTTAGTAAAATGAAGACTTCAAGTCCGAATTGGTTTAAGATTTCTATTAGAAATACAGAAGAACATTAAAAAAATTTACAATACTTTTTCACTGGATTCCGTGCATGAGGAAAATCATTCTGTAGACCAGTGTTATCAGTCTGATGATGAAGAGTCACAGCTGTGAACTTTAAGGTCTCATTGGTTTCTTTGACTGCTGACTATCCTGAGAATGTCTTTTTCCTTCTTAACCACTAATGATTGTACTTTACTCCAAACCCAAACTGTGTATAATGTCCAAGTTCTAGCTAGTATGAATTCTTTTACGTTATGCATCCACAACCATTATTTATTTTAAATATGGAGAGTAAGACTATTCACAGGCTGTCACACAATGTCTTAGATTCAAGTTTGTTCGATTAAATAAAATTTGATAGATAAACCAAATGTATTTGAATTATTCTCTGTTTCAACCTAGACAAACTTTATCATGTCTCTTTTTGTTAATGAAGTTGCTGATATTAGGATATGAAAGTACGAATGTAATCTAATTATTTGTTTGTACATGATCCAGTAGTAAAGTGCTACAATATGCTTTCTTGCTTAGATGTTTTGATTGATACCACTCTCTTAGATCTGTACAGTAAGAAGTATGAAGCTACAGCCAGCAGTCTGTTAGCATAAAGGCTGGAAACAGACAGCTACTCTGTCTGCAGGTAACAGCCGCCTGTATTGGCGATAGCGTGCAACAAGGTCCAACAGTTCCCTACATATACACATATATAAACAAGGTCAACAGAGGTCAACAAAAATTACGCTTTCCTCTGTCACCCTCCCCCCCCTCTCTCTCTCATCCCCACTAACTGGTGAACAGCGGATAAAATTGCTGGCTACATGAATATTTTCACAATAAAAGCTCGTCTTTACCAGAAGCTGCCGAAGACAGAAACACCAACAGGAACACAAACTTATCCATGAGAGAGGAGGTGATGTCCGTCAGCTGCTGTAACTGTGCTCTGTATCCAAACGGCATCAGTAGTGTCTGTGGCGCTTAACCCTGAATGGGCGGGTCTCTCAGCATGCCGTACAGGCGGACAAAAAAGTAAACAAACACTGGAAGGTGTAGCCTTCCCTGTTGTCGCAGTTGGCTCCTCTTTCGTCCCCGTTTTCCTATATAACCCACCGTGACACTGGTGGAGTTTGGATTCAAGGCCAGCCTTGAAAAAGATTTGAAACTCATGTCAGATTATGAAGACACACTACACTGTTAAAAAGTCATAAAGTCAAATTTGTGGTCAATGTACATTGTGAACAGAGGATTTAAATTGCATTTCAAATCCAAAAATAGATAGATGAAATGAAAGCCTGGTTGCTGCCATTAGCCCGACATTACGTAACTCAAAGAGCTTTGAATGATGCATGATGTAAAGCCTTAAAGGGCTCATATTATGCTCATTTTCAGGTTCAGTATTGTATTTAGGGGTTGTACCAGAACTTGTTTAATTTTCAAAAAAAAACATATTTTTTCATACTGCACATTGATGCAGCTCCTCTTTTTACAACACTAAACTCATTGGAGAGCTCTGATGTCCATGACTGCACTGAGCATGTGCAGCTGTACAACAGCTAAGCAACCTACAGACATTTCTGTTAAATGCTGCACTTTATACTGAGACCTGTATATAAATAAAACAAACACTAAACCTAAACAATATGGAAGATGCAGGGAGCAGCTGAATGGTCACTGATTCAATTTTTTCCCACTGTTCTTAGCTTCACCACTAACACAATGATGATGGATGGATGATGAGGAAGCACCACAAGAGTTGCCTTGGATCCACTCCAGTATCAGACATCAATGTCCCCAAGAAGATGCATCCTAATTTCAAGACTTTAGTAACTAAGTGCAATCATTAACCATAAAGCCCGTACTGCTGTCGACTGCAGCAGAACATGACATGTATTCATTTAGCGGTCACTTTTTATCCAAAGCGACTTACAATTGCTATAGGCCAGAGGTCGCACGCCTCTGGAGCAACGAGGGGCTAACTGTCTTGCTCAGGGGACACAGTGTCACAGTGTGGATTTGAACCCGGGTCCGGTGTCTTATCCACTGCACCATCGCCACCTTGATATATTTAGCTGTTGTTGTTCATGTTTGTAACCCTGAACTAAAAGAGAAAAACACACTAAACTAAACAGTTTGTCTCATCAGGTGATCTGATGATGTCACACAACAGGTGCGCCGGTGTGTTTGAGGGAAAGTGACAAATAGTAGCTTTATTTTAAAGAAAACATATCTAATAACTGAAACTTGATACTTTTAATCCTACATAAAAAATCATAAATGTATGACAAACTTTTCACTTACAGAGTCATGAATGTGACAAACTGAGTTGTTTTTATCAAAAAAATAATAATTTTGTCTCCAGATTGTGATGTATGATTTAAGTTTGATTATATATTATTGTTCATTATTTAGTGTGAGTGTTAGTATATATTATATAGAGTTTATTATCCATCCATCCATCTTCAACTATGGAGTCCCCTACTGGAGCCCCATACAGAACTCCATTCAGGGTCTCCCAGAAGGCCGAGTACTCTGAACTGCTGTTTGGTGCATAAGCACAAACAACAGTCAGAGTTTTCCCCCCCGCTACCCGGAGGCGTAGGGAGGAGACCCTCTCGTTCACCAGAGTAAACTCCAACGTAGCGGCGCTCAGTCGGGGACTTGTGAGTATCCCCACACCCGCCTGGCGTCTCACACCTTGACCAACTCCAGAGAAGAATAATGTCCGGTAAGGTTCCAGACCCGAGACTGTGCGTGGAGGTCAGCCCCACCAGATCTAACTGGTAGCGCTCCATCGCCAGCACAAGTTTCGGCTCCTTCCCCAACAGAGAGGTGACGTTCCACGTCCTCAGAGCCAGCCTCTGCCGCACGGGTCTGGTCTGTCGAGGTCCCTGACCTTCACTGCCACCCATGTGGCAACGCATGTGGCAACCCTGCAGATCTTCCGATGGATGGTGGGTCCAAAGGATGGAGAGGCAGGTACCACGTTGCTTCGTCGGGCTATGCGCGGCTGGGCTCCCTGGCAAACCCGGCCACCAAGCGCTTACCGACGAGCCCTCCCGGTGGGCCTGGCTCCAGACGGGGGTCCAGGGCTTCCTCCGGGCAGGGTCTCTCCTCCTCTTCCTTGTTTTTCTCATCAGGGGTCTTTGGGAACCATTCTCAGTCTGGCCCCTCACCCAGAACCACTTTGCCTTGGGAGACCCTACCAGGAGCACTAGGCTCCAGACAACAGCCTCCAGGTTCACCTGGACGCAAAGCGCCTCCACCACGATAAGGTGATGGTTCACCAAAGAGGTAGAGTTTATTATTTAAGTTTTATTTTTATATTATATAGTTTATTACTTAAGTTTTAATATGTATTATAGAGTTTAGTATTTAAGTTTAATTATATATTATATAGTTTATTATATATGTTTGAGGTCAGTGGAGATGCAGTACAGACACAAGACCACCAGGTGGCAGATCAGTCTGAACACAAGCTGGAGGGAGGCTGAGGCAGGGGCGGGGCAGCACGAGAGATGAGAAGGAAGAAAACACACAACTGTGCCACTTTGTTTTGAACTGTGCTGGATGTTTTTGTGTGTATTAATAAAACTACACTCCTGAGGTATCTTAAATGTCTCATGTGCTTTCAGTGAAGAAGTGAAGTCCATTTACAAACTGTGTTTCCACTGAGTTTAAATATGGAATAATGCAGGTTTTTACAGAAAGAGAAAACACACAAAGAAAGAAGAAGTACCACTGAGCTGGCAGAGTGAGGTAATGTTCAGTTCTCCTCACATCTTCTGTAGGACTGAGACAAGAAAAAGGAAACGTTTATGCAATGAAGAGAATTGGTATAGAAGTGTTCTGATAACTTGTGTTTGCAAAGTGAAATCACAGTCTGAGAGGTGCAACATTAAACACGTTTGGTGTCATAGAACAGCGGACTGTGAATCTGCTTATATTCTCTCCAGGAGACGACGTACATACTTATTGTATATAAATATTTTGCAAACATATAATTTGTAATATGGTTATTAGGGTTAGTTTGCTGTCAGTGAACTAGATGTGTGTTTATACGCTCTGACAATGTTAATCAAATACATGTTAATTCCACAATCAGACTATAGAGCACATGAACACACTGAAGTCCGAAGAACAACTTCACAACTCAGGAAATGGGACCATCAGAGGAGCACGCTGATTGCAATTTGCAACGCTCACCACTAGAAGTAACTAAAAAACCTTTAAAGGGGCTATGTCTATGTTTCTCAATGAAATTACTAGTTAATTAATCAAATTTTCACTGTCTTATTGTCAATGGGCTCTAAACTCACTTAGAAATGAAGCACACGCCTGTTTTCTCCGTTGCTCTGTGATTGGCTGTATGTGTGTATGATGATGTGGACGATGGTGACTGTATGTCATAGTGTTTACGGATACTAGTTTTTCGGTGCAATAATGTTACACAGCCACACACCTGATCGCAATCTTAAAACCGCTTTGTTGCTGCTGAAAACTCCATAATGCCCCTTTAAGTCTCTAGAATATTTCATTTAAAATAGTATTTTGACAAACATTTCAACTGTAAGAAATCCGATTTGAAAAATGCGGTTTGCTTTACTGCAATTTTGATAAAATTCGATTAATTGTTCAGCCCATTAATATATTAATAATTCATTAATAATTATTATTATACTAATTATTACAGCAAGTAAAACTTGTGTCAGTGTTCACATGGGAACCTGACTGCTCTTCATTATTGTTCCTATTCTGAGTCTGCGGCTGCGGTTTAATTTGTTTCTCCTCAGTTATCTGCACTGAGGAGGCGTGAGTCTCGGTTAGCCACAGCCAAACCTGAACACATCTCATTTTCCATCAGTCAGCTTTGTGAAACCCACAGAACCACAGGAGACAAACGAGATCGAGACCAAAGTTTATTGATCCTGCAGAGAAACAAGCTGCTGTGGCAACAAGAAGGACTAAACATTAATAAAATATAAATAACAGTAAAGTTATTGTATTAACCGTGAAATAACTTATAGTTATTATTAGATTCTGTTCAGTAGAAATATATGAATGAAAATACAATGAAACAGGTAACATGTTGCTGCTGAAACACTTAGATAGCTTTAAAGGTTCAGTGTGTAATATTTCTGAGGTTTGGCAGAAATGTAACATAAGATCCTTATGTTTTCAGTGGTGTATAAAGACCTTACATAATGAACTGTTATGTTTTATTACTTTAAAATGAGACATTTACATCTACATACACCGCAGGTTCCCTTACATGGGCGTCACCATGTTTCTACAGAAGCCCAAATGGACAAACTGCTCTACAGAGCGTGTTTTGCCACCACGTAAGAACAAGAAGAACAAAATAAGTAACGTTAGTAGTAGTAAACGAAGTCGAACTTGTTTATTAGAAGTAAGAAGAGACCACCGTCTCTTCTGCCTCGAAAGGAAAAGATGCAATAAATATACATGGGACATAAAGTTTACAGAACAAAAACTTGCCAGGGGTAGTCTATACTAGATAAAGCTAGTAAAAGATACAGTGGATACAGACAAATGAAATTGATATAATGCACAGCCTCATGGAGGAAAGTTTTTTACTGGTTAATTTTACATTTATGAAAGTGGAAATCTGCCATAAGAAATAATAGAAAATGGGCTCACCAGGAGCAAGTGAATGCAGCATGACCAGTCACCACTAGATGCCCTGCTACAACCTTTAACATACATATATATATATATATATATATATATATATATATACTGTTTAACTTTTTTCATGTCACTGATATTTCAGTTAAAAACACAAATGTTAAATCAATCTCTAAACCTGAGCTGGTTGTCTCTCTGTAGCTGCCTGTGTCTAATTTAGCTTTAACAGTGAGATCTAATATATGGATGTGCTGAGGTGTGAGGGGCTCTGGGACCAGGTCCAGGCCAGCTGGACCTCAGTGGTTGGACTGGTGTGAAGGTGTGAAGGTCTACCTCAGTGAAGAGTAGACGACCTCTGGCTCTGCTGGAGACTCTGAACACACAAACACAAACAGTTCAAACAACATGAGAAACTGTTGGAGACAAAGAAACTCCATCAGCAGACAACAACTCTGCTTCACTGAGTTCAAAGGAACTAACAAGAGTTTCAAACTAGAGATTCACTGAATCAGGTCGCACCAGTAAAACTTAAGAAACGTCTCAGCTGGTAAAGACTTTAGTGATCTGAATCTGTTGCTAGGAAACATATGTGGCCCCATCCAATCAGGAAGTCACTGGTAGCATCACAAGGAAAAAAAAGTTCTGGTCTGTGTGTTCAAAGTGAGTGCGAAATATCAGATTAAACTAACAGTACTCGGTGATTCAGTTTTCATTAGCAGTTTTGTAATTTGAGGAATGTCATGTTATTGTGAAATGTATTAAAGTTCTTCTCAGTTTACATCATTTTTAGACAACAGATATTATCAATGTTACATGTTTAGTTTTGATTCTGATATTCTGTCTTTCAAGGAACTATAACTGACAGCACACAGAAACATTTTTGTAACTTTTGTTTATTGGAAAATTCTCTTGATTCTTGACTTGGATTTCCATTAGCGTTGGCTTTTCTGACTGGGGTCCATTTAACTTATAAAACACTGACCATTAAATAACTTTTGCATTTTCTCCAAAAGTGCAGCAGGTTACAGGAGTCCTGTCTGCACTGATGCTTTACCTGGTCCGTGCTTTTAAAATATCCACGTGTCCGTTTCTTTTACATGTGTGCAACGTTCAATCTAAGCAGCAGAAAAAAGAACTACACTACATCTGACGCTGCTCGGCCCCGGACACTGGTCATGGCTCATTAAGCTGAAAACGCCAGCATACTAATATATCTAGTAAAAAAAATAATATATACTAATACACTATAAAACACTGGTTCTGTTCAGAAAGCATACTACATTTTACATGTTATGAATATGTTGTTATGTAGCAGTTGGTAACAAATAAACATTCAACGTGAAAGCGTTTGCGTCTTACTCCACTAAGCCATGACCACAAAACCAGCAAAAAAAATTGCCCTGAAACTCTCAACTCACTCAGTGCTCACATTCCCTTTCGCTTTGACCTCTTTTCTCAAAGACATCCCTCTGACGCCTCACTGCCCAGGGCAGAGCGCTGCAGGCCTCAGAGGCAGCTGCGATGTCTGACAGCCGGGTGAGAGGCTGATACACCACTGCCCCCTTAAAAAGTTATTCCCCACTTTTTTCTCTAAATGCTTCTTTGCCACTTGTCGAGTGCCGTGGCATTGAACATGGTAAGTATGTTTGTACTATAGGCTACACTGTTGTTGGCAAAGGAGGGACGGTCAGTTCTTCATTGGAGCTGGTTGTTTTCTGTTGTTTGGGGCAGCAGTAGCTCAGTCACCTGTGTGGGACTGTTTTCTTGATCCCGCTCCCGCTGATTTTGTGACCATTACCGCCTGCTCCCGCAACAGGTGTGTTACTCTACCGCCCATTCCTGCAACATGTGTATCCACTCCTGCCCGCACCGATAAACATTGTGACATGGAGTGTAAAAAACGTTTAGGCTATGCTAAACGCCCATGTGACGGAAACCAGCGAGGCTGTGCAGTGAGTAAATCTCACTCCCGATACGTTAGGAAACGTACTGGCGACTGATATCAGAGGCTAGTTTAGCTCCCTCGTCAGCGTGTCCACTTCCTGTACCCAAGGTGACTCAGGCATGTGTGATACGTTCTCGGGAGAACTCTCATGCGTTCTTTTTAATCTTCTTTTCAGCTTCGTTTGCTGACTCCATCTTATCAGCGATACTGCAGCACCCACAGTATATTTTTTAACCTCCCACCCGCAGCAAAAAGGACGACACTAAACACGGACATAAACTAGGTTACTGGACACTTGACAATAGACAGGACAGAACCCAACAGACCAAAATAACAGATAATCAACTGACCAAAACTCAGAGTGCAAAACATGGCATGACTGACAGGCAGATTGTGACAGGAGGCCCTTAAATTAGCCTTTCCTCTCCTGGCTGACGATGTGAGGAATGCAGATGATACATTCCTATTACCCACATCTCTTTAAAGGAATAGTTCAACATTTTAGGAAATACTCTCTTTCTCTGTGGGGGAAAGACTGGAAGCAGAGGGAAACACCTGCCTGGCTCAGTTAAAAACTAAAGAACAGCTGTACCTCTTATCTTGGTTGGTCTGTCGGATATTTGTCCATTACTGATGTCTTCTGTTTCTTTCACTGCTGAGCAGACTGCAGCTGGATCATCCTCTGGAAAATACAATGTGTACAAATTATATTGCTGCGGGTACTACAGCTGACACCAGTACGGTTAAAGGGCATTATTCCAGCGACCACTAGCGGTGCGGTTTTAACATTGCTACCAGGCGTAGTGCACGCACGCGTGCTCGCTTGAACTCATGAGCGAGCAGAATCCGAAACACAACCGCTTTCATACAGAAATCCTGCAACAAATGCAGGAACAACAGCATGCAGGCTGTGGCTTCTCACTCAGACATGTTCAGGGTCTGTTACTCAATGTTCCGTCAGAGGCGGATCAACACATCAGCAATGTCAGCACAGCTATTGTATCGGGTTAGTAAGTAACTTTCTTTGGGTTTCTGTCGGCTGTGAAGTTGCAGATTTGTATATTATGTGGGTCACGTTAGTTACAGCGTCTGAGAGGTGGAGAAGCTGTGTATCTGACTATCGGTAAAACGCCAATAAATCTAAATTGAACGTTACAAAGCAAACAGAGTCAGATCTGAGCTGCTGCAGCGTTAGCTGGCTGCTCCTGCCTGAATCACTATCGGCTAACGTTGGTAAACAAATTGCTCCACATTTCCTTTTTACCGTTACATCCTTTCTTGCAGGCTAAATCAACACTTTGACATAATCCCGGTGGTACACAGGATAGTAACATGCAGGGATGTACTGGGACTGAAATTCAGCCTCAGGACTTTGAGACAGAGAGGCCTTTTTTCCGAGCCCTTTTGGGGGCAGGCATTTTCAAGAAACGTCAGGATGACACCTGCCTCTTTAGTTTGTATAAGCAAGGCAGCTCTGCACTGAACAAGACCAGGTCAGGCAAGCTTTATTATAGTGTTTATAAAGGCAGCTGTGCTGTGAAAGCTGAAACAGCAAAATTACTGGAAATGATTTAGCTGTAAAAGAGCGTTGGACAACCACAAAGCTTCTTGGGCTAAAAGTTCACACATTTCAGCAAAAGGCAGAAAACAGACTACAAACAGACGACACTATAGTGAGAAACCAGCCAAACCTGTCACACCCCAGTTCACTGGAATCAGCATGAGAAAGTTGCTGTTGTGCAGATGCACAATCAAGTATCTTTGGTCTGCTGAGTCTGTCTCTTACATTAAAACAAATAAATCCATAATAATCTTTGAGTAAAAAGGACAACTATTTCCACATATTTAGATATATTGTATGTGAGCACAATGTCATGAGATATTATATAAATTTAACAATCCTGCAGTGAAACGTGTAGAGCCACGTTCAGCTGAAGTGTTTTTAAATAACAATAAACTGGACGACCACAGAGCAGTGACGCTCCAGAAAATGTTCCTAGGTGTGGCCAGATGGGACCAATGGAAATCTTGGTGTGGTGGACTAAAACCAAAAGCCATAACTGAATTTTAGGATTTCTATTATGAAGATTAGACTAGTTTAAAACTTTGTAAAAATATGAGTTAAGGAATCACAGACTGATATACTTTAGTCATTCTTATTTTACACTTAATGTTACTAATTGTCTGATGTACAGGCTAAAACCAGTTCAGTTAACATTTTGAGTTCCATAAAAATCGTGTTTAATGTGTTAACTGTCTGTGCAGTTGTTCTTCTAATACACTAGTTGTCCTTTTCAAAAAGACAAATACAGCTTTATAGGAGGCCACTGACTGCAAAGAACAAAACATTTACTTGGAACAAACCTACTCAAGATATTTTTTCTTTTATATTAGACTAAACAATAACAATTTCATTGAAATATATAATATGTGTCTGTATAGAGTTGTGTAATTATTTATTACCTATTATTCTATTTCATTAGTTTGCTGTTATTCTTGCTACAAACAACCACAAAGTTATTCCTGAAATATCCCACTTTTTTAACCACAGATATGACCAGGGTCACATTTATATGTAAAATTGGTGGGGTACCAATCAATTTAAAACACAGATACCACTACAACTACCATACTCTGCCTTGCTCCAACAAAGAGCGAGCTGAGCGCGAGAGAGAGAGAGAGCAGAGAGAGAGAGAGAGAGAGAGAGCAGAGAGAGAGAGAGAGAGGGAGGAGTGCATTGACACAAGTTATAGTACCACAAGCGACAAACCAAGCTCAGAACAAATGAGCCTACAGGGCCATAAGCAAACTGCAGTGAGCTCAACACCACTGAAGTCAACAACGGCGTGCACATACAAAGTTTTAGGGATCCAGATTCTTTCTATGCTTTGCTTCCCACAGAGATCCTCCAATCAAAGGAAAGAATGGATCGGCACCTTTCATACAGCGTGAAGCGAGCCGGTGACTCTGACGATCTGTGCTGCCTTGTCGAAAAAATGCTACCTTATGTGTTCCCATTTCCAATCCCATAAAGGTGTAACTCTCACAGTGTTATGACACCTTCTGTTTAACAAACCTTATGATCTGACTGTCGCTGGGCTCGTAGCTGTTTACCTCCACCTGTTTGTTACGCTGCTCCATAGAGAGCCTGTTGGGCAGCGATGTTTACCCTTCAAAGTAACCTGTTGCTATCTGCAGACTAATAGCTCTGAACACAAAGTACAAAACACAAAACTGTGTAGCAGTGTGACAAACTTTTATAAATTAGCCAGGCTGCTGACTGTCTCTGTTTATTAATTAAATAACACTATTCTTTCATCTGCAGTTGGTCGCTAGTTGGTTTTCTCTAGTGGAACATGCAAACAAACAGTAGGCATCACCATGTGTCTACAACAACTAAAGTACATCCTACATTTTTTTTGGACTGTGAAAACAATCATGATGGAAACAAGCAGCAGCTGTACCTGCCGTCCTGTTTGATGTGATGTCTTTGAGCACTATTTGTCCATCACTGATGTCTTCTGGTCCCGTCACTGCTGAGCAGACTGCAGCTGGATCACTCTCTGGAAAATAAAATACACACAGCTGATAACAGTACTGTTAGTAATCATTGTACAAAAAGTATTCAGCTTATTATGCTCCTATTATATTTAAGAATAATATGTATTTTGTACAGTATTAGAATAGGACACAATAGAAAATGTATCAACATGGCAGCAGATATCAGGACACAGCTGAATCCAGACTGATTATACTGAAGTACATTTTACATTTGGCAGTTTTCTCTTGTTCACACTGCTGCTGCTGCTGTGAAAACACAAGTGAAGCTGATTTATCTGAGTCGGGAAATGTAACGGCCACAGAGCTGCCGGCTTTTATCAAGATAAGTCAATGTTGAGCACATGCAGAACATGTTGACTATTTCGAATTTGTTTTAGCACCTTTGACTGTGAGAAACGCCCTTTTGTTCATTTGAATACCTCGGTATGTGGACGAATAACAACAAATGACCTTGAACTTGATGTCAGGACATCACACAAACTGCTAAATTAACTTTTAAAAGTGAATTCTAAATGTAAGTCAATATTCTGATTGAAATATTAAGATCCATGTAACATATTGGTGTCTCTTACATATAAACACAAACAAATTGCGACATGGGAAAAACTTTTTTCTCCTTGTGTACTTTTGCAGAAACAAAGTTCATGAACTTAACTCAGAGAGAAAAATCACTGATCTGCAGCTACTCAGGAAAATATATGAGACTCAGGGGCAGCCAGTGAAAAAATATTGTAGGTGGGACTGAGCCACATTCACTTAGTTTCCAATTTGATTTAACACAAACTGCAGAACACCAGCTCTGTCAAGAAATCAGTAATTACTTAATGCCACTATTAAACATTTGAATTGAGACAATTATAAACAAAAACATAAACAGCCTATTGCACAAACAGTAACATTTTGTGCAATATGAAGTATTCAGATCTTTACCTTTATTAATAATATATAAGTATAATATATAAAAGCTACAACAGATGGGAGAAGAATCCCATTGAGACCCTACATGCAGATTTCTGCAGAAACATTTACTCATTTAACTTGACGCTTTTATCCAACGCGGCCGTTGCTATATACGTCAGAGGTCGCACGCCTCTGGAGCAACTAGGGGTTAAGTGCCCTGCTCGGGGACACATTGGTGGGTGTGTCAGTGAGACTTGAACCTGGGACTCCCACACTAAAGACACATGTCTTATCCACTGTTCCCATTGCCACCCCATGTGTAGGATGTGCAGAAACATCCCACACGAGTCCTGCAAATGCATGTATGGCAGAATTAGGGCTGTTTCCACTGATAATAGATACCCCAAACGAGCACAGAACATTCTAATGCACCTCAGATCAAGTCCCCAAGACTCTCTTCAAAACCCAAGAGCTGAACCCAAAAGAAGTCCCTTATGCCAGCTAGTCCTGACTAATTCATGCAAACAAGATCTAAAACTCAAACTGGTCCTCACAAAGATATAAGAACAAGAACACACAGTCACTGTCCCCGAAAAACAAAATCAATAGAACATCATTACCTCTGCTGCGTCTGATTGGCTGCTGTAGGTGACGTGATATTTTGACATCACTGTATGTGATGTCATCTGTGATGTCATCATCCCCAGCTTCTTCTTCAGCGGCTGAATGAACCAAAAGGAGCAGAAATTTAAATCAATGAAGATCATGATTGATCTAAAGCTCCACAGCTCACTAAATGGACCCTGTGGTGAGATTGTTTTATTAACAGCAGCAATGTGATTTATGAGAATCCTGATGGACGTCTGACTTAAAGAGACAGTTTGTAACTTGTAAGTGTTAATAGAAATGTGTCAACAGTAAAATGTGACTTTAAGTGTGATCTGCAGCTCATGGAGTCTGACTGACCTTTAGGTTTCATATGGAGGCATCGTCTCACCAGTAGCACCAGCAGAACCAGTTCACCCAGTAAAACCAGCACAAAGAAAGATAGAACAGCAGATGACAACGCAGAGAGAGGAGGAGAGGAGGAACCAGGAGGAGAGGAGGGTGAAGGAGGAGTTGTAGAGGAGGGTTCCACTAAAATGAACAACAAATTATAACTAAAGACATAAAATCAAATAAATACTTCATTCAACAACATGCCAACAGAAAGACACACAGAACTGAATCCATAATCTGTCCATCTGGTTCAGGGAGAAATCAACTCTGACAGATTTCACTCTTGTTTCTTTGCAGATTGCAAAGTTAGAAATGTTGTCACATCATGAATCATCTCTGCTGTCCTGAAACCTGCTGAACTCATGATGTCACACTTGTAGAGGCCTTCATCAGGCTTGGAAACATGGCGGATGGTCATGTGACCTGTAGGCTCAGTCCTGATGAGGGAGCCATCTTTATAGAAACCAGTTGCAAATTGCAAATGAAATGATTGCCATTTAACCAACATGTGGGAAAAGGAAACTAGAGATGTGAGGAGTTTTTTCATTTTGCAATGACAATGAAAACTAGATTCTTGGATCTGAACTTTAATATATGAAGTTCTTACATGTTCAACATGGAAAATGTAAGCCAATAGTGTGAAACCCTGTCACTGTTCCTGCACCACATTAAATAAAGTTTATACAAACATTGACAAGGGAAACACATTAATTCTCTCTGTGATTATGGACCATCGACAAAACTGGCTGCCAGCAGTTATATCTGGCCCACTGCCAGATTATGGCGCTTTGAGAGCTGCAAAATATATAAATAAATAACTTTGATCGCTTTGGTTAAAAATAGATCTCAGCAATGACAGCAACAGCAGACTCACATAATGACTTCCTCTTTAGTGGTTCTGCCTGCAAAATAAAAGCGCAAGAGGCTAGTTTGCTGTCCTGCTTTCTGTCTTTTGCTTTTACTTCTGAACGATGTTAAAAGAGTCTGTAGCTGCTTGACACGCCTCTGAAGGAACCGTTAGAAAACATGAACACTGAACCGAACACCATAACAATGCTTTCAAATATTATATCTTATATTATCACTGACCATCTAATGGTTGAAACATTGCTCTGATGCAAAACCTATTTGCCCCTGCTGTGTATTATTACTTTGAACGTACTATTCAACATAGCGATGAGTGTCAGCTGCGAATTCTACAAGAAGAAGAAGAAGAAGGTCTTTATACACCACAGAACACATTTTGTGTTACATTTAACCGGAAAGCTTTATGCAAACAGCTTCAGACTGTCAGAGTTGACTCACCTCCGCTGGTCCTGCAGCTCAGCAGAGAGATCAGCACTGAAGAGAAACCAGAGATTTAACATGAAACCAGATCAGACAGAGAACTGGGAAACTTTGAGTCTTACTGCTAAGTGACTATTTAGAGACACAGTGATTTCATTCTGTCTGTTTCTGTAGCTCGGTCTCCATAGACTTTTATTTATTGTTTAATTGTCGTTTTTCCTCTTTTCAGCTAATTCTAAAATAAAAGCTATTTAAATTGTTGAAAAATGAATAACTGTTTGATCACCACTTTAGTCTTAGTTTCCTGCTTCTTAGTCTCCTTAGGCTCAAGCTTATTGCCACTTTTCCTTGTGGTGATTAATAATGTCTCACGAGTGAACAATAACAGTTACAGGTATTTCAGTTTTGGCAGATTGTACTTACAGAGCAGAAAAGATGTCCGTCCCATTGCACCACTCGGTGATATGAGATCAGCAGTCCAGTCTGATTTTGCTTCTTCACTCAAGATATTATCAGGAGACACTGAGAGTTTAATCACATGCAGGAAGTGACAGCGCTGCAGGCTGAACATGAAGGTGGGCTGACCTGAGATCAGTGAGAGACAGATTCATTAGAAACAAGAAAGTTCATCAGTGGAGTTTCTCTCTGAAGATTTCACTTTTTAAAAAAGTGAAACACATTCATACACTCTAACAGTCTACTAACAGAAACTAACAGTCACACACTTTCATACACTGACGGAACAGGGTTCAGTATCTTGCCCAATGACCTTTCGACATGCAGCGTGGAGGAGTTGGGGATTGAACCGCTGACCTTCCGATTAACGGTGTGGGATTATACATTTATCAAGGGTTGCTTTGCTCTCTAGTACACTTAGAAGTGTGATTTGCTTACAGACTGACGTGGAGATAAGAAAGGAACAAAATGTTTAGCATCATTTTAATCAGCATGTAATTAACAATAGTGCAGAGAACAGGAACCGCACCTGTTCACCCAGAGAACCCTGTAGCATACAGAGCATACACACTTATACATCACTCGACAGACACACACACACGATACACTGTCCTTCCCCAATACTTACACACACACCATACACTTCACACTGTCTTCTTCTGTCTGGTTACATGCTCGACTACAGACGGTCTTAGGTCATCCATGATATTTGTATCTTTACCAGACATAAATAAAATTTGCTAAATGAGGCAAAGGATGATGTGCATCTGGTTGCAGTTCCCACCATATAGTTATTGCTTACCAGGAAGAATCTCAGACTCTTGTGGGGAACCTCAGACTCGTATGGTTAAGAGAGCAGAGTCTCCAGACATATATCTGCTTTGTGAGCTCAATAAAATATTGTAAGAATCTGATAACTCGTCTCCTTCTGATCCTTTCTCATCAACGGACGCGGGGAAGTCGGCGTACTTCAACAATGGCCAACCCGCTCTACCTCCTGAGCCACAGCCGCCCAAAATGTACAAAGCATTTTGTAAAAGTTTAGATCAAACCTTCCTGGGTTTCTCTCTTACTTCTGTTTTTGTTGTTGCAGTGACACAGATGTCCTGCAGGAGGCAGTAACGAGCGTTCACTGTGCAACTAAACAAGTAGCATGTCTCTGCAGTACCGGAGGCTGCGGTTTCTGTACCGCAATCCAAGGACCGGAACAGCACTTCCAGGACCCTTGTTTACTTTGATACTGCCAGCTAACTGACTGGCTAGCTGGTTAGCTAGCTATGTTACTCTTTACAGCCCAATGAAGCTAATTAACCTTATCACAACCACCACCGAGTGTGTGGCTAAACCTAAGCTATCTATTATATGCATGTCGACTGGTTAACCCTACAACTGCAGCCCCAGGATGGCGGGGGTCCTGAAACTGCAGCCTCCAGTACTGCAGCTTCATACTGTTGAACTAAAATGTGGTTCATCTCTGATGTTTAATGTTCAGGTTGAACGTGCCTGGAAAACATCTAAAGGAAGAAATCTAATCTAATCAGTTCTTTGTATTAAGCAATCTCAGAGGAAATGCTCAGGTTTTGCAACATTATCTGTTCACATTTCTGAACACCTTTTATTAAATGCTTGAATTAGTCTAAAAGGTTCTCCTCTCATATAGGTGCAGTTATGCCGGGGATCCTGTCTCTAAAGATGACCATGCCGGATTAAAGGAATGGGGCCATGAGATGAGTCATCCTGTTGGCTGGAGAGTAACTCTGCTGACATCTAGTGGTTTAAAACAAGTGCACACATTCAGAGTATCAACCTGAGTTCCTGGAAATAAGCTTTATGTAAAGGTTGAGTTTGTAGGTTTTAGTGTCATCTGGCAGTGAGGTTGGGAATTGCAACCAATGGTTTAGTCGTCTGTACGCCTTTGTAGATATTCCATCAGCTGTTCAAGAGTCATTTACAACATTTACAATGTCTACACTGTATTTCAGTTCAACTTTATTCAATTTTATGTATATAGTGCCAAATCACAACAACAGTTATCTCACAGCGCTTTTCATAAAGAGCACTTACAATGAGAATAACAATAGGACTTGTAACAATAATTGTAGCAGAGGGCGTCGAGCAGGAACACGGGGGCAGCAGGAGACTCTCAACCACAGATCCAGACTCCACAGCTCCAGAGCCAGCAACACCTGCAGGAAGCGACAGGAGGAGGAAGCACACGACTACGGGAGAGGGAAGAAGTCGAGTTAGTAACATGCATTAATGGGATGAGGTTGCACTCAGAGAGAGAGAGAAGAGGCAGAGGAGCTCAGTGCATCATGGGAAATCCCTTGGCAGTCTAGGCCTATAGCAGCATAACTAAGGGATGGTTCAGGACTCACCCGAGCCAGCCCTAACTATAAGCTTTATCAAAAAGGAAAGTCTTGAGCCTACTCTTAAATGTAGAGACGGTGTCTGCCTCCCGAACCCAAACTGGAACCTGGTTCCACAGGAGAGGATCCTGATAGCTGAACACTCTGGCTCCCATTCTACTTTTGGAGACTCTAGGAACCACAAGTAACCCTGCATTCTGGGAGCGCAGTGCTCTGGTGGGGTAGTAAGGTACTATGAGCTCTTTAAGATAAGATGGTGCCTGACCATTAAGAGCTTTGTATGTGAGAAGAAGGATTTTAAATTCTATTCTGGATTTTACAGGAAGCCAATGCAGAGAAGCTAAGACAGGAGAGATATGATCTCTTTACTGGTTCCTGTCAGAACACGTGCTGCAGCATTCTGGATCAGCTGAAGAGTCTTAATGGACTTTTTCGAAGAGCCTGATAATAAGGAATTGCAGTAATCCAGCCTAGAAGTAACAAATGCATGGACTAGTTTTTCTGCATCATTTTTAGACAGGATGTTCCTGATTTTTGCAAAATCACGTAGGTGAAAAAAAGGCAGCCCTTGAAATTTGCTTAATGTGAGAGTTAAACGACATGTCCTGGTCAAAGATAACTCGAGATTCCTCACAGTGGTGCTGGAGGCCAGGCTGATGCCATCCAGGGAAACTATATCTTTATTTCTGATCAATCTAATGTTATTTTAATGGACAAAACTTTTCTTTTGAAATCAAGGACCTTTCTAAGTGACTCCAAACTTCTGAATGGTGGTGTATGCAATGTCAAAATAAAACTGCTAGTTCAAGGGTGAAAGGGAAGTTTTTTTATGTTCTAATACGTTACAGTTGGGTTAGGTTAGGCACCACAACGACTTGGTTAGGTTTAGAAAAACATCACTGGTTTGGCTTTAAATTCTAGTATGGTGTTGTATAAATGAACTTTATTATATCCTAAAGGTGTTTTTTTAGTGTAATGGTTAATGGACTGCGTTTTATCCTAAGCACCTTGGTGTCATTCACACACACGATGTTCATGTTATTGTGTCCACCTTCTGGAACACTTTCATATCATTATTCATCAAACAATCTTGTATAGATGGCTACATACAGGGTGCGATTTGTGTGAAAAAACAGAGGGTTTTTTTCCTCATGAAAGAGGAAGACTCCAAGTGATTACCTATAGACAGAGAGAGGCAGCTGGATCAGAGCTAAAGTAATCATTTTAAAATTAATTTAACCTCAACAAAACTACTGGATCGAGCTGGACCGTGAGTTTCGGGATCAGTTGCATCACTATTGAAAAAGGATTCATCACTCTGAGGTGGGGTTAAATTTTGTCCCCACCGAGAATAAAAAATTATTCAGCAGAGGCAGGGATATAGAAACCAGAAGGGGAAAATCCTCAGCCTCCCTCTGAATACAGCAGCAGTGGACATGATGACGCCGACCAGTTAGCGGCAGGGACCTCACATCTCCAAAGCGTCGTAGCAATTTTTTAAAATTAGCTCTGTCTTGAGAATTCAACAACATTTTTGGAGTTTTAACTCACTATATTCTCACATTAAAAACTCTTAAAACTACTATATGTGACACAAGAACAGCAGCACTGTCCAATCATCAAGTCACAAAGTCACCACCGATGCAGGCTCGGTAAAGGGGTGGAACGAGAACACATCCGGGTATTTTCCTGTACTTGGCTAGAGGATCCTGCTCATGTGAATCCTCCCTCAGCGTTTCATTAGCAGCTGTAACCACAGCAACTCTGATAAAACAGGAATTAGCAGAATCCATCTGATATGAAGCTGTGGTTTGAAAACCACTTCCCTCCTCTTTGAAGAGTAGTCAGATACCTGGGTTCAGGTTTTTGTACAGCCTCTTCTACACTTTGTATCACTGTGTTTCTAGAGCACAGTAGTAGAGAGCTGTGTCTGCCGGGGTTAGCTCTCTGATGGTCAGTTCAGTTGAAGATGGTGACGTTTGAGATTCATATCGCTCATCAGGAATATAATAACGATGACTCCATGACTTTGCTTCCTTCCAGAGTATAAACTGAGGGGCCTGAAGGTCAGAATGGTGTCTGTACCAGTGAAGGAGAATATTGGAAGCAGTTGTCTCATAGTTACATGTGAGTGTGACAGACTCTCCTTCTCTTTACTGACTTCATCTCCTTACAGGAGAGATTGCTAATAGTTCTGGAAAAAGTAGAGAAATGAAGCCAATAGATCAACATTGTGGACACAAAAGAGCTAAATACAAAAAAGCAGAACTCTGTCAATTCCATGAATTAGTTTTTACAAGATGATTAAAACATGACGTTCTTTCTATCAGAGCAAATAACTCAGAAAAGTTATGGAATATATGTTGTGTATATCCGATTAATACAGCAGGTTAATAAGACTTCGTCTCTGTTCCAACACTCACCTACAAAGTGAGAGAAAAGTAAAAGAGTTAAAGCAACATGTCTTTGACCCTCCCTCTTTCCCTTCCCTTTAAACAAACAGGGACACTCCTGTCTTCCCCATCTGTCCGACAACTCGCGGGATATTCAGTCTCTGTGCACAGTTGAGACCGGATCAAAGAGACACACACAGCGGCACTGTGAAGCCGGGTTCAAACCCGATCACCTCGGCCTTTCTGTGTGGAGTTTGCATGTTCTCTCCGTGTCTGCGTGGGTTTCCTCCGGGTGCTCCGGTTTCCCCACCATCAAAAAACATGTGACAAATAAAGGACCTTTACATGACTATCGTTATTACCCTCAGCAAGAAGACCAAAGAAAATAATCCTAATAATAATAAAAAATAAAAGACCACATCCCAATCTATCGTGCCAAGACACCATGGTGACCGAGGCGCAGAGAGTCTGGTGGTAATCATCCCCAAAATTGCTCCAGCAACGCAACCGAAAAAGCCATGAGTGTCCGAGACCGCGGGAGCAGGAGGACAACTGGTACGATGACCAATACTCTGACAAAGACTACTGAACACGAAGTTTGAGGACAAGGAGAGTGATCACGATCGCAAAGAAGAAAAAAGATGGACAAGAAGAGGAATCAGAGAGTCAGACAGTCCTGAAATCAAAGGTAACCTCCTCACCTGTGACAGAGATCCAGCTGGATGGAGACTCTCCATGACCTCTGATGTCACACTTGTAGAGGCCTTCATCAGACTTGGAAACATGGTGGATGGTCATGTGACCTGTAGGCTCAGTCCTGATGAGGGAGCCATCTTTATAGAAACCAGCTGTGAGGTTGGAGGGAGGGGTCTCTGTTTTACAGTGCAGAGTGACATCATGTCCCTCCATCACAGGGAGGACAGGACTCTGCAGGATCACTGGTCCACCTCAACACAGAGACAAACTACAGCATTTCATCATTTACACACAGCTTCATCAACACTAACTCCACAGTCTGATCTTACCAGTGACAGTGATGCTGATGGTGTTACTGGTTGCTCCCTCTCTGGACTCACACCAGTAAACTCCACTGTCCAATGGGTCGATGTAGTTGATGTTACAGGAAGAACCAGCTGATCTTCCCCAGCCAGCTCCACACTGAGTCCTGGTTGTCGTCTGGTTGTGTTCCTCCTCAGCGTCCATCCAGCAGAGCTGTCGTCCTCCTCACAGCTCAGAGAGACAGACCTCCGTTTGAAAATCTGAGAGCTGCTGGGACTCACAGACAGAGAGGCTGGAGGAAGAGGGGAAGAGGAAGTGGCAATGAAAAAATTTACATTTTCACCTTCAGCACTGCTACTCCACTGGCTTCCTGTCACTCAGGATTGAGTACAAGGTCTCCCTCCTTACCTACCCGTGCATGGTGAAGCCTCCCTACCTCAAGAAACTCCTCACCCCACAGATCTTCACACATACCTTGCCTCAGCGTATCTCATGAAACCCTCTCAGGACAAAGCTCTGTACAATAGGAGATCGGGCTTTCTGCTCAGCTGCTCCCAGTCTGTGCAGGGCTCTCCCTGACCACCTGAGGACACTACAGACTGTGGATGCTTTGAAAGGTGACTTTAAAACCCACCTTTAGAACTTAGAGCTTAGTAGATTGAACTGTTTTTATTTTTAGCACTTACCTGTTTTATCATGTAGCACTTTGGGATTTGCTTAAATATAAAGTGCATTGCAAATTAAATGTATTATTATTATTATTATTATTATTATTATTATTATTATTATTATTATTATTATTATTATTATGTAAGCCTCAGCATCAGCTGCTTCTCAGGCATGTTCATCACTGTTACAAGTTTACTTGCACTAGCTTGCACTCCTTTCTGTTTCTGTTTCATCTTCTGATATTCTTTAACACTACGTTGTACATTTTCTTTTACAATTCACTTGCAAGATTTTGCAAGACCACTTGTCACTGATCGATGACTGCATTCCATCATATTAATTCAACGCTCCAGCTGCTGATATCCGATGTAGCTTCTGTGATAGACTTGATCTGCAGGCTTTCTTTTCTTTTCACTGCTTCAGTTTAGTGACTTGTTTAAGCCGACTTCTTCTTATACTCGTTTATTTGGAGGAGGTTTGCAACTCACAACTACAAGGAAAACCCTCACAGAAATCTTTCAAATCAGTTCTTTAAGATTTATTGATCCACAGATAACAAATCATTCTCTGTGGTTGACTTTTAACAAACATTTCAAAACTATAATTAAATTCCTTTTCCCCATCTCACAGTGGTCACAAACTATTTTGCCCCATTATTCAAATTATAAAAAAAAAACAAGTAGCTCTGCATTAAAGCTACTCACAGTTTCTGAATGTGAACGAGCGTGAAAGAGAGGGTGAATGTACAACAGGTGAGATTTATGATTTATTTGCTCATGTGTATGAAGAATACTAATTTTCTTATTGGTCATACAAACGCTTTCTACACAGACCTCCACATCTAATCAATGGATCTGAACTTGAACACTTCGATAATCTTCTCCAGATTCTAAACCCAAACTTTTCTATGCAGAACAAGTCAGCAGGTTTCTGAATTGACAGTAGAAGTTTACTCACCTTGGTTTGTTGTGCAGCACAGCAGTGAGGTCAGAACTAAAGAGACATGACACTCAGGTTGGTTTGAGATTGTGATACTATAGACATAGAAAATTTATCCTTGTGTGGTTCTTGTATGAAATACGGATGCAGGAGTGACTGGATACAGACAGTTGGATCAAAACATTACATGAGAATGCACTAAAAAACAAACTATGTATATATAACTTTTCTCATCTTCTATTTTTTCTCAGCTGATGTTTTCAGAGCGTACTTACAGAGCAGCCTCAGTACAGATGTTTCCTCCATCCTGACAGTTATGTTAAATTGGCTCACTGATCGGTTCATGTTCACATCAAGTAAAACCCTCCTCCTTCCTCTGTGACAGTGGGCTGGCAGTTATGTGGTTTCCTCAACACAGACTGTTATGAGATAAGTTTTAGTTGTTCAAGGTGCTTCAACAAACTCAACACACCTCTTGTCAGAAGATTCATGGATGAGACTTAAAACATCTTTAAGTTTCTTCGACCAAGTCCATTTATGCTGGATTTGAACCCAACTTAGAAAATTATGACCAGGGCCCCGTTTCAGAAAGCGGGTTTAGTGAAAAGTTGAGCCCGAGATGAGGGAAACTCTGGGTTTTCAGTTTCAGAGAACGAGATCATACAAACTCTGTAACCCCGGCAACTTACACGGTGAACCTAACCTGCTCAGGAGGAGGTTTACTTCAACTAACGCCAACACTAACTAACTAACTAGTTTCTCTGTCTCCTCATTGATGTCCGGTTAGATTGGCTATTTTTTTACACAAACATGATCTTGGATACGACTGCTTTTATGATCAATCTGTCATCGATGGCTTTGGAAATCATGGATTTATCCTCAGCACAGAATAAAATCTATAAGCTGCACTGTCCTTTATAACACAGTGACTCTGTGGACATTAAGGCAGCTGTCAGGTTGGCAGCAAAAACACTTCCTGTACGCTGCTGTGCTGCAGTAATCACTGTTTAAACTAATCTGTATAAAACTCGAATCAGTGAACAGTAACCTTTCATATTGTAGTTGCATTGATTGAACATTCCCATCAGTAGTTATCATGTTGGATATGATGGGAATGTTTCTGAGTGAGGATGACTGTGGTGCAGCTGAAACAAATAAATGTAGTTGACTGTATCAATGAGGTTGTATCAATATAAAATAGACGCCTAAAACTTTACAGTCAGTTTGAACCTAGGCATTTTCCACTGCAAAAAAAAATCAGCTAAGCTACTGAGTCGGACTGTGACTTTACAATCACAGGTCCATGAGGAGCCTAAACTATGTCTGATCTGTTCATTGATATTTTCATCCTCAGTTATTGCCATGGTGAGGTTACAGCTGCTTAAATATAGCCTTCCTATTTAAAATGAATGTAATGGGCTGTAGGAGAAATTCCAGCACTTTATCATCAGGAAAATGATGAATGAGCAACGCTGGATACAATATAATATTGGTAACGTATCGATCCTTCCCCAGTCCTGTGTTTTAGAGCCAATCATGGTCTGCGTTGGCTGCATTCATATTTCTAGCTCCACCTGATTAAAATGGAGGCTCTGAGCTTTGTTTGCCCGTTGCCATGGTGAATCAAGTATTGAGCTATCTCTCTGTCCATACATCGAGGACAGATTGAATCATGAGGAAGCTTGTGTTAAAGGTCATATTTGGGTAAAAGACTAACAGCATTATCTAACGTGAGATTTTGAAGTTTTAAGATGTAATTGCCTTCAGATATGCTTTTTAATATCGGCAGCATGAATGAGGAAATGAAGCGTTGTGTCAGACAGCGACAGGCTCCGCAGAAGGGAGTCAGGGAGAAACTGACAGTTTTTCAACTTATGCTGTGTTATAAAGGTAAAAAAGAAGAGTTTGATGAAAATAATAATAGAAGTAAAATAATAGAAACACCAAAGTAGGGAAACAGAAAACCCAGAGTTTCCCTCATCTCAGGCTCAACATACTCAAAATTTTCACTAATCCCGCTTTCTGAAATTGGCCCGGAACAGACAAACACAGAAAGATCATAACTAACCAAATTAGCAGACTGGACACAAAACAACAGACACACAGGACTGTAACCCAACACATAGACTAAATAACAGATAATAAACTGACCAATGAACAAAACTCACAGAGAGCTAAACTAGACAGGCAGAATGTGACAGACCTGACGGAGGCACGTTACTTCTGACTGACAGACAGAGGTCACAGAGCATCTCTTTCCAACGAGTCACCGACTTTGGGTACGTTTTGGAAAACGGTCGCCTTCTCTTTGTACCACACAGACTATCCTGCAGTCTGCAGACATGTGGGGATGAACACTTTTGGATTCTTGGCTCTGGACATTCAAAGACTTAAAAGCTGCTCGACTCGAGTCTGACAGAAGTCACACAGTGATCTGAGACTCGGCTTGAGACTCGTCCTCAAAAGACTTCACTCGGTTCATTCAGTTCATCTGTAATTTTGTTTGAACGTTATGTCTTTACCTCACAGTGCATTAAGGGCAGGGGTGTTGATGGTGCACTGGATAAGACGCATGCCATTGGTGTGAGACCCGGGTTCGAATCCACTGTGAGACTCCAATGTATCCCTGAGCAAGACACTTCACTCCGAGTTGCTTGTACAACCACTGACGTATATAGTAATTGTGAATGAAGAAGAAAATGCGTCACATTTACTGGGCGATATTTCAAATTAGTCTCTGAAGCCTGAGTGTGTAAATATATCTCAAAATAAAGTCACAAAACATTTCTGTCTGCAAGTGACACAGTGTGCACTCACTGGATTTGAGTTTCATTAACAGAACAACCTTAAATTGAAAAGTATTTGCCTGATATTCTAAATGTTTGCATCTGCCAGCTCGCTCATTGGACTCAATGGACTCATTTTTTCATTTTAGGAAAATGCAGATCAGATAACTGTCTAGTTACCAAGATATAAAATGGCAGATGTACCAAATTAGATTTTAGAGTAGAGAGTAAACATACAGTTTTAAAAGAAATGTGAAAGTTGCTTGTGACGAGTTACTACCCACTGCCGGTGCTGAAACTCCTTGGATGTAACCATCATGTAACTGCAGTCAGACAGCCAGCAGGTGGCAGCACAGGAGCAATGTTTTCATTACATCTGTCTGTCTGCAAGTAAACAGGAGGGAAGAAACTGATCAGGCCAAATTAGATCCAACATGGCATCTAAATAAAATGGAAAGAGTCTCTGTATGTCCGTCCTTCAGTCCGCTTGACAACCATTTATCTGATCGACAGTTAACAGGTGAACAGGAGTGTCGACTGCGAGCTGAGACCTACAGGTTTGTACAGGAGTTGGTAGTGACTCGTTACAAGTGACTTTTACTTTCTTGAGGATCATGTTGCTTCACCTTTAGGTGCTTCTGTGAAAAGTCTCCAACGATTCAGAAAAATCTACATTCAGTCCTCATAATTAACACAATGAACAAACATGTGAAAGCTTTTTGCAGCTTCTGCTTTGAATCAAACTGTATTTGGTGCAAATGTGCCACCTGAGTCATTGTGTTATTGTGTAATATTTTAATTCAAGGTCACAAGTGACAAATATTAGAGAGTAAACATTCAAACCGCCGTGTTCTGGCTGCTCTGTACCAACAAAACTGTCTCTGGTAATGATGACGTGACTGCTCCTCTGTTGTTGTGATTTGGCTCTACAGACAGATGAAGTCCTGAGGCTGGATTCCACACAAGAAATAACATGTTCCCATGTTAAAGCGGGTCAATGCTTGTGCAGAGAAAGTGTGATACACTTGTTCCCCCATTTTCTTGTCTGTCTCACCAGATGTTGGTTTTGATGCAGGTTTGAAAAGAGCATGTAAAATGAAAGAGTTACCTGTTTTTGTTCAGGTGTTTCAGTGAGGGCAGGCGTCTTTATGAAAACCTGAAAGTGCTGTGTAGTGTTTTGAATATTAGGAGGTTAATGTAGAGTTTAATCTCAAACTTATATCATATAACTGAAAGTTCCCCAGATTAAAACTTGTCAGGTCACATTTTAACAGGCCAGTCCACGCTAAGACATTTTTAATAATTTATGTCTTTACACATAACTGAACTCTCAGCAGTGCTCTAAGAGTTATTTAAAA
>JALXJV020000002.1:35988786-36011870 GCA_024633595.2 Lepomis macrochirus | reverse complement strand
CCATTGGTTTCTGAAGAGCCGTTTTGAAGCTCAAAAGTGGCGGTGCTGGCGCCCGCCATCTTGACAATAGCGTCACCAGCGTCACTCCGGATAACCAAAATGGGCAAAGAGGGTCGTGAGGTGTAGCTGAGGTGACGTTTTGCTGAAACCACTCCGCCCTAGCTTCGGCGTGACCGAGTTAGCTCAGGCTAAGGAGCTAATGCTACATGCTACTCGGCGGTTGCTGATGCGGTGGAGGTTGGAAACTTCTGGCGGCTGTGTTGTTACCAGTTCACGGACATGACCAACTACAGTCAAGGTAAGACACGGGAAAATAACAAAAATAACTCACAAATCTGTTATTGACATTATACTTCATAAGCTTTTAAATGCTTTTTTAATATATAAATGTGATAGCGTTATTTTGCAACACTAACGTTACGTTAGAACAGTTAACTATGAATCAGTTATTAATTAGCGTTACCTTAAGTTTACTGAGCGTTAGCGTTACAGCTCAAACGAACAATTAAATCAGTTAATCCTTTTACATACCGTTGGTTAGGAAGCGGTTACCTCAGTTGTTACTTCGTAATAAGCGTAATAAGCTAGTGGTAGAGTCCTTAGTTACATGATGGATGGCTGTATAACTTGTAAAAGCGTTAGCTATGGCTGCTATCACATTAGTAAATTCCCCACACCGCTATTTTGAGTAAAGTTGCTGCTGTCGGCGGGGTTGTGTCAACTTATTGTGGGATTATTGTCTGGAATAGGACTTCGAGAGAGAAAGGTACTTTTATATTTGTCACAAGATTCTTGTTCGCGGTTCTGATGCTTCCACATCTGCTACTCAAAGCTTAAACTGAGTCTAAATAACGTTGCTAGTCTTGGCTACTGGACATTTTTATAGCAAATATAAAATTGTCTGTCTTAAAAGGACAACACACAAACATTTAAAGACCGTCTCCCTTGTTCCATTTTCTCCCAGAATCACACTGTGGATCAGATGTCCCACCTGGCCCAGAGAGCTGCAGAGACCTGGGAGTCCTCATTGTTGCTGATGGGGTGGACTGACGTGGAAAGGCCTTCTCTCTTTTAATATTGTCCATATTTGTATCATAGATCCATTTAAAAATATACAGTTTATGGTTCACTTGTTATATATATAAAAAGCACTCCAAATGCACATGCTGACCAAATGCACATATAGTAAACAGGTGAGTTTATACAATGTAAACCACAGAAAACCTTCTCAGGTCGCAATAAATGACACCTACAGGGCTTCAAAACCACTCAGTGTGCAGATAATTCTTTGTTTTTCACTACTGAGTAACTTCTCAGTCAATGTCACGATTGTCTCTTAAAGAAATGTCAAAATAAAACCATATACAACACCAACCTTTAGTGTTTAACTTTTTTACTGACAAATAAATGTTAACCTATAAATAACATCTTAATATTTTTTTCATTTACAGCTGTTAACTAGAATATATTTTTAAGTTTAGATCACACTATTTAAAATTAAAATATGAAACTGATAATGAATGAAGAATGATTTTATTGTATGTATGTATAATTAGTTTGATACACTTTAACAAAGTGTTCCTAATACAAAAGCAATAGATTAATAAATTAAACTCTTGTCTTGCATTAATGAAAACATCAATATTGAAAGGTTACAAATGTAAAAGTAGTTTTGTATGACTTGAAATGTGTTGAGTTATTAAAATAATGAATCTGTTGATAAGCCCAGTGTCATAATTTCACGTCAGTAGTGTTCAGGTGTTGAGTAAAAGAAAAGCAGGAGCTGAAGAGCTGGAAGCTGGAGCTGTACTCTCCTGATGAGCTGGACACAGCTAATCACATCTGGAGGGTTCTGCAATCAGCTCCTCTGGTACCTGTAAAGACAACAATAGGTGAGACAGTTAAGCAGCTTCTTCCAAAGAGCCATAAAGCTACTGAGCTCTGAGGCGCCTCAGCATGAAAACCTCTCTGGCATGTGACAGTAATTAGGGGTGGCAATGTAAAATACAGTTTACTAATTTGTGGAATTTATGGGTTGCTGTTGGACACTGTGCAATAATAAATACTCAAGTCAGATCTTTTTTAGCAGCTTATTATAAGGATCTTATTTTTTATTGAACTGTACAACCTTTTTGGCAAATTCTAGTCCACCAAACAAACTCAGAGGCTCTCACACACCTTATTTCTCGCCTTAACTAAACCATTGCCCTAGTCACAGCCCAGCTACCTGTCTGCAGGCAGAGCGCACATTATATTCTGACAAAAGGTGGATGCAAATCTCTGCATGTAGCCTACAACAGCTGTTCAGTCAAATTATGCATCCACCTCTTAAACTCTTCAGAAGCGTTAGCTGATCAAGCGCGGTTTTCACCTTATTTGCTGAATCTCAATGAATGCTAGCGTTACATCTACTGAGTGTAATAACTTATTGATGACTAAACAGTCTTTAATATTTACTTTGAATCAATCATCTCCACTGATAAACCCCACAAAGAATAGTATAGCGGTTGTCAGTAGCGGTAGCGTTACACTCAGAGGTGCTGCGGCTCCCCTCGGGAGAAACAGCTACGTTATAGCTCAAATAGCAGCATCGGTGCTCCTCGTTGTGACAGTTTCAGGCAGCCGCTGCCCCTCGGCTCTCTGCTTTTAAACCCTTTGTGTCCATTGGAATCAGGAGCAGCCACTTATAACAGTACCTGACTAGCACCTAACTGAACAGTGATTCCGTTACAGGGCGTGGCTAAATCTCACATCGCCCGTTAGTAAAAGTTACCGTTAGCATAGCGTCCAGCTAACTGAGAGCTGAGCCTTTTACTTACAACTTCACACAGATGCCTTTTCTTCAAAGCATTATCACACTAATGTCTAACACTAAGGTTAATCTAAAAGCGATAAATTTTGGCTTCTTCTTGCTGACTTGTCTTTGACTCATTAAAAGCTGCGGTCAGAGCACACTAAATTACTTACTTACACTAACTTAGCAGCTTGGGGCTACTCGGTATCTGGCTAATTAGCGTAGCGAGCTAACGTTAAGCTAACAAGCGATGATTGAACATTGATAAATAAATTTTACTCACCAAGTAGAACACGGAGGAGTTCCTGGAGGTTCTCTCTCCAGTGAACTGCACAGCCTGCCATTATTCATCCGGTATCTGCATGTAGAAATGTCCAAAGCCTCCGACAGGCTGAGCCTCAGAGCTCCGTGTAGCTGAGTGAGGCTAACAGGCGGCCGACCCAGTGTTACGAGTCGGTAGAGGCTAGAGGCGCATGTCAATCAAAGCGACCACGCCCCTAATAATGCAGAACTTTAAGGCTTCATATAATTTAAGCAGGTGAGTTATAAAAAATTCACCCCCCCTCACAGTTGTCACGAAGGGCAAAATTAGCGATATACACTAAAACCATTTTTTTGAACCAGGCTGTAAACATGTTTTATTCTGCTGTAAAGTTGGGCATTTTAACATGGGGGTCAATGGAGATTGACTCCCTTCTGCAGCCAGCCTCAAGTGGCCACTCGATGAATTGCAGTTTTCAGTTACTTCCTGGTTGCATCGGAAGTGAGAGCCGGAGGTTGCCGCTTGGACTAAACCCCTAGGAGGAGTTCGTTAAAGTACGGAGAGTGTAAATCATTCCAAAATGGCCACTAATATCAAAATGGCCACTAATATCAAAATGGCGGACTTCCTGTCGAGTTTAGGGTATGGGTTCTAGAGGCTTTTTTGTGCGTCTTGATATGATACACGTCCCCACCAAATTTCGTGCATGTAGGTCGAACGGGGAC
The DNA here is from genome assembly GCA_024633595.2 of Lepomis macrochirus. Lineage (NCBI taxonomy): Eukaryota > Metazoa > Chordata > Actinopteri > Centrarchiformes > Centrarchidae > Lepomis > Lepomis macrochirus. The sequence continues at coordinate 36,008,089 of JALXJV020000002.1, read as the reverse complement.
GAGGGGCTAATTTTTTCTAATTTTCTAGGTGGCGCTAGCGAGACCATTTTGCCACGCCCGTCCGCGAAACCCACAAAATACTGAAATTTTTCACCAGTCCTGACATGCGTGCAAATTTGGTGAGTTTTCGAGCATGTTAGCGACGCAGAAAAATGAGCTTACTTTGCAGAAAAATAAAGAAAGAAAGAAAAAAAAAAAAAAAAAATAATCCTTACAATTTCAATAGGGTCCTCGCACGGTTCGTGCTCGGGCCCTAAAAATAATCCTTACAATTTCAATAGGGTCCTCGCACCGTTAGTGCTCGGGCCCTAAAAATAATCCTAACAGTTTCAATAGGGTCCTCGCACGGTTCGTGCTCGGGCCCTAAAAAAAAAAAAAAAATAATCCTTACAATTTCAATAGGGTCCTTCGCACGTTTCGTGCTCAGGCCCTAATTACTGAGTTCGTATGATCTTGCCTCTCTGCCCTCTCTTATCAGACAAGCTACCAGCAGCTCTGTGTGAGGTTAAAAACTAAGCTTAAGCTACAGTTAGCAGTGTTCTGATATTTATACATGGCAGCAGCTGATATGAAATATACATTGGAGTCTTAGTACATTAATTTCTGTCTAGCTTATTGCGTTCCTTTTTTATTAATAAAGCAACATTGTGGGTATAGATGTGAATGTCTGTGTTGAATGTGCAAGTTACTTTGCTTATTTGCTTATCTTTTTTTCAGCTCACATATGAAAACCTGGAATCTATCAAAGTCCTTGTTACGAGTTTTAAAGATGAAAGAGACTTGTAAAATACTCTGTTAGAGTGCCATGGATCGTGATCAAACCCTTGCCACACGGACTGTTGCGATAATGTTAAAGTATAATACGATTTCATGGGTACATTGATGTTGAGACCAATGTAGCGTGAAGGACTTGATAGATCCATGTTTCCTGTAAGGGAAGACCCAGATCAAACCTGTTTGGGAGACTAATCGAAATCAGGTACATTTTGCTTTACTCCAGCATTGGAGTAATTGATTTAATCGTCATCATGTTGATTAAGCAACCCCCACACATTTACATTTGGTCATTTAGCTGAAACTTTCATCCAAAGCAACTTACAATTGCTATTATATTATTATTGTTGTGGATATAATTTGTTTATCAAATGGTCAGAAATTAGAAGAAAATGCATAGATTTTGGTCACAAGGTTAAGTCATTGCCTTTAGTGTACATGTACCAGCCCTGCTTACTGTTGCGCAGTCACCCCCCCCCAAAGCCCCATTCTGAGCCAGGAAAAACCCTGGTAAGTTGTAGATGAATGACTAGTATGTACTAAAGATTAGGCTTCTTGAGTAAATGCTTTACCTCTAAGTTCTGTTGAAACTGTTTATCAATATGTGAATATGACTGCTACAACATGTATCTCTTGTTGCCTCTACATAGCCTACCACTGACACAGAGGAACACAGACAGCCCCTACAGTCACTACTAAAGAAGAAAGCCCCACAGATTCTTACAGAGTATGAGACTACAGGTATCCTGTCAGTGCCATCGAGGAAGCTCCTTGTGAAGACGTGCGTAGGAGATTTGGTGGAGAAGTGTGATTTGTGAGTATCTATTTTTCTTTTAACTTTATCTTAATTTTGTAATTAAGTTTCTTTTTTTACCTTATCTGGTCAGTTGTTTGTGTTTTATTGTCTTTGCTCTTGTAAAGGCACTGTTAAATAGTTTGGAAACATGCTCAAAATGCTTATTATTATCATTGCACCATACCACACTTCGGCATGAATATCTAACTTTAAAAATATTTTGCACTGAAACAAAAACAGTATACCTGTGTCACTATTTTCCAGTTACCCTCTTAGTGCAGACAAGCTGGCTGTACCGAAAAGCATCATAACCACCTTCCCATCCCTGAGTGTCAGAGTAGAAGGACAAGGGGAAGGATTTGTAAGTAGTAGTTTGTGTAATAGTTTGTAAGTACTTGTATTTTTGTAATGTAAACTCAGCGTTCCTCTTCAGTCTAATTTAGAATAAAACTCTGCTGCCAAGCTTCTAACAAACCAAATGCTTCACATGATTTTGGCATTATTATACTGGTTCCCAGTTTGTTTTAGAATAGATTTTTTTAAACGTTAATTACACCATAAGGCTCCAGAATACATTGTTGTTTACTGTGCTTCAAGAGGTCATCAGATCAGTGCAGCATTCTTTTGTGAGTGTTTAGTAGGTGAAGATAATCATATCTATATCTTATGGTAACTTTAATCTCATGATTATTTTTTAAGGGTTGGTCTATACAACATATATCTTCCATAGCCTGGTTGGTTTCAATTAAAATTGCCTAGCACATGTCTAATCTGTTTGCCTGCGACCCACATACCACTAAGGAGAACTGAAAAACTGTTATTCACTGATAACCCCTTTCATTCTCAGGAGCATTACTATGATCCAGTCTCTCACTGTGGATTCCTAGAGACTAAACTCCGCAACCTCAGCCTCGAGCAAGGGCAGAGGCATTATAGGAAGCGAAAAGTGACCAATGACTGCACTGGACCTGAGAAACCTGATGCAACAGAGAATGCCAGCAGCACAAATGAGTGGGCCACGTTGATTAAATGATTGCGGCCCTCAGCTGAGAACCTTTCAGCAATCAAGTCAGGCATGGAGAAAACCTACACCTGTCGCAGATCCTGGATTACTAAGGACTCTCCCACTGTTGCCGAAATATTCAACGAGTACCCACGGTTTTTGGACATGCCAAGTCTGGTACGTTGCTCCCTTCTTTGACTGGCTTATTTAGTCCCACTAAGGGTGACATGTACACCTAACTGCTTCACAAACATTAGCGCTAACAGCCACATGTAAGCCACATAAGTGGAATTATTTGTGTCACCAGGGTTTTTCCAGGAACTTTTTGCACCAAATAAGAAAAGTTCCACAACGCAGCTGTATTCTAACATTAACATAGCTATCGCTAACACCTTATTTGAAGGTAGGTTCCTGAAATTGCGATGTGTTGGACTGATTTGTGCAGCAGTGTTCATTATAACTAACGTTAACCATCGCTTGCAGGAATATTTTCTGCGCAGAAAAGTCTTTCTTCAGCACATTAGAATGTTCTGACTGAGGACAAAGAATAGGGGCTGTTCACAGATGGGAGGTGCGCATAGCTCTACAATTAAACTTCAACCCATTTTAAATAGTAAAAATTTTAATTCAAAATCAATATATGGCAGTCAGCTTTGATATTGTTGTGGGCCTCACAAATAAATTAATGTACTGCAACACTGCATTTTAACTAGCATGCCTTATGTTAAGTCAGCTCTGCGCACTCTGCTACGGTCCCACCACGCGGCCAAAGTATGAAATAAAGACAGCTTTACTTTTTCAGTTCCCTGATTTAATGATGTGAGTTTGTTAATATTTGGTAGGTTGATGGTAATGTGTTTTTATTCTCCTCTGTCTAAGCTGGACTCCGAGTTTGGCAAACTTACAGGCGGAAAGACGGACCTCTTTTTACGAAGATGGGAGGCCAACATCATTCCCAAACTCAAATCAGTGGCTGCCTTGGAACCAAGAGTGTCCCCTCTGTTGAAGGATATTGAAGAGAAAACTGAAGGTATTTTATGTAAATAAACCATCCAAATCAGAAATAATTAAGAAGCCTTGCGTGTGATACTAGAAAGTTTAAAAAAACAAACAAAAACAAACATTTAATGTCGTCTTTTTCTTAGCTATTAAAAAGTGAATGTTAAAAATATATCGTGAATTATTTAAAAGGGGTTATACATTTTATTCTTTTTTTTATTCTTTTTTTATTTTAATGTTTGGCCTATATTATTGAAAATTGTTTGACACCTCTCTATGGTAGATGGGTAATTTTATTATGTTCATTCATGTCAGTGTAGAGTGATCACTATGGAAAGTGAATTAAAGTCATATGTGCATTTTTCAAATTTAGTCCAGCTTTGTCTGATAGGGAATTATTATTTCACATAGAAACCAAATGACATTCTCTCAACCAGATAGGGCACTGAAGAATTCTTAATGTGACATTAAAAGTACAGATGACAAGAGTCATTTCAGTGGCGCACTCAATTAATTGCATTTCTATATTTTAATTTGTTTTTCATTGACAGATGAGACGTGTTACACTTTCCTAGTGTTGCTAACACACCTGCTGCCCCCGATTGGTGCCAGTCGTTGCAGTCTGAGATCTGCAATAACACACCTGGTTGATTTTACACCAGTATGTATTTAGTAAAGTTCAGATTGCATTTATTGAAAGATAGCATTTGTTGCAATGTTGCTGATCAGTTAACTAACATATATATTTTTCTTTCCTGTCTTTAAGCCTGGAATGAGTATTGCATCGCTTTGTAATGATCCTGCAACACCATCCACTACTCACCAACCACAGTTGATATGCATCGGTGATCTGAAGAGTACAACCAAGCAGTATGTCATTGTTGCTAAGAATGACAAAGTAACCATTCCTCTGGATGATGGCCTGACGTGTTCTGTGGACAAGCTTTTCAAACTGTACTGGGTGTGTAACTTGTCATACCCAGCACCACTCAGCTCTGTCTTCACGTTTTTTGAGAATGTCTACGACCTGCCATTCTCTGCACAAAGGAAAACGAAAGTACTGGAGCTAATTTCACAGCTTAAAGCATGCAAGTAAACCAAAATGTTCACCTGTCCAAAATGTGGGGAGTCTGTGTTCACAGGGGTAAGAAACCTCATTTGGCATCTTCGTGAGATACATTGCTTATCAGATGGACAAAACATGACGATTATATGCAGTCAAGGTGGCTGCCCAAGGACATATCATAATTTACATTCATTTTCAAAACATCTCCATAGAGATCATTCCATACCATCAACAAATGCTGTCTCAGTTCAGTCCATTTACCAGGGAGGAGCATTGAACAATTTAGTTGAAACTGATGATCCTATTTCTAATGTTTTGGAGATGTCCACTGATGCTGTAGCATCAGAGTCAAGGAAACTGTCTGAACTTGGTGATTGTGCAGCCTCTTTTGTGGCCCAGATGTATGCATCATCAAATATGACTTTATCAGATCATTATAAGCATTGTGATAATATATCTAAGAAAATAGATGTGACCAATGCCTTTCTTGTTAGTGTAGGGTCATTGAAAAAAGCTGATGTTTTGTTAGAAAATTTGAGGTTAACCCTTGAAACTGACCTTTCTTTGACCAGTACCATATTTGTGTCTCACAGTGTTGATGTGTATGGGCAGGCTTATAGAACTGGTTCTATACTGCCACTGGGAACAGACCATAGAGAAGAACGTTTGTTTGGTGAAGTCATATCTTGCCACAAGCAGTAAATGAGTCGATTCTTTTGTTTGTGAGATCCTAAGAGTCAAGTACTTTGATGACCATTTTTATGCAGTCCAAAGAACAAAAGAATATGAACTGATTACACTGGCTGAAACTTCAGATTTCCGGCCTTTAGATATTATGACAAGCCTTGACACCAGTGAGCTGTATTTGAACCCAAGGTACAAAATTGTATAGCTTGAATGTTAGTTCATGTAAATGTGTTTTGCACTTGTGACGCATTTTCAATTCTTAAATGTTGAAAACACTAAGATGACGAATGTTGCCCATTACCTGTTTTTATGTTTTCAGTGCCATGTATTCTGTTTCGACATGGTTATATCAGAATAGACATGGTAAATGTGTTGGTAAAAAAAAAGAAGATAAAAGTGCACTGTTTTATGGTTGTGGACATTTTAACAATCCAAAGTATTCACTAGCAGAGTTAGGAAGTTAGGCACATAAGCTATTTTGTTATAACGATGAGTCACTAAAACAAAAATTGTCTTCACATATGAATTCAGTAATTCAAATAGATGATTGGTTTAAGTGTAATGTATTACGGATTACAGAAATGGTTTTAATCACATGGTGTTTTTTTAATGTGAAACAAATCTAATCTGTAATAAATTTACATGATCAAATATACATGTTTCTTTCTTGATTGCACATGTGTAAATTGTCTACACAAAATGTTTTAATCATACATTTTTAATTCTACATTAATCCATCAAAACACAAGTAAACACATCTTTGTGTAAAAATAACACATCTTTGTGTTGACCAAGTTGACACAATAGATGTGTTAAGGAAAGGGACACATAAGTTGTGTCAAATTTGACACAACATGTGTTGTCCCTGAGCTGATTCAGCACATGTGTTAAAATTTAACACATTATGTGTTGTTTTTAACACATCTGTTCTAAGAGTGTAACTAATAAGGAGAGCTAAGTTAATGTTGGAATGCAGCTGGATTTTGGAGGCTACAACGCTGTATATAGCTGGTAGTCCATACAAATAAACTTGCCTTGCCTTATTTGTAGTTTATGTTCTATCTGTGTTTGTTTTTTGTTGTTACTAATTTATAACATGGTTATGTTATATTGAAATGTAAACTTTTTTATTTTGAAACTGTTTGGCAACATTGTGTATGTTTGTAAATTGTGTACATTGTGTAAATGAAACAGTCATGCCAATAAAGCACACTGAACTGAACTAAATAATCATAATGTCCTAAGTACTCAAAGCAGAAAAGCACAAAATGTGCCTTGTGACTTTCATACTATTATATCTTTATTATTTTTATGATTAGATTATTATTACTCATGCATTAATGTACTTGCTTAAGGTTTAACTCTTTTGTCTCAGGCTGCAAGTAATGATTATTTTCATTGTGGATTAATCTGCTGATTATTCTCTCCATTAATCGAGTGAGAAATGTTGTCACAATTAGCAAAATAGTTTCCAATTAAATTTCTGTCAGTCAACTAATGTACCAGCTGTTCTTCTATAAACTGTTGGGTAGTTTCATTTATAACAAATATTTATGTGTTAAAATCTTTCTTTTTTAAAGTAACTAACTGAAACTGTCAGATAAATGTAGTGAAGATGTGGAGTAGAAGTACAAGGTGCCATGAAAAGAAAATACTCAAGTAAAGTGTAGTAAAGTAAAGTAAAAATATCTCTAATTTGTTGAGTTACTATCCACCACTCAACCTAACAAACACACTATTAATTCATAATATTACAAAGTGCCATTGCTGAATGATGTTTCGTGCTGAGGTCAACTATGTACAATGAAAAGGTGGGTAAGGGGAAAGTGTGTGCAGGGCCGTTTGAAGGAATTTGGGGGCCCCAAGCAAAATGGACATGGAGGCCCCCCCCTACCCCCCGTTAACCAGTCTTTCCAGAAAAATGCAGAGTTTTTTTGTGATTGTTGCGGGCAAAAATCCATGATTACGCGGCACGTTTTCTTAAAAAATGCGATGGAATATGCGGGATATTTATGCAATTTATGCGCTTAAATTGCGGAGTATTTGAAAATGCGACCATCCATAAATATGCGGACTTTGGCGGATTATGCATTGAATTCAGCGACTGCATAATCGCGTTTTTCTGGAGGGACTGTTATTCGCGGGGTTTGCAGCTTTTCGATGATGTTCACGTCGCGTAATTACGTCACTTCAAAACGTTCCCATGGCAACAGAGGGACGACTGCTCTTGTGTGAAGTAAACGCAACATTTTCCAACTTTCTGCTAAGATATATGTGACTTTTTATGCGATGAAAATGCGGGATTATGAAATCATGCAAGCCCCGCGATATTTTGCGCTGAAATCAGCAATTTATGCGCTTAAATTGCGGATTATTTGAAAAATGCGACCCTCGCGATAAATATGCGGACTTTGGCTGATTATGCATTGAATTCAGCGATCGCATAATCGCGTTTTTCTGGAGGGACTGGTTAACACGCACGTAAAGCCTACTGGAACCACAGCATAGCCATACAGTTAAAGTTCACCCACACTTTATATAAATATTTTTTTTACAGTGCAAATACTGCTCTTGCATGTACTGTGCATAAATAAAAGTTTACAGTGCAAATGCTGCTGTTGCGCATAAATAAAAAAAAAATAAAGTGCAAATACTGCTGTTGCAAATTTGAATATTTTCAACAATTGAACATTTGCAAAAAACACCACTGTACCATAAAATCAAATATACATTATAAAAGTGCACAATAACTAATTCCAACATACTTGAAAACACACACACACACGCACACACACACACACACACATGCCGCAGCAGAGATAACGTGTTTGGCGCTGTTGTCAGCCTATGGCTGGACTACTGAGAGGGGCCCCCTTGAGGGGGATTCCGATAACAGTGTCATTGCACTTTATTGCATTGACTATCTATCAAAGGGGCGCGGGCACTCACAGTTTGTCGTTGCATTTTATTCTTAAACAGTCGTTGTCTCGTTGGCCCCAGTCCAGCTCGGGGCCCCAAGCAATTGCTTGGTTTGCCTGTCCTGTCGCGACGGGCCTGAGTGTGTGTGTGCGAGAGGGAGACGTGTTATTTGCACGGGTATTTTGTCTTTCTGTCTTCATTAATATAGCAGCAAATATCAGCACACAGTTGAAGACATGTAAAAGCCCAAAAATTGAACTGTAATGCAGTTCACATTTTGGCAGTATAGTTCTTGTTAACACTGCTGCTGTAAAAGCTGAATATAGATGAACATTTCGACTATTTGTGAATTTATTTTAAACACCGTGGACTGTGAGAAATGGCATTTCGTTAATTTGTATACACGGTATGTGAATGAATGACAATAAACAAACTTGAACTTGATGTCAGGATGTCACACAGGCTACTAAATTATTAAGTTTCTGAAAGTGGAATCTGAATATGAGTCAAAATATTTACTTAAGACGTTTGTGTCACATAAACTTAAACACGAACAAAATGTGACACAAAATGGAAAACAAAAGCGTAATTTACAATTTACATTAAATAAACAGATCATTTACAATTCATTCATATTATATCTTTATTTTCATTAACAGTCCTGCAGTGAAACGTGCAGAGACACGTCAGGCTGAAATATTTTTATCAGACAGAAGAAACTGGACGACTGCCGAGCTGTTAGTGTCTGTTAGCAGATTCACCCCAGGACACAAAACAGGCTCACAGGCAACAAACACAAGAGTGTGAATTTCATCTAACAGTTGGGGTGGAGGGGAGGGGGGGTAGTAAACATAAAATTTCTCAAGCAAAATTTCTCAAGGTGACACAAATAATAGAGCTTGTACTTGTATAGGATACATGTACACAGAGGAAAGTCTCACTGCTATTATTAGTGTAGCATGGAGGCAGTGATGTTACCAAATTGCCACGACTTTTTGTACTTGCTCTTTTCTCTGTGTTTTTATCTGACCAAGCAGTAGTTATTTAAATATGATTAAGGTTCATAGGCTCACCACGGTTATCTGGCGTTCTCCACATAGTATTTTAGGTTTCCTCTGGGACAGAGGCCGTCTCTTAATATTCATCTGCAGCAGATCTGCCACTGAACATCATACTAAGCAAAACCCAACACAAAAGTAGATCTACAAAATTAGCCTAACATCAGTTCACACACAGGATTATAGCTGTACCAGCTGTAGTAAGAGATGCACCAATTATTCTATTACCGATTATTTAAAGGTCTGACCTGCTGATTCCAATTCTTTCTTTCTGAAACTATAACTGACAAACATCTCTGTAACTTTTCTTGATTGGATATTTTTTTATTAGGATCCCCTTCAGCACCAACATTAACATGGGCTTTTCTCACGGGGGTCCATTCAATTGTGTGATCATCATTAAAATAACATTCGTATTGTTATTCGTACTGGTGGGAACTGTTTTGTAGCTACAAATAAAATCCAACAAAGTTTTTTGGGGGACATTTAAAAATAAAATGAAAGACTACATTACCCTATTTCTAGTATTTTATTTCTAATCTCACTGTTTTAATTCTACTTAATTCTCCACCTTTTAGTGTTAAATCTCAAACTACAGTGCTTTTCCCTTCAGACACACATGCACCTACACCTGCGTTTGTTTGTTTTTTCACCTGCGATTCCGTTTTCACAGCAGCAGATGAGCTCTGTGACATCAGCTGTGTTTACTGTTGCTTTACCGGCTTACTTGCCTTGATGAGCCTATGAGACTACATGATGAGGAGCATAAGCATGGACAGTTCATGACTACTTCCTAAAGTGATGTGAGAAGTCAAGCCTCCTTCTAAACACCACCACAACAAAAGAAATGTCCATTGACTTAAGAACGTTGCAATCATCAAATTCTACTGTTACAAATTACAAATACCTTGGCATTGGGCTCGACATCAAGCTCAAATGGGATCTGTGGTCTAACCTCATAAAAACTGAGACAAAACAAAGAATGTAGTTTTTAAAGAAACTGTTTAAAAAAAAAAAAAAAAACTGTTTTATTGAGTGTATCAAGTGTTTTGGCCTCATTTGCTGGTTTGGCAATGCTTCTGAGTAACAACGGCCAGTAAACTATTAGGGACCAAGTAGGGAATGTACCTATAAGTAAAGGATCATGAACGTTGTGGGAGACAAGGAACACCCCCTTGCACCTTCATTTGAACTGCTGCCATCTGGGCGATGATATTGCTAAAAATAGATCTAAATCTTCATTTCTGCCTCAAGTAATTAAGTTTTTAAACAGGTAAGGCACATATACAGTATAGCCAAATAGGCAGGATGCTCAGCTGGTGCTCTGCCTAATGTAATTGGTAGTAAGGTGCGTGGTTTGGGAAATGATGTGTTATGTATTAGTGTGTGTTTACCAGTTTGAAGGTTCTCTCTGTGGCGTATGATGTAATGCCTACTTGATTGTTCTGCAAACTAATTTCCCTATGGGGACAAATTAAGAGATGACTGATTGATTGCTTTAAAATATCCACTGTGTTTTCTAATTTAATATAAGAGAGTGTCTCTTTCTGTATTTCTGTATGTATTTCTCTGCAGGTGTGAATTGCGGTGTTATGTCTGGCTTACCCCCTTGGGAAAAGCAGGCAGTGGACATTGTGAGGCCAGGGAGGGGGGGACTTTCTAAACTTAAAAAACACTGTTATTGCCCCATTTACATTTATATTGTTTTACTACTTACACAATTATGAAGAGATTTTTTGTTTTTTTTGGGGGGGGGGGCAACCTTTCGATGGAGAGGATCCAGAATCAATAAAACATTTAGCAGTTACCTTTGCTGCGTCTGATTGGCTGCTGTAGGTGGCGTGATATTTTGACATCACTATATGTGATGTCATCATCCCCAGCTTCCTCTTCAGCAGCTGAATGAACCAAAAGAAGATGCAGAGATTTAAATCAATGAAGATCATGTGATTCGATCAAAAGCTCCACAGCTCACTAAATGGACCCTGTGGTGAGATTGTTTTATTAACAACAGCAATGTGATTTATGAGAATCCTGATGGACGTCTGACTTAAAGAGACAGTTTGTAACTTGTTATTATTTGTACGTCCAGAAGTGTTAATAGAAATGTGTCAACAGTGAAATGTGACTTTAAATGTGAACTGCAGCTCATGGAGTCTGTGTCTAACCTTTAGGTTTCCTGTGGAGGCATCGTCTCACCAGTAGAACCAGAAGAACCAGTAGAACCAGAGCACAGAAAGACAGAACAGCAGACATTAGCAGGAGAGGTAGGTGAGAAAGAGGAGTGACCATGAGGAGAGGTGGTTGAAGGAGGACCTGTAGTGGTGGGTTTCACTAAAATGAACAAACAATATTATTAAGTATTAAAAGCACAGAAGACAAAATAAATTGGTAATTCATTTAACAACATGCTACCAGAAAGACACACAGAAGTGAATTCATTACTTCTGTCTGGTTTAGAGTTAAAAAGATCTCATATCAAACGTTGGGTTGAACTCTGACAGATTTCCCTCTTTCTTTTCTTTGAACTCAATGTAGAAAACAAAACCAGGTCAGTTTGAGAATTATCTTTGACCTCCTCACCTGTGACAGAGATCCAGCTGGATGGAGACTCTCCATGATCGCTGATGTCACACTTGTAGAGGCCTTCATCAGACTTGGAAACATGGTGGATGGTCATGTGACCTGTAGGCTCAGTCCTGATGAGGGAGCCATCTTTATAGAAACCAGCTGGGAGGTTGGAGGGAGGGGTCTCTGTTTTACAGTGCAGAGTAACATCATGTCCCTCCATCACAGGGAGGACAGGACTCTGCAGGATCACTGGTCCACCTCAACACAGAGACAAACTACAGCATTTCATCATTTACACACAGCTTCATCAACACTAACTCCACAGTCTGATCTTACCAGTGACAGTGATGCTGATGGTGTTACTGCTTGCTCCCTCTCTGGACTCACACCAGTAAACTCCACTGTCCAATGGGGAGATGTGGCTGAAGATGCAGGAAGAACCAGCTGATCTTCCCCAGCCAGCTCCACACTGAGTCCTGGTTTTTCTGGTTGTGTTCCTCCTCAGCGTCCATCCAGCAGAGCTGTCGTCCTCCTCACAGCTCAGAGAGACAGACTCTCCCTCAAACAGCTGAGAGCTGCTGGGACTCACAGTCAGAGAGGCTGGAGGGGATAAGTTACATTTTTAGCTAAATGACCAGATATCTCACAGTGAAAGCTTGACACTTTGTTGGGAGCGACAGGATATGTTAAACTAATCAGCACTGTGTGTTTGCAACAGTACTTTTCCACATAGCTTGGACATCAACGGCACAGTTGGCTTGAAGTAATTAGCTCAGGGAAATGGACCAGTCTTTTATTATCATTAATTATTTCCAACCAGCCCAGAAATATTAGTTATTTAAGCATTTGTTAATTATTAAAAACAATAATTGAAATACCATCAATTTATAATATATTTTATTTATATTGTTGGACAGAATTCAGGGAGGAAATTGATGATGACTGATTGAAGATTCAAATTTTGCACCTGCTGCATTATAAAGATTCACAATACTTTTTTGATGTGACTTTTGTTAAATTGAGTTATTCATATCATGTATTTTTAAATGTAAGGTCCCCTTCCATTAAAGAAAGTGCAATGCAGACATGTAGGGCTGACCAACACGCTGGAAAATAAGTTCTAAGGCTCTAAGTGACATCTAAAAGTTTAAATACTTCCTGTAAGGGCAGAAAATTGTTTTATTCTTTACTTATAATCCTTTATGCAACTACTTATAAGATGTGCTATTTTTCTCCTTTTATTATGTCTTATATATTGTTTTAAATCTTTAACCTGTTCCCTTTTTATTATTTGTCTTGCTATTCCAGTCTGTCCACATGTGTGTGATTTAGGTCAGAGATGTTGAGTTGTTGATTGTTTTCCTCACTAGTTGTTCTTCTCCTTCCTTGACTGGGGTCAGTCAAGGATTTTTTGTTCCCCAAAACGTTAGATGCTCCGACTGTGTAGATCATGCCGCCCTTTGCTCAGGGCCAGACGTTAGTGACTGTCTTAGGAGACAGAACCTCTGGTCCAGCTGATTTGTGTTGTAGTACTTCTCTGTTTATTCTCTGTTGTTAAATAAATTCTTCAAAGACAACGGTGCGTTGTAACTCAATTTGCTCAACTTCTCACCAGGAATATAATTTCCACGACACTTCCCTGATGTTTTTGTCACAAAGGTGTAATAGTTAATAGTCCTTAACCTGTTTGACCATGAATGCATCACAGCTTTCTGTATATATACTATATATTAAGTTCTTTAAGTCTTCTGTGCATTTGATTTATTTCATAACTGAAGGCTCAAATCTCTGATCTGACTGAGCTTATATCCTGATCAACTTGTTTTTAGCAACCTGATCTCATCTCAGGCATCACGTATACACGCTTGTGTAAAACCGTGGCTATTGTACACAAAACGGCGAATTTTGACTTAGGTTTAGGCACTAACTTCTGTGACGGTTAAGGACGCCCCCAGGGGCTTTGTGTACAATAGCCATGGTTTTCTCAAAGCATGTATGTACGACTCATCAGAGCAGGCTGGTTTTTAGAGACTTTTGTTTTGGTAGTTTTACTTAAGTCTGTTTTGAACAGTGTAAATGTTCATTTAAGTGAATGTATGTTCAAACATTCTCAGTATCTGTTAATGTCTTTTTGTGTTCAAACTCTTTACAGAACAAACATTTTATATGACTTTTTACCAGAAAGCATTATGCTAACAGCTTCTGACTGTCAGAGTTGACTTACCTCCGCTGGTCCTGCAGCTCAGCAGAGAGATCAGCACTGAAGAGAAACCAGAGAACATGAAACCAGAGAACATGAAACCAGAGAACATGAAACCAGACCAGACAGAGAACTGGGAAACTTTGAGGAGCTACTGCTCCAAAAATACAGCAATATCTTCCAACCCTAAATTAATGCACCATGTGACGTTAAATGTCTGTTTGGTTCAGATTGAATAAAGAAGGAAAAAAAATAATTTCCCTGTGGTGATCAGTAAAGTCTAATGGGTGAACAATAACAGTTTAGAGTTATTTTGTTTTAAATGATTGTACTTACAGAGCAGAAAAGACGTCCGTCCCATTGCACCACCACTCAGTCAGTCCAGTTAAACTCTCCTTCTTCCTCTCTGTGGGGTAATGACTGTGTGGGTTTCTCTCCTTCATTTAAGATATAGGTCTTTTTTTTTCTTCACACTCTCAACAGCTCATCAGGAGACACAGGGCCCTACACCAAGAGTTTAATCATATGCAGGAAGTGACAGCGCTGCAGGCTGAACATGAAGGTGGGCTGATCTGAGATCACTGAGAGACAGATTCATTAGAAACAAGAAGGTTCTTCACAGGAGTTTCTCTCCACTCTGTAAATATCTCTGTGATGAAGATTTCACTTTTTAAAAAATCCAAAAACATTTTGTAGAAGTTTAGATCAAACTTTCCTGAGTTTCTCTCTTCCTTCTGTTCTTGTTGCAGTGACACAGATGTCCTGCAGGAGGCAGTAACGTTCACTGTGCAACTAAACTGTGGTTCATCTCTGATGTTTAATGATCAGTGTGAGTCCTGTTTTACATTTACCATCTGGACTTCTGCTAAGAAATGATGCAACATCAATGACGCAACCTCTACAGAAAAACACGCAGGAGGATCCTGGTCAGATTCCTGAACCACCTCCTTTCAACATGAAAGGAGCAGATGAGGTCTGCGCCACTGGTCTCACATTAAATCATATTTCTAGCATTAAACTCCAACCGTCTTGCAATCATAATGGCCATTAATATCCCCATTCCCACCCCAAAAGTGCAGCACACAACATCATACTAAGATATTTTCTCCACTTCCACTGCTACGCCGATGATGTCCAGTTCTACATCTCCACCAAATCCATCACCACAGTTACCACTGCAACTCTGACCAGCTGCCTCACCGACATACAACCCTGGATGGAAACCAACTTCTTACCACTCAGTTACAATAAATATGACATGATCATCATCAGCTCCAAATCACTTACAAAAAACACCAACAACTTCTGCCTTTCCATCAATAACTCCACCTTGTCTCCATCCCCAACCTTGGAGTCATCTTTGACAGCAACCTCACTTTTGAACATCAACCTTGTCACCAGGACTGCCTTCTTTCACCTCAAAAATATTGCCCGTCTCTGCCCATCGATCACCTTTTCTGCTGCCGAAACCCTGATCCACGCCTTTATTACATCCAGGATTGACTACTGCAATAGCGTCTTCTATGGTTCACCTGCCAAAGCCCTACACTTCAATATATCCAAAACTCTGCTGCCCACCTCGCCATGCACCCGTGACCACATCACCCCTGTCCTCCAGAACCTTCACTGGTTCCCTGTTCCCCAACACATTCAGTACAAAATCTTCCTCCTCACACATAAAGCCCTCCATATTACGGCCCCTTCCTACCTCACAGACCTGCTCCACCACCACAATCCCTCTCGCAACCAACCAAATCAGAAACAAGCATCGTACCTGGGGACTCCTTACCCATACTCATCCGAGAAAAATGTAGAAAAACTTAAAAATCAGAAAGCTTCACTGCATTGCCAGATGTTCAACACATGTTTTGCAAAAATAGAATACGGCTTTGTTCAAATTTCAGGAGTTGTGGAAGAATTATTAAATTTTTATTTAAAGTAAAAGTAAAAAGTACAGATACCACACTGTAAATCCTACTCTAGTAAAAGTCATCCAGTATAAATCCACTTTTGATCTTATAAAAAAAAACAACCTATCTTTTTAAATTCACTAAAGACAGGTCTGAATTTAGCATTATAAGTTATAGTGAATAATATAAAGGAAAACTGCGGACAAGTGGATTTTTCCTATATGTGGGAAGGATACCTCTCCCTTATTGCTCTGCTGTTGCAGTAGTGTAATTTAGTGGAGCAGCAACTGTTCCTTTAGGGTCTGAGCTGCTTGTATCTGATGCTGGCTGTACATCTCTAGCTCTGCTCGTACTGGCTGAGGCTGGATGTGGATCAGCTATTCTTGTACTGGCTGATGATCCAGCATCTACTCTACTCTACTGACAAACTTCAGCATAGCCCCAGTAAATTATCAATAACTCAGTTATATCAACTGCATCAGGCCCATTCAAACCGGCTCCTCCAGGGTTCCTTTAATACATTTTCACATATGACTGGGCTGAAAATGTCATGCTTATTATTTACTGAGAGATGTGCATCAATATTGCCCAGTCTGTCCAGCTAATCAGCATTTTAATAGTCAATGTGAATCCACAGCTTTCCATCATGCATTAGTCCAGAGTTGTAACTAAACCTTGACAGAGAGCACCCAAGACACAGACAAGAGATGCACTGCTGAGCTGATTAGCAGGACAGAATAGAGAGATTCACTGCAGCTTCATAACCGCTTAAACACAAACACCTATTTACAGGGAAAACACCTAAAATGACATTCCCAATGTTAAATCAATAACTCTACTAACTATTAAGTCTGGATGCATGGTCTCCTATGACAGGCCAGTAGCTAAGGAATTAGTGCTTAGTGCTGTCCCGAATGTCATTTTTTAAGCCTCGTAATTAAGAACGAATAATCAAAGCTTAGCCCCCGAACAGGTTTGGTGGCTGCTGGAGCAGGAGGAACTGTAGCTGAGAGTCCAGAGTGAGAGTCTGACCCGAGCAGGTCCAGGGCTGAATCATAAAAGCCAGGCGGTGGTCCAGGCAGAGAGCGCACGGGATGAGCAGTGTTTCCGGTAGCGGAACGAAATCTAACACGTTATTATGCAAAATTCACTTTTAACTTTTATTATAGCAACTAAATGCTCATCTTTTACAATCAGCCTAATATAATTATTTAAATATGTTTGTTGTGATGTTGTTTGTTTCCAGCCTACGATTTAGCTACTGATTCATTTTACAATGTAGGAAATTTGACTGTTTTGATCTGCAATGAAATTAAGCTATTGTAAAATGAATAAACGCCATAACTTCCACACTCCTGCAGTCATCACTCAGTTTAAAGTGCTCCCACACAGCTGGGGGCTTCATTTCGTTTTCCCTTTGATGTGAACTAGAGCGTTACTGTGGTCAGCAGAGGTCTGCCGGACGATAAAAAACCGGATTAGTACCCCCATGGGACCCAAAGGGAGCTCCTCTCATCCCTAACACCAACACTTTCAATAACAAAGCTATTGACACCAAGGAAACTACAGGCACCAGACAGAACCTTCAGCCCACCAGACAGACTCTACCAACACGCGCACATGATGCTAAAGCCCACCTTAGGCTATTTGAACTTCCAGCCAAGCTGGCATGTTAAATCACACACATATTGGTGAAAAGTTGATGAACAATTTTCCAGCTGAGCAGGCAGCAAGTATGCCTGTCCAGTTCAATAAACCAAATACTGCTATTTTACTCACAAATCACAATACAATTATACAATGAATTCAATCATCCCAAGATCCCAAATATTGTTCACTGAAACTTACCCAAGCTGAAGGCACACTAATTCATAACCAAAACATCTCCCCATTAGATCAAAAGCACTAGATTGCACCCATAATTTACTTTTCAGCGAATTTCAGCTCCTTTATTGTCACCACCATTGTTCACTCACCCCTACTGATCATAAACTTATCATATCATCATAAAGATGTAAAAAATTATAAATGGAAGTAAAATTATTATAAATTTACTTCTGGAATCTGTGCTGCCTTTACTCATCTTCTATTCACTCCTTTCTTCTAAACACATTTTCAACTCTTGTCCCTCTTCGATTTCACCTGCTTTCACATTTAAATTTGTTGCAGTTAATCCACCTGTTGTCCCTGTCTGTCACGCCTGTCCTTGATCTTCCCTAGCTGACTCATCTGTGGGACAAAATAGTCCCTCAAACACAGCCAAATCAGCTGACATAAGCTAGCGAGTAGTGATGAGGTCATGAAGCATCACCTTGGGGGGTTCAGTGTGTAAAGTTTCTAAGGATCACATAATGAACCGTTATAGGCCTATTTTTATTACCTTAGAATGAGACAGTTTTATCTACAGCGTTCTTCTTCTGCTTGTATAATTCCGGCGCTGCAAAAATGTGGTCAGAGGTACGTATAACCCATGAGATCAGGTTGGCTAGATCAGTAATGCTTTTATTTTGTCTCAAAAACCTGCAGCGGAGTCACAATGTGTAAATGAACTTCACCGCTCAACTTAATTAACATGATATAATTTAGGGTTTCTTATTTAGTTTCATTACTACACACAAAAACATCCAAAATAGTTAAGGGCAGTCATCTTTTCTCCTCCTCTCTCTCTCCTGCGCTGTCCTTTATTTCTCCACCTGCCTCAGTCTCCCCCCAGCTTGTGTTCAGACTGGTCTGCCACCTGGTGGTGTTCTGTCCGTACTGCATCTCCACTGTCCTCATGGTGTCTTTATATCGATGACCCGTTCACTGGTCTCATAAACACTCTCTATACTGTACTAATTCTGTTTAATACACAATACAGCTTTGAAACTTTAACAAAACTCTATACAATACGAGACAGCTTTAAAAACTTTTAAAATTAGATTTAACTCTCTATCAGCCCTTTCATTCAGCTGTTTAATAAGCATACATGAAAAATTTTAATCTGCTGTGTGTTGGTTTGCCCAATTGAATTTGTAATTGAATAGCCCTGCTCCATATAAAACACAAAATACTTGATTAATAGTAATCTATTTAATATATAGCCTATAATATTATTTCTCCAATCGAAAGGGGTCAAAAGAGTCAGACTGTGTTTGAGCGCCACCTGCTGCTCATTAAGCAGACAGACCAATAAAGATGAAGAATAAAGAGAACAGAGAGCTGCTGCTCCTCCATCTTCTGCTCTTTCCTTCATTGTTTTACTCAGTTTGTCACATTTATGACTGATTAAGTGAAAATTTAACATAAGTATCAGGTTTCAGTTTATTAGATACATATTC
>JALXJV020000002.1:35954242-35988286 GCA_024633595.2 Lepomis macrochirus | reverse complement strand
CTGTGTGTTCTTATGTCTTTGTGAGGACCAAGTTGAGTTTAAAGGGACTATAATTATGTAAGTTTTTCAATGAAATTAATCAATTTTAATTGCCTTATTGTTAATGGGCTCAAATCTCACTTGTAAATGAAGCACACGCCTGTTTCTCTCTTTGCTTGCATCAGACACTATTCTGTATTTGATGTGAGGTCTCTGGGTCGGGTTCAGCTCTGTGCACTCCCGAGCCTCTCAGACTACAGCGACAACACGGCAGCTAACAACATGCAGTCCGCTAACACCATAAAACAACCGTCTCATAACAAAACACAGGCTCCACGTAAGGATAAAAAACAACAATAAAGGTTTATGTGCTGAAGCCCATCAGACCAAACAGCTTCAGAGGATGTCGAGTAAGAACAAAGTGAGCATTAGTAGCGAGTAAGTGAGCTTCAGTAACGTTAACTAAAGTTGTCGCTTTATCAATACTGTTAACGTTACACAGCTTCTCCGCCTCTCAGCCACTGTAACTAACATGACTCACATAATATAAAACCCAGAGGAAGAAGAGCCATCCACTAACACTAGTTACAGTAAATTTACTTACCGCGGTCTGACTGTTATAAAGTGTGACACAATCTTTTAATATTGAGTCCAGCTCTCTACCCGCTTTCATTATCATCCAGTACATGTAGCTGTGCTGACATTGCTGAGCCTTCGGTTCACAGATTCACAGATAGTAAAGATAGTTACTGAAAGCAGCAGGCGAGCTAACGATGTAGCACGCCGGTTAAATGCAGTAAATGTACCGTGATCATGTAACGAGTGTGGATTAGTTCAACCTGCAGCTGATAAAACTATTACTGTAACGTTGCAGTGGGAGTTTACCTGAGTTCCCAGCTCTGTCTGTCTATAGCCGCTGTCACTTTGCCTTTTTTTTGGGAGTACTGTGCCGATATGCAAGTGTATCACTGCGCTGAATGAAGTAACGTTACGGGCCGGTGTTGATCCGCCTCTGAGACGGGAACCACTTTACTGTTTTTAAAAAACACTTGAATGTTGACACATGTATTATAAATATGTGCAGATTTACAAACCTCTTTACATTCTGCTTACATACAATATATTAACTGTTTGACTCAAACAAGTTAGATCTGCTTGCTTTAATGTAAATAAAAGGTACATTAAGAGTTCAAATGATTAGAAATAAAAGAGAAGATGGATTCAGCAGACCAAAGATGCCTGAATACAAACCACAGCAGCAACTTCCTCCTGTTGACTCCAGTGAACTGTGGTCTAATGCTGTCGTTTCTCACAATAGTGTGATCACAATAGTGTAAGCTGATGGTGATGTGTTTGTCTATTTTTGTGCTGAAATGTGTGAACTGGTTTTGTTGTCAACTAGTTTTCTGTTTCAGATAAACACTCTCCAGTAATATTTGGTCTGTAACCGTTCACAGTGTTAAGAAGAAGAAAACTGTCAAACCTGCAGCCGTTTATAAAGATTATAAAGTTTTTTGGTCCATATTAAGAGAAAAGTTTTTCTATTGTGTCCTTTTCTAATATTGTACAAAAAATACATATTATTATTGATTCTAAAAGGAGAATAATAATCTGAATACAGTTTTTATAATGAATGCAGTACTAGTAGAAGTAACTATACTAACAGTACTGCTATCAGCTGTGTGTATTTTGTTTTCCAGAGAGTGATCCAGCTGCAGTCTATTCAACAGTGAGAGGACCAGGAGATGTCAGTTATGGACAAATAGTCATCAGACCAAACAGGACGAGAGGTACAGCTGCTCTTCTTTGTTTCCATCATGAACTAACAGTAGAAAAATCTGTTAGAGAAGAATACAGTAGGATTCTTGTGGTTTTCTCAGCCCAAACAATTTGTAGGATGTACTTTAGTTGTTGTGGACACAGTGTGAAACCTACTGTTCAGTACTTGGTGGTTGCTGGTACCAGTTTGTTTGCAGGTTCCACTAGAGATAACTTTGTTCATGAATGGGAAGGAGTTCAGAATGAGGGTTCGTGCCTGACAAGGAAGCAAGACAGGAACATACGTGTGTGTTGCACTGTGTGCTATTTTCAAGCACCTTATTACCCTGAATCCAGCCTGACAGGCAGAACTTCATCCACTTTCATGATTTATATGGTTATTTTGAACTATCATGTTATAGACGATTAATTTTGGGTATTGTTGAAAGTAAAAAATGAAAGTGTCTTTAAGTTCCAGCAGAGTCTAACAAGTTGAGAGTGGACATTTTGTAAGGTGAAATTTGAGTACTTAATCAAATTTATTTTTTATAAAGTTTAACTTTTGGAAACTAAAAATATATAATATAAGGACATCTTGTCTATGTCTTTAAAAGATTAAGGCTATTTATTGTGTCGGGGTCAGAATTACATTTAGGTCAGTGAACATAGCTTCAGAAAGTCAGGACATTTTTAATTAATAGGATTATTGTAGACAACTCTAAATGTTTGGGACTACATAATGAATTATGTCCGTGATGATCTGAAGTACAAAAAAGTTTGGTCATTTGATGAGTTTTATTGTGAAATCACATTGTAATTTTTAACTATTTTTAGATTTTCACGCTAGTCGGATACTAACATGCACCTTTAACAACAGGGGTGCGTTTCCCAAAAGCATTGTGCTTACTACAGTAACTTCCTCGAACTACAGAGGTAACTAAGTTGGTAACTTACATGGTGCGAACCATCGTTATTTAGCGCAGGTGTTCCCGAAAAGATCATTTCAGTGAACATTCAGCACCAATTGTCGTTAAGTTGCACTGTGCGAACTACAGCTCTGGCCCTGTGGTTATGAGCTCAGTTCACGGTGATTACGTCACAGTAAGCAGAAAATGAAGTGTTAGGAGGATGTAATGTGTTTTAAGCAGTGAATGTTAAATACTCCTGCTGTGCAAATGTATTTAAGGTGAAGTTTGTTTTTTTAAATGTAGCTGTAAAAGTACATTTAAATGTATTTGTCGGGTCATGGGTAGGGTGCCATAGATTCAGTACTAAGTATCTTGTAGACCATCTACAAACAGCAGGTGTTTTTCTCACAGATTACCTGTTCACATTATCTGTTCGCAATAACTTATTTTAATATTAGTCACTGGAGAAAGTGAAGACAAGACTTTTAATATTACCTTCATGGAGGCTGTACATCTCTAGGCCTAGGTGTTTTCTACGTCTTCATTACAAACATAAATATAAAAAGAGACAGCATAAAATTCATGAAAGTAAACCCCTGAGAGCTTTCGTTGCCAAGACACACTGATAAATAGAGAACTCACAGGAGTCGAACCCGTGTCTGTCTCTATAGAGCACATTCACAATCTCAGCCACTTATCGCACTGAGCTATTCTCAAAATATTGATACCATTTGCAACAGAAAGATTCATAATAGTGTTATAATAGTATAATATAATAGTTCAAACCTTATTTACTAAATATTTTGTAATTGCTAATAGTTCTTCTTTTCTTCTAAAAATGTTACTATTGCTATAAAAAAAGTTATAGCCTATTTTTAGGCTAAATAAAATTATATGGTTATATATGTGTTATTTATATTTTTAATTTCATTAATAATATTGTTGATTTTCTTTTTGCCCGTATGACTATAATATGAAAGCCTAAAGAATCAAGTAGCATAACAATGTCAGTTAATGTTGGTTATTACATTTTAAAGTAAAGTTTCAGACTGTAGTCTCTTTTGATGATGATGTGTTGTATGGGAGTCTGTTTTGTGTCCCTTGGTGAGTCTGCCAACGGAAGATAACAGATCTGTGGTCGTCCAGTTTACTGTTTCTGATAAAAACAGAAAGTGTCTCTGCACATGTTTCACTGCAGGACTGATACTTTTAAAAATAATATACATAAAATATAAATATGCAGAATTACATTTCTATGTGCATTCTGCTCACAAACAATATATTCAATATGTGTAAACTGTTTACTGTTGTGTTTTACTCAAACTTTATTATTGATCTGTTTGTTTTAATGTAAATAATTAGATTTCTAAAGTGTCAACGTTTTTTTCCACTCTGCACATCAAACCAAGGCAGCAACTTCCTCCTGTTGGTTTCAGTGAACTGTTGTCTGATGTTGGTGGTTTCTAAGTATAGGGTGGTCTGTTGTAGCTGATGGTGACATGTTTGACTATATTCTGCCTTGTGCTGAATGTGTGAACTTGTATTAATAGAAGCGAGCAGCTTGGTCGTCCAACTTCCTTTTCCAGCCAAATACTTTCCAGTTATATTTTATCTTTCAGATTTTCTCTTTACTGCTCTTTACTTAGTAACCCTTTCGTGCATGGTGTCCACATTTGTGGACAGTTACTTTAACTCCATTTTGGGTTAATATATCATAGTTAATGCTTTACTTACATTTTCATATTTACTGAGCACTGTACATCACAAAGGTACAAATGTCCTACCAAGTGGAAGAATCAAATCTTGGGCAGAAGTTTTGTTTAATTACGCTCTTCCTATCTTATCTCATTATAATATATATTAATATAATATATATAAGCTGTAGGCTGTTGAATAGAGAGTGTGCACTTGTGACAATTTGCCCCATCGGCAGGTAAATTGTTACACTGGATTATCAAACATTTTGAAGTCTGTGAAGATTCTCAGTCATCCAGGTCATAGTTATCCATCATCTAAATGAGGTTTTGAAAAGTCCTTTGGATGAGGGACGAAACATCTTCTAGTATCTTCAACCAAGTCCAGTTGCCCTTGAATTTAACATTCTTTGGGTAAACAGTTAGAACACATGATTGTGAATATTGATTTCAATTTCAAATTGTTACCAGAACTAAAAATAAAATCAATCAACAATCAAGCCTAGAGAATTTGGAAAATAAATAATTTAATTAAAAACAAAACTGGTGGCAGACCAACTCTTTACTTACTTTAAAATCAAACGGTCTCTGGAGTGCAAATAGATCTATGGTAACTGAATGTAATGCTGCAGATAAGTAGGTTAATGTAACTTCTAACTAAACAGATGTGGCGTCAAAACACACTAATGCACCAATGTGCATTTTGTATGACATCTATCTGACTAATCAGACGTGTTTAGAGTCACAATTCTGTTTCACATAAATTGCCTTTGCCTGAGGTGCAAACATCACAGGTTCATTTGTTGCATTTCACACTTAAACCACGTCTTCTTTAGAAAACTGTATGAAAAGTGTTCCACACAGATGAGGCCAGAAGAGATGTCAGCAGCTTACATCGAAATCCTCAGCTGTACTTCTGATTGATTTGTTCTTCAGCTTCACCTGCCTGACTGCCTTTAACATTATGTCAGGTGGTGTTCTGTCATTCTCTGTCTTCTGTTGATAATTTCTATATTCCTATCTTCAAAAACACATTCCTTCTTGCAATTACAAATTAATTACAAGCTTATACTGGTTCCACATGGAGCTTCGTTCTCATTATCAAATATCTGATTTTGTGCGGCTCAAACATTACACAGGTGTAAAAGACATGAACATGGTGGATATTTTAAAACATGGACCAGATAAAGCAACAGTGAACATACCTGTTGGTCATTCATCGCCACGGGGGTACTGATTGATAATTAACAGCCTTCTCCACAAACGGCTCACCTGCTGCTGTATACAGAAATTGCAGGTGAAAAAATTATCTTATAGTTATACAGACTATAAACTTACCTTTATGAAACATTTGACAAACACAGCAACACAGCAGACAGGACTCCTGTAACCTGCAGCAGTTTTGGAGAAAATGTAAAAGTAATTCAGTGTTTTATAATAAAGACACAGTTGAATGGACCCCAGTCAGAAAAATGGTTACTAATGTGGTTCCAAATAAAGAGAATTTTGCAGTAAAGAAAAGTTACAAAAATGTTTGTGTATGCTGTCTATGTATAATCAGAATTGTCCAGAAAAAATGTAATCGTTGCATCTCTACTGACATCGTAACATGCTATATATGACTCCTTTAGTCTGAAGACTAAAGATTGTTGACAATATCTGCTTTCTAAAAATGATTCAAAGTAAGAAGAACTTTAACAGTCTGATATTTCCCACTCACTCTGAATTCACAGACCAGTTTTTTGGGGGGTTTTTTGCTTGTGAAGCTACAGTGACCTTCTGATTGCTCCCGATTGGACAGCGCTACAGATGTTTCCTAGCAACAGATTCAGATCACTAAAGTCTTTACCAGCTCAGACGTTTCTTAAGTTTTACTGGTGTTACCTGATTCAGGGAATCTCTCATATGAACTCAGTGAAGCAGAGTTGTTGTCTGCTGATGGAGTTTCTTTGTCTCCAACAGTTTCTCATGTTGTTTGAACTGTTTGTGTTTGTGTGTTCAGAGTTTCCAGCAGAGCCAGAGGTCGTCTACTCTTCACTGAGGTAGACCTTCACACCTTCACACCTTCACACCAGTCCAACCACTGAGGTCCAGCTGGCCTGGAACTGGTCCCAGAGCCCCTCACACCTCAGCACATCCAATTATTAGATTTTTCCGTTAAAGCTACAAAGAGACACTGGCAGCTACAGAGAGACCAATAGCTCAGACTTGAATGATTTAAACATTTTTTTGTTTTTCAGCAAAATATCAGAAATGAAAAAACTAAAACAGATTCAACAAAAATTAAAATACTTATTTTCAAAGTTCAGTGTGTTTAATTTAGTGCCATCTAGTGGTGACTGGTCACGGTGCATTCACTTGCTCCTCTAATGGTCCCATTTTCTATTAATTCTTAAGTCAGATTTCCACTTTCATAAATGTAAATTAGGCTGTAAAAACCTTTTCTCCATGAGGATGTGCATTATATCAATTTAATTTCTGTATCCAGCAACAAAAAGGCAGCGACAACTGTCAACATATGGTTTTATTATCTGTATCTATATAGACTACTCCTCCGTAAGGGGAGGCTTTGTTGTTCTACTGTTAAGCTGAAGCAGAGGTGGTAACGAGCCAAATCAATGTCAGCTGTTAGAGCCAGCTGGACCGGACACACAGTCGTCACACTAGACATCCATGTTGTGTTACAGTGTGTTCACATAGAAAGCGAAGCTAATCTTTCATGCTGCTCAATTACATAAAAAAATCAATGCAAAATTTTCTTATACGCATGAGTTTAAAATATTCTATTTTTGGGGGGAATTAAAGAGAGGATTTATCTTCACCTGCGCTTTTCAACCTGTAGCAGTCTCTGGGCACCCAGAGCCCTGTGATCATACTTAATATTTATTCAGAAACTGGACAAAGTAGGAGATTGGTTGGAGAAAAGTTAGGAAGGAAAGAAGGAGTTCAGAAAATATGTGTTTGTTACTAGACTCCAGGTGTCGTTGTACTTTACTATAAAAGAAGTTAGCATAGCGTAGCACTGATCGAGCTGAACTCCATTTAGAAAACAAGTAGTTTGCTTGGCATCTCCTGAGAAGACCTGATAAAGCATGAATTCATGTTTAACTTTTTATCTCGATTATTCTTTATTCCGACACCACATGAACGCACCATCAGTCATCGCTCAGTGTAGAGATGAAACGCTCTGTAGAGCAGTTTGTCCGTTTTGGGCTCCTGTAGAAATATGGAAACATGACTTACATGTACGATGACCTACAGTGTCTGTAGATAGAAATGTCTCATTCTAAGGTAATAAAAACATAGATGTTTATTATGTAAGGTCTTTATACACCACTGAAAACATAGTTGTGGATATTATATTATATTTCTGTCAATAGACCCTCAGAAATTTAACACCCTGAAGGTTTAAATCCCTGTACGTGTTTCAGCACTAACATGTTACCTGTTTCATTATAATTTCATTCATATAATTATAATAAACAGATTCTAATGAAAACTTCATGTTGTTTTGTGGTTAATGTAATAACTAACTTTACTGTTATTTGTATTTTATTCATGCTTGTTGTTGCCACAGCAGCAACGTGTTTCTCTGCAGGATCAATAAACTTTGGTCTCGTTCCTGTTTGTCTCCTGTGGTTCTGTGGGTTTCACAAAGCTGTCGATGGAAAATCAGACGTGTTCTGGTTTGGCTGTGGCTAACCGAGACTCACCTCTGATACTCACCTCTCTTCAGTGCAGATAACTGAGAAGAAACAAACTAAACCGCAGCCGCGAGACTCTGAACAGCAAAATTCAGCTTCAGTTCAAAGTGTTTGTAGAGTTTTGATTCTTTGATTCTTCGTCAGTGAACCACTAAGATTTAGTCTGTAAAGTTTATTTTCTCTGAGTTAAGAAGCAGTTTAAACTATCATATAAATCAGCAGGTCCTGGTTTTCATGAGACTCGGAAACACAGCAGATAAAGAGCAGCCAGGTTCCCTTATGAACACTGAAACAGGTTTTACGGTCGTCTTCAGAGACCTCTTGAGCTGATGACACAATTCACAGTCGTTGATCTGAAGTGCTCTGTTTTATTTATATGCTCGTTAGGTTTTCCAGAGTCAGTTGCTTATAATTACAGTTTGACCACGTTGTCTCCAGAAGAGAAAATCCTCATTACGCAGTTCTGTGACACTAAACATGTTTAGTTACACCTCTCAGAATTCTCTTCATTTTATCCACGTTTCCTTTTCCTTGTCTCTCTGTCCGTCCCACTGAAGACGCGACGAGAGGAAACAAGGGAACATGTTTTTAAACCCTCATCTGATCACACATCTGTTTCTGATGACGACTGCACAGTTGGATCACAAGTGCTCATTACCTCTGCCAGCTCAGTGGTACTTTTATTTAGCCTGTTTGTTTTCTCTTTCAGTAAAACCTGCTGTGCACAGATCAGCGGGGCCACAGTCTGTAAATAGACTTCACTGCTTAACATAACAGAGCACCTCATGTGTTTTCCTTTCTCTTCCTCTCCTCCCATTATTTCTCCACATTTCTCAGCCCCGCCCTTCTGTTCAGACTGGTCTGCCACCTGGTGGTGTTCTGTCCGTACTGCATCTCCACTGTCTTCATGGTGTCTTTATGTCGACACAGGGACACAGGTAACACTCTGAATCATTCACTGACCTTACAATCAATCAATCAATGCAATCAGTCACCATCTACTTAAAAAGAAAAATATGTAAAAACTTAATGAAACGAAATGACTTAATTTCACTCTTCCATTTTCGTTCTTAAAATTATTTTATTTTCAGGATTACTACATGTACAACTCTTAAAAATCTACAAGTTAAGAAAAGTTTCTTTTTACAGTTTACACATTGATCTGGACTAAATAGTTCTGTTGTTGGCTTCTAAAGAATAAAATGGTTTGCATCAGGATCTATCCTGCAATGCGTGAACCGGGATTAATGTCATCACGTTTTGTCGCTGGTGTCTTCTGGGACAAACCATATTTGGAAGTTCAACTTCCCACAATGTCCGATCAGGTCTGCGGGCTGCAGCTGGATATACTTGTTTGAAGCAGGTATAACTTTATGAAAGCAGGTGGCACAGATGTCCCATTGTTTACCTGGTTTTACTCTCTGGATGCTGCTGGCCTGGTTTGGCTGCTGCAATTATTGAACTTTAGATGTGTGTTTGGCTCTTACTGAGCTAATTTATAGCAGGAAAAGACAAAAGGATAAAGTTAGGAATAATCAAAAGGTTTTGCCATTAAAAAGTCACAATCGTGACATAAAATGATCATTTTTTAGATATAAAACAACTCGGTTTGTCACATTCATGAAATGGAAAGTTAATGTCATATTTTTTTAATGTAGGATTGAAAGTATCAAATTTCAGTTAATTAGATATGTAATTCTTTAAAATGAAGCTGCTGCTGTTTGTCACTGTCCTCATGTGTTACACAGAGACACCTGCTCACCTGTTGTGTGACATCATCAGATCGCCTGGTGGGAAACAAACTTTTTAGTTTGGTCTGTTTTTCTTGCACCCGGACTCTTTTAGTTCAGGGTTAGAAATATGAGCACAAGAACTAATAAACATATTGTGTCTACAGTTACAGTCGTCAGCAGTGACACTGACACAGGCAGGTTAATATTTGCACTTAGTTACTAAAATCTTAGGATTCATTTATTCACTTAGTTATTAAGACGACATACTTTATTAATTGCTAAAGGGTAAATCGACAGTCTGCTGACTGTCAGCAGGAAACAACCTCTAATGAGGGTTTAGTTTATTTAATTCTGTCTGGAGGAAACATCTTCAGCACACCTGGCCGCACAACTCGGTGTCATTAAGTTCAGCCTTCATCGTCCTGCAGGGCAAAAAGAGACAGCCAACAGTCTTTACTTTACTGAGCCTGTTCAAATACTATGACACTATGAACAAAACAATATAGACATATTGACAAATAGCGCAGTGATCAGAGTGCAAAGGATGCAGGAGTAAACTATTATTCTCATTATGTAGATGTTGAAGGTGGATCTGATATACACATACACATACACATACATGTACACAGTGTGAGG
Organism: Lepomis macrochirus; assembly: GCA_024633595.2. Classification (NCBI taxonomy): domain Eukaryota; kingdom Metazoa; phylum Chordata; class Actinopteri; order Centrarchiformes; family Centrarchidae; genus Lepomis; species Lepomis macrochirus. Next base: position 35,977,874 of record JALXJV020000002.1, on the reverse strand, counting down.
GAGCATAGTGCAAAGGATGCTGGAGAAAATAAATAAGACCTGTGACCTTGTGACCTGGGGTAGGTGTGTTGGTATACCGTATATAGAGTATGACATTTGAACAGCACTGAAATAGAGGATGGTGAATAATAAACAACAAGTGGTAACCAGTAAACAGGCGGCTGATTTGAGGCAGAGTTACTGGGTTATTGCACAGGAATTGTTCCTGATACTGTGAGTCAGAAATCAGCTGTTCATCAGAGTGATGGCTTGTGGGAAGAATTAAATCGACCTGCAATGCAATTTTTCACAACTGCGGTAAAACGTCTGCTGAAAGCCTCTGAATCCCAATCCTGTCTGGTTTCCTGCGACTCCTTCCACAGCGATCACTAATGAAACCTGTTTGCTCAGAGTAAGTCTGTAACTCACAGCCAGGTGAAGACCTGCAGAGCAGAATAACGGCTGCAGCTGCAGCATGTGGCCTTCAGATGGCGCTAGCAGCTAATATTTAGCCTACAGAGTAAAATGTAGGCCTGGTGCACCGTGCAGCCAGACCGGTCTCTCGTGTTGGTGCAGAGGGTTTCAGGTGTGAAGTCTGTAGACTACACCGTGCTGAGACTGAGCTGACAGAGAGCAGTGTCTGTTGTGTCAATGCAGATATGTTTAATAATTAAAAGCTACACACTCTACATCATGCTGCAAACCTCTCCTGCTTTCTGCCTTAATGTAAATATTCAAGCTAACATGGTCCCAGCAGTCTGTGTTTATGCTTGTTGGTGCAGCCTGATGAAGACAGATCAAACACAGAGACAAACTGCTCTTGTTTCATGTGGATGTGACTGATGTGATGTTTAAACCACAAATGATCTTCATCAGGTAAACATGAAGTGAACACACCTGTGTTTTTCTTGAATTAATTAGTTGTTGTTTAGTTTTTTAGTTTATGTAGTTAGTTATTTATAGTTATTACTTGAGTACAGTTTAGGCTGCTCTACTCATCTCTGACTTTAACAGGCCTGTAGATGATGATCAACATGTGATCAACATGTTGCCAACAGACAGACGTCATGTTGGATAAAAATAAATGTGTGTTTTCTGTTTAACAGTTTCGTTGTTAGCAACCAGCCTGTCATGTGTTAACGTCACATTTTGGTCACAGCCCTCAGTCTTTTAGAAGAACAAACACGTAATCATCTATAATAAATAAATAAAGTTACCTGCCGAAATTTGACAAACACAGAATGTTTTATATGTATATATGATGTGTTTTTATATTTTATTTAGATAACCATGCTGAGCTTTTAAAGTATTTCTCAGTTTTATTGTCACACTTCAGGCTGAGAGCAGCTTCCTCTTTCTGCAGCCTGTTTTCACAGCATCTAGTGAACTTCCTCTAATCTGGTTCTTTTTCTGTAGCAATCAGGAAACAGAAGAAGAAGTACATGCAACTCTATTTTTCCACTACACCACACTGACTCTATTCACACAGACTGCACTAAATATATAAACATGACCCTGAGAGAAAACCAGTCAGCTGCACAGGGGGACATTTCAAAAAGGTGTTAATAATAAAAATAATAATAAATGATGAGATTCTACATTAGACTCACACTTTCACTCCAACAGTCCACAGTCCAGAAGAAAAAAAGTTTTACTGAAACAGTTTGACACAAGATCCTAAATGAGAGTCGAGTGGAGACTCTGCAGGAGACTCTCTGTGGCTGAAGGAACAGGAAGGCTTTATGCAGGTTTGGTGATGGCGTGCATGCGGGTGTGGCAGCCAGTAACTCTGAGAAAACACATTATGTCCCTGCTTCTCCTGCCAACTTACACCCTGTCAGGTCTGCCGCCTCTGCAGCTCTGTAAGCCACTCTATCCCCCTCCTCCCTGTGTGTGTGTGTGTGTGTGCGTGCATTTGTTTGATTGCAGGAGTGGAGCCAGGTACACGGGATTCAAGTCCCAGCTGCTCTTCATCATCTCAATCAAGCCTGCCCATATATACCCGGTCATCCCGGCAACTCATTGCCAGATTGTGGTCTGAAACTGCATCAGTCTCCTTTATATTTTGTGACCCCTACCTGACTGGGCTTCCCCTCACTAGACCCAAACTGGACATTTATTTGTTCATTAAACAAAGTTACTTCTTACCGCTCCTGCCTCCGTGTGCTGAGTCTGCATTTGAGTCCTACTGACAAACCCTAACAACAATCAGCTGATTAAAATGGTCAAACTATCAGAAAAAAAAACAGATGAGGCCACAGCAGCTCTACAGGACTGTCTGAGTGCACAAGTTCAGACAAGCCACCACCCAGGAGAGCGAGAATCAGAAACAGATTTATTGCCAAGTTGCTTTTACACAGTCAAGGAATTTGTTTTGGTGACTGCGTGTAAACATAAACCTGGATAAATATAAATATACCTAAAAAATATGAGTTTGACAGCAGAAGAGAAATCCGAGTAAAATGATATGTTGTGCAAATGTAATGGGGGGCTGAGAGTCAGAGGGGACCCGGCCTTGTTGGTGAGGCCAGCTGCAGCCTGGAAGAAGCTGTTCTTATGCCGTGAGGTTTTGGTTCTGATGGACCGCAACCTCCTGCCGGATGGGAGCGAGTGGGAGGACAACCACATGAATCAGTGACATCAGACATCAACAAACGTGTTGATCATGTGGCGATCACTGAGACGATAAAATCATCTTTTTTACCAAACAAAGCTTTTTAGTCAGGTGATGAAGTTCAACAACACCAGCGTGAGACTGACAGCCGGCACCAAGGAGGTGAAGCAGAGACATCAGCAGAGAGAAACCTCAACACAGCGAAGGGGAGTAACTGGTGCAGCTATAGACTGTAAAAAAGGTGTAGCATATAAATATACACCTGAAATGTTGATGAAACTGGGTTCTCTCTGATGGGAAACCAGAACTTTTTGGAATCATTGTTGAACATCAACATCTTAACAATAGGCTGCTTGGCAAGTGATACATCATCAGTATAGGTTCTCTTTAGACAATGATAAACATAATTATAACCTATTAAAGACACATATTTAAATAAAATAAAAAACTAAACAGCTGAGACGCCTCTTCTAACAATTTAAGGCATCAATAATGTTCAGTAGGTTTTTCTTGTTTTCTCTCATAAAATACCATAAAGGTTTACTGTGGATCCAGATGACTATCAGCGAGTAAACATTCAAAATGCTCAGTAAAGACACTAAATTCTGGAAAGTGCAAATGGGAGACTCTTTTTCAGTCATTGAGCGTCTGGAGTTATGATTTTATTAAATAGATTACTGACCACAGAGGCGACTCTAATGGTTACTGGCTAAGGAATAAACTACATTTTAATATGTGTATATGGATACAACAGGAGATCACAGAAGAAAAACCTCTTCCCATCCTTAGGCAAAAGCTTAGAGGATTGGAAAATGCTTTAAGATAATAATTGTGTTGTTTTTTTTTAAATCTGGCTTCCGACCTTTGGTTAGATGTGAAATCACTGTCTTTGACCTTTTCTGTGGGTGGGAATAAGACTGATAGTAATCCCATATGGAAACTTAATATTGGAAGATACAGAGTCTTGTAAGGAAGTCAAAATAACTGGACATGTCTTCCACGAACGAAAGGGTGTAAGGCTCAAATTTAAAGTTAAACAGATAGCAAACTGATAAGTAAGCATTCATTCAGATTAAAAGAGGTAAGACAAAGAGACGTAATTAGTAGTCTAACATTAACAAGTCGTGTTGTAAAGCTGGTCTGTCACAAAAAGAACTAAACCACCTTCAGTTCCAACTTGACACTATGGAGAAACCAAGGGGGCATTTTTTGTTAAACTTATTAATACTGAAAATCAAGACGAGGAGATGAAAAAAATCAAGGCCCTTTACAGTAATCTCTCCAAATTAAATGTTTTGTTGTTTTTAAACAACTTATGTAAGATGATCACTGTTTAAGATGGATTGCTTTGAAAAGGACATTGTGTTTGTGAATATTAGACGATAATGGTAACTTCTTACAACATACCGTTTTCTTGTACACATGCAATCTAAACTGCACCGCAAGATATGTTAAGCACTACCACTACCATCACTACAGCTAATGCAAAACACATTGTATGCAAGAATGAGACCTCTACCAACTATCTCACGTTTTAATTAATGAATGTTAATGGGGGGGCTGGAGCCAATCCCAGCAGTCTTTGGGCGAAAGGCAGGGTACACCGTGGACAGGTCGCCAATTCATCGCAGGGCAAGACTGATAATTTTCCCTTTAATTAACTTGTCACACATCCTCTTTAATATGGACAATGTAGATCCTCATCTGATCTGATTGTTCTCATGGGTTAATATCACTTCCATTGTAGTAAGTGGAAATCTAAGCCTTTTTTTCATGGGCCATGAATGATTTTAAATTGTTAATCAATTAATAGAAATATGTCCAGGCAAATATTGTTTTGATAAATCTCCCCTGTGTGCTGCGCCTAAAGGAGGCTTTGTTTTGTTTTCTATAGCCCTATTTGCCTAACTAGTGCCCGGCCTTTCTTTTCTATTAATTTATCTGTTTTATCTGTTTTCTTTGTTTCTAAGACTCTTTCATTTGCACAGAGTGACTGTATTGTACCAACTGGAAAAAAGACTGCTCTTTGTTCAGAGTAACGTGGCTCACAGCCAGAGGCCTGCAGAGCAGGGACAGCAGCCCAAAGCACTTTGGATGAAAACACCATGTAAACATACAGTCAGACAGCCAGCAGAGGGCAGCACAGGAAAGCTGACCTGTGTCAGCAGCAAAGACACAAAGTGAGCGTCCTGCAGAGTTAACATGTGACAAACAGTTACACTCTGTCTGCACGTCAACAAGAAACTCCAGATCAGTTTCTCCAGGTTATTTTATCTTAAACATCTCCTGCCACCGAAGCATTTTGAGAGCCGGTTCGGAGGCGGTGCCTACTCGCGGACCAGTTCTTTGTGTTTCGACAGCCAAGGAACCGGTTCTCGGCCAGGAAAACTGGTTCCAAAGTAGAACCAACTCTTTGCTGGACTGGAACCGTTCTTTTACCACGTACACAGTGACGTAATGACGTCGTTCGCTGGGCTCTCTAGTCAGTGGAAAAACAAACAGGTTCTCAGAAGGTTCGCAATTTGAACCAACTTTGAACCAACTTTGAACCAGTACCAGTTCCGAACCAGTTCTTTTTTGGTGGAAAAGAGGTAACAGTCACATTCAGGTTCTTCAGGGAAAAGACTTATCCATAAATAATATTATAAAGCCTTGTTCACACTACACGATTTTTAGCCCGATTTGATGCCGACTGTCAGGCTTTGATCAAAACGGCTCCCCGACACATTTTTGACCCATCGCAGACGTCTGCCAGATATCTAGCACGCCAAATATCTGGAGGAGTCGGCCGACTCGACATCCACATTCAGCCAATGAGAGCAGGCTGCTACTTTTTCACCGCAAAAATTTTCACTCCCCTCAGCTCTCTGTAGCTCAGACGATCCCTGCTACCTGTTGGAATCTTCATATATATAAGTTATCTCATATTTACTCATTACATGGAAAAACATATATTGAAGTATAAAGCATTTTGTTAATATGAGTCTTTGACTTTGTTACAGAGAAGTGCTCACAGGAAGCCTGCAGTGGATGGTGTGTCAGACAGAGGTCACACAACAGACCTCTGAAGAAACAGGAACCAAGCCCAGCCGCTGATAAGCGACTGTAATTAACCTACACAGTTCCTGGAACATTCTGTACCGTAACATATGTTAATTATTGCTGCTGTACCTTCTTTCCCCCATATAGCAGCAATGTGCATGTAAGGGAACGCCCTGAACATAATAAAAAGAGAGGAAATGGCAGAGATGCCTCAGAGCGGTTGGAGTATGTAACTGAGTACATCTCTGTCCGTTCTCCTCGCGAGTAAAAAAAGTAAAAGCTATTAACTCTCTTGTCTTTCTTCCTTGTTTGATATTTTAGGTGTCTTAACCTGACACTACCTGAGTGTGCTGATCCATTCTTTCACCCAGATTTTTTGTCTTTATAGTTGGTATCTTTATAATAACAAACAACAGCTGTTTTGTCTGTAGTCTGTAGGTTCGCATCATTTTCCATTTCACTTTTTTGCGTATTTTCTTGACAAAACGTGGTTTGGAGACCAGCGTCGGGTGACAGCTCTATATGAGCTGACAGTGACTCTGTGTGTGACCCCCTGTCACCGATCAGTCACATAGTGTGCCCGTCACATGACGGCAATCTGTGTAGTGTGAACGGCACGGCCATTAACCAGCGCTGAAAGTTGTGTTCATGTGTGTGTATCAACTATTATTTTTCAACAATGAACAACATAATGTGTAAATACAAGTCAAATGTTTGTCTGTAACAAGCTGCTCAGTAAAGATGCAGGCTGGAGGACACGAGGTGGCTGCTCCTCTGCTCTAATCTTTATTTCTCAGTTTTTTTCAGCTTAAATTAGCTTCAAACTGCAGGAAAACGTCCAGTAAAAGATTCTGAATCCCAACTGTCTGTTTGGTTTTCAGAGAATCATTGCAGAGTGATGACTGATTAAACTTTACCTCCACATATGCAATATGGCGCCCCATGAGGCAGAAGTGTTTGCTCGCCCCGCGCCCAAATGTCAGATTTTTCTTTTTTGTGTATTTTCCTCTGGAATGCATGATTGTCACGCACTGCTGATTTACAACAGGCTCTACTGGACACTGCAAACACACACAGTTATTTTGGATTTACTGGTTTTATACCACCGGAGCAACAACACATTGTGTGTCGAGGGCGGCTGTGGCTCAGGAGGTAGAGCGGTTGGCCATTAATCGGAAGGTCAGCGGTTCAATCCCCGGCTCCCCCAGGCTGCATGTTGAAGTGTCCTTGGGCAAGTCACTGAACCCCGAATTGCCCCTGGTGGCTGTCACGCCAGTGTATGAATGCGTGTGAATGTTAGTTTCCGTTTGAGCACTTAGGCTCAGTGAGTGTGTGTGTGAATGGTGAATGCAGAAGTAGTGTAACAGCGCTTTGAGAAGTCGAAAAGACTAGAAAGGCGCTATACAAGTACGGGGCATTTAGATTTACATTTACATTGTTTGCTCACGAGGACACCACCACTCCCAGGAAGACCATGAAGCACTGAGAGAGATAGAAAACTTTGTCATTGTCACATGTGCAAGAAAATGTCAAAGTGTTGAACAGCCAGTGCATCATTCCTAAATATAACTTAAGAATCGTAAATAAATACTATGCAAAAGCAGCCTGAACAGGCATTCATATACTTATACACAGTCACTCTTATTACAGTTCAGTTCACTTTAGCAGCGTTGATTACAGTTATTGCTGATGGATAAAAGCTGTTTTTGAGTCAGATGGATCTGTGCCGTCTGCCTGATGGTAACAGTTCAAACAGGGGGTGGCCTGGCTGAGAGGTGTCTTTTAGAACGTTCTGGATGTTTTTGAGACAGCGGGAACTCTGTAGTTCTTCCAGTGTGAGAGAGGGCAGCGAGCGATCTTCTGTGCGGTGTTGATGACACTCTGGAGTGTTTTCCTGTGAGCTGCTGTGCAGCTGGTGTACCACACGCATATGCAGTATGTCAACATGCTCTCTATGGAGGCTTAGTAGAAGGAAACCAGGAGCCTCTGTGTGATGTTGTTCCTCCTGAGTACTCTCAGGAAAAAAAGTCTCTGCTGGGCCTTTATTAGCAGCTCAGAGGTGTTCTTGTTCCAGGTTAAACCCTCCTCAATGTGGACTCCCAGGAAGCGGAAGTCTTCCACCTGGAGCAGGTTGTTATCGCTGCACCACACTGTCAGCCTCTCCAACTCGTCCCTTCAGGCAGACTCGTGGTGTCATCAGTGTCATTAAATTTCACCAAGGTGTTGCTGTGGTGGGTGGGGGTACAGTCATATGTATAAAGGGAATAGAGCAGGGGGCTCAGCACAGAACCCTGGGGGGAGCCGGTGTTGTGTCAAAAACAGGGGCCAAGGTGGGCCAGTAGAGGGCCTGGTCCCTACTCCACCAACGTAATAAACTCAACAAACAATACTCTATTAGTATTAATACGGTGATCGTCAGAGAATCACTGTGTACCCCTGATATCAAACTTCTGTCTGTGTCTTTACGCCCTTTTTATCTGCCCAGGGAATTCCCACAGATATTCGTCACACTTGTTTACATTCACCCAAAGGCTAATGCAGATTTAGCAACTCAGGCTATGGTGAAGTGCGTGCAACGGCTTCAGGGGATTTCACCTGAAGCACCAAACTTCTTCATGGGCTATTTTAATAACTGTAAACCAGGGAAATCCCTGTGTTTATCAATATGTCACCTGCGCAAACGACGGACCAACAGTCTGGACCTCTGTTATGGATCCATCAAAGGTGCTTATAAATCCTACAGCAGAGCTCCACTCAGCATGTCTGACCACAACTCTGTTTATTTGGTTCCGTCTTACAAACCAGCACTGAAGAGAAACAAGCCGGAACGAAAGTTAGTTCCGGTTTGGTCAGAGGACTCAATACAGAGTCTACAGGAATGCTACTGCTGCACTGACTGGGATCTATTCAAAAACGAATGTAAGGACATTGATGAGCTCACAGAGACTGTTTCTGCTTACATCACCTTCTGTGAGGACTTAATCATTCCCCGTAAATCCATCTCCATATATCCTAATAATAAACCATGGGTCTCCAAATCTGTCAAAAGCATAATTAATCAACGAAATATTAGCTTCAACCAAGGTAACATGACTCAATACAGAGTACTTCAAAAACAAGCTAAAAAGTAGGGATGAGCGTGTACAGCATTATCTGTATCTGTTAACCATATGAATTATCTGTATCCGTATCCGGATTCACTCATGACTGTGCTGCCTCCCACAAGGACAACATCGTACTGAAGTTCGGTCAACACCACAGCGATAGGACGCGTCAGGAGGGAGGTGGCCAGCCTGGACACGTGGTGTGAGGACAACAACCTTCACCTTAAATACTGACAAGACGAAGGAGGTAACAGTGGACATGAGGATGAAGAGGAGACCGCGTCACCCACTGTTCATCCGTGAGCTTGAAGTACAGAAGGTGAGCAGCATTAAATATTTGGCCGTTCACATCAGCGACCTCACTTGGACACTGAACGCCACACAGCTGGTCAACAAGGCTCAAAAGCAGCTGTACTTCCTGAGGAGATTGAGGAAGTTCGGTATGTCACCTAAGATCCTCAGCAGCTTCTACAGGCACGCTGTTGAGAGCATCCTTACCAGCTGCATCACCGTGTGGTGAAGATAGCTGAGAAGATCACCAGGACCCCACTACCCTCCCTGCAGAGCATCTACCATCACAGAGTCCACAGGAGAGCTGCCTCAATGATAAAACCCACCCCTGACAAGAACTGTTCACACTTCTCCCCTTGGGTCGGAGGTACAGAAGTGTGAAATGTAGGACTACAAGACTGAAGGACTTATTCTTCCCCACTGCCATCAGACTACTAAATAGTCATGTGGACTCCATAGTCATGCCCATCTTTACACTGTTCCATGCCATGTTAATTGTACTATTACTACACATCTGCACACTGCTCCATGCAGTTTCCACATGTATAATTCCTCAGTTGCACAATTGTTTAATTCGTCTGTCTAGCTGAAGTTTATCTATTTTATTGCACAGTGTGTGTATATCACATGAACAACGGAGAGGGAAGTATTGACCAGAATGTCCAGTGATTCTACTGATGACATGAGAAAAGTTTGAATTAAATCTGCAGCCGTTGTTCCCCTGATGTTTAACAGCTCTTCTCTGGTGAAAGGGCTGCAGGTATGTCAGCAGAATGCAAAGTTAACAAACATAAACAAAACAAACAGAACGCACTAAAATACCACGGCTGCTGTTAGCGACATCATCTTGCAACGTGGCTCTGCATGTTTCACTGCAAGACTGCTAATAAAAAAAAAATTTAAAGTTATATAATAAGTTATAAATGTTCAGATTTAAATGTCTGCATTCTGCTAACAAACAGTATATCAAAAATGTGTGACTGTTGTGTGTTTTACTCAATATTTCACTTGTTTTTATAAATGTTTCTAAAACAGCAACTTAGTCAAGTTAAATAATTTTTACTCCACAACGTTTCTGACAGTCTGTTTTTTTTTTGATAATGTGTGTTCAGTGTGAGTCTGTTTTATTCCCTGTGGTGAATCTTTTAACAGAAGATAACAACTCTGTGGTTGCCCTGTTTACTGTTAATAAAAACATTTCAACTGAAAATGGCTCTTCACATATTTCACTGCAGGGATGTATTAAATAAATTATAAATCTGCAGCATTATATATCTGTGTAAAATCTACTGTTTTACTCATTGATGTTTGTTTGAAGGTAAATAATTATTATATAAAAGAGAAGATTCAACAGGACTCAACAGAACAAAGACACTTGGTTGTGACTCTGCACATCAACCCACAGCAGCAACTTCCTCCTGTTGATTCTAGTGAACTGTGGTGTGAAGCTGGTGTTTTCTCACTATAGTGTGATCTGCTTTAACTGAGGTGATGTGTCTGTCTCTTTGTGCCTCGTGCTGAAATGTGTGAACTTGTTTTAATAGAAGCGAGCAGCTTTGTGGCCATCTTGTTCCCTCTTTCAGATAAATACCCTCCAGTTATATTTGGTCTTTAACGTTTCACAGTGTTAAGAAAAAGAAAGCTGTCAAACCTTAATATAATTCTACATGAAAATAATGAAATATTTTCTACAGCAGTAGTATTAGTGCATATTTGGTAGTACTAGTATTAGTACTAACACTAGCAGTAAATATACCAGAAGTAGTAACAACAGTAAATATACTAACAGTACTGTTAGTATATTTATTATTGCAATTTGTATGTCTTTTGTTTTCCAGAGAGTGATCCAGCTGCAGTCTACTCAGCAGTGAGAGGAACAGGAGACGTCAGTTATGGGCAAATAGACGTCAGACCACACAGGAGAAGAGGTACAGCTGATCTTTATTTAGACAGAGCCGGGCAAGCTGTTTCTCCCTGCTTGTTGTCTTTATGCTAAGCTACACTAACCATGACCTGACTATGGATCAATTTTTTCATCTCCCAGAAATAAAGACAGTATTTCCCAAAAACTTTGACCTATTCAAAATCAGAATCAAAATTACATTTTCAGTTATACAGTTTGCCATGGTGTATATTCGTGCCTAACGGTACACATAAACATAAATATAGAAATATAAACATAGTAAAGAGATCAAAATGTGCAAGTATACAAAATAATAATGCAAAAAATTCACAGTATGAACAATGAGTAATAAAAAATTGTACACAGCTCAAAGTTGTGAACTGAAAGGGGGCATGGGGAAGAAAAAAGACAGGAGACAACCAGCTGAACAAAAGCAACAAACAGCACTGAAAAGAAAACTACTGGGGGGGAAAAACATTGAGGCAGAACAAACAAAACAACCAGTGCAGCAATCGGAAGTGAAATAATGACAACTAGGTTAAATAATAAACTCATGAAAAGCACGAATAACAAGCCAGCAACCAGTTGGGAACCGCGGACAGCCCAAATTTGTATGTGTGTGTGGTGGGTGTATGTTATGTGGAGCAGGCCTTTATGTCATCAAGACACTTAAGTAACGGTCCAACAGTTTCATTCTTTTTAGGAGGCACATAGATCTGACTATCGTCTGCATAACAGTGGAGTGACGTAGCATGCTTCCTAAGTATTAATTATTGTTATTATTATCATTAACATTACTATAAATATCTGTACCATTTTTCATTCAGTCTATGTGTATACTGTGTAGGCTGCCTCCCTCTGCTCTCTCTCTCTCTTGCTCTCTCTCTCTCTCTCTCTTTCTCTTGCTCTCTCTCTCTCCCCCTCACCCCCAACTGGTCGAGGCAGATGGCCGCCCACCCTGAGCCATGGTTCAGCTCGAGGTTTCTGCCTCTTAAAAGGAAGTTTTTCCTTCCCTGTGTCGCCTAGTGCTGCTCTTGGTGGGAATTGTTGGGCTTCTGTAAATAACTTCAGAGTACGGTCTAGACCTGCTCTTTATGAAAAGCGCTGTGAGATAACTGTTGTTGTGATTTGGCGCTATATAAATAAAATTTAATTGAATTGAATTAAGTATAAAACCAAGCGGGAGCAAATAGAGAGAGAAGAGGAGAGGGCCTAAAATTGAGCCCTCTTCACTTTGAGACTCAAACACACTAAACATAAAGCTTATGTCCTGCAAACTGCATGAGAGAAAACCACAATGGTTCCAGCAATACACAAAGAGGAAGGAGGAGGGTTTTACTTGGTGTGACTGGTAACTGCTAATGCGCAGATCTCAGATAACCAAGATTTAAAATGCTGGGATCATCTTTACTGTGGCTGCTCTGTAAGTAAAAATCTACTTTATGTGTGAATGTTTGTCTCCATGTTGTCTCAAATATTAGTTCTAAAAATATTTCTGGTGTTTTTAAAAGCAGCAGCAAGTTATAGAGTGAATAACATGAATCCAAAGACTGAATTCAGCCAGATACCATCAACAGATCAAATACATTATCTACCACAAGAGAGCAGAAATTTCAGTGATCATTATTTGGTAATATGGCAGCAAAGAACAATAAAACATGTACTGAAGTGTTAAGTAAAAAGTATTCATTTTCAACATTGTTAACCATGTGTACTTATAATATAATATTGTAATATATCATATGTACAAGTTTTGCTTTAAAAATATAAAGGGCATCCAAATTAATCCAAATATAATTGAAATCCCAAAATGGTGAAGTCACTGTCTCTGACTCTGTCACCCGACGCTGGTCTCCAAACCACGTTTTGTCAAGAAAACACGTGAACACGTGATCACATCGCATCAGCTGGGAGGAGTTCACTCACCCCGACTCGTTGTTATCAGTTATACATTTGGCTTTCACTGCCTGAGAAAATCGATGTGTAGTAGAAAATTTTCAACTGCGTGTGCCACGCTCAATGCCTGACAGTTGCAGCTCTCGTGTTACATTATTTAAAGGTTAAGCAAGCTAAAGTTTTGCTAGTCTGCCTGTTAGCTCCTCACCTTCACCTGTCAGACATAGATGGTGTTTCTGAATAAATTTTTTGGCCAGAGCTTTGGCCATTTATTCCCTTTGATTTTATTCTTTTTTTAGTTTTGGCTGCTCGTTTGTGGGCCCCTGACAGCCCGCAGTGTTCGCTTAAAGCGACTGGCTTTACATTTGCGGACCCTGGACATGTGAACGGCCAAATGTTTCGACCGTACCATTTTCACAATAACAGCGGGGAGCGGGTTATCAGATAACAAGTGAAATATGTTTTAATGAAAATAATACATTTATTTATCATGTAAATACATCTAAAAGTTTTGTTATTTATAAGACAGTAAGTAAAGTGTCTAACTTGATCCCATTTAAAGGTTAACCATAGACCTTTGCTTGGGCCCCCCCTAGGCTTTGAGCCGGGGTCATCTGTACCCTTTGACCCCCCTGACGGCAGGCCTGCTTTGTCAAAAATGCTTTCAATTCAACTCGGAATAAAGCATTGCTGCAAAAAACATTCTTGTGCCATTTTGAAGGCAAAACCTCTAAAAATGAGTGATTAACTGTTGCTGTCACAAATGAGATCTATTTCAGCACAAGGCACTATCAAAGTATTTTTTTTTTGCCGCTATCAAAGTACCATTTTGGCGAGGGTTCATAATCACAACAAGAAAAGTAACGTGTTCAATTTAGTGGATCAAGTTAGACACTTACACTTACTGTCTTTTATAAATAACAACACTTTTTGGATTTATTTACATGACAAATGTATTATTATCATTAAAACATATTTAAAACTTGTCATCTGTGAAAATGGAAGAAGAATAAAATCATAGGGAGGCAATTATCAAACCAAAAAATTTGTTCAGAAGCACCATATATGTCTGACAGGTGAAGGTGAGAAGCTAACAGGCAGACTAGCAAAACTTTAGCTTGCTTAACCTTTAAATAATGTAACACCAGAGCTGCAACTCTTAGGTGTTGAACGCGTCACACACACAGTTGAAAATTTTCCCACGTTCTCGTGCTACACATCGATTTTCTCATGCAGTGAAAAGCAAATGTATAACTGATAATAAGTCGGAGCGAGTGAACTCCTCCCAGCTGATGCAATGCGATCTCGCGCTGTGAGTGGCGGTAAATAACATCTAAAATCTGTTTGGGACTGGGAGCTACACTTTATCTGAGGTGCTGAAGTGAACATTCCCCAAAGATAAAGACATAAGAAAAATTTTAAATGCACATTTAAGGTGTATTCACATATTAATATATTCATTTGTTAAGTTCTGTGTGAGCAGCATGAAGGGACTACAAGCTTTTGTTTCATTATACAGCAACCTTGTGTTGTATAATGACAACTAAAAGCTATGTGGTAAAGCCATATACTCTGTATTTTAATTTTGTACATAATTAACCAATACTTTGATTAATTTAGTCCTCAAGATTAAATTTGATAGATGAAGTAGCCTATGTGTATTTGTTCATAATTAAATTGTATGATTTAATGCTTTGCAGTAATTTCTTCAATGTTTGATTTTACTGTTCTCTAATCTGTTCTGTGTCTAAAATGTGCACCTGGTGGTTCTCAAACGAGTGACCTCTATCCTTCAGATGTAAGTAGACTGCAGAGTCTTGACCTGAGGAGTTGGCCCTTCTGTGTTGGGCCATGCGTTTGTGTAGCGGTTGTTTGGTCTCCCCAATATACAGGTCTGTGCATTCCTCACTGCATTGGACCGCATACACTAGATTGCTTTTCTTGTGTTTGGGTGTGCGGTCTTTGGGGTGGACCAGTATCTGTCTCAGTGTGTTCTTGGGTTTAAAAAAACACAGGGATGTTATGTTTGGTGAAAATCCTCCTGAGTTTCTCTGATACTCCAGACACGTAGGGAATCACAATGTTGTTGCGTTTGACCTTCTTTTCCTCGTCCCCTGTAGTTTTGTTCTTCTTGGATCTTTTGGCTGTTTTCAGAAAGGTCCATTTAGGGTATCCACAGGCTGTAAGTGCCCCCTTCAGGTGGTTCTGTTCCTTCTCTCAGGCTTGGCGCGCTTGTTGGTATGTTGTCCGCTCTGTGGTGCAATGTTCTCATGACCCCTAGCTTGTGCTCCAGTGGGTGGTGGGAATCGAACAGTAGGTATTGGTCTGTGTGTGTGGGGGTTTCCTGTAAACATTAATCTGCTGGCTTCTGTCCTCTTCAATGCGAACAGCGCAGTACAGGAAGGCTAAACTGTTGTTGTGGAAATCTTCTCGTGTGAACGTGATGTTGCTGTCCACAGAGTTGATGTGTACTGTTAAGGCTTGCACTTCCTGGCCTAACATCCTAACATTGATTGGAATTAAAACCTATTGCTTCAAATGCAACCAATAATCCTAATTAAATATGTGTTGTTCCCGTTAACGACTGTCACCCCTCCCAGCGATGCTTACATTGATTTCAGCTCTTAGTGTTTCTATGTCAGTGTTTTCATGGAAATGTGGATTTTTCAGATCACTTTGAGAACTACCTAAGATCTCTCTACATTTTATTGCGTGCCATACAAAGCAGGGAACTGGTCTTAGTCTTGACTCGGTCTTGCCCTCTCTCGGTCTTGGTCTTGACTGCTCTCAGTCCGTTAAAGTCTTGGTCTTGTCTCGGTCTTGGTCCTGATTTGGTCTTGGTTTGAGCAGTCTTGACTACAACACTAGCTCAAAGCAGAAAAAAATTACTTGCCCATGGCCAATTTTATGACCTCCATCGACAGCTCGCCTGTAGCTGATAGAAACCGCCTTGAGTTTTGTAGTCAACTGACCCTTTGCTAAGCCACGCCCCCCTTAGATACTATTGTCTGACAAACTGTCGGACCTGATTGGCTTTTATCACGGCACTGCCACTGCTTATTACTTCGCTCTCTGGAAAAATATTGTCTAATTTTTGGAAAAAACAATCCCAGAAACAAGCAGACAGTTTTGCAGTTGCATTGTGCATCTGAAGGTTGTATTCAGGCTGTCAAGCTGACTCACACTAACTAGGGCTGGGCGATATGGCCAAAAAGTCAAATCCCTGTACTGTTAGGCAGAATTCCTGTATAAAATATATACATTTACATTTACATTTATTCATTTAGCTGATGCTTTTATCCAAAGCGACTTACAATTGCTATACATGTCAGAGGTCGCACGCCTCTGGAGCAACGAAGGGTTAAGTGTCTTGCTCAGGGACACAATGGTGTATGGGTCACAGTCGGGGATTGAACCTGGGTCTCTCACACCAAAGGCACAGTCTTAACCATTAGTGGTATTTTCTGCTTTTCTGCTGGTAAAGTGAATGTGTAAGTAAGTAAGTAAATCAACTTTATTTATATAGCACCTTTCACAGACAAGAGGGGTCACAGAGTGCTTCACAGTAAAAAAAATAGAATGAAAAAAACAACACTTAAAATACAAACTATATGGCTTGTCTAGTAAGATGTGTCTTAAGATGTTTTCTAAAAGTTTCCAAGGCTAAAAATCCAAGGCTCGCAAGGCTAAAGGGGGAGCGTTCCAGAGCCTTGGAGCCACCACACAGAAAGCACGATCACCTCTCATTTTATAACGTGTTCTGGGAACAGTTAAAAGGTCTTGGCCAGAAGACCTCAGAGAGCGACCAGAAATGTGTGCATGCAACAGATCCTGGATGTAAGAGGGAGCTTGACCATGCAAGGCTCTGTAAGTAATGATTAAAATTTTAAAATGTACGCTAAAACCAATCAGAAGCCAATAAAGAGCCTTGAGCACAGGAGTAATGTGCGATCTCTTGTTAGTTTTGGATAAAAGCCTTGCAGCTGCATTCTGCACAACTTGCAGTCGGTCTATGGAGGATTTGTTTAGACAAGTGTACAGTACATTGCATTAATCCAGACGAGAAGAAATAAAAGCATGAACAAGCATCTCCATCTCTTCTTTAGAAACCATAGATCTAATCTTAGCAATGTTCCTGAGATGTAAAAAACAGGAACAAACCACAGATTTAACATGACTGTTAAAACACATAGATTTGTCAAAAATGACACCCAGATTTCGCATGATTTCGCACAACGTTACTGTCAAGAGGATGATAGAGCCCCAATGGCCTGTCTGATCTTAGGGGTAATGTTGTCTGGGGCAAAAATCACCACCTAAGTTTTGTCTGTTTTTTAGTTGCAAAAAGTTGTCAGCCATCCACTTATTAATGGAGGCTAAGCAATTGTGCAAAACGGACAGTTTGTCTGGCCTTTGAGGACTAAAAGATAAATACAGTGGGTACGGAAAGTATTCAGACCCCTTTAAATTTTTCACTCTTTGTTTCATTGCAGCCATTTTACAAAAATCAAAAAGTTCATTTTATTTCTCATTAATGTACACTCAGCACCCCATCTTGACAGAAAAAAACAGAAATGTAGAAATTTTTGCAAATTTATTAAAAAAGAAAAACTGAAATATCACATGGTCATAAGTATTCAGACCCTTTGCTCAGTATTTAGTAGAAGCACCCTTTTGATCTAATACAGCCATGAGTCGTTTTGGGAAAGATGCAACAAGTTTTTCACATCTGGATTTGGGTATCCTCTGCCATTCCTCCTTGCAGATCCTCTCCAGTTCTGTCAGGTTGGATGGTAAACGTTGGTGGACAGCCATTTTCAGGTCTCTCCAGAGATGCTCAATTGGGTTTAAGTCAGGGCTCTGGCTGGGCCATTCAAGAACAGCCACGGAGTTGTTGTGAAGCCACTCCTTCGTTATTTTAGCGGTGTGCTTAGGGTCATTGTCTTGTTGGAAGGTAAACCTTCGGCCAAGTCTGAGGTCAAGAGCACTCTGGAAAAGGTTTTCGTCCAGGATATCCCTGTACTTGGTCAGCATTCATCTTTCCCTCGATTGCAACCAGTCGTCCTGTCCCTGCAGCTGAAAAACACCCCCACAGCATGATGCTGCCACCACCATGCTTCACTGTTGAGACTGTATTGGACAGGTGATGAGCAGTGCCTGGTTTTCTCCACACATACCGCTTAGAATTAAGGCCAAAAAGTTCTATCTTGGTCTCATCAGACCAGAGGATCTTATTTATCACCATCTTGGAGTCCTTCAGGTGTTTTTAGCAAACTCCATGCGGGCTTTCATGTGTCTTGCACTGAGGAGAGGCTTCCGTCGGGCCACTCTGCCATAAAGCCCCGACTGGTGGATTGCTGCAGTGATGGTTGACTTACTACAACTTTCTCCCATCTCCCGACTGCATCTCTGGAGCTCAGCCACAGTGATCTTTGGGTTCTTCTTTACCTCTCTCACCAAGGCTCTTCTCCCCCGATAGCTCAGTTTGGCCGGACGGCCAGCTCTAGGAAGGGTTCTGGTCGCCGCAAACGCCTTCCATTTAAGGATTATGGAGGCCACTGTGCTCTTAGGAACCTTAAGTGCAGCAGAAATTTTTTTGTAACCTTGGCCAGATCTGTGCCTTGCCACAATTCTGTCTCTGAGCTCTTCAGGCAGTTCCTTTGACCTCATGATTCTCATTTGCTCTGACATGCACTGTGAGCTGTAAGGTCTTATATAGACAGGTGTGTGGCTTTCCTAATCAAGTCCAATCAGTATAATCAAACATAGCTGGACTCAAATGAAGGTGTAGAACCATCTCAAGGATGATCAGAAGAAATAGACACCACCTGAGTTAAATATGAGTGTCACAGCAAAGGGTCTGAATACTTATGACCATGTGATATTTCAGTTTTTCTTTTTTAATAAATTTGCAAAAATTTCTACATTTCTGTTTTTTTCTGTCAGGATGGGGTGCTGAGTGTACATTAATGAGAAATAAAATGAACTTTTTTGATTTTTGGAAAATGGCTGCAATGAAACAAAGAGTGAAAAATTTAAAGGGGTCTGAATACTTTCCGTACCCACTGTATAATTGGATGTCATCAGCATAACAATGATAAGAGGGCCCTAAGGAGGGCAGTCTCAGTTGAATGTTTTTTCCGAACTGAAATTTATCAAAGATATTATGGGAATCCGAAACATTATTTAGCTGGTTCGCAACAAACTTTTCTAGAATTTTAGAAACAAAAGCCAATTTAGATATAGGCCTGTAGTTACTAAATGAAGCTGCATCAAGATTGTTCTTTTTCAAGATAGGCTGAATAACCGCATGCTTAAAACAGCTGGGGACCTGGCCCAGCTGAAGAGATAAGTTTAAAATTGAAACCAAACAGGTATGGATTTTAAAAGCAAAGATGAGTAAAATATCAACAGGGCTGTGTGAAGGTTTCATCATGCCCACTAACTTAATGATGTCATTCAGGGTAATGGGGCATAAGGAGTCCAGTATTGAAAGTCTATGATCTTTAACTGTATGGGAGTTTGCTGGTGGAATAATGCCTGCCCTGACAGCTCTAACCTTGTCCACAAAGTGAGACAAAAAGTGGTTGCAGTCATCATTTGAAAAAACAGGGACAATACATGCAGAAGGAGAAAAAATGTTGTTAATGGTCTCAAACAGAGCTTTAGGGTTCAAGCAGAGATCAGGTTAGTAAAGTAAGAGGATCTAGTATCCTTGATCATTCCGTTTAAGTCTATTAAAAGTTCTTTAAGATGCAGGCGGTGGACTTGGAGCTGAGTCGCTTTCCATAAATGTTCAGTTCTCCAACAGACATGCCTCAAACTGCGAATGGCATCATTCATCCACAGGGATGTATTAACAGAGGGAATTTCTCTAGTATTGAGAGGCGCCACTTTGTCCAACAGCAGGGTGCAGTGATCATTAAATGCCTGTGCACAAGCGTCCGCGTCATTCGAAATAAGAGCCGAGGTTGCGTCAAAAGCCACTGAGAATTTCTCAACAGTAATCTGGTTGATCAAACGTGAGCAGGACGCTCGTTTAGCAGGCAGAGAATCCTCATCACAAACAAGTTTAAATAATGCATTTGTGATCACTAACAAATACATCTTCAATGCAAACATTATTAATGTTTAAACCATGAGAAAGAACAAGATCAAGCGTATGTCCCTTGCTGTGCGTAAGACCAGAGACATGCTGAGTGAAGTTAAAAGAGTCAGTGATATTTATAAATTCAGAAGCATTTTTGCAAGTATCATGATCCACATGAATATTAAAATCGCCAACAATGATCACTCTGTCCAGCTTAATAATGAATGATAAAAAGTCAGAAAAATCAGTAAGAAAAGAGGCCGCTGGCCCAGGTGGCCGGTAGACTAAAATACAATAAAATGTATTTGAACGACCAACCTTAGTCATCTGTGAGTCTTGGCATGCTGATAAAAGTACAGTCCACAGGACAGAGCTTATTCAAGTGATAGTATTCCATATCCCGATGCCAAGACTTCATGAGCAACAAAAAGTCCATGTTCTTGAAGGTAAATAAATCACTGAGCAATAGAGACGTTTGCAATTGAACGGGCATTTATCAGACCCATCCTGAGCAGTGCAGGAACATCTGAAGCAGAGAAAGAGACTTGCGGCAGCGACCTCAGGTGCATGGAATACACACCGCGACCAGTGGTAGGGTTTCTCCAGGGCACCGGGACCAGGGGACGTCAGGGAAGACAGAAAGAAGACATGAAGGTCTGACGTTGCTGTCAAAGACCCCCTGGTTCAAGAGTTTTTTCAGATGAACCTGCCTCCCTGCCCTTTTTCCTCGCTTTCTCTGTTGTCTATTTGTAGGTCGTATTAGCTCTTCTCCCTGCCGCAAACAGACAGCAGTTTCGGACAGACGAACAGGGCTGCAAACTCATGCTGCGTTTCAGTTGACATGGGAAGTCGGAATTTCCAAGTTCCCAGTTGGAAATTTCAACTGGAACACCCCCTTAAGTCGGATTTCCGACTCGGGAAGTCGGGACAACCTGCACTACCACGACTTCGCCATCCAAGATGGCTGCCGGGGTATCAGCAGTTAGTGAAAGCTGTAGTTTATACTGTTAATTAGCACTTCTGTGTACTTGTGACTCATATAAATTTTCGTACACAAAGTGCTGCCCAACAGCTGTCTGTGGATGTGTTGCTACAGTCTTTAGTGTGAGTAAAGTTTTTTTAATCAACCGGCGTATCAGTAGCTAACCTGGCCAGTTGTAAACAACAGCTGGCCGAGCGAGGTTTTCCGACTTGTTAACTGGAACGCCGTCAGCAAGGGTGTGACGTCATTCCCAGCTCCGCCCTCCGATGTCAAGTGGAACGCAGCATCATCTGTACCACTCCAGGTACATCCATCACCGCACTCCGCCATGGTGGATCGAATCAACAGCATTGTTTGGCGATCATACACCCATGCAGTAGACACTTAGTAGCAATATAGCGCAGGAAACAAACAAAACGGGACGAATAACCAGCCGCAGCGGCGAAGCCAAACAGAGGCGCCGAATAAACCGCGCTTTTTTTTTCACAAACCAGGGCCCGTATTCATAAAGAATCTTAAGGCTAAGAGTAGCTCCTAGTGACGTAATTCTGGGCCCGTATTCACAAAGAATCTTAAGGCTAAAAGTAGCTCCTAGTGACGTAATTCTAAGAGAATTCTTAGAAAAGTCTGCGTGTACTCTTAAAATTACACTGTTAATAATTACCAGGTTTTCACAGTAAATTCTCACAATAATTTACTGTAATGAAGCTTATGCAATGCCTGATGGGTAATTTTTGGTAACATTACAGCAAGCTGCTGTGGAACCGGTTTTCATAGTAAATGCTCACAATAAATTACTGTAATGAAGCTTTCACAATGCATGATGGGTATTTTCTTTGAAATATCACAGTAAGCTCCTGTGAATTTGAAATAACCGACCATTTGCGACCGTTAATAATTTGAAATTGCCGTCCGTTACTAATTTGAAATTGCCGACTGAGGAGACGATAGAAGAACTGACTGTCGGAGGGAAAAGAGACTGGAAAGCGGTGTCACCTAATAAGGTATGTGTGGCCATTTCAGCATGCAATTATGTGAATATATTTTATTCAATGTGTACCTCTCGATTATGATTAGCAAACAGGTTTGTAGAAGGAGGAACAGTAATATTACTCTATCGTTTTAGCTAACGTTAGCTTAATGCTTGTCTGTGTAATGTTATAACGTTAGCCTCTGCTTGGGTTAACGTTAAAGTTAGTTAACGCAAATATTGGATGTCACTATGTGAACGGTGTGTCTAACAAGTAAACATTGATGTGTAACGTGAACGTTATAGTTGGGTAAGTAGCTAGAAAACGTAATGTTAGCTGTTGTACAGTTAACATCCTAAACTGTCATGTAACGTTAATGTCAAGCTACGAGGCTAACGGCCAATGAAGCAGTGCTAATGTCCATTTTGTATTAATTTAAAAACTGTGATTAATTATTGTTAGTGTTATTCTGAGCTTCTATGCTTCTGCGATAATGTGAGATGGGTTTGCTGTGGTGGTGTTCTGGACGGGCTAGGCTAACGTTACAAGTTAGGTTAAAAGCAGTGCTATTTGGGGATAATTCCGTCCCTCGCTAGCTCGCGCTCAGGACGTCCTCCAACCGTTCATGCACGGTTTGGGTCTGTGAGATTAGATTAACGGTAACTTTTAAAAATGACATTTGGGGGGGGGGGATCTGTCTGACCAAATATTAAATATTCCGTCTGTTATCATGCTGTTAACTTGGCTTTAAATTTGTTGCCAACGAACAACGGACCGTAACGACCCCGTCAGCTTAACGGAGTAACGTTAACGTTAACTTAAAGTCATGTGATCAGTTAATAAAACAACACAACATCAACGCTGCAGTAACACTTTCACAACCCAAAACCTCTAAAATGTGGGAGCATTTCAGCAAAAAAGGTTGTTAACTGCAGCGTCTGCAAAGCTGAGCTTTCCTGGAAACACCGGAGCATCTGAAGAGGAGGCACGTAACGTTAATGTTGTTCCTCTGTGGATGATGAAGACTCGTTCCGGTAGGCTAACGTTAGTTAGCTTGCTAGCTTCACGTTAAAGCCGTGTTACTTAACGTTATTAGCTGTAACGTTTTCTATACAGTTTCCCTTGATCAGTTTGATTGATTGTTAATGGTGCTGTGATTAACGTTAGCACATAATTATGATTCATAACAGCCGCGTTCACATTCCAAATGTGCCCTGACTTTACAATCATAAACGATGCTTCACTCATGGCGACGTTCCCAGCTGGAGAACATGTTGCTGCCGTGTGCACAAGATTAACTAAGACAATACCCGAGAATTTCATATTTTATAAAGATGAGAAAACAGTTCTCCTGTCTGTGCGTGAGACGCTAATCCGCCCCAAACTCCCTTAAAAAAATTTCAGAGTTTTGTGAGTTGTTGAGTTAGGGGAAAATATATAAACGTTGTGAAACGCTGTCTACTATAAAATCGTTATTACCAACCCACCTGTAAATTCGGCAAACTTAATGCATGACGTCATTACTTTCTTTGTATATAGTGTCAGTCCCGGTGTGGTGCTCTGTCACTAAACAGCAGATCAGCTGCTCAGATCAGGACTTGATTTCAGTGGAACTTTCTTTGCTGAAGCTGATACGTTCTTTAAAAGATGGATTTTTGAAAGCAGTGTGTATTTTATTGGCCTGAGTGTTAATTAGCACATGCCTAAAACAACCTCAAGTTTAATTTAAAAGCTGATGGCTAAATAAGACGCATTGTGTA
>JALXJV020000002.1:35877843-35953742 GCA_024633595.2 Lepomis macrochirus | reverse complement strand
GCAATACAGGTAACGCTACTGTTTATGTCAGTGTTAAGCTTTACGCTCTGGATTGTGAAGTGTTGGTGGTGCATTTGTTAAATATGTTTGTTGTTCAAGACAATTCTACTATAAATTGGTGCAGAAAATGTCTCCAGAATGCAGGAAATTGTTTAGTGCTCATAATTTTCTAGGGGACTCCCATTTAAATATATCGCCAGCACTGAATATTTCATCAGATAGTGTTAAAATATCTTCTTGTCTTGTTCTCGTGAACCCAATACTGTGAATTGTGCATGTGAGCTAAGTGTATCATCACACCACTAATCTGAACCCTTATGTCCCACCACTTTTCAACACAAAGTGACGTCCTTAATTCATTTTATCTTATCAAAGTACAAACATACCCCAAGCTATAGTGTGTTAAATATGAATGTATTATAGTAAAATGTTTTATTAAATTCATGCAATTTTGTAAAGAATTTTCTCGGGCTTAAAATTCATGCAGATTTTCCATTAAACGGCAGTGAAGTTGGTACTAAATTTCATCCTAGGTGGTATTAAAAAGGTCTTAAAAAGTCTCCTGGGGGTTCCCTGAGCAATACTTTTTTTTGTTTTAGTTTTATTTTGTTTCAACCAAATCAAATATAACATTATATTGTTACTGTTACAAATGCAAAACATATCATTAAATTAAACTTATGGTATATCATTCAACCCTTTTCATGTTTTGATAGAAATGTTCTATATTGGTGATATGAGTTTTATGTATTTTCATTGTATATTTTTTCCATTCTAAATTTGGAAGATATTGTCTTCAGATGCATGCAATGTATTGTAAATTTGCAATAAAAGTGTATAAATTTTTAACATTTTGAATGTCTTCTTTGTATCTACAGAAAAATATGGACCTATGAGTTGCTGTAAAATACAATTTGTATGTGAAATTACAGTAATTTAATGTAGTACACATACTGTAAATTTACAGGAATTTACTGGCTACTGAGTTGCAGTAATAATACAGTAAAATGGTAAATTACAAGTAATTACTGTGATTATTGTGCTACTCCATACTGTAATTTAGCAATAAAATAGTGTAGCTTTACAGTAATGTTGTGGGGTTGTTACTGTGAAAATACAGTACAATACTGTAATATTACTTTAAATTGTTGTGAATTTACAGTAACTAATGATGATTATTACAGTATCATATTGTGATGTTACAGTATTACTGTAATATTACTGTAAATTGTCGTGAATTCACAGTGACTATGATGCTCTTTACAGTATCATACTGTAATTTTACAGTACTGTTTGTCTGGTTACTGTAAAATCACAATACATTACTGTAACATATTCACAGTAGCATACTGTGAATATAATCACAGTATGCTACTGTGAATTTACTGCAATTATTAGCCAGTAATTTACTGTAAAAATACGGCGATAAATTTTACAGTGTAAAGAAAAAATCCTAGTAAAGAAAAAAGTAATTCACAAAGCATCTTAACCCTTAAAAGAGCTCGTAAGCTCAGAATTGTTAGGAGCAGCGATGAGGACTTTTAAGAAGCTCAAGAGTTTCTTTAGTAGAGGAGAAAATGGCAGAAAGACGAAGAGGGAGAAGAAATGTGTTGCAGGATGACAGTGAGTTTGTGACTGATCTTATTAGAGACACGCAAACATCTCCGACACAGGCAGGAATGAAAGTAATCACCACATTACGATATTTGGCGATGCAGCGGTGATGATTTGGGTCTGTCACAACCTTCTGTAAGCGTGATCACACAAACAATTAAAGCTGATGATACACGGGGCAACTTTTTGAGCAATGTTGCTGGGCAATGTTGCTAGAGGCAAATATGACTATGTTTTAAATGGATAGCGGCGGTGGGTGCGGGTGGCGGAGTGGCGGAGTGGCGGGTGGGAGAAGGGGATTACGGTAGTAATCTTTACTCATTATTATTGACGACAGCGTTGGCCTGCACGATTGCTCTAAAAGTTGCTCTGTGTATCATCAGCCTTACAGCACTTTCAGAACCTCTTATTGTGTCGCAGGTCATTTCGTTTCCACTGGACATTCCCACCTTACAGGCTCAAAAAACTGCATTTATGAATATAGCAGCTTCCCTCTTGCACACAACGAGAATGACCCGTTAATAGTTTGCGCTATACGCTCCCTCGTCTGCTTCTCGCCCCGTGCTGTGACACCCAGCCGAATTTTCCTTTTAGAATTGCCTTGTGTTTATCCACTAATTGGTCCAGTTGGGCTTTCTCACCCTGCTTGGTTTTGATTCCGTGTTTGATCCATTAAAACCAACATTCAAACCACCACTTAAGTAGAAATGCCAGCAATCAGTGTAACTGGAAAGAGTGGAACAATTTTTATCATTCCAAGCCAATCAAATACCTGATAGGAAATTAACAGCATGGTAAATAAAAAAAACAGGATTTATATACATATATAATGTGTGTGTGTGTGTGTGTGAGAGAGGAGAGAACGCTCAAATAGGAAATATTACGCATGTAATTTCCAAAGTAAAGGCTTAGAATATAACCTACACTAGAATCACTTTTTTTTCCTTCTTGGACAACCAACCAATCACAGTCTTCAAACGATTGTGTCATACATAGCAACGGGGTCAACCCCGCCTCCTCACTAAGATAAAAGTTTTTGTCTTTTTCCTTGCTCAGAGTTGCTCTCAGATCAGTTGTGAATAGCTCTTAAGCTAAGACTCCTAGGTAAAAGTTTTTAAGCTAAGATAAGAGTTTTCTGAGAGGACTCTTAGATTCTTTGTGAATACGGGGCCCTGGCTTACTCTTAAAATTAAAGAAAAAATCCTAGTAAAGAAAAAAGTAATTCATAAAGCATCTTAACCCTTAAAAGAGCTCTTAAGCTCAGAATTGTTAGGAGCAGGACGAGGACGTTTAAGAGGCTCAAGAGTTTCTTTAGTAGAGGAGAAAATGGCAGAAAGACGAAGAGGGAGAAGAAATGTGTTGCAGGATGACAGTGAGTTAATCAGACGCTATAGATTAGATCGTGCAGGGATGCGTGTTTGTGACTGATCTTATTAGATACACGCTAACATCTCCGACACAGCGCAGGAATGAAAGTAATCACTACATTAGGATATTTGGCAACAAAGCAGCGGTGATGATTTGGGTCTGTCACAACCTTTTGTAAGCGTGATCACACAAACAATTACAGCACTTTCAGAACCTCTTATTGTGTCGCAGTTCATTTCGTTTCCACTGGACATTCCCACCTTGCAGGCTCAAAAAACTGCATTTATGAATATAGCAGCTTCCCTCTTGCTCACAACAACAATGAACCGTTAATAGTTTGTGCTTTACGCTCCCTCGTCTGCTTCTCGCCCCGTGCTGTGACACCCAGCCCGAATTTTCCTTTTAGAATTGCCTTGTGTTTCCACTAACTGGTCCAGTTGGGCTTTCTCGCCCTTCTTGGTTTTGATTCCGTGTTTGATCCATTAAAACCAACATTCAAACCACCACTTAAATAGAAACGCCAGCAATCAGTGTTATTGGAAAGAGTAGAACAATTTTTATCATTCTAAGCCAATCAAATAGGAAATTAACAGCATGGTAAATAAAACACAGGATTTATATACACATATATATAATGTGTGTGTGTTTGTGTGTGTGAGAGGAGAGAACGGTCAAATAGGAAATATTACGCATGTAATTTCCAAAGTAAAGGCTTAGAATATAACCTACACCTAGAATCACTCTTTTTTTTCCTTCTTGGACAACCAACCAATCACAGTCTTCAAAAGATTGTGTCATACATAGCAATGGGGTCAACCCCGCCTCCTCACTAAGATAAAAGTTTTTGTCTTTTCCTTGCTCAGAGTTGCTCTCAGATCAGTTGTGAATAGCTCTTAAGCTAAGACTCCTAGGTAAAAGTTTTTTTAGCTAAGATAAGAGTTTTCTGAGAGGACTCTTAGATTCTTTATGAATACGGGCCAAGGCCTTTAACAGTGTCGACCAGCTCTGTGTCTCCCTCCATCTTTTTGAGAGTTTGTGAGTTGACAGCTGCGTGCAGACACAGAGGGAGGGGCGGGGCGGGGCTGTGCGGTGAGGGAGAGAGAGAGGAGATTACTCTGGCATGACTTTACAGAAACATTAATTAACTGAACATCAAACTATATCGGTATAAACGGTATTGTCTAATTTCATATCTCTTTTGAAATTATATTGGTATACCTCATTATACCAATATACCTCCCAGCCCTAAAACGAATTTGAAAAATATAAAGACAGAAGCTAAAGGACAACGAGATTAAGGATCAACACCGTTCCTGTACAGCTGGGTAGGTGTCTGTTCACTGTTTCTATCAATATAAAGCAGCAGCAGGGTAAGGTGACCAGATTTCTTTAATGAAAAGTGGAGTCGTCTTTGGTTTGGTGGTCAGTTTGTCATTAATAAATATAATGTACTTAAATACACCTTGTGGTGCAACCCGGACACATCGTCAGTGATGCTCCCAGGGTCATAGGGTGTTTCGGGTCTTACATCAGACACCCTCGCCCGGGCGACCCAGCCGGGGGTGATCAAGCCCCGGCTTGTGTCCAGGTAGCGCTCTATGCCACGCGTCCCCCCTCTTTAACCAGAGCCACCGTGCTGTCTTTTCAGCGGCTTCCAGGATGTTCTTGATGGCTCTTTGCCTGTGCAGTCCACAAATGCCTAAGAGTCCCAGGACCCGGTGTAGAGACTGGCCAGCGAAGCCCCTACAGCCCACTTCCACAGGCTCACAGCGGGCTTTCCACCCATTCCTCCGACACTCGCTACCAGATCAGCGTGCACTTGGCCCTCTTCCTTTCCTGGGCTTCCTCCATTCTCTCTTCCCAGGGGACCGTTAGTTCAAGTAACACCACCTGCTTGCTTGCTGCGGACATCAAGACCATATCCGGTCGTAGTGTTGTGACTGCAATGGTGTCTGGGAACCTCAATTGCGTCCCCAGGTCCACCAGGAGGTGCCAGTCTCTTGCTGTTGCGAGCACGCCCCTTTGGGTCTTTCTAGGGGGCTGAGGCTTCTCTCCTGCTCGAACAAAGGCAATTGCAGACTTAGTTGGATGAAGCTGCTTGCTAATGTTAATGCCCATGCAGATGGCATCTGCTACTGCCTTCAGGATCTGGTCATGGCGCCAACGGTAACGCCCATCTCCCAAGGCTTTCGGGCAGCAGCTAAGGATATGCTCTAATGATCCCCTTTTCTGGCAGAGTTGGCAAGCAGGTGAGTCCACCAGGCCCCAGGTGAACAGATTGGCAGGGCTAGGAAGGACATCGTACACTGACTGGACCAAGAACTTGAAATGGTGTGGTTCCGCCTTCCAAAGTTCAGCCCAAGTGATCTTACGGCCAGCTGTCTGCTCCCACTTTGTCCAGGCCCCCTGCTTAAACATGCCCACCACTCTGCTGAAGCGAGCTTCCTCCACCTCGGCTCGTACCTCCTCTTGGATAAGCTTCCGCTTCTCCTTTCCTCTGGCTTTGCTGTAGCATGGCTTGGGATTGCTACCAAGCCCGGCCCGCCCAGTAGCCACCGTACCCACCAGGGTGCTATGCCGCAGCCTTGCCTCCGCCCGTTCCACTGCATCCTGGGCGCGCCACTTCCTTCCTGTTCTGACCTCTACCCCCGCTGAGGAGACCTTAGTGTCAACTGTGTCTCGGTAGAGCAGGACTTCTCTGGCTCGGGTGACCTTGAACTCCTCTGCCAGACTACTCAAGGGAAGCTGTAGCTTGGTGTTATGGCCAAAGAAAGCAATACTGCTTAGGCTCCGTGGCAGGCCCAACCACCTGCGCAGAAATTGGCTGACCTTCCGCTCAAAGCCCTCCACGGTGGTAATTGGGACTTCATATATCAGCAGTGGCCAGAGGAGACGAGGGAGGATGCCATGTTGGTAGATCCAGGCCTTAAACCTACCAGGAAGCCCTGACTTGTCCACTGCCAAGAGCCATGCGTCGAAGTCATCGCTGGTTCCCTTCCGTGCAGCGGTGTCCTTCAGGTCATGGGTAAAGAGCTTGCCCAGGCTCTTCACTGGCTTTTCTGACACTGATGGAATTCTGGTGTCCCCCAACATGAAGCGGAACTGATCAGCTACTTTTCCTTTCCTCAAAACCAAGGACCTGGATTTCGCGGGCTTAAAGCTCATCCTTGCCCAAGTGATGAGCTGTTCGAGGCCTCGCAGAAGCCACCTGCATCCGGGCACTGTGGTTGTGGTGACCGTGAGATCGTCCATAAATGCTCTAATCGGGGGTTGTCGGGTACCAGATCTGGACAGTGGACCTCTACATTCCACTTCTGCAGACTTCACGAGCATATTCATGGCCAGTGCGAACAGAGACACAGAGATTGTGCAGCCTGTAATGATGCCCTTCTCCAGACGATGCCACTCCGATATTAAAGTCCCAGAGGACACCCTAAGACTAAAGTTGTTGTAATAGTCCAGGATGAGATTTTGAATCTTCTCTGGGACGTGGTATCTGCTCAGGGCCAATTCCACCAATCTATGTGGTATCGAACCGTAAGCATTGGCAAGGTCCAGCCACAGCACTGCCAAGTCCCCTTTGCCTTCTCGTGCCTCCCTGATCAGCTGAGTCACCACCCCTGTGTGTTCAATACACCCTGGGACCCCTGGGATTCCTCCTTTCTGCACCGAGGTGTCTATGTAGGTGTTCTTAAGGAGAAATCCCATCAGACGATTGGAAACAATCTTAAAGAAGGTTTTGCATTCAACACTGAGGAGGGAGATTGTCCTAAACTGCTCAATGTTACTTGCATTCTCCTCCTTGGGAATCCACACGCCTTCTGCATATCTCCACTGCTGAGGTACTTTCCCTCTTCTCCAGATGGTTCTTAGAATCTTCCAAAGGCGTTCCAGAAGCCTGGGGCAATGTTTGAAGACCTTATATGGAACTCCACTTGGGCCCGGTGCTGATGATGTTCTGGCCGCTTTGATAACCTCTTTGACTTCCCTTTAGGGTGGGTTCGTTGATGTTAAGGGGTGCTTCGGCTCAGGTGGGCATATAAGGGCTGCACAGTGACCAAGGTCATGCTCCCTCATGCCATCGCTGTAGGTGTTGCGGATATAACGGTTGATATCCTCCTCAGGACATGAGAGTTGACCACTCGCGTTTCTCTCCCAGCAGCTTCCTTGTAAAACCAAATGGATCTGCAATGAAGGCTGCATGCCTACGGGCCCTCTCCCTGCCCCTCTTCCTGTGCCACTCAGCCCGCCGAAGGGTGATTAGCCTACTCCTTACCACGCCCCTAAGTTCTGCCAGGGCTACCTTCTCCTCCTCGCTTGCCTTTCGGTACTGTCTCCTGAGTGTCCTCAGCTCTTGTCTGTGTTGGGTAATCTTGACCTCTCGTCGGTTCGGAATTGGTGCCGCAGTAGACGTCTTGGTGGCGCGTTATTATGTCATATGTTATTATATATGAAATAAAAAGGAGGACAATTTTTGTTTTATAATCAAATATAACTCTTCTGAAATAAATCAGTCATCATCTTCAGGAAGAAACTACCTTTCAGTCAATAAGTACTGGCTGCAATCAGTTTCTGGCAAAGAAACTGCATTTTATGTGTTGTTTTGGCAATTTAAAGGTATTTTAAGGGCTAAAAAGTACTAGGTGAGTTGTAATCTGTCCAATTTAACTTCTGAATGAAATCAAGTTTAGAGGCAGAATCTACAGTCAGTAAGTAGAAGTTGCAATCACTTTCTGACAAGTGGAATACTGCATTACATGAGTTATATTGGCCATTTAAAGGTATTTCAACAGGTAAAAAGTAGACTAACCTTGTTCCTTGGCGCCAAACCTTTCTGAAGCGATGCTGATTATGAACGTGCTCATGGTTCGGAGCCTCTGGTCCACACCACCCTTGGCTGTTACTTCAAGGGCTGCATCAACATCCTCATCAAACTGTCGCCACACTGACTCTTTGTTGGCCGCAGGCCACAAAAACCGGCGCCGCTCTGATGGTCTGCTTTGGGGTGTGGCTTGTGGTGCTTGGAGGCTCTGGGCACTGTGGTGTGTGTCCGGGCCTGGTTCCTCCTCCGTCTCACCAAGTGCTGTACTGGGTACTGGCACTGTGCGTTGCGTCACAAGCTTCCTTAGGCAGCCCATCTTGGTCTGGTGTATTTTTAGACCAGTCGCGTTTTTGCAGACCTTGCCACATTTGCAGACTGCACTCATAGTCGATTGTCCATTTGCATTAGTCGTTACCAGAAAAACAGTCCGTTCGGGGCGCTCATTCTCCCCCCCTCTCGGGCGCCTCTGGGGGTATTTCTCCTTAGGGTTTTCCGTAGCGTGATTTTGGGTGCTCCCTCTCGGGAGCTGCAGTTTGGGGTGCTAACCTACCCTGCCCCGGTTGCCGTCTCTCCGCGCTGTCCGCTGTCTCTCCAGCTGTCACCACGCTTTCAAGGTCGTCATCCAGCCTTTTCCTGGAAGTCAATGGCGATGCCATGCTAGCTTAGTACTTAAATACACCTTGTGGTGCAACCCGGACACATCGTCAGTGATGCTCCCAGGGTCATAGGGTGTTTCGGGTCTTACATCAGACACCCTCGCCCGGGCGACCCAGCCGGGGTGATCAAGCCCGGCTTGTGTCCAGGTAGCTCTATGCCGCGCGTCCCCCCTCTTTAACCAGAGCCACCGTGCTGTCTTTTCAGCGGCTTCCAGGATGTTCTTGATGGCTCTTTGCCTGTGCAGTCCACAAATGCCTAAGAGTCCCAGGACCCGGTGTAGAGACTGGCCAGCGAAGCCCCTACAGCCCACTTCCACAGGCTCACAGCGGGCTTTCCACCCATTCCTCCGACACTCCGCTACCAGATCAGCTGCATTTGGCCCTCTTCCTTTCCTGGGCTTCCTCCATTCTCTCTTCCCAGGGGACCGTTAGTTCAAGTAACACCACCTGCTTGCTTGCTGCGGACATCAAGACCATATCCGGTCGTAGTGTTGTGACTGCAATGGTGTCTGGGAACCTCAATTGCGTCCCCAGGTCCACCAGGAGGTGCCAGTCTCTTGCTGTTGCGAGCACGCCCCTTTGGGTCTTTCTAGGGGGCTGAGGCTTCTCTCCTGCTCGAACAAAGGCAATTGCAGACTTAGTTGGATGAAGCTGCTTGCTAATGTTAATGCCCATGCAGATGGCATCTGCTACTGCCTTCAGGATCTGGTCATGGCGCCAACGGTAGCGCCCATCTCCCAAGGCTTTCGGGCAGCAGCTAAGGATATGCTCTAATGATCCCCTTTTCTGGCAGAGTTGGCAAGCAGGTGAGTCCACCAGGCCCCAGGTGAACAGATTGGCAGGGCTAGGAAGGACATCGTGACACTGACTGGACCAAGAACTTGAAATGGTGTGGTTCCGCCTTCCAAAGTTCAGCCCAAGTGATCTTACTGGCCAGCTGTCTGCTCCCACTTTGTCCAGGCCCCTGCTTAAACATGCCCACCACTCTGCTGAAGCGAAGCTTCCTCCACCTCGACTCAGTACCTCCTCTTGGATAAGCTTCCGCTTCTCCTTTCCTCTGGCTTTGCTGTAGCATGGCTTGGGATTGCTACCAAGCCCGGCCCGCACAGTAGCCACCGCACTCCACCAGGGTGCTATGCAGCAGCCTTGCCTCCGCCCGTTCCACTGCATCCTGGGCGCCACTTCCTTCCTGTTCTGACCTCTACCCCGCTGAGGAGACCTTAGTGTCAACTGTGTCTCGGTAGAGCAGGACTTCTCTGGCTCGGGTGACCTTGAACTCCTCTGCCAGACTACTCAAGGGAAGCTGTAGCTTGGTGTTATGGCCAAAGAAAGCAATACTGCTTAGGCTCCGTGGCAGGCCCAACCACCTCGCGCAGAAATTGGCTGACCTTCCGCTCAAAGCCCTCCACGGTGGTAATTGGGACTTCATATATCAGCAGTGGCCAGAGGAGACGAGGGAGGATGCCATGTTGGTAGATC
The DNA here is from genome assembly GCA_024633595.2 of Lepomis macrochirus. NCBI lineage: Eukaryota > Metazoa > Chordata > Actinopteri > Centrarchiformes > Centrarchidae > Lepomis > Lepomis macrochirus. The sequence continues at coordinate 35,943,803 of JALXJV020000002.1, read as the reverse complement.
CAGGCCTTAAACCTACCAGGAAGCCCTGACTTGTCCACTGCCAAGAGCCATGCGTCGAAGTCATCGCTGGTTCCCTTCCGTGCAGCGGTGTCCTTCAGGTCATGGGTAAAGAGCTTGCCCAGGCTCTTCACTGGCTTTTCTGACACTGATGGAATTCTGGTGTCCCCCAACATGAAGCGGAACTGATCAGCTACTTTTCCTTTCCTCAAAACCAAGGACCTGGATTTTGCGGGCTTAAAGCTCATCCTTGCCCAAGTGATGAGCTGTTCGAGGCCTCGCAGAAGCCACCTGCATCCGGGCACTGTGGTTGTGGTGACCGTGAGATCGTCCATAAATGCTCTAATCGGGGGTTGTCGGGTACCAGATCTGGACAGTGGACCTCTACATTCCACTTCTGCAGACTTCACGAGCATATTCATGGCCAGTGCGAACAGAGACACAGAGATTGTGCAGCCTGTAATGATGCCCTTCTCCAGACGATGCCACTCCGATATTAAAGTCCCAGAGGACACCCTAAGACTAAAGTTGTTGTAATAGTCCAGGATGAGATTTTGAATCTTCTCTGGGACGTGGTATCTGCTCAGGGCCAATTCCACCAATCTATGTGGTATCGAACCGTAAGCATTGGCAAGGTCCAGCCACAGCACTGCCAAGTCCCCTTTGCCTTCTCGTGCCTCCCTGATCAGCTGAGTCACCACCCCTGTGTGTTCAATACACCCTGGGACCCCTGGGATTCCTCCTTTCTGCACCGAGGTGTCTATGTAGGTGTTCTTAAGGAGAAATCCCATCAGACGATTGGAAACAATCTTAAAGAAGGTTTTGCATTCAACACTGAGGAGGGAGATTGTCCTAAACTGCTCAATGTTACTTGCATTCTCCTCCTTGGGAATCCACACGCCTTCTGCATATCTCCACTGCTGAGGTACTTTCCCTCTTCTCCAGATGGTTCTTAGAATCTTCCAAAGGCGTTCCAGAAGCCTGGGGCAATGTTTGAAGACCTTATATGGAACTCCACTTGGGCCCGGTGCTGATGATGTTCTGGCCGCTTTGATAACCTCTTTGACTTCCTTTAGGGTGGGTTCGTTGATGTTAAAGGGGGTGCTCGGCTCAGGTGGGCATATAAGGGCTGCACAGTGACCAAGGTCATGCTCCCTCATGCCATCGCTGTAGGTGTTGCGGATATAACGGTTGATATCCTCCTCAGGACATGAGAGTTGACCACTGCGTTTCTCTCCCAGCAGCTTCCTTGTAAAACCAAATGGATCTGCAATGAAGGCGCTGCGCCTACGGGCCCTCTCCCTGCCCCTCTTCCTGTGCCACTCAGCCCGCCGAAGGGTGATTAGCCTACTCCTTACCACGCCCCTAAGTTCTGCCAGGGCTACCTTCTCCTCCTCGCTTGCCTTTCGGTACTGTCTCCTGAGTGTCCTCAGCTCTTGTCTGTGTTGGGTAATCTTGACCTCTCGTCGGTTCGGAATTGGTGCCGCAGTAGACGTCTTGGTGGCGCGTTATTATGTCATATGTTATTATATATGAAATAAAAAAGGAGGACAATTTTTGTTTTATAATCAAATATAACTCTTCTGAAATAAATCAGTCATCATCTTCAGGAAGAAACTACCTTTCAGTCAATAAGTACTGGCTGCAATCAGTTTCTGGCAAAGAAACTGCATTTTATGTGTTGTTTTGGCAATTTAAAGGTATTTTAAGGGCTAAAAAGTACTAGGTGAGTTGTAATCTGTCCAATTTAACTTCTGAATGAAATCAAGTTTAGAGGCAGAATCTACAGTCAGTAAGTAGAAGTTGCAATCACTTTCTGACAAGTGGAATACTGCATTACATGAGTTATATTGGCCATTTAAAGGTATTTCAACAGGTAAAAAGTAGACTAACCTTGTTCCTTGGCGCCAAACCTTTCTGAAGCGATGCTGATTATGAACGTGCTCATGGTTCGGAGCCTCTGGTCCACACCACCCTTGGCTGTTACTTCAAGGGCTGCATCAACATCCTCATCAAACTGTCGCCACACTGACTCTTTGTTGGCCGCAGGCCACAAAAACCGGCGCCGCTCTGATGGTCTGCTTTGGGGTGTGGCTTGTGGTGCTTGGAGGCTCTGGGCACTGTGGTGTGTGTCGGGCCTGGTTCCTCCTCCGTCTCACCAAGTGCTGTACTGGGTACTGGCACTGTGCGTTACGTCACAAGCTTCCTTAGGCAGCCCATCTTGGTCTAGTGTATTTTTAGACCAGTCGCGTTTTTGCAGACCTTGCCACATTTGCAGACTGCACTCATAGTCGATTGTCCATTTGCATTAGTCGTTACCAGAAAAACAGTCCGTTCGGGGCGCTCATTCTCCCCCCCTCTCGGGCGCCCCTGGGGGTATTTCTCCTTAGGGTTTTCCGTAGCGTGATTTTGGGTGCTCCCTCTCGGGAGCTGCAGTTTGGGGTGCTAACCTACCCTGCCCCGGTTGCCGTCTCTCCGCGCTGTCCGCTGTCTCTCCAGCTGTCACCACGCTTTCAAGGTCGTCATCCAGCCTTTTCCTGGAAGTCAATGGCGATGCCATGCTAGCTTAGTACTTAAATACACCTTGTGGTGCAACCCGGACACATCGTCAGTGATGCTCCCAGGGTCATAGGGTGTTTCGGGTCTTACATCAGACACCCTCGCCCGGGCGACCCAGCCGGGGGTGATCAAGCCCCGGCTTGTGTCCAGGTAGCGCTCTATGCCACGCGTCCCCCCTCTTTAACCAGAGCCACCGTGCTGTCTTTTCAGCGGCTTCCAGGATGTTCTTGATGGCTCTTTGCCTGTGCAGTCCACAAATGCCTAAGAGTCCCAGGACCCGGTGTAGAGACTGGCCAGCGAAGCCCCTACAGCCCACTTCCACAGGCTCACAGCGGGCTTTCCACCCATTCCTCCGACACTCCGCTACCAGATCAGCGTACTTGGCCCTCTTCCTTTCCTGGGCTTCCTCCATTCTCTCTTCCCAGGGGACCGTTAGTTCAAGTAACACCACCTGCTTGCTTGCTGCGGACATCAAGACCATATCCGAGTCAGTAGTGTTGTGACTGCAATGGTGTCTGGGAACCTCAATTAGCGTCCCCAGGTCCACCAGGAGGTGCCAGTCTCTTGCTGTTGCGAGCACGCCCCTTTGGGTCTTTCTAGGGGGCTGAGGCTTCTCTCCTGCTCGAACAAAGGCAATTGCAGACTTAGTTGGATGAAGCTGCTTGCTAATGTTAATGCCCATGCAGATGGCATCTGCTACTGCCTTCAGGATCTGGTCATGGCGCCAGCGGTAGCGCCCATCTCCCAAGGCTTTCGGGCAGCAGCTAAGGATATGCTCTAATGATCCCCTTTTCTGGCAGAGTTGGCAAGCAGGTGAGTCCACCAGGCCCCAGGTGAACAGATTGGCAGGGCTAGGAAGGACATCGTACACTGACTGGACCAAGAACTTGAAATGGTGTGGTTCCGCCTTCCAAAGTTCAGCCCAAGTGATCTTACGGCCAGCTGTCTGCTCCCACTTTGTCCAGGCCCCCTGCTTAAACATGCCCACCACTCTGCTGAAGCGAGCTTCCTCCACCTCGGCTCGTACCTCCTCTTGGATAAGCTTCCGCTTCTCCTTTCCTCTGGCTTTGCTGTAGCATGGCTTGGGATTGCTACCAAGCCCGGCCCGCACAGTAGCCACCGTACCCACCAGGGTGCTATGCCGCAGCCTTGCCTCCGCCCGTTCCACTGCATCCTGGGCGCGCCACTTCCTTCCTGTTCTGACCTCTACCCCCGCTGAGGAGACCTTAGTGTCAACTGTGTCTTGGTAGAGCAGGACTTCTCTGGCTCGGGTGACCTTGAACTCCTCTGCCAGACTACTCAAGGGAAGCTGTAGCTTGGTGTTATGGCCAAAGAAAGCAATACTGCTTAGGCTCCGTGGCAGGCCCAACCACCTGCGCAGAAATTGGCTGACCTTCCGCTCAAAGCCCTCCACGGTGGTAATTGGGACTTCATATATCAGCAGTGGCCAGAGGAGACGAGGGAGGGATGCCATGTTGGTAGATCCAGGCCTTAAACCTACCAGGAAGCCCTGACTTGTCCACTGCCAAGAGCCATGCGTCGAAGTCATCGCTGGTTCCCTTCCGTGCAGCGGTGTCCTTCAGGTCATGGGTAAAGAGCTTGCCCAGGCTCTTCACTGGCTTTTCTGACACTGATGGAATTCTGGTGTCCCCAACATGAAGCGGAACTGATCAGCTACTTTTCCTTTCCTCAAAACCAAGGACCTGGATTTCGTGGGCTTAAAGCTCATCCTTGCCCAAGTGATGAGCTGTTGAGGCCTCGCAGAAGCCACCTGCATCGGGCACTGTGGTTGTGGTGACCGTGAGATCGTCCATAAATGCTCTAATCGGGGTTGTCGGTACCAGATCTGGACAGTGGACCTCTACATTCCACTTCTGCAGACTTCACGAGCATATTCATGGCCAGTGCGAACAGAGACACAGAGATTGTGCAGCCTGTAATGATGCCCTTCTCCAGGCGATGCCACTCCGATATTAAAGTCCCAGAGGACACCCTAAGACTAAAGTTGTTGTAATAGTCCAGGATGAGATTTTGAATCTTCTCTGGGACGTGGTATCTGCTCAGGGCCAATTCCACCAATCTATGTGGTATCGAACCGTAAGCATTGGCAAGGTCCAGCCACAGCACTGCCAAGTCCCCTTTGCCTTCTCGTGCCTCCCTGATCAGCTGAGTCACCACCCTGTGTGTTCAATACACCCTGGGACCCTGGGATTCCTCCTTTCTGCACCGAGGTGTCTATGTAGGTGTTCTTAAGGAGAAATCCCATCAGGCGATGGAAACAATCTTAAAGAAGGTTTTGCATTCAACACTGAGGAGGGAGATTGTCCTAAACTGCTCAATGTTACTTGCATTCTCCTCCTTGGGAATCCACACGCCTTCTGCATATCTCCACTGCTGAGGTACTTTCCCTCTTCTCCAGATGGTTCTTAGAATCTTCCAAAGGCGTTCCAGAAGCCTGGGGCAATGTTTGAAGACCTTATATGGAACTCCACTTGGGCCCGGTGCTGATGATGTTCTGGCGGCTTTGATAACCTCTTTGACTTCCTTTAGGGTGGGTTCGTTGATGTTAAAGGGGTGCTTTCGGCTCAGGTGGGCATATAAGGGCTGCACAGTGACCAAGGTCATGCTCCCTCATGCCATCGCTGTAGGTGTTGCGGATATAACGGTTGATATCCTCCTCAGGACATGAGAGTTGACCACTGCGTTTCTCTCCCAGCAGCTTCCTTGTAAAACCAAATGGATCTGCAATGAAGGCTGCAGCCTCACGGGCCCTCTCCTGCCCCTCTTCCTGTGCCACTCAGCCCGCCGAAGGGTGATTAGCCTACTCCTTACCACGCCCTAAGTTCTGCCAGGGCTACCTTCTCCTCCTCGCTTGCCTTCGGTACTGTCTCCTGAGTGTCCTCAGCTCTTGTCTGTGTTGGGTAATCTTGACCTCTCGTCGGTTCGAATTGGTGCCGCGGTAGGCGTCTTGGTGGCGCGTTATTATGTCATATGTTATTATATATGAAATAAAAAAGGAGGACAATTTTTGTTTTATAATCAAATATAACTCTTCTGAAATAAATCAGTCATCATCTTCAGGAAGAAACTACCTTTCAGTCAATAAGTACTGGCTGCAATCAGTTTCTGGCAAAGAAACTGCATTTTATGTGTTGTTTTGGCAATTTAAAGGTATTTTAAGGGCTAAAAAGTACTAGGTGAGTTGTAATCTGTCCAATTTAACTTCTGAATGAAATCAAGTTTAGAGGCAGAATCTACAGTCAGTAAGTAGAAGTTGCAATCACTTTCTGACAAGTGGAATACTGCATTACATGAGTTATATTGGCCATTTAAAGGTATTTCAACAGGTAAAAAGTAGACTACTGGATTGGCTGGTACATAGCAATAGCAATAATTCATAAGGATGAATGCAAAAGAGATAATTTCTTTATTTTATATATAATTCAGCAGTAAGTCATTTTATTATAGGTTAGTCTGTTTTCCAAATGTAAACAAGGATATTAGACACAGGCCTACCAAACACATAATCAATCAGCAATAACAGGCTTCTATTATTGCATATAATCACGTAAATCATGCCTGGTTATGCTAAAAACTGCAAACACTGCCACAATTGTGATTATTCCGTTAAAAGAAACATTAAAGTATCACAAAGACATACCTTTGCTGGTACAACAGACATAAAGTAGTGTTTATTTACACGTTATGTCTGTTTGATCCAAATAAAAGCAGCTGTAGACGTAAAGAGACTGGGTGATACAGCGTTAACATGCTGCACAACCTGCCGCGATCACCTGTCGGCTCTGCTGTCCAGTCTTTCTGGCCTCTTAAAATCTGATTTTAGGTCTGTGAACACCTTATACAGTCTATGATTAACACACAGGGACTTGATTAAAATGGGGACATCTCCGAGGACAGCTCCAGGCGGGGACAAGCCACCAAAACCAGCTGAAGTAACCTGAAGTAATTATCCTATCAGGATTAGTGACAAGTATCCAATCCAGCAGGGAGGGAGGATGACCAACAATCAGCTCAAGTTGGTTCTTTAACTAATTTTTAATTAATTAACTTTTTTCCACAGATCTTAATGTTTATAATATTAAGATAGAGGTTGAAATAGATCAGTAAGCAAAGTTGGTGAGGGTAAGGGGTAAAAGTGGTGAGAGCAATCAGGCAAAGGTGGCGGGAGCAACAAGACAGACAAACCTAGACAAACACAAACAACGACAAAACAATAAAAAACACTCCATGTCTGTGGAATATAAAACAGGACTCTAGAGCTAAACTGCAGGAAATCAGGCATGCGAGATCTCTATCCATACATAAACAATGGATAACCCCGAACATACAAAATTTGGGAATTACTGCACACCTAGTCAAAATAACCATACTACAAGAATACAAAAATTAAGTGGATATAAGGCAACATACCACTTATAAGATAACTAATGCCCAACTAATGCACAACACAACAACCAGACACCCCGAAAAAATACATTTCAACAACATAAGTGCTAAAAGGCCCGGTAAGGAAGAAACACAGTCATAGAAGATAGATAAATAAGAGTATACAAATCATTTAATAAAGCATAACAACAGGACCTGGCAGCAATCACATTACAATTGAGTAGACATAACCAAAGAGATGCAAAACAAGAATTAAGTTTACCTGTGTTCAGCTCCCTAAAATCAAAACCACATTCATGTAAAGAAACGTAATCAGCAGCAAACCACACTGACAGGCTCCCAGGGGAAAACTGCCAAAATGGGTCTTTATGTCAGTTCACAGCAGAGATAGTCTACTGAAGTCGAAAAAACAAAAACAACAACTCTGTCCAGTTACTGCCATGTAGTCCATAAGATGATTGCAGCAGACAGGTGGGTGTATTTGCTAGTTGGAAGAAGTGCCCAGGGATACTAAAAAGTTATTAGCTTCATCAACCGAAAAAAAACTTTTCCTAGCACCATCATTCATTGTAATACTGAGCCTGGCAGGAAAAAACACTGGCCTGAAGCCAAATTTGTAAGTTCTGACATTACCTCTCGGGATTTGTAGCGCTGCTCAATCACCTCCCGTGTGTAATCCTAATAAATAATAGATCTCCTCCTGGAGTGGCTGCGGTGTTCTGCCTGAAACTGTCACACCGAGGAGAACCGATGCCACTATTTGAGCTAGTTGTCTCTCCTGAGGAGAGCCGTGCACCTCCAAATATAACGTTACTGTTTACTACTTACGTTATTCACCTTATTCCGCCCAGCCCACTTTTAATACTTCGTTCTTCCGCATTTTGTCATCCGACTTCCGCTAACACTGAAACGTCACGTCCGGTTAGTTAGAATGGTTAGAAGATTGGTTTATAGCTAGCTATAACCAAACGTAATCAAATATGAGAAGTAATGCCACAAATATAATCCTTATCATCTTTTCTCGGTTTTCGTCTAACGTTACTGCTAACAGCTAGCTTAGGTCCCGTTCAACCGGAAGTAATGATCCCGCTCCGCCGGAAGTTGGATGACAAAACGAACGCAATGGCGTCTCCCTTGTTATCGTAGAAAATAAGGTGAATAATATTCTTTGTGGGGTTTATCAGTGGGGAGGATTGATTCAAAGTACATATTAAAGGCTGTTTAGAGTCATCAATAAGTTATTACACTCAGTAGATGTAACGTTAGCATTCATTGAGATTCAGCAAACAATCTGAGGTGAAAACTGCGTTTCATCAGCGACGTTTCTGATGAGTTTAAGAGGTGGATGCATAATTCGACTGAACAGCTGTTGTAGGCTACCTGCAGAGATTTTCATCCACCTTTTTGTCAGCATATAATGCGCATTATACCTGCAGACAGGTAGCTGGGCTGGGTGATGGTTTAGTTAAGGCGAGAAAGTAGGTGTATGAGAGCCGCCTCTGAGTTTGTTTGGTGGATTAGAATTTGCCAAAAAATGTTGTACAGTTCAATAACAAATATAACATAAGATCCTTATAATAAACGTTCAATAAGATCTCAATTGAGTTGTTATTATTGTGTCCAGCAGAAACCCGTATATTGCACATATTATTAAACAGTGTTTCAAACTTCCACCCCTAATTACTGTCACATGCCAGAGAGGTTATCATGCCGAGGCGATCTGAGTTCAGCAGCTTTATGGCTCTTTGCTGCTTAACTGTCTACCTATTTGTCTTTACGGGTGCCAGAGGAGCTGATTACAGAACCCTCCAGAAGTGATTAGCTGTGTCCAGCTCTTCAGGATAAAACAGCTCCAGTTTCCAGCTCTTCAGCTCCTGCTTTTCTTTTTACTCACAACACCTGAAAACCACTTGACGTGAATTTATGACACTGGGTTCTTATCAACAGACTCTATCATTATAATAACTCTCAACACATTTTATGTCATCCAATACTACTTTTACATTTGTAACCTTTTAATATTGTTGTTTTCATAAATGTAAGACAAGAGTTTAATTTATTAAAACTATTGCTGTTGTATTAGGAACACTTTGTTATAAAGTGTATCAAACTAATTATACATAATAAAATCATTCTTCATTCATTATCAGTTTCATATTTTAATTTTAAATAGTGTGATCTAAACTTATCAATATATTCTAGTTAACAGCTGTAAATGAAAATATTAAGATGTTATTTATAGGCGAACATTTTACATATGTTAGTAGAAAGTAAAAAATGAAAAGTTGATGTTATATACTGTTTTATTTGGATATTTCTTTAAAGAGGTGCTTTTTGTCTTTTCCCCTCTCCTTTATTGAGTTATATATCTTTTTGTGCATGTAACAGGTTTGCACAGTGAAAAAGCCCAAAGGGAGTTCCCATCTCCCACAGAAAGCTGAGCTCTGAACCGCTTGACAACAGCTCGTTTGTAGTCCAGCCCTTCACTTCCTTTACTTGTGACATCACAATGAAAACGCATCATAAAGCTCGCCAAGCAGCTGGCGGGGTCAGGCCACGCCCTCAAACCAAGCCAGTCTGAGCGGAGGCACTTTGGCTCGACTTTGTTTGGGTTTCCATTGTAGAAATGTTGGACCTGTACCTGCTTCCAGGTACTTTTTTTCGTATCAGCTCACCTCCGTCGAGGTTCCAAGCGAGCTGAGGGAAACTAAAATGTAACGTGAAAACACGACAGACTGCTGGTTGGTCAGAGAATATTCACTATTCACTGCATCATCATTGCACCGGACAGAGGCCAGCAACAGAAAGTTTATTTTACAGTTTTCGTGTGTATTTTCATCACTAAATCCACATTTGAGAAGTTTGGAAGTGAGAAATCAGCTGTGTAGATTTCGAATATTGACAGTTTTACAAGAAGTGACGGCGGAACAAAAATGTGATATAATATAATATATATAATATTTTCGGAATTGAGAAGCTCCGCAAGTGGTGGCGGGGGAAGCCTGCAGCGACCCGTGGGAGGAGCGTGTGAGGCCGGCCAGCCGCCCGCTCACAGAGCCCTCTACTCCCACCGTCACACAGACCGCTGCAGCAACGATCACTGGTGTGTGTGTCACATTGAACATTACGTGGCGGCCGTTGTGTGTGGCGTCGATATCTCTGGGTACTAATGCTGCGTTCCAGGCAACTCGGAACTGGGAAATATCCGACCTCCAACTAGAAAAACTCTCCTTGAACGCCACTTGAAGTCGGATTTCCTACTTGTGAACTCGGAGAAAAAATTTGTACCCCGACTTCACGAGTAGCAGCTGAATGACGTCAGAAAACAATGTCAGCGCCCATGGAAGCACACTTTGTAAGTGGCAAACCATAAACTAAAAGGCAACAAAACGTATATTTGCTTGTACTTAAATTAAAATAATACATACGATTATATAGTAAAACCTGTTCTGCATTCACATTGATGTAGAAATATGTTTTGCACATTAGGTAGCTGGTTACAGTAAAGAATCTCATAAAGTCTTTTCTGCATAAAAGTTATTGTTAAAAATGGCAAAACATTACGAAGTGCAACCTACAACATTGACTGACTTGAGGGCTACCAACTTATATAGCCAGAGGGGAACACAGAACTAGTAACGTCTGGGCTATTTATGTCAGTTTTTGCAGTTAAAACACCTTAAGCACTGCTAAGGGTGCAACTGTGTGCACATTTTGTCACGGTCAGCCATGATTTTCGTTCACTTTTGGCGTCATGCACCACCATGCACCTGGAACGCTTTGAGGTCGTAAGTCGTAAGTTTCAACTGGGAAATATCCCAGTTCCGACCAGTCTCGAACGCGCCATAACTGCAATGGAAAACAATGGAAGCATTTTTGGCAAAGCAGCATAGATTGTCAGAACACCGGCAACAGTTCAACGTTTAGTCCTGATGGTGAGATGTGGAACAATGATACTTCTGGCAAGTAGTCCTCCAACAAAGATCTTGTACAAGTAAGATGCATCACTCTGTAGCTCACGAGCGGAGCGTACAACATAGAGGAGCTGTGAGTGAAAAGAGGAGCTGCAGCAATGTGCGGTATGAGAAAAATATGGTGTTTTTTGAAAATTAAACCATGTAAACCTGTTCTGGTACAACCCAAAATTAAGATTTTGAACCTGAAAATGAGCAGAATACCACCTCTTTAAGAGACAAAAGTGAGATTGACTGAGAAGTGACTCTGTAGTGAAAAACAAATTGTCTGCACACTGAATAGTTTTGAAGCCATGTAGGAGGTGTCATTTATTGCGACCTCTGAGAAGTTTTTGTGTGGTTTACATTGTATGGACTCCCCTATTTACTGCATGTGGATTCAGTAAGCTCTGAGACCTCAGAGATTGTAAGGTCACAATAAAAACCACCTGGTGGGATGCATGATTACGCTGTGCAGATCATTCTTTGTTTCAACACTTACCCACAGGATGGTTTGGATGTGCCCACATTATTACCAGACTTATACCAGAGCAGCAAACAAGGCGTTCTTAAGAAACTTCAGGCTCTGTTATACAGTATATGGGTACTGGGTGTATGGCTCCTTATTCATCTTAAAGTACAAGGTAGAAAGTAAAAATACTCCTGCACACACAGAAATACACTGCATAATTACTTTTCAACATTTCATGTGAAACACGTTTGGAGTATTTTCACTTTTACTAGACTGATGTTCTTTTGCAAGAGTTCAATTTTAATGTTTTATCTGAGGTATACGATTAGCTTTTCAGTAAGTAAAGACAGTATATAGAATATTTACAATGTGAACTATAAACCATACCTTTTTTTAAATGGACCTATAACACAAATATGGACAATATCTAAACTCAAAGTAAACAAAAAGAGAGAACGCCTTTCCACGTCAGTCCACGCCAACAGATACAGACTTCCACAACAATAACAAGGCTTCCAGGTCTCTGTAATAAATGCTTCAGTAGAATATTGTGGTGAAGTTAATTTTCTAACGTAACTCTATTCAAAAAGTGAATCTCTGAAATATTCTAGATTCATTACACAAAGTGAAGCATTTCAAACCCTTTTTGTTTTCATCTTGATTTTGGTTTACAGCTCAAGGGGAAAAAAACTCCAGTATCTCAAAATGTGTAAAAATTTTAAATTTCTGTATTATAAATTATACAGAAATATCAGCTGGAGGAGAGCTGTCTAATCAGTTAATGAACTCCAAACATGTGCAAAGGTTTCTGAAGCCTGTGATCTCTCTGTCTGGTTCTGATGCTCACAATGAACTTTTCCTAAGTATTCAAAGTTTTTGAGATGCTCTTCTAAAAGATGCCTCAGTGTTATAATGTTGACAGCACTATTATGTCACATAAGTGGGAGAAATGGAACAAGGGAGACAGTCTTTAAATGTTTTTGTGTTGTCCTCAGACAAACAGACAATTCTATATCAGCTGTCAAATGTCCTGTAGCCAAGTTGTTCCAGTAACGTTACTTACAGTTAAAGCAGGCGTGGAGGCATCAGATCCTCAACAAGAATCTTATGACCAATAAAAAAAGCATATTTCTCTCTCAAGTGTCCTATTCCAGACAATAATCCCACACAGCCGTGCCGACAGCAGCAGCGTTACTCAATATAGCGGTGTGGGGAATTAATTAACATGATAACAGCCATGGCTAATGTTTTATTAATAAACATACAGTGGGTACGGAAAGTATTCAGACCCCTTTAAATTTTTCACTCTTTGTTTCATTGCAGCCATTTTCCAAAAATCAAAAAAGTTCATTTTATTTCTCATTAATGTACACTCAGCACCCCATCTTGACAGAAAAAAACAGAAATGTAGAAATTTTTGCAAATTTATTAAAAAAGAAAAACTGAAATATCACATGGTCATAAGTATTCAGACCCTTTGCTGTGACACTCATATTTAACTCAGGTGGTGTCTATTTCTTCTGATCATCCTTGAGATGGTTCTACACCTTCATTTGAGTCCAGCTATGTTTGATTATACTGATTGGACTTGATTAGGAAAGCCACACACCTGTCTATATAAGACCTTACAGCTCACAGTGCATGTCAGAGCAAATGAGAATCATGAGGTCAAAGGAACTGCCTGAAGAGCTCAGAGACAGAATTGTGGCAAGGCACAGATCTGGCCATGGTTACAAAAAAAAAATTCTCGCGACACTTAAGGTTCCTAAGAGCACAGTGGCCTCCATAATCCTTAAATGGAAGGCGTTTGGGACTGACCAGAACCCTTCCTAGAGCTGGCCGTCCGGCCAAACTGAGCTATCGGGGAGAAGAGCCTTGGTGAGAGAGGTAAAGAAGAACCCAAAGATCACTGTGGCTGAGCTCCAGAGATGCAGTCGGGAGATGGGAGAAAGTTGTAGTAAGTCAACCATCACTGCAGCAATCCACCAGTCGGGGCTTTATGGCAGAGTGGCCCGGCGGAAGCCTCTCCTCAGTGCAAGACACATGAAAGCCCGCATGGAGTTTGCTAAAAACACCTGAAGGACTCCAAGATGGTGATAAATAAGATCCTCTGGTCTGATGAGACCAAGATAGAACTTTTGGCATTAATTCTAAGCGGTATGTGTGGAGAAAACCAGGCACTGCTCATCACCTGTCCAATACAGTCTCAACAGTGAAGCATGGTGGTGGCAGCATCATGCTGTGGGGGTGTTTTTCAGCTGCAGGGACAGGGCGACTGGTTGCAATCGAGGGAAAGATGAATGCTGACCAAGTACAGGGATATCCTGGGCGAAAACCTTTTCCAGAGTGCTCTGGACCTCAGACTGGGCGAAGGTTTACCTTCCAACAAGACAATGACCCTAAGCACACCGCTAAAATAGCGAAGGAGTGGCTTCACAACAACTCCGTGGCTGTTCTTGAATGGCCCAGCCAGAGCCCTGACTTAAACCCAATTGAGCATCTCTGGAGAGACCTGAAAATGGCTGTCCACCAGCGTTTACCATTCAACCTGACAGAACTGGAAGAGGATCTGCAAGGAGGAATGGCAGAGGATACCAAATCCAGATGTGAAAACCTTGTTGCATCTTTCCCAAAAGCGACTCATGGCTGTATTAGATCAAAGGGTGCTTCTACTAAATACTGAGCAAAGGGTCTGAATACTTATGACCATGTGATATTTCAGTTTTCTTTTTTTAATAAATTTGTAAAAATTTCTACATTTCTGTTTTTTTCTGTCAAGATGGGGTGCTGAGTGTACATTAATGAGAAATAAAATGAACTTTTTTGATTTTTGTAAAATGGCTGCAATGAAACAAAGAGTGAAAAATTTAAAGGGGTCTGAATACTTTCCGTACCCACTGTATGTTTTATTAATAAACATTAGCCAATAAATAAAAAAGTTACCAAACAGTGGTCAGTATGAAATCTTATTTTTAATAAGTTATACGCCCTCCATCATGTAACTAAAGACTCTACTGCTAACTGTAGCTTATTACATTTATTACAAGTAACATACTGAGGTGACGTCCAAATAAACGACTCGTAACAGTTATCTCACAGCGCTTTTCATAAAGAGCAGGTCTAGTCCATACTCTGAGTTATTTACAGAAGCCCAACAATTCCCACCAAGAGCAGTACTTCCTTTTAAGAGGCAGAAACCTCCAGCAGAACCATGGCTCAGGGTGGTCGGCCATCTGCCTCGACCGGTTGGGGGTGAGGGGGAGAGAGAAAGAGAGCAAGAGAAAGAGAGAGAGAGAGAGCAAGAGAAAGAGAGAGAGCATAGGGAGGCAGCCTACACAGTATACACATAGACTGAATGAAAAATGGTACAGATATTTATAGTAATGTTAATGATAATAATAACAATAATTAATACTTAGGAAGCATGCTACGTCACTCCACTGTTATGCAGACGATAGTCAGATCTATGTGCCTCCTAAAAAGAATGAAACTGTTGGACCGTTACTTAAGTGTCTTGATGACATAAAGGCCTGCTCCACATAACATACACCCACCACACACACATACAAATTTGGGCTGTCCATGGTTCCCAACTGGTTGCTGGCTTGTTATTCGTGCTTTTCATGAGTTTATTATTTAACCTAGTTGTCATTATTTCACTTCCGATTGCTGCACTGGTTGTTTTGTTTGTTCTGCCTCAATGTTTTTCCCCCCCAGTAGTTTTCTTTTCAGTGCTGTTTGTTGCTTTTGTTCAGCTGGTTGTCTCCTGTCTTTTTTCTTCCCCATGCCCCCTTTCAGTTCACAACTTTGAGCTGTGTACAATTTTTTATTACTCATTGTTCATACTGTGAATGAACAATGAGTTTTGCATTATTATTTTGTATACTTGCACATTTTGATCTCTTTACTATGTTTATATTTCTATATTTATGAAACCTTGAGCAGAACCATGGCATTATTTCACAATAATCTAAAAACAGTGTTTTTTTCTCTCTGCACCACAAGCAGGGTTTTTTTACTATACTTTATTAATCACCCAATTTGTTGTTTTCCACCTTTAACCCATCCTAATTATGGGCAGTGGGAAATACTGTGCAGGGCCTGGGGAGCAGTTGGGGGTTGAGGGTCTTTCTCAGGTGCACTTTCAACTCCAGCCAGTGCCTCCATAGACTGAGCTAATGCCGTTTTGTAGAACATCTGGACAGATGTCTTGTTTCATGTAATACGTCAAACCAACCTGAGTGTGATTTCTCTTTAGTTCTGACCTCACTGCTGAGCTGCACAACAAACCAAGGTGAGAAAACTTCTTCTGTCACAGCTGAAAAGTTATTCACTCCCTGATAGAACAGTTAGTGTTTAGGAAAGTGTTTGTGGAGGGAAACAGCCACTTTACAAATACAATAAAACCCTGAATGCAGTTTTGATGCCACAGTGTTGCTGTGATTCAGAAAGCAAGGGTGCACAGCATGATGCAGCAGCTACTAAAGGAGATGAAAAAATAAATAAATAATATACACAGAGATTGTGACAATAAGCGACAATGAAAGGAATATGAGCAATATGGAGAAAATCACATGTTTCTGTTTCTTCCTCCAGCCTCTCTGACTGTGAGTCCCAGCAGCTCTCAGCTGTTGCAAGGAGAGTCTGTCTCTCTGAGCTGTGAGGAGGACGACAGCTCTGCTGGATGGACGCTGAGGAGGAACACAACCAGAGGAACCAGGACTCAGTGTGGAGCTGGCTGGGGAAGATCAGCTGGTTCCTCCTGTAAAATCAGCCACATCCTCCCTTTGGACAGTGGAGTTTACTGGTGTAAGTCCAGAGAGGGAGCAACCAGTAACACCATCAACATCACTGTCACTGGTAAGATCAGACTGTGGAGTTAGTGTTGATGAAGCTGTGTGTAAATGATGAAATGCTGTAGTTTGTCTCTGTGTTGAGGTGGACCAGTGATCCTGCAGAGTCCTGTCCTCCCTGTGATAGAGGGACATGATGTCACTCTGCACTGTAAAACACAGACCCCTCCCTCCAACCTCCCAGCTGGTTTCTATAAAGATGGCTCCCTCATCAGGACTGAGTCTACAGGTCACATGACCATCCACCATGTTTCCAAGTCTGATGAAGGCCTCTACAAGTGTGACATCAGCGGTCATGGAGAGTCTCCATCCAGCTGGATCTCTGTCACAGGTGAGGAGGTTACCTTTGATTTCAGGACTTATTTCATCCAGAGATTCACCTGACCAGGTGGATTCTCTCTACAGGTAAACTTACAACCACATCTACAGTGCTGCCTACCCTGACAACCCCACATCCTTCGTCACCTCCTGCCTCAGCCTCCCTCCAGCTTGTGTTCAGACTGGTCTGCCACCTGGTGGTGTTCTGTCCGTACTGCATCTCCACTGTCCTCATGGTGTCTTTATATCGTCATAGAGCCACAGGTAACACTCTGAGTCTTTCTCTGACCTTACAAACACTTGTTAACTCTAATTGTGTTGATGATTGACAGTTGTCTCTAACAGAAGCTGATGAATAATGTACATTTTCTTTCTAACCTGCTGCTGACTGCAGGAAATGACCTGCCTGTCTCCATGGTGATGACCATGCCCACCCATCCTGAGGAGGGATTGGATGATGACTGTGATGCATAGTGCTGTCACTACAGAGCATCTGTTCTGAGCTGATCCAGTGTGTTCAGTGTGATTTCATTTGGTCCTGAAATTAGCCCCTTTTTAGTGATTGTTTTGGTCTAAAATGGCTGATTTTGCGGCAGTTTTTTCAAAAATATTGCAATGAAAGTTAACAATGTTTTGGGGCGTTTTTTTGTAATGAAATTGAAGGAATAAGTGGAAACTGAACACGTGAATGCAGATTCACATAAGTCAATCCAAACACGGCTGACGGACAAAAGGCCAGCCCCTGGTTCTGTGACGGCAGCCCTAGAAATCAGCCTTCAGGTCTCTGGTTGTCCTGGATCTCATCTGAACATCACTATGAAGGCTCAGACCTTGATTCACCAGAAATAAAAATGATCACAGTGTCCAATGGTGTCAGGCAGGGACGAATCTTGTCCCCTGTATTATTTAATTTATATATGGATGAACTGTCAAGGAGTTAATGGTTGCAACACTGGCTGTATGATTGGTGGCATGCTGGTGAATCATTTTATGTATGCAGATGACCTTGTTACTTTTAGTCCGAGTAGCGCTGGGCTGCAGGAGCTTCTTAAAATATGCTCTGATTATGGGGTGGAATTTGATATAAAATACAATTCCAGCAAAAGTGCTGTTTTAATATGCAGAACAAAACAGGATAAAAGGCTTAATTTTCCTGTGTTTATGCTAGCCAATAATTGTCTTGATGTCTGTAAAAAGATTAAATACCTTGGTCATTGTATTACAGATGATATGAATGATGATGATGATGACATACAGACAGTGCTACAAGCTATATTCACAGGCAAACATCATAGTACGTAAGTTTAGTCACTGCTCTACTCAAGTTTAAGTGGCTCTGTTCAAAGCTAGTGTACACCACTCTATACTGCCCACTTGTGGTCTTCTTACAAAAAATCCAGTATGCAGAAGTTAAAAGTTGCTTACAATGATGCAATAAGAATTTTACTTAAGTTTCCCAGGGGAGGGAGTGCTAGTCAGATGTTTGTATCTGTAGGAGTAATCACACTGAAAGCACTTTTAAGAAATTTGATGTTTAAGTTTTTATTTAGAACAAAAAACTACTTCCTGCTTTCTTACAGTGCAGACGCTTTGCTGCTTGCCCTTCCTCTGCTTGCATTCTTTTGCTGAAACTCCTAAGACATCTTTATCCCCCCAATCCCCATCTAGGTCACCCTTATCTCCATACACACTTTCTCCCCTCTCCCCCCTGTTGGACTTCACTGATCACATGGAAGACCTGGTTAGAGCTGGGACCAAATTTACTCCCCGCACCTTCCCTCGCTCCACTCCCATTCTACTCTCTACCCTAAACCCCCCTCACCGTCCACCACTGGCTCTCTTCCTCTATTGTTGATAGAAGATGATTTCTACAAACTAAGTGTTGTGGTATCATAAGCAGGAGATCACTGACATGTGAGTAGTACCAGCAGTACTACTGCTTAGTAGTATAACCAGCAGTATATAATTAATGTGTACAGTGATTTTAGGGGCACTACATTGTACAAGTTTGAAGTTATTGAATATCACTGCAGAATGTGTTTTCAGCGTTGCACTTTGTAGACGGTCCCTGCGCACTCGTCTCACAGCCAGCTGCACGTAGAGACCAACGTTATTTGTGCCGCTCGTAGGAAGACTCATTTATGTGAAAATGTTCTTGTAGCTTGTTGTCTACTTAACTATGATAATAAAGAGGTGCCGTTTTGCTTATGAGTTATTGATCCCCAAAGCTAGAATCTGGCTATTTCCAACTTTACCATTATCTCGTAATTAGGAGATCCTGATCTCGTAATTATGACATCTTATCTCATAGTTATGACATCTTATCTCGTAATTATGACATCTTATCTCATAATTATGACATCTTATCTCATAGTTATGACATCTTTATTTAGAACAAAAAACTACTTCCTGCTTTCTTACAGTGCAGACGCTTTGCTGCTTGCCCTTCCTCTGCTTGCATTCTTTTGCTGAAACTCCTAAGACATCTTTATCCCCCCAATCCCCATCTAGGTCACCCTTATCTCCATACACACTTTCTCCCCTCTCCCCCCTGTTGGACTTCACTGATCACATGGAAGACCTGGTTAGAGCTGGGACCAAATTTACTCCCCGCACCTTCCCTCGCTCCACTCCCATTCTACTCTCTACCCTAAACCCCCCTCACCGTCCACCACTGGCTCTCCTCCTCTATTGTTGATAGAAGATGATTTCTACAAACTAAGTGTTGTGGTATCATAAGCAGGAGATCACTGACATGTGAGTAGTACCAGCAGTACTACTGCTTAGTAGTATCTTATCTCATAATTATGACATCTTTTCTCATAATTATGACATCTTTTCTCATAATTATGACATCTTATCTCATAGTTATGACATCTTTTCTCATAATTATGACATCTTATCTCATAATTATGACATCTTATCTCATAATTATGACATCTTATCTCATAATTATGACATCTTATCTCTTAATCATGACATCTTATCTCTTAATCATGACATCTTTTCTCATAATTATGACATCTTATCTCTTAATCATGACATCTTTTCTCATAATTATCCAAAACATTAATCTCTGCAATTGTAAACAGTGTATTTAAGTTTTAGGTTTCCTGCCAACTGCAGCAGAAGAAACTGGACAGTAAAGAACAAACAGGAAACTGTAGTTTGCAGGTGTGGCATAGGTGTCATAGGCGGTCACCTAGGGCACAAAATGTCAGGGGGTACCGCAAGGTTTTCGACATGAATCAACTCCGCTCAACACCAGTGATTTTAATCATGTGCACCTCGCGTTGTGGGTCCAGACAGAAAAATAACTGGTAGAGTTTTGCAAAATAAACATCTAAAAACTGTTGTGCAGCCTGGCTGTTTTGGACTGTGAGCTGCACTTTATCAGAGCTGCTGAAGTTAACGTGTGGATTTTTTGTGACAAAATTTCTGCCTGATCATAAGTGTTTTGATTTCACATGCCGCATGCTGTTCCAAACTGTGTCGATCTAACGGTTTAAAAGTGATATCTAATGGCTATATACTAGCTGATCTGTAACGTAATGCACACAGACGCCAGGTAGAATTAAAAATATAATGAATTTACATTAAGTTACGATGTTAATCTTGTAATATTGCAATGTTTTTATGGACATGTCAGATAACATTATGGGGAATATTCTGAATGTGCAGAAAGTTTTTGAACATTAGCAGAAAACAGAAAACACAGGAGCTATTAAAGTACAGGAGTTTTTAACTGAATTAAAATGAATTAATTTATCATTGAGGTGAAAAGGAGCCACATGGGCCTATTAAAAGAGGTAATTTCCTCCAAATTTCAAGTTTCGCCTAGTGCTCCAACACTATCAGGGTTGGCCCTGGTAGTTTGAAGAACAGTGTAGTGAACCAAGCAGGATCCTTTAATTATTTTTGCCTAAAAGGAATATAATTATTAATATTAATATTAATATTTCTCTTTCAATCATAAAACCTACCACCTTTGGTAAAGCTGAGATTATAGACTCTATGCATGACATTTTAAATGATAATTTTAACCTTGTCCAGAGACTAACCTCTAAACTCGACGAGCAAAAGGGCAGGGTAATGGTAATAGTGTTCTCCTTTCAGATGACCTCAGACATGAAAGAACCCCTTTCTTCAGTCCTGATTATCTAACTCACCAAAGACACATTAACATGGACTCTAACAAACCATTTCACTATTCACACCCAGTTGTGAACTGATAACACTGCCAGACGCCAGAGAAGAAACAGCCCCAAAATCCTTTTTGGGGACAAAGAAATGTTTGTCTCCTTATAAACTTGCCTTATTTGTTTGAATTAAATATTCTTTGTTAAGTTACTTAGTGGCATGCCACTTCAATTTGAGTAGTTTATTACCATGTTGTTGTAACTATGTTAAAAAGAAGAAACCATAAATTAATTAATTTTGTAGTGCACTTAATCTTAATCAACATTCATTTACATTCCTGCATGAATTCTTTGTTTAACTAATGCTTTCTTCCCAGCACCTTTATCTACTTTCTTAGAAATTATATGTTACAGAATTATTATCATGTGTTGAATAATAATTTCCCCAGCTCCTAAGCCAAGGATTGAATTTAAAGTTAAATAACCATTTCTTCAATAGTCAGTGATTCCCAGGTCCTCTCATGAAACCAGTTTAACAATCAGTATTCTCCTGGAAGGTAAGCCAAGCAGAATAACGGCTGCATATGGCTTTAAGATGGTGCCTTTCTTGGCACTCAAAGACACCGTACAGGGATGCAAAACATTTAAAGGCAGCAAAGCTAAAAAGAACATTTAAACAGGATAAAAGCAAAATTTACATCAAATGTGGTAGGCAGTTTTAAACAGATGTGTTTTGAGTTGTTATTTTGTAATCACGTGTGATGGACACACAGTGGAAATACTGTCCTGGTGTGAATGTGGCAGGTTGTCTAATCAGGAGATCGTGACTTGTCATTTCATCACAAATAAATAAAGTTTATGTTCATTTCTTTACCTTGACCTGAGGAAACCTAGGAATCTGAAATTCTAGTCAAATCACATCAAATAAAAGACTCAGGGTCCTTTTTCTTAATTTATTTGCTATTCAAGTAATTTTTTTAGTAAATACTTTTGTACTCTAACTCAAGTAGTTATTTTGATGAACTATTTTACTTCTTGAGTACTTGTTTTTGCAAAGTAACAAACAAAGAGAGTATTTCTCAGTTTTATTGTCAAACAGAGTTTCAGGCTGAGAGCAGCTTCCTCTTTCTGTACTCGTCCTCTGGTCTGGTTCTGTGGTCTCGTCTCTGTAGCAACCAGGAAACACGTGACAGAAGAGGAGGTACATGCAACTCTATTTTCCACTAAACAACAATGACTGTTCACACAAACTGCACTGAAATTTGAACACTGAGCTCTACACGCTCACCTGACAAATATGAACACTCTGACTCTGAGAGAGAATCTAATGAGAAAACAGATCATTCAGTGTTTGAAGCTCCTGATCAGCTCTGAGTTCAACAGCTGAAACACTTTGCCTCCACATTTGGGATTCAAATCCGTCTTTATCTCCTGCTGACTGTATCATGAGGGAGGTGACGAGTTTATCCTGCTGCTGCTCACAGAAAGACAGAGAGTTAAAGAATGACTGCTAAATGGCTTCTTATGTGAATCTATTCTTAATTAATGTGACTCAGATCTGTGGTTTCCCCTGATAGTTCCTCTGTAGTTGGTTGTGCTGGTAAAGATAACAACATGGTGTTAGTTTCAGACTTACATCGTTTCCCTGAATGTACCACTGACACACAGTAAGCTGTGCTGTGATGAACTGTTGCTGAGAGACAAATTATTACTAAAAGGACAAATAATTAATGTTTCTGCAGGATCCAGCCTTTTATTTCACATTCAGGTCAGAGTGTTCAGATTCAGAGACCAAACACACCTGCTGACCTTTGACAAACCTAGAAGGTCAGAGAACCCACCATCTGGTGTTTCCTGATTTTTATATAAAACCCTTCTATAGACATCATGAGGTCATGAGACAGAAAAGTTGGTCACACTGACTCTTATTTATACACAAACACGACTGCACTGAAAGATATAAACACGACCCTGAGAGAAAACCAGTCAGCAGCCACAAGGTGACATTTCAACAAGGTGTTTAAATAAATGATGAGATCAGGTTTCAGTGATCCTGATCCAGACACAAGGTCCTAAATGACAGTTGAGTGGAGACTCTGCTCAGGAGACCATCTGTTTGATCTTGTTCAGCTGCAGCTGCTTTTGTGGAAATTCATTACAGCAGAACATCTGAGTGTAACGTGTTGCTGCAGGGGAAAAACTACTGGGGACTTTTGTCATGTGAATCACCATCAAGTCCACGACCACAAACACAAAGCAGACAGTCAAAGCTATTCTGCCCACAGCAGCAGTCTGTTCTCATGTTAGTTTCTACCCACCAGCAGTGAAGAGGAAGAACTGAACCCACATCCTGAGTCAGACTGAGACGTTAGTGGGGGATGGTGAAGTTAAAATGAGCTCAGAGCTGCTTCATAACACAATCTGCCATTTTGTTCTCAGATCACAGGGACAGGCCCAGACAGACATTTAGAACCAAACTGACTTTCCTCTCTCAGCTTCAGAGTCACAGTTAAAGAAGTTCATGACTGTGAGCTTCAGCTTGATTTAAAAATGCTTTGGAGAGGAACTCTGATCATTTCTGGTGAACAACTGGTGGAAAATCACGATAATCTGACATCAGTAGGTTCTTCAGAGAAGCTTTATTGGCAACATTGAAATAAAAAAATACACTGTTGAATAAAAACATGTTCAGGGTATTAACATGTTACTCTGCAGATTAATATTTTACACAAAGCATTTTATTTTAACTGCCAACATTATGTAAAGTAGTTACGGTTAGCTAATACTTGTGTCCTTAAGGACTTTTACTTTTCATATTTTCCTAATATTGTTTTTTAAACAGTCAAATTCGAGACTCTGTCTTAACATCTTTTCTTTTGAGACAAAGTCAGCTGATTTAAACACATGCAAAATAAAGAAATATTCACATTTCTGATCAACACATAATAGCTACATATACATACTGAACATGCAGGGATGGGCAAAGAAACATCAAAATGTGTCTTAAAATAAAATTACAAATACTCTGAAACTCAGTTCTTCTAAATTAAGACTTTTCTTTTTACCGCTGCCTTTTATTAAATCCATAGATTGGTAACTTTCACTGAACTTTAACGTCCTATTTTACCCTGTTTGTTATTAATATTTTTTTTATTCTGTTTTTATTTTCTATTTCACGCTTTCCAAAATTATATTCCAACGTGTATTTTTTTATTTTCCATATATTGCTTTTATGTTTAATGTAAAGCACTTTGAATTGCTTTGTTATACAAATAAACTTGCCTTGCTGTAATTTTAAGCAAGAGAGATGCACTGTGAACATTGTGACTGTTGACTGTTGAGTCCAGATACTCTACCAGCTTAATAACAGGTCAAAATTAAATTAAATGAGCTGATCCATGGATGAAGAAAAGTAACGCAAAAGTAGTCCTCAGAAATATTCTCGTTGTGACCCTTCAGAGCTCTGTAAATAAAAATGTACAATGTCCTACTTAATTTGAAATACACAGTTTAAATACATGTATCCTAAATACTACCCATCCCTGAGTACATGTATACATGTTTATGGTTTTTAAGCTGCATCAAGGAAACCTGAGCAAAAACAGGTGCATACACATGGTTATATGTTTAATAAGCCAAGATCAAGAATTCTCTCTTGAATGATGCTCTGTGCATCCTTTATGTTTTCTAAAGATTATAAAACCAACACCAACAAGAGCGAGAACACCACCTGACTGTGAAACATTTCTCTCATCTCCTCCCTCCTGGTCTCCTCCATCCTTGTCTCCTCCCTCCTTGTCTCCTCCCTCCTTGTGTCCAGCTGTGTGACCTGCAGAGCAGAAACAGGTGTGAGGTATCAGCTGTCAGCAGGTGAACAGAATGTCAGACATTATCTACTGCACTTTGATCACATGACTCGTAGCAGCTGTTTCCTCTAAAGTCTCATCAGCAACATCTTTCTAAAACACAAACATCTGATCTGTGATGTTTCTCAGCTCAACTACCAGGAGCCTTTACTACGAAGCAAGTTCAACATACTCAGGATATTTTTTTGTTAACAGACTTCACTGAGACTAACAACCACGATCAGGCTAAATGGTCACATGATGCTGGTTATTAACCTGATAAGTCAACACAGGGTTTCTAAATCCAGCCCTGAGCTCGTTCATATAAAAGAGGCTAATAATATTAATAATAATAATAATAATAATAATAATAATAATAATAATAATAATAATAATAATAGCATCTCAATATTTACTGAAAACGTCCCCACATACCAAAAGATCTCTGGAATATAAGAAACAAAGGCAACCGACGTTTAAAATAAACTAATTAATACTTAATTATAATAATCCTACCAAACTATATGTTTATAATATTCAGCCTCACATAAAAAGAAAACGCCTGTGACAGGCTGTGTGAAACAGACTAAGGAGCAAATAAGAAACATGAAACATATTTCAAAGCGACGAGTCGGCTCACTGTCACATGTTAAACACCTACAAAAAAAAACCTACAAGGTTTTAGTTGCCGACTTCAGTCTCTGTAGGATGCTGGACTGCATTAAAGTGTCTCCACATCAGCAAACATGAAGCAGCCTGTGAAACAGGATCTCCTACAGGTGGTGATGTCATTTTCCAGAGAGCTGATTGGTCAGTAGGCGGACAGTGTTTATAGAGTTGATCTCTTATCTTGAACGGCTAACCTGCTCTGGAGCAGGTTAGCCGTTCAGCATAAGTTACCATGGAGATCTACCCCGTTAAGAAGTGAACCACCGTCGTGGTGCTAAAAAACCCAGGATTAATCCTGAAGTTACCTGGAAAAGCTCAAATCCTGCTTCATGGTACAGAGAGACACAGAGACACTCTGAGCTCTACACACTCACCTGGATCTGTCAGCCTGATGTTGGTGGGTTCAGGGATTCTGTCTGTTCTCCTGGGCGAGCGGTGTTTCCTCTGCGTTTTCTCCTCCTGGGTCAGCTGTTTTCACGCTGCGTTTTTTAAAGATCACCGTTCCAACAACAGCAACAGCAACAAGAAGCACAGCAAAAACTGTCAGACTAACTATTAGTCCAACATGTCCAGCTGTGTGACCTGCAGAGCAGAAACAGGTGTGAGGTATCAGCTGTCAGCAGGTGAACAGAATGTCAGACATTATCTACTGCACTTTGATCACATGACTCGTAGCAGCTGTTTCCTCTAAAGTCTCATCAGCAACATCTTTCTAAAACACAAACATCTGATCTGTGATGTTTCTCAGCTCAACTACCAGGAAGCAGCTTCACATGAGAGACAAAGAGACACTCTGAGCTCTACACGCTGACCTGAGAGACAAAGAGACACTCTGAGCTCTACACGCTGACCTGAGAGACAAAGAGACACTCTGAGCTCTACACGCTGACCTGAGAGACAAAGAGACACTCTGAGCTCTACACGCTGACCTGACTCTGTCACTGATAGCTTGATGGTGTTGATGAGTTCAGCTGCGTCTCTCTTTCTGCGTCTTGAGTTTTTCACTGCAATCCAACACTCATATGTTCCAGTGTCGTTGATGTTGACGTTCTTCAGAATCACAGAAGCGTCTCTGTCCTTCATCTCTGGATCTCTCAGCTCCACTCGACCCTGAAACAATGAATTCTGGTACTCTCCGTTTTCTGCTTCAGGGCTGAGGTAGAAGACATAACCATCATCTGTCTTCAGGTCAGTTCTGCTCCACAATATAACTGTGATGGCAGCACCTCTGTAACTCCGACACTGAAGAGTGGCGTCCTCTCCAGCCGTCACCTTCACCTGCTGTGGCTCTGAGCAGAAAGAGAAAAGCCTCCAGTCAGGACTTGTAATGTTTCCTGCTGTTCAAACATCTTTTGATGGAAGCAGCAGAGATCAGGTCTCTATAAAACAGCACATGTGAACTCAGCAGCATTTCAAACCCTGTTCTCAGACAACTTGAGTCCCAGCTGCAGAAAGGAGAGACTAACTCCTCTGCTGCAATAATATTGATTATTGATAATATTTCCCATCTGAATACAGACATCAGCATTTCTGAGCCTGAACAAACAGCTGAAATATTAAACATGTGAAGTTTATTATTTCCTAGAAGCTTTGAATCTTTGTCCTTGTTTTCCAAATGTGTCCCCAGTCTGCCCGTCCTCTACTCAAACTGTGTCTGAACTACTTCTACTGAGGAAAGAGTCCCTACAGCATGAAACTGCTTTACTTCTCAGAGAGACGAATAAAGCTGCTGGATCTGCATGGACAGACACCACGAGAGGGGAGAGGACACATGTTGGTCTCTGCTGTCCATCCGTCCACACAGTAAACTACAGTGCTGGAGAGGAACAGAGGTTCTTGTGAATATTCACATCAGTGGCGGTCTGGCCATCTGGAGCACCGTGACAGTTCCCAGTGGGCCGCCTTCTTTAGCCTTTACTTCTTTTACCAATAATAACAAAGTTGGCAAAGGGACACAAAGGGGGCGGGGGGCAGGGCCAGCGACGCAACTCAAGCGAAAAAGTCGCGCAACGCTGAGTTGCGATAGCCTATCAGTGTTGCGATTGTCCGTACGTCACTGAGGCTACAGTGCGTTGTGTGCAGAGGGCCGGGCAGAGCGGGGGATTGAAAATCTGCAGGCCGGCTGACAGCTGCTAAACTTGGGCTAGAGGAGCAGGGAGCAGCGCTCCAACCTTCGGAGAAATAAACACCCACAAGTCGGTCGGATTCAGTTCTGACAACTATGCCGTTTACTCGGAGGAGGAGCTCGGAGTTAAATGTTTTATTAAATTAGCGTTTTACTTTAGTTTTGGGGATTTCAACGTTGATTTATCTTGACTGGAGCTTCTCAGCAGCTAGATTCCGTGCACATCTGGTTACAGTGTTGTTGTTAGCGTCGTTAGCTCTTTTTTTTTTTTTAATAATGACACAACACATAACAGGTGACATACATAACAGACACAACAGTATTTAGTGAAGATACATAAAAACAAACAAGTGACAACAGTCCACGGTTGGGCATAACAGCGTGAAATTCAAAGGTAATTTGTGTATGAATATGTGTGCATGTTTGTTCAAGAGGCAGAAAATGAGCAGTAGTGTGAACAAAAAAACAAGCAAACAAAAAAAAAAAACAAATAGAGGTGTCTAATGGTATAAAAGTATGATAATAGTTACATAATATGTGAGTGTAAAATAAGAGAGAGAGAGAGATAGAGAGAGAGAGAAAAGGGAAGTGCAAATAATAATGAAGAGAGAGAAACAAATGATAGGAGAGAATTTTGTGTCTGAGAATAATAGGAGAAAATACAAGTTTATAGCGGAGTTTCTATTGGATATGTATTTGGCCTTAATCCTATGGTAGATTTGAATCAAACAAACAACGCGATTTTCCGCCTCACAGCACTTTCCATTCGCTGCAAGTGTTCACACCATAGACTGTATATAAAAATGGACGTAGTATCCGTGACGTCACCCGTTGGTTTCTGAAGGAGAAGGGTCCAGCTGCAGCCTGCAGACCGTGAGATCGTGACGGAAGTTGAAGGAAGTTGAACTTCCATATATGGTTTGTCCCAGAAGCGTGATGACGTTTATCTCGCCCGCTCGGCCCACGCATAGCTGTCAAATAAAATTAAAAAAGAGCCGTAGAAAAAAGGTGTCAAGTGTCAACGTAGTAATCAGCGTACTTTGTGTTAATATTTACTATACTATAACCATATATTATTAATATAGTATATTTATACTATAATTCCTGCAAATATTTATTTCTAATAGCCTAATGATAATAAAGCAATGTTTCAGTTCATTCCACTGTTGTATATTTTATTTCTTCCAAAGTGATTTTAAGTTTCACAAACCAAGAATATTTTGTAATGTTGAATCAGGAGCCAGATGGATCTCGATTAGGTTAAAACTTTACTGAGAATTTTTTGATAGAATAACAGCGGTACGAACATTAACAGCATCGTTCAGCTGTTGCTGGACACGTTGCTGTGTCGGCTGCAGTGGTCTGTGTGACCGGGCCTGGGGGAGCTAACCGGAGCTAGCTAGCTAACTATTGCTGACAGCCCCCCGATGTATATTCCTCTCACCCTGACCATCACAGGGTGTCTGCCTAAAGCTACTGATTATATGCATGTCGACCGCTTGACCCATCTGCTAGCATGTCGGCCGAAGGCCGATGTGCGCCGCTGTGTTGCTGTGTATCCTCCGGTAATATTACTGCAGCTGTGTAACAGCCGTCGGTACTTGCGGAGCTTCACAACTCCGAAAACAGTTGAACACATTTTGGATTCGCCACCAATTTTCGTAAAACTGCGGATATTCAAAATCTACACAGTTGATTTCTCGCCAAAAAACTTCTGAGAAGTATTTAAAGATCTGTTGTTGGCTTCTAAAGAATAAAACAGTTTGTATTAGGCTCTATGCTGTACGTCAGCCGAGATAAACGTCATCACGTTTTGTGCGCAGTGTCTTCTGGGACGAACCATATATGGAAGTTCAACTTCCTTCAACTTCCGTCACGATTTCAGGTCTGCAGGCTGCAGCTGGATATACTTGTTCTGAAGAGCAGTTTTGAAGCCCGAATTGGGCGGAGCTGGCCGTCGCCATCTTGGCGCCGCGTCACCGCGCGTCACTCCCGGATAACCATAAATGGGCAAAGAGGCAGGTCATGGGTGGAGCTGAGGTGACGTGTTGCTGAAACCACTCCCGCCTAGCTCGACATGACCGAGTTAGCTCATGCTAAGGAGCTAATGCTATGTGCTATTCTGCGTTAGCAGAGGTAGCTTCTAAACCCCCGGTGCTGTACGGTGGAGGTTGGAACCTGTAGCCCGTTTTGGTACCAGTTTATGGTCGTCAGCTCATCAAGGTAAGACATGGGAAAATATTAAAATAACTCACAATTCTGTTATTGACATTAGGCTATACTTTACCAGGGTTTAAATGCTTTTTAATATATAAATAAGGTAACGTTATTTTGTAACACCAACCTTAACTATGAATCAGTTATTAATTACGTTAATGTTCACTTAACGTTACATCTCAAACGAACAATCTGAAGCAAATCAATTAACCCTTTTACATAACGGTAGTTACGAGTCGTTTATCTGGACGTCACCTCGGTATGTTACTTGTAATAAACATAATAAGCTAGCAGTAGAGTCCTTAGTTACATGATGGAAGGATGGAACCTCTAAAACGTTAGCCATCGCTGTTGTCACGTTAATTAATTCCCCACAACGTTATATTGAGTAACGCTGCTGCTGTCGGCAGGGCTATGGGGGATTATTGTCTGGAAAAGGACACTTGAGAGAGAAACTTTTTATATTTGTCACAAGGTTCTTGTTGAGGATCTGATGCCTCCAGCCTGCTTTAACTGTAAGTAACGTAAGAACAACTTGGCTGCTGGACATTTGACAGCTGATAAAATTGTCTGTCTTAAGCAGACAACACAAAAACATTTAAAGACTGTCTCCTTTGTTCCATCTCTCCCACTTACGTGACATAATAGTGCTGTCAACATTAAAACACTGAGACCTCTTTTGGAAGAGCATCTCAAAAAAATAGAATACTGTGGAGAAGTTCATTGTGAGCACCAGAACCAGACTGAGAGATTACAGGCTTCAGAAACTTTTGCAGGTGTTTTGAGTTAATTAGCTGATTAGAGAGCTCCTCTCCAGTTGACATTTCTGTATAATTTATAATAGAGAAATGTATTTTTTATTCTAAAATGTTTATACATTTAAACTGTAATCAAGATGAAAACAAAAAGGGTTTGAAATGCTTCACTTTGTGTAATGAATCTAGAAAATAACAGAGATTCACTTTTTGAATAGAATTACCTTAGAAAATTTACTTCACAATATTCTATTTATTAAAGACTCATCTGTATTTTTTACTTTATATTTTTCATCACCTGAAGCATTTTCCTCCTAGAGTCACTCTGTGGATCAGATGTCCCACCTGGTGCCAGAGAGCTGCACAGACCTGGAAGCCTTGTTATTGTCGTGGAAGTCTGTATCTGTTGGCGTGGACTGATGTGGAAAGGCCTTCTCTCTTTCTGTTACTTTGAGTTGTAAATATTGTCCATATTTGTGTTATAGGTCCATTTAAAAAGAGATATGGTTTATGCTTCACATTGTAATAAATCCTATATATATTAGCACTCCCTGTCTTTACTAATTACTGAAAAGCTAATGGTAAACCACAGCAAAAACATGAAACATTAAAACTGAACTCTTGCTAAAGAACATCAGTCTAGTATAAGTTAAAATACTCCCCAACGTTTCACATGAAATTTTGAAAAGTAATTATGCAGTGTACTTCTGTGTGTGCAGGAGTATTTTTACTTTCTACCTTATACTTTAAGATGAATAAGGAGCCATACACCCAGTACCCATATACTGTTTCTGAAGAGCGCCTTGTTGCTGCTCTGATATAAGTCTAGTTTAAACACAGAATAATGTGGGCACATCCAGACCATCCTGTGGGTAAGTGCTTAACAGAATGATCTGCACTTCATTTTTTACTTTCTAACATGTAAAATGTTAGCCTATAAATAACATGTTAATATTGCCATTAACTATAATATATTAAGTTTAGATCACACTGTTTAAAATTAAAATATGAAACTGATAATGAAGAATGATTTTATTATGTATAATTAGTTTTATATACATTATAACAAAGTATTCCTAATACAAAAGCAATAGTTTAACAAATAAATAAACTCTTGTCTTGCATTTATGAAAACAACAATATTAAAAGGTTACACATGTAAAAGTAGGTTTATATGACTTGAAATGTGTTGAGAGTTATTAAAATGATCTGTCTGTTGATAAGAACTCAGTGTCATAAATTCACGTCAAGTAGTGTTCAGGTGTTGTGTGTAAAAAGAAAAGCAGGAGCTGAAGAGCTGGAAGCTGGAGCTGTTCTCTCCTGAAGAGCTGGACACAGCTAATAACATCTGGAGGTTTCTGCAATCAGCTCCTCTGGCACCTGTAAAGACAACAATGGGTAGACAGTTGAGCAGCTTCTTCCAAAGAGCCATAAAGCTACTGAACTCTGAGATCGCCTCAGCATGATAACCTCTCTGGCATGTGACAGTAATTAGGGGTGGTAATGTGAAATACGCTGTTTACTAATATGTGCAATATACGGTTTTCCAACACGTTCTCATCTCAATGCGTTATAAGCTTTGTCACTCTTTCTCAAATCGTCGGTATAACACGCCCTGAGATGAGAACGGGCTCGGGTTTCTGCTGGACACTGCAATAACTACTTAAGTCAGATCTTTTTGAACGTTTATTTTAAGGATCTTATTTTACATTTCTTATTGAACTGTACTAACTTTTTTTTGGCAAATTCCAATCCACCAAACAAACTCCGAGGCGGCTCTCACACACCTAATTTCTCGACCTATCTAAACCATCGCCCTACTTACAGCCCGGCTACCTGTCTGCAGGCAGAACGCGCATTAACGTTATATGATGACAAAAAAAGGTAGACGCAAATCTCTGCAGGTAGCCTACAACTGCTGTTCTGCCGAATTATGCATCCACCTCTTAAGCTTTAAGCTTTCATCAGAAACGTCGCTGATCAAATGCAGTTTTCACTTCCGATTGTTTGAATCTCAAGTAATGCTACATCTACTGAGTGTAATAACTTATTGATGACTCTAAACTGCCTTTAATATGTACTCATATGTAATCATTCAAGAATAGTATAACTTTATAGTTATTAAACAGTAACGTTACACTCGGAGGTGCACGGCTCCCCTTGGGAGAGAGACAGCTAGCTCACATAGTGGCATCGGTGCTCCTCGGTGTGACAGTTTCAAGCAGCCGCTCCCTCCTCGGCTCTCTGCCTTTAAACCCTTTGTGTCCATTTGTATCAGAAGCAGCCACTTATAATAGTACCTGGCTAGCACCTAACCGAACAGTGATTCCGTTACGGGACGTGGCTAAATCTCACATCGCCCGTTAGTAAAAGTTACCGTTAGCATAATATCAGCTAACTGAGCGCTGAGCCTTTTACTTACAACTTCACACAGACGCCTTTTTCCCCAAAGCATTATCACCCTAATGTCTAACACTAAAGTTAATCTAATAACGTTACATTTTGGCTTCTCTCTTCTTGCTGACTTGTCTTTGACTCATTAAAAGCTGTGGTTAAAACACACTAACTTACTTACTTAGCAGCTTGGAGCTGCTCGTATACGGCTAATTAGCGTAACGAGCTAACGTTAAACTAACCGGCTGTATGCAGATACCTGTTAAATGTTAACACATAAATAAAATACAGGAATTTCACTCACCAAGTAGAACACGGATTTCCTGGAGGTTCTCTCTCCAATGAACGGCACAGCCTGCCATTAATCATCCGGTATCTGCATGTAGAAATGTCCAAAATCCTCCGACAAGCTGAGCTTCAGAGCTCGGTGTAGCTGAGTGAGGCTAACAGACGGCCAATCGAAAGCTACGAGTGGCAGAGGCTAATGGTGCCTGTCAATCAAAGCGGCCACGCCCCTAATAATGCAGAAGTTTAAGGCTTAATATAATTTAAACAGGTGAGTTATAAAAAAATTCACCCCCCTCACAGTTGTCACGAAGGGCAAAATTAGCGACATGCACTAAAACCATTTTTTGAACCAGGCTGTAAACATGTTTTATTCTGTTGTAAAGTTGGGCTTTTTAACATGGGGGTCAATGGAGATTGACTCCCTTCTGCAGCCAGCCTCAAGTGGCCACTCGATGAATTGCAGTTTCAGACACTTCCGTATTGGCGTCAGGCGGGAGACCGGAAGTTTGCCGCTTGGTTCACACACAACGCGAGAAGGCGATTTTAACGCGATGAGGTGAATAAACACAACTCGCCATCACTACAACTGTATAAAACCAAAGTAAACATTTTGCTGTGATTAAATAGCAATAAACGGATTAAACTGATGCCGAAATAACCACAACATGATGCAGATTTGTTAAACATTTGAATTCATGCTTTGTCAGGTCTGTCAGCAAGACAGCAGGACAACAACTTATAAAATGTTTGTTTTCTGAACGGAGTTCGGATCGATCAGGGCTGTGCTATGCTAACTTGGTCACAGTAAAGTACAACGACAGCTGGAATAAAGTTACAGACACATGTTTTCTGAACTCACCAGGTAGTTCAACCTCCTCGCTTTCTTTTCTCCAAGTAACGTCCAGCTTTGTTCCGTTTTTATATAAATATGAAATCGTAGTCCGACAGAGCTAACGACGCTAACAACAACACTGTAACCGGAAGTGCACGGAATCTAGCTGCTGAGAAGCTCCAGTCAAGATAAATCAACGTTGAAATCCCCAAAACTAAAGTAAAACGCAGATTTAATAAAAACATTTAACTCTGAGCTCCTCCTCCTCCGAGTAAACGGCATAGTTGTCAGAACGGAATCCGACCGACTTGTGGGTGTTTATTTCTCCGAAGGTTGGAGCGCTGCTCCCTGCTCCTCTGGCCCAAGTTTAGCAGCTCTCAGCCGGCCTGCAGATTTTCAATCTCCCGCTCTGCCCGGCCCTCTGCACACAACACACTGACGCCTCGGTGACGTATGGACAATCTCAACACTGATTGGCTATCGCAACTCAGCGTCGCGCAAATTTTTCGCTTGAGTTGAAAATATTCAACTCATGCGAATTCCATCGCGTTGCCTTCGCGTCGCCGGCCCCGCCAACTTCGCGCCGCCTGACTGGAAATCGCGGCTCTACGCGCGTCTTTGCATTGACTTTGTATGTAAACTCAGCGCCCCAAACGCTCGATTCGCGTTTGGTGTGAAAGCACCATAAGACCCAATCAGAGAGCCGAATGTGAGCGTCTACATCATCGTTTCTAAAGTCCTCTGTTTTTGCCCGTTTGCACTAAAAACAGAGTTTTGAAGCACAAAACAGATTCAGCAGCGTTTTCAAACTCCTCAAGTTTTGGGTCTTCATTTTTGCTCTTTTAATCTGAACAGGAGGTGCAAACATAGAAAAAGCTTTCTGTTTTAAAATGAAATACACGCTCACCTGAGAGACAAAGAGACACTCTGAGCTCTACACGCTCACCTGAGAGACAAAGAGACATTCTGAGCTCTACACACTCACCTATCACTGATAGCTTGATGGTGTTGATGAGTTCAGGTGCGTCTCTCTTTCTGCGTCTTGAGTTTTTCACTGCAATCCAACACTCATATGTTCCCGTGTCGTTGATGTTGACGTTCTTCAGAATCACAGAAGCGTCTCCGTCCTTCATCTCTGGATCTCTCAGCTCCACTCGACCCTGAAACAATGAATTCTGGTACTCTGCGTTTATTTTATCAGAGTAGAGTACAAAAACATCATCTGTCTCCAGGTCAGTTCTGATCCACTTTATCACTTCTATGGCAGCACCTCTGGGACTCTGACACTGAAGAGTGGCGTCCTCTCCAGGTTTCTCCTTCACCTGCTGTGGCTCTGAGCAGAAAGAGAAAAGCCTCCAGTCAGGACTTGTAATGTTTCCTGCTGTTCAAACATCTTTTGATGGAAGCAGCAGAGATCAGGTCTCTATAAAACAGCACATGTGAACTCAGCAGCATTTCAAACCCTGTTCTCAGACAACTTGAGTCCCAGCTGCAGAAAGGAGAGACTAACTCCTCTGCTGCAGCTGCATGCTGACTTCATGTTGCTCATTTCTACAGCTGTCAGTCAAGTCGTCCTCCACACCATCAGACAGGAGACATTTTACTTTCATCTGCTTTCTGCTTGTTTGGACATTATTGATTATTGATATTATTTCCCATCTGAATACAGACATCAGAATTTCTGAGCCTGAACAAACAGCTAAAATATTAAAAATGTGAAGTTTATTATTTCCTAGAAGCTTTGAATCTTTGTCCTTGTTTTCCAAATGTGTCCCCAGTCTGCCCGTCCTCTACTCAAACTGTGTCTGAACTACTTCTACTGAGGAAAGAGTCCCTACAGCATGAAACTGCTTTACTTCTCAGAGAGACGAATAAAGCTGCTGGATCTGCATGGACAGACACCACGAGAGGGGAGAGGACACATGTTGGTCTCTGCTGTCCATCCGTCCACACAGTAAACTACAGTGCTGGAGAGGAACAGAGGTTCATGTGAATATTCACATCAGTGGCGGTCTGGCCATCTGGAGCACCGTGACAGTTCCCAGTGGGCCGCCTTCTTTAGCCTTTACTTTTTTACCAATAATAACAAAGTTGGCAAAGGGTTGAACGACATGTGCCAACCTCCCTTCTCCCAGGGACTGTTGGTCTATTCCATATGAACGTTTACGCAGACCTTAGCCCGGCCCCTTCCATCTCACTCTTACACCACAGTGACAGCTGGAAAACCAGCTGGAAGTCGTTGCAAAATAAATACGGCGACCTCTGCAGAACAAGTGTAGGCAGACAAGTCTTATTTACACAGTGCAAAATATTTTAATAAAAAACTTAAAAACTCTGTCAGTCGCATCGTATTTCTGCTTTCCATGACTTCTAAGACCCAATCAGAGAGCCGAATGTGAGCGTCTGCGTCATCGTTTCTAAAGTCCTCTGTTTTTGCCCGTATGCACTAAAAATGGAGTTTTGAATCGCAAAACAGATTCAGCAGCGTTTTCAAACTCCTCAAGTTTTAGGTCTTCATTTTTGCTGTTTTAATCCGAACGGGAGGTGCAAACATAGAAAAAGGTATCTGTTTTAAAATGAAATGCACGCTCACCTGAGAGACAGAGAGACACTCTGAGCTCTACACGCTGACCTGAGAGACAAAGAGACACTCTGAGCTCTACACGCTGACCTGAGAGACAAAGAGACACTCTGAGCTCTACACACTCACCTATCACTGATAGCTTGATGGTGCTGATGGGTTCAGGTGCGGCTCTCTTTCTGCGTCTTGAGTTTTTCACTGCAATCCAACACTCATATGTTCCAGTGTCGTTGATGTTGACGTTCTTCAGAATCACAGAAGCGTCTCCGTTTTTCATCTCTGGATCTTGAAGCTCCACTCGACCCTGAAACAATGAATTCTGGTACTCTCCATTTATTTGATCAGAGTTGAGGTAGAAGACAAAACCATCATCTGACTTCAGGTCAGTTCTGATCCACTTTATCACTTCTATGGCAGCACCTCTGGGACTCTGACACTGAAGAGTGGCGTCCTCTCCAGCCTTCACTGTCACCTTCAGCTCCTGTGTCCCTGAGCAGAAAGAGAAAAGCCTCCAGTCAGGACTTGTAATGTTTCCTGCTGTTCAAACATCTTTTGATGGAAGCAGCAGAGATCAGGTCTCTATAAAACAGCACATGTGAACTCAGCAGCATTTCAAACCCTGTTCTCAGACAACTTGAGTCCCAGCTGCAGAAAGGAGAGACTAACTCCTCTGCTGCAGCTGCATGCTGACTTCATGTTGCTCATTTCTACAGCTGTCAGTCAAGTCGTCCTCCACACCATCAGACAGGAGACATTTTACTTTCATCTGCTTTCTGCTTGTTTGGACATTATTGATTATTGATATTATTTCCCATCTGAATACAGACATCAGCATTTCTGAGCCTGAACAAACAGCTGAAATATTAAACATGTGAAGTTTATTATTTCCTAGAAGCTTTGAATCTTTGTCCTTGTTTTCCAAATGTGTCCCCAGTCTGCCCGTCCTCTACTCAAACTGTGTCTGAACTACTTCTACTGAGGAAAGAGTCCCTACAGCATGAAACTGCTTTACTTCTCAGAGAGACGAATAAAGCTGCTGGATCTGCATGGACAGACACCACGAGAGGGGAGAGGACACATGTTGGTCTCTGCTGTCCATCCGTCCAC
Organism: Lepomis macrochirus; assembly: GCA_024633595.2. NCBI lineage: Eukaryota > Metazoa > Chordata > Actinopteri > Centrarchiformes > Centrarchidae > Lepomis > Lepomis macrochirus. The sequence goes on along the minus strand of JALXJV020000002.1, from coordinate 35,906,292 downwards.
ACAGTAAACTACAGTGCTGGAGAGGAACAGAGGTTCATGTGAATATTCACATCAGTGGCGGTCTGGCCATCTGGAGCACCGTGACAGTTCCCAGTGGGCCGCCTTCTTTAGCCTTTACTTCTTTTTTTTTTAACCAATAATGAAAAAGTTTGCAGAGGGTTGAGCGACACGTGCAGACCCCCCTTTCTACTCAGGCCTGTTGGTTTATTCCATATGAACGTTTACGCAGCCCTTAGCCCCGCCCCGTCCATCTCACTCACACACCACAGTGACAGTGACAGCTGGAAGTCCATGCAAAGTAAATACGGCAACCTGCACAGAACAAGTGTAGGCAGATAAGTCTTATTTACACAGTGCAAAATATTTTAATAAAAAACTTAAAAACTCTGTCATTCGCATCGTATTTCTGCTTTCCATGACTTCTAAGACCCAATCGGAAAGCCGAATGTGAGCGTCTGCGTCATCGTTTCTAAAGTCCATTTTGTAGACAAAGACAAAGATGAAGTTATACTGCTATAGTGATCCATGGCTGTGAAGCTGCTTGGTGGTTTATTATGCAGCATTCCAGGCAAATCAGAACTGGGAAATTTCCGACCTCCAACTAGAAAAACTATCCTGGAACGTCACTTGAAGTCGGATTTCCTACTAGTGAACTCAGAGAAAATTTTTACCCTGACTTCACGAATAGCAGCTGTCACAAAACAATGTCAGCATACACTGTAAACGGTAAACCATAAACTAAAAGGGTCATTCCACCAAATGGGTGCCATTTCTGTCCCCAGGACATAAAATGTATAAATATGCATAAAATTATTTAAAAATACTTTTTATTATTAAACAAAGTGCCCTGCACATTTATATAATTGCAAATGTAAGATAAAGCAATTTATATATCAATAAAAGGGATGTAGAACACTGAAAAATAGCATTAAAAATAGCATTAAAAAATAAGATAAACCACTATTTTTTCTCTTATGGTTGGTCAATCATTTATCCCATTGTTTAGTAAATTACATGATAAAAACATTGATAAACCTGAGGTTTCGGTCTCCTATTGTTTTTATGTTTTATGTAAAGCACTTTGAATTGCCTTGTTGTTGAAATGTGCTATACAAATAAACTTGCCTTGCCTTGCCTTTAAAACAAAAAAAGGTGTTGCATTTTTTTGAAAATTACAACTTGCATGGATATAAATTACATTTTTTGTCAAAAATATTCATTTTTTCAACATGTAACCAACAATTTATTTAAACTAAACACTTTCTTTAGGGAAAGATAAAGGAATTATTTGACCTGCTTTTAAACATGATTTCAAAATGACATACGTTTTGGTAACAGGACTGAGAAAAATGCAGCCATCTTCTGCTTAGAAACCTTGTAAGGTTTAAATACATTTGCCTGAGAGTGACCATTAAATATTTTTTTATAGTTTAACGTGTGTGTTATTAGATTCAGTCTTGAAAAAACATCAAAACTGAAGTTTATTTTGGAATGGTGAAAACAGCCAAATGGCACCCATTCGGCGGAATGGCCCAAAAGGCAACAAAACGTATATTTGCATGTATTTAAATTAAAATAATACATATGATCATATAGTAAAACCTGTTCTGCATGTATACTGATGAAGAAATGTTTTCACATTAGGTATCTGGTTACAGTAAAGAATCTCATAAAGTCATCTTTTCTGCATAAAAGTTATTGTTAAAAATGCCAAAACATCAGGAAGTGTAACCTACAACATTGACTGACTTGAAGGGCTACCAACTTATACGGCCAGAGGAGAACACAGCATTAGAGGCTGGTCCTGTTTGTACGTGCGTGAATTAGCAGGGCGGTCAGAGTATAGATTGAACTTTTCTGGTGAGCTGGTTTGGATCAAAGTCCAGGGCTATTTCTTACACCCAGTCCGTCCCTCGTGGTGGAGACACAAGTCTAGTCAAGTCAATTTAAACAACCAATATTATGTTATCACGAGTAATTACTGTTTAAACTTTACCTTAAAAAACCCTCTGTAGCCTACTAACGTTACACATCATCAACGATTATGTTGAGAGGCCTACTGTCACATCTGTTTTTTGTGATATCTGGGTTTCAAGCTGTTGTATCTATGTGAAACACACACACACACACACACACACACACACACACACACACACACACACACACTCTCCTCTTACCTTGACACAGAACAAGGATCCATGAACATGCAAATAAAACCACGAATGACGAAGATGCTAAAGCGACCATGATGGCAGAGCTGCAGCCAGAGTCAAAGTTGAAACCAAACTGACTTCTTCTTCCTGCTCAAAGTCCTTACAGCGGATCCGCCCAACGGGGGAGGAGAGTGGGGGTCACGTGATTTTCAAGAAGGCAAAACAAACATAAAAGACAAGATTGTTTGATGGTGTGATGGCAATTCGAGTTTTCAAATAAACAGCTCAGGCTAACACTTGTCTTTCTGTGAGTTTTATTCAAGTCTTCTGCAGAAGGACTCACAGCAACACACATACGCCGTGTACATGTATGCTCGAATGAGTGTGGAGAGCTCAGTGAGCCTGTTATTTATTTAGTTTTAGGTTCAATCATATCATCCCACAGAGACACGTTGTCCCTGAAGTATGGATAACACAGAGAACAGATATTTTGATTGTTACGGTTACACAGCACAGGTGAGTTTCCCTGAGTCCAGGGTTACATGCAATATGTTTGGAATTCCCATTACATTACTCCCTTTTAGCATTTTTTGCTAACCAAACATAAGAATACAAACATTTCATGTAACCTTAGCAGTACTTGCAGAATAGGTGATTAAGTAAGAATATAAGAAGAGAATAATAAGTAGTAAAGTAAGTAGAATATAGTATAAGTAAGTAAAAATATATAAGAAAACAATCATGCAGGAATCAAAGTGGATTATTATCATTATTTCTAATTCAATTATGTGATAGAGACATATGAATAAGAAATTCAACCTACACATCATGTGATTTGCAAAGATGGTTCTGGAAAAAAAATATCTAGCACAAGGAATCACACAACATGTCTGGAGGAGGAAAGCTCCCATAATAATGAACAGTGGTGTTAACAATTTTTCCCAGTACATTTTCCCATCCACCTGTAGTCATCTATGATCAAATGTTAATAATAATAATAATTTTATTTCTGTAGCGCTTTTCAAGACGCTCAAAGACACGTGAGTTTGTTGTCAAAGATCACTCCAATGTGTGGGGATGGAGACAGGGTGGAGTTGTTGATGGAAAGGCTGAAGTTGTTTGTGTTTTTTGTGAGTGATTTGGGGCCTATGATGATCATGTCAGATTTATTGTAGTTGAGTTGTAAGAAGTTGGTTTGCATTCAGGTTTGTAAGTCGATGAGGCAGGTGGTCAGAGTTTCAGAGTTCAGAGAGATTTACCTGTGAATTTTTGTGATGACGTGGTGTGGAAGCTGGGGCGCCATAAAGGGGGGGTAAACGATGACGATTCTCGGGGCCCATGACTAAGAGGGGGCCCAGAGAAGCCCCCAATAAAATTGTGGTGCAAAAAAAATATATTTGATGGTAAAAATTATTAACTTAAAATTATTCTATTTGCTGTTTCCTGGTGTCAAAAAAATGTATTTGTTTAGGAAACACAAACGTCCGTGGGCCCCTCTCCCCCTCTTGATTATCATAAAATGGTTCAGTCCGCCCAAATTGTATCCAGGCAACACAAGCAGCTTGACTTCAATATCAACTTGACAGAAGAGGAAGTGAAAATGCCTCAGGACCGCTCAGGATCAATATATATGTTTTTAGTCAACAACTGACAATATTTCAACAATATTGAGTTTCCACATCAAACTGGAGGGATACTAAATAATAAATACTCTAATTATATATTCTAAATTTAAGTAAACTAAACTTAAGTGCCTTTTTTTTAAAAATGAAATAAAAACTGTAGCTTGAAGTGATAAAGTTTCGTCTTAACCAATTTTATAAACACTGAACACATCAACTAAACAGCTGTAATGCCTCCTCTTCTCTTTCATTCCCTCTTATAAACCATTTTCCTACTTTCTCTTGTTCAGTGAGAAGCGTGAGCTCTAAATAGTCCTGCTAGCTAGCATTGGAGAAATATGAGATATTCTGGTTTTGAACTGCCCGTGGGAGGAATGTAACGTTACAGGTAAAAAATCTCTACATTCTAGTGAAATGTCTTTTCTCTTTCGCTTCCTCTCTCCGTGTGCAGTGTTTCCCATACGTTCATTTAATTGTGGCGGCGGCCACATTATCAATGCACAATCAATTTTCAATTTTTTTTAATAAGCCTATTTAAAATCGTATTTGACCGCAGAGCGCTGTCGCGCAGCACGTCCTCTCTCTCTCTCTCTCTCTCTCTCTCTCTCACACTCACCCGTACCTCTGTCGCTCTCTCCCTCATGGAACACCGCTGCACTAATCTGTCCATCGCAACGCTGTCAATGTCGGAGACCCAGCTAAAAAAATTGCTTGCCAGCATGCAAAGGAGCCTACACTCTTAGAAGGGTTGTGTTAAAAAATGACACAGAAAATGTGTTGTTACACATTTTACACATTTTGTGTAAATATCAACATAAGATGTGTAAAAATGCGTGAAAATTTTTAACACACTGCGTGTGTTGGACAATTTAACACAATTTATGTGTTATTTTCAGTCCAACAACAGCCTCACTCAAAACAAGTAGGCTATCTCAGTAACTAGTGTTGGTCCTGTTTTTACAACTAAATTATATCAAAACTTAACCAGTTATTGGTGTTTTTGTTATCCTTATCACAATCTTCATCAAATCACCAAATCTAATATTTCAAGATTTATTGTAGCTTACAAAATTTGAAAAGAGGTGTATCCTAATGTAGCCTAATTAATCTGATATTTCTCAATTGTGAGTATGGTATTAACATAGACTGCATAAACTAGGCCTATACCAATTATGGGCATTGATAACCCATAACCAAACAAAACATAGTTATAATGTAGACATAAACTAGCCAATAAAATCTTAAATGTAGAAAATGAAATAAATAAAAATACACAACAATTAAAATACACATAATGACAAATCCACAAAAGGAATCGAATTCTGCCCAGCAACATGACGTAGGCTATTCGTGCAGCGGGAACAGAAGAAAAAAAACTTTCTTTGGCCACAGAGACAAAGGAGGCGATTGAGGCTGCATCGCCTGCGTGCCGTTAAGCACTTCGGTAGGTATATATTACTAGTTGATCTTAATGTAATTATTCATGTAATGAAAAATGTCACCGTTATGAAATATGTAAAATGAGGATTTTTGAGTAAGGACCATACAGGTGGTTAGACAGAAAATAATGCTAAGTTTAGCTAGCTAACGTTAGCTAACATAACCCTGTTGCTAGCTAGAGCGCCAATGCTAATGCGACCATTCTTGTTAAGTTAGAATGATTTCTCTTGGTAACTTGAAGTTACTCTGACCATATGTAATTGAGTGTTTTTTCAAAGTGTTGTTAATGTTAGTTGTTGGCCGGAGTAGATGTTAACCGTTAAGTTAACGTCTACGTAGGGTTAAATTCCGCCAGCCGGAGGGGCGGGAAAACCGCCATCTTTGGCTTTTCGGGCTTTCCTGATAAGAGTTGGACATCTCTGGTGGTGTAACGTTAACTTTATGTGGGTTAGTTGCTAACAGTTAACTGTCGGGCTATTGTTCCAAAAGTCTCGAGCTAGCTAATTAACGTTACCTTGGCTAAATACAGTAACTTAAAGTAATGTTAACAAATAACGTTACTCCTGCAGGCTCCTTAACGTTAAACAACCACACCCAGCGGTAGCTGTAACGTTAACATTAGGCACGTTTGCCACTGGGTGGTGTAACGTTACCGTTAGTGTCGCTGTAGTTTTTGCTGAAAAAACAATCAAGAGCGTGAAGCTGCCGGGGACGTCTCAGAAACACCATGTAAAGGTAACGTTAAATTCGGCATGTATAATGTCATAATACACCAGTCTACATGAAACGGGGTAACGTTAACGTTAACATAATAAGGTCAGGTTGGAAGTTAGCAGTTTGAAAGCGGCTCATAAACACACAGCATTAACGTGGACGTTCGTTAACGTTTGATAACATGTTGCTGCAGTTGCTGTGCATTTATTGGAAAATCCATAACAAGTGGTGCACCTAACAGGTGAGTTTTTACTTTATGTCGTAAGGTTAACGTCAGCGTTATACCGGTCAGCGTTGACAGTAACGTCGGAAATGCTTCTACGAGCCGTTTGCCTGTTATGCTTGTTAGCTGTGTGTTATTTAACCAGTAACGTTAAACGCTTGTCCGCGCAGTCAGTCCGCTAGTGCAGTGACTGTCACTAGGATATCCTTGGCCCTTGTAAGCAAGTCTGTGTTGTAGCTGCGTCTGAGCTAGCGACTCTGAGAGGATTATGGTGTGTGCGGGTGTGGAAGGAGGTCGGTACGTAGCTGTATGGCATGTTGTTTGAGTTGTTACATCGTTAGCCCCAGATATCTCCTAAAGCTGTAATATTGTACAGGTAACTTAGTCATTGGAGTGCCCTGCGTTGTGTTACTGCCACAAAAACAGAAGGAATTAAAGCTGCAAGCAGCGATGGGCGGGCCCTCGCACATGTAGCACGTCGGGGTGTGAGCCGGCCGCGTTGCCTGTTGTGGACCCCTGCCTGTGCGGCTGTGCATTTGCTATGCGCTTCGGACTTTGCATGAAGATTTTGTACCTCACTTCCTGTTGCCAGCAGGTGGCGCTATCACTGTGGGTGAATGTCGGCATATACATGTGTTCAGGGCGGGACTGTTATCCTACATGTAAAGTTCGGTGCAGATGTGAGCATGTACACTGAAGTTAAAACCACATCCTGTTTCATGGCGAAGAGTTGATCTTTGACGCCACGCCACGGACACGCCCATTGACATATATGCGCAGATAGCACAACTTTACATCGTCAATGCCTTTAGAAGGTACAGTAGAAATTTGAAGTCGATCTGACTATATCTCTAGGAGGAGATAGTTAAAGTACAGAGTGTGTAAATGGTCCAAAACTTTGCCCTAAAATTCAAAATGGCCGACTTCCTATTGAGATTAGGGGAGTGGGCCAAGAGGCTTTTTTGTGCGTCTGGACATGATCCATGTGCCACAGAAATTTCATAAATGTAGGGCAGACGTTGGGTGGGGGCTGCTTTGTTAAACGTCACAACAAGGTCACTTCCTGTTGCCAGCAGGTGGCGCTATGAATGTGGGTGAATGTCGGCATGTAGATCTGTTCAGGGCGGGACTCTTGTCAAGCGTGTAATATTCCGTGCAGATCTGAGCATCTACAGTGAAGTTACAACCACTTCCTGTGTCATGGCGAAAAGTTGATCTTTGACGCCACGCCACAGACACGCCCATTGACATATATGCGCAGATAGCACAACTTTACATCGTCAATGCCTTAAGAAGGCACAGCAGAAATTTGAAGTCGATCCGACTCTATCTCTAGGAGGAGTTAGTTTAAATAGGGAGTGTGTAAATCACCAAACCCTTGTCCATCAAATTCAAAATGGCTGACTTCCTGTTGAGTTTAGGGCATCACTCCAAGAGGCTTTTTTGTACGTCTGGACATGATAGATGTACCACAGAAATTTCGTACATGTAGGTCAAACGTGTGGCGGGGGCTGCTTCGTTTAAAGTCACTTCCTGTTGCCAGCAGGTGGCGCTATGACTATGGTTGAATGTTGGCATGTACATTTGTTCAGGGCGGGACTCTTGTCAAATGTACAAAATTTGGTGCAGATCGGAGCATGTATAGCGAAGTTACTACAACTTCCTGTTTCATGGCGAATCGTCGACGCCACGGACACGCCCATTGACGAAAACGCGCAGATAGCACAACTTTACATCGTCAATGCCTTTAGAAGGCACAGCAGAAATTTGAAGACGATCCGATTAAATCCCTAGGAGGAGTTAGTTAAAGTACGGAGTGTGTGAATCGTCCCAAAATGGCCACCAAAATCAAAATGGCGGACTTCCTGTGGAGTTCAGGGTATGGGTTCTTGAGGCTTTTTTGTGCGTCTTGACATGATACGCGTCCCCACCAAATTTCGTCCATGTAGGTCGAACGTGGACGAGGGGCTAATTTTTTCCAATTTTCTAGGTGGGCTAGCGAGCCATTTTGCCCCGCCGTCCGCGAAACCCACAAAATACTGAAATTTTCACCAGTCCTGACATGCGTGCCAAATTTGGTGAGTTTTCGAGCATGTTGCGACCGCGGAAAATGGCGCTTACTTTGCAGAAAAAAGAAAAAAGAAAAAAAAATTAAAGCTGCAAGCAGCGATGGGCGGGCCCTCGCACCTGTAGCGCGTCGGGTTGTGATGCGGCCGCGTTGCATAGTCTGGAGCTCGGCCGGTGCATCTGTGCATTTGCAACGCGATTTGGACGCTGCATGAAGGTTTTGTACCTCACTTCCTGTTGCCAGCAGGTGGCGCTATGACTGTGGGTGATTGTCGACATGTACATGTGTTCAGGCCGGGACTGTTATCCTACATGTAAAGTTTGGGGCAGATGTGAGCATGTACATTGAAGTTACAACAACTTCCTGTGTCATGGCGATGAGTTGATCTTTGACGTCACGCCACGGACACGCCCATTGACGACAACGCGCAGATAGCACAACTTTGCATCGTCAATGCCTTTAGAAGGCACAGCAGAAATTTGAAGTCGATCCGACTAAATCCCTAGGAGGAGTTCGTTAAAGTGCAGGTGTGTAAATCATCCAAAAATGGCGGCAAAATTCAAAATGGCCGACTTCCTGTTGGAGTTTAGGGCATCGCTCCAAGAGGCTTTTGTACCTCTTGACATGATACATGTCCCCAAAAATTTTGTGTGTGTAGGTCAAACATGTTGCGGGGCTGCTTCCGTTAAAGGTCACTTCCTGTCGCCAGCAGGTGGCGCTATGACGGTGGGTAAATTTCGGCATGTACATGTGTTCAGGGCGGGACTGTTGTCAAGCGTGTAAAATTTCGTGCAGATCTGAGCATGTACAATGAAGTTACAACAACTTCCTGTTTCATGGCGAATCATCGACGCCACGGACACGCCCATTGACGAAAACGCGCAGATAGCACAACTTTACATCGTCAATGCCTTTAGAAGGCACAGCAGAAATTTGAAGTCGATCCGACTAAATCCCTAGGAGGAGTTCGTTAAAGTACGAAGTGTGTAAATCGTCCCAAAATGGCCGCAAAAATCAAAATGGCGGACTTCCTGTCGAGTTTAGGGTATGGGTTCTTGAGGCTTTTTTGTGCGTCTTGATATGATACACGTCCCCACCGAAGTTTCGTGCATGTAGGTCGAGCGTGGACGAGGGGCTAATTTTTCTAATTTTGCAGGTGGCGCTAGCGAACCATTTTGCCCGCCCATCCGCGAAACCCACAAAATACTGAAATTTTTCACCAGTCCTGACATGCGTGCCAAATTTGGTGAGTTTTCGAGCATGTTGCGGCCGCGAAAAGTGAGCTTACTTTGCAGAAAAAAAAGAAAGAAAGAAAGAAAGAAAGAAAAAATAATCCTAACAGTTTCAATAGGGTCCTCGCTGCGGTTCGTGCTTTCGGGCCCTAATAATCTAACAGTTTCAATAGGGTCCTCGCCGCGGTTCGTTGCTCGGGCCTAATTAAAGCTGCAAGCAGCGATGGATGGGCCCTCGCACCTGTAGCGTCGGGGTGTGAGCGATCGGCGTTTGCTTTGTAGACCCCTACCTGTGCGGCTGTGAATTTTCTATGCGCCGGACGCTGTATGAAGGTTTTGTAACTCACTTCCTCTTGCCAGCAGGTGGCGCTATGACTGGGGGTGAATCTCGGCATGTACATATGTTAAGGGCGGACTCTTATTAAATGTGTAAAATTTTGTAGAGATCTGAGCATGTACACTGAAGTTACAACCACTTCCTGTGTCATGGCGATGAGTTGATCTTTGGCATACGCCAAAGATCGGCGTATCGTCGGCAATCTGGCATAGATAGCACAACTTTTCATCGTCAATGCCTTTAGAAGGCACAGCAGAAATTTGAAATCGATCCGACAAAACCCTAGGAGGAGTTCGTCAAAGTCACGAAGTGTGTAAATCATTGAAAAATGGGCGCTACAATTCAATATAGCCGACTTCCTGTTGGGTTTAGGATATTGCTCCAAGAGGCTTTTTGTAACTCTTGACATAATACATGTCCCCAAAATTTTGTGCGTGTAGATCAAGCGTGCGGCGAGGGCTGCTTCGTCAAAGGTCACTTCCTGTCGCCAGCAGGTGGCGTATGACTGTGGGTGAATGTCGGCATGCAGATTTGTTCAGGGCGGGACTCTTGTCAATCGTGCAAAATTTTGTGCAGATCTGAGCATGTACACTGAAGTTACTACATCTTCCTGTTTCATGGCGAATCATCGGCGCCCGGACACGCCCATTGACGAACAGCGCAGATAGCACAACTTTTCATCGTCAATGCCTTTAGAAGGCACAGCAGAAATTTGGCGTCGATCCGACTCTATCTGTAGGAGGAGTTAGTTAAAATACGGAGTGTGTAAATCACCAAAGCGTTGCCATAAAATTCAAAATGGCCGACTTCCGGTTGAGTTTAGGGCATGGCTCCAAGAGGCTTTTGTGCGTCTGGACATGATAGATGTACCACAGAATTTTCCGTACATGTAGGTCAAACGTGCGGCGGGGGCTGCTTCGTTTAAGGTCACTTCCTGTTGCCAGCAGGTGGTGCTATGACTATGGTTGAATGTTGGCATGTACATTTGTTCAGGGCGGGACTCTTGTCAAATGTACAAAATTTGATGAAGATCTGAGCATTTATAGAAAAGTTACTACAACTTCCTGTTTCATGGCGAATCGTCGACGGCACGGACACGCCCATCGACGAAAACGCGCAGATAGCACAACTTTTCATCGTCAATGCCTTTAGAAGGCACAGCAGAAATTTGAAGTCGATCCGACTAAATCCCTAGGAGGAGTTCGTTAAAGTACGAAGTGTGCAAATCGTCCCAAAATGGCCACCAAATTCAAAATGGCGGACTTCCTGTCGAGTTTAGGGTATGGGTTCTTGAGGCTTTTTTTGTGCGTCTTGATATGATACACGTCCCCACTAAATTTCGTGCATGTAGGTCGAGCGAGGGACGAGGGGCTAATTTTTCCAATTTTCTAGGTGGAGCTAGCGAAACCATTTTACCCGCCCATCCACGAAACCCACAAAATACGAAATTTTCACCAGTCCTGACACGCGTGCCAAATTTGGTGAGTTTTCGAGCATGTTGCGACCGCGAAAATGGGGCTTACTTTGCAGAAAAAAGAAAAAAAAAGAAATATTAAAGCTGCAAGCAGCGTTGGGCGAGCCCTCGCACATGTAGCGCGTCGGGGTGTGAGCCGGTCGTGTAGCCTATTGTGGACCCCTGCCTGTGCGGCTGTGAATTTTTTATGCGATTCGGACGCTGCATGAAGGTGTTGTAACTTCGCTTCCTGTTGCCAGCAGGTGGCGCTATGACTAGTGGGTGAATGTTGGCATGTACATGTGTTCAGAGGCGGGACTCTTATCAATTGTGTAAAATTTCGTTGCAGATCTGAGCATGTACACTGAAGTTACAACCACTTCCTGTGTCATGGCGAAGACTTGATCTTTGGCCACACCACGAACCACGCCGATTAGCGAAAACACACAGATAGCACAACTTTTCATCGTCAATGCCTTTAGAAGGAACAGCAGAAATCTGAAATCAATCCGACTAAATCCCTAGGAGGAGTTCGTTAAAATACAGTGTGTGTAAATCGTCCAAAAGTGTTCGTATAATTCAAAATGGCCGACTTCCTGTTGGGTTTAGGGCATCGCTCAGGAGGCTTTTATGCGTCTGGATATAATACACTTGCCACAGGAATTTCGGTCATGTAGGTCAAACGTGTGGCGGGGGCTGCTTCGTTAAAGGTCACTTCCTGTTGCCAGCAGGTGGCGCTATGACTGGGGGTGAATGTCAGCATGTAGATTTGTTCAGGGCGGGACTCTTGTCAAACATGTAAAATTTCTTACCAATCTGAGCATGTACAGGCAAGTTACAGCAACTTCCTGTTTCATGGCGAATCATCGGCGCTACGGACACGCCATTGGCGAAAACGCGCAGATAGCACAACTTTACATCATCAATGCCTTTAGAAGGCACAGCAGAAATTTGAAGTCGATCTGACTAAATCCCTAGGAGGAGTTACGTTAAAAGTACCGAGTGTGGAAAGCGTCCCAGAATGGCGGCAAAATTCAAAATGGCTGACTTCCTGTTGGGTTTAGGGCATCGCTCCAAGAGGCTTTTGTGCGTCTGGACATGGTAGATGTGCCACAGAAATTTCAGTACATGTAGGTCAAGCGTCGCGGCGGGGCTGCTTCGTTAAAGGTCACTTCCTGTTGCCAGCAGGTGGCGCTATGACTGTGGGTGAATGTCAGCATGTATATCTGTTCAGCGGGACTGTTGTCAAGCGTGTAAAATTTTGTGCAGATCTGAGCATCTACAGTGAAGTTACAACCACTTCCTGTGTCATGGCGAAGAGTTGATCTTTGACGCCACGCCACAGACACGCCCATTGACATTTATGCGCAGATAGCACAACTTTACATCATCAATGCCTTTAGAAGGCACAGCAGAAATTTGAAGTCGATCCAACTCTATCTGTAGGAGGAGTTAGTTGAAATACGGTGTGTAAATCACCAAAACTTTGCCATAAAATTCAAAATGGCGGACTTCCTGTTGAGTTTAGGGCATCGCTCCAAGAGGCTTTTGTGCGTCTGGACATGTTAGAGGTACCACAGAATTTTACGTAATTGTAGGTCAAGCGTGGAGGCGGGGCTGCTTTGTTTAAGGTCACTTCCTGTTGCCAGCAGGTGGCGCTATGACTATGGTTGAATGTCGGCATGTACATTTGTTCAGGGCAGGAGTCTTGTCAAATGTACAAAATTTGGTGGAGATCTGAGCATGTATAGCGAAGTTACTCCAACTTCCTGTTTCATGGCGAATCATCGACGCCACAGACACACCCATCAGCAACGCGCAGATAGCACAACTTTTCATCGTCAATGCCTTTAGAAGGCACAGCAGAAATTTGATGTGGATCCGCGTAACTCCCTAGGAGGAGTTAGTTAAAGTAAGGAGTGTGTAAATCATGCAAAAATGGCGGCAAAATTCAAAATGGCCGACTTCCTGTTGGGTTTAGGGCATCGCTCCAAGAGGCTTTTTTGTACCTCTTGACATTATACATGTCCCCAAAAATTTCGATGCGTGTAGATAAAGCGTGCGTGCGGGGCTGCTTTGTTAAAGGTCACTTCCTGTCGCCAGCAGGTGGCGCTATGACTGCGGGTAAATGTCCGCATGTAGATTGGTTCAGGGCGGGACTCTTGTCAATAGTGTCAAATTTCGTGCAGATCTGAGCATGTACAGCCAAGTTACAACAACTTCCTGTTTCATGGCCGAATCATCGGCGCCACGGACACGCCCATTGACGAAACGCGCAGAGAGCACAACTTTATATCGTCAATGCCTTGAGAAGGCACAGCAGAAATTTGAAGTCGATCCGACTAAATCCCTAGGAGGAGTTCGTTAAAGTACAAAGTGTGCAAATTGTCCCAAAATGGCCACCAAATGCAATATGGCGGACTTCCTGTCGAGTTTAGGGTATGGGTTCTTGAGGCTTTTTTGTGCGTCTTGATATGATACCGTCCCCACCAAATTTCGTCCATGTAGGTCGAGCGTGGGCGAGGGGCTAATTTTTCTAATTTTGTAGGTGGCGCTAGCGAGCCATTTTCCACGCCGTCAGCGAAACCCACAAAATACGAAATTTTTCACCAGTCCTGACACGCGTGCCAAATTTGGTGAGTTTTCGAGCATGTTGCGACCGCGAAAAAATGAGCTTACTTTGCAGAAAAAGAAAGAAAAAAAAAAATAATCCTAACAGTTTCAATAGGGTCGCTCGCGCGTTTAGTGCTTCGGGCCTAATTAAAGCTACGCAAGCAGCGATAGGTGGGCCCTCGCACCCGTAGCAGCGTCGGGGTGTGATCGCGACAGCGTTGCATATTCTGGAGCTCCGCCCGGTCGCGGCTGTGCATTTGCTACGCGATTTGGACGTTGCATGAAGGTTTTGTACCTCACTTCCTGTTGCCAGCAGGTGGCGCTATGACTTTTGGTGAATGTCGGAATCTACATGTGTTCAGGGCGGGACTGTTATCCTACATGTAAAGTTTGGTGCAGATCTGAGGATGTACACTGAAGTTAGAACAACTTCCTGTGTCATGGCGAAGACTTGATCTTTGACGCCACGCCACGGACATGCCCATTGACGAATAGTCGCAGGTAGCACAACTTTTCATCGTTATTGCCTTTAGAAGGCACAGCAGAAATCTGAAATCGATCCGAGTAAATCCCTAGGAGGAGTTAATTAAAGTACAAAGTGTGTAAATCACCCAAAAATTGGGCGTAAAATTCAAAATGGCCGACTTCCTGTTGGGTTTAGTGCATCGCTCAAGAGGCTTTTTTGTGCGTCTGGACATGATAGATGTACCACAGAAATTTCGTGCATGTCGGTCAAACGTGCGACGGGGGCTGCTTCATTAGAGGTCACTTCCTGTCTCCAGCAGGTGGCGCTATGACTGGGGGTGAATGTCGGCATGTACATTTGTTCAGGGCGTGACTCTTGTCAAATGTGCAAATTTTCGTTACAGATCTGAGCATGTACAGCCGACTTACTCCAACTTCCTGTTTCATGGCGAATCATCGGCGCCACGGACACGCCATTGGCGAACAGCGCGCAGATAGCACAACTTTTCATCGTCAATGCCTTTAGAAGGCACAGCAGAAATTTGAAGTCGATCCGACTAAATCCCTAGGAGGAGTTACGTTAAAATACGGAATGTGTAAATCACCAAAACTTTGCCATAAAATTCAAAATGGCCGACTTCCTGTTGGTTTTAGGGCATCGCTCAAGAGGCTTTTGTGCGTCTGGACATGATAGATGTACCACAGAAATTTCGTGCATGTCGGTCAAGCGTCGCGGCGGGGGCTGCTTCAGTAAAGCGTAACTTCCTGTTGCCAGCAGGTGGCGCTTTGACTGTGGTTGAATGTCGGCATGTACGCGTATTCTGGGCGAGACTCTTCTTAAGCGTGCAAAATTTCGTGCAGATCTGAGCATGTACAGCTAAGTTACAACAACTTCCTGTTTCATGGCGAATCGTCGGCGCCACGGACACGCCCATTGGCAAAGCGCAGATAGCACAACTTTACATCGTCAATGTCTTTAGAAGGCACAGCAGAAATTTGAAGGCGATCCGACTAAACCCCTAGGAGGAGTTCGTCAAAGTACGGAGTGTCGCGAATCGATCCCAAAATGGCGGCAAAATTCAAAATGGCGGACTTCCTGTCGAGTTTAGGGTATGGGTTCTTGAGGCTTTTTTGTGCGTCTTGATATGATACCGTCCCCACCAAATTTCGTGGATGTAGGTCAAAGCGGGGACGAGGGGCTAATTGTTTCTAATTTTGTAGGTGGCTTAGCGAGCCATTTTGCCCGCCCATCCGCGAAACCCACAAAATACGAAAATTTTCACCAGTCCTGACATGCGTGCCAAATTTGGTGAGTTTTCGAGCATGTTGCGACGCTGAAAAGTGAGCTTACTTTGCAGAAAAATAATAATAAAGAAAAAAAAAAAAATTAAAGCTGCAAAGCAGCGATGAGTAGACCCTCGCACATGTAGAGGCGTCGGGGTGTGAGGCGGTCGAGTTGCCTATTGTGGACCCCTGCCTGTGCAACTGTGAATTTTAATGCAGCCGGATGCTGCATGAAGGTGTTGTACCTTACTTCCTGTTGCCAGCAGGTGGCGCTATGACTGCTTTTAATGTCGGCATGTACATGTGTTGAGGGCGGGACTCTTGTGAAACATGTAAAATCTCATACAGATCTGAGCAGCTACAGTGAAGTTACAACCACTTCCTGTTTCATGGGAAAGAGTTGACCTTTGGCTGCATGCCACGGACATGCCCATTGGCAGCAGCGCAGATAGCACAACTTGTCATCCTCAATGCCTTTAGAAGGCACAGCAGAAATTTGAAGTCGATCTGACAATATCTCTAGGAGGAGATAGTTAAAGTACACAGTGTGTAAATCACCAAAACTTTGCCATAAAATTCAAAATGGCCGACTTCCTGTTGGGTTTAGGGCATCGCTCAAGAGGCTTTTGTCGCGACTGGACATGATACATAAGCCACAGAAATTTTGAACATGTAGGTCAAACATGTGGCGGAGGCTGCTTCGTTAAAGGTCACAACAAGGTCACTTCCTGTTGCCAGCAGGTGGCACTATGACTGTGGGTAAATGTCGGCATGTACATGTGTCCAGGGCGGGACTCTTGTCAAGCGTGTAAAATTTACGTGCAGATCTGAGCATGTACAGTGAAGTTAGAACCACTTCCTCTGTCATGGCGAAGACTTGATCTTTGACAGCGACGCCACGGACACGCCATTGGCGAAAACTCACAGATAGCACAACTTTACATCTTCAATGCCTTCAGAAGCCAAAGCAGAAATTTGAAGTCGATCCGACTCTATCTCTAGGAGGAGTTCAGTGAAAGTACAGAGTGTGTAAGTCACCAAAGCGTTGCCATAAAAATCAAAATGGCCGACTTCCTGTTGAGTTTAGGGAGTGGTCCAAGAGACTTTTGTGCGTCTGGACATAATACACGTTCCACAGAAATTTTATACATGTAGGCCAAGCGTCGCGACGGGGTCTGCTTCGTTAAAGGTCAGTTCCTGTTGCCAGCAGGTGGCTATGACTGGGGGTGAATGTCAGCATATAGATTTGTTCAGGGCCGGGACTCTTGTCAATGCGTGTAAAATTTCGTGCAGATCTGAGCATTTACAGCCAAGTTACTACAACTTCCTGTTTCATGGCGAATCATCGGCGTACGGACACGCCATCGACGAAAGCAGCGCAGATAGCACAACTTTACATCATCAATGCCTTTAGAAGGCACAGCAGAAATGTGAAGTCGATCCGACTAAATCCCTAGGAGGAGTTCGTTAAAGTATGGAGTGTACAAATCGTCCCAAAATGGCCACCAAATTCAAAATGGCGGACTTCCTGTCGAGTTTAGGGTATGGGTTCTTGAGGCTTTTGTTGCGTCTTGATATGATACCGTCCCACCAAATTTCGTGCATGTAGGTCAAACGTGGGGCGGGGGCTGCTTCGTTTAAGGTCACTTCCTGTTGCCAGCAGGTGGCGCTATGACTATGGTTGAATGTTGGCATGTACATTTGTTCAGGGCGGGAGTCTTGTGAAATGTACAAAATTTGGTGCAGATCCGAGCATGTATAGCGAAGTTACTACAACTTCCTGTTTCATGGCGAATCGTCGGCGTCCACGGACACGTCCATCGGCGAAAACGCACAGATAGCACAACTTTTCATCGTCAATGCCTTTAGAAGGCACAGCAGAAATTTGAAGTCGATCCGACTAAATCCCTAGGAGGAGTTACGTTAAAGTACGAGTGTGCAAATCGTCCCAAAATGGCCACCAAATTGAAAATGGCGGACTTCCTGTCCAGTTTAGGGTATGGGTTCTTGAGGCTTTTGTGCGTCTTGATATGATACCGTCCCCACCAAATTTCGTGCATGTAGGTCGAGCGGGGACGAGGGGCTAATTTTTCTAATTTTCTAGGTGGCTGGCGAGCCATTTTGCCACGCCAGTCTGCGAAACCCACAAAATACGAAATTTTTCACCAGTCCTGACATGCGTGCCAAATTTGGTGAGTTTTCGAGCATGTTAGCGACGCTGAAAAATGAGCTTACTTTGCAGAAAAATAATAATAATAAAGAAAAAAAAAAAATTAAAGCTGCAAGCAGCGATGGGAGACCCTCGCACCTGTAGCGCGTCGGGGTGTGAGCGGTCAGCGTAGCCTATTGTGGACCCTGCCTGTCGCGGCAGTGAATTTTCTATGCGCCGGACGCTGCATGAAGGTTTTGTAACTCACTTCCTGTTGCCAGTGGGTGGCGCTATGACTGTGGGTGAATGTCTGCATGTATATGAGTTCAGGGCGGGACTCTTATCCTACATGGAAAGTTTGGTGCAGATGTGAGCATGTACAGTGAAGTTACTACCACTTCCTGTGTCATGGCGAAGACTTGATCTTTGACGCATACGCCACGGACACGCCCATTGACGAACAGCGCCAGATAGCACAACTTTTCATCGTCAATGCCTTTAGAAGGAACAGCAGAAATTTGAAGTCGATCCGACTAAATCCCTAGGAGGAGTTACGTCGAAATACGGGCGTGTAAATCATCCAAAATTGCCGTAAAATTCAAAATGGCCGACTTCCTGTTGAGTTTAGGGCATCGCTCCAAGAGGCTTTTTTGTGCGTCCGGACATGATATATGTCCCCCAAAAATTCCGTGCATGTAGGTCAAACGTGCGGCGGGGGCTGCTTCGTTAAACGTCCCTTCCTGTTGCCAGCAGGTGGCGCTATGACTGTGGTTGAATGTCGGCATGTACACGTGTTCAGGGCGGGACTCTTGTCAAACATGCAAAATTTTGTGCAGATCTGAGCATGTACAGCCAAGTTACTACAACTTCCTGTTTCATGGCGATTCATCGACGCCACGGACACGCCCATCGACGAATACGCGCAGATAGCACATCTTTCAATCGTCAATGCCTTTAGGAGGCACAGCAGAAATTTGAAGTCGATCTGATTACATCCCTAGGAGGAGTTAGTTAAAGTACAGAGTGTGTAAATCATCCAAAAATGGCGGCAAAATTCAAAATGGCCGACTTCCTGTTGGGTTTAGGGCATCGCTCCAAGAGGCTTTTGTAGCGTGTGGACATGATAGATGTACCACAGAAATTTCGTACATGTAGGTCAAACGTGCAGCGGGGGCTGCTTCGTTTAAAGTCACTTCCTGTTGCCAGCAGGTGGCGCTATGACTATGGCTGAATGTAGGCATGTACATTTTTTCAGGGCGGGACTCTTGTCAAACGTGTGAAATTTGGTGCAGATCTGAGCATGTACACTGAAGTTACAAGCACTTAATGTGTCATGGCGAAGACTTGATGTTTAACGCCATGCGCCACGGACATACATCGACGAAAACGCGCAGATAGCACAACTTTTCATCGTCAATGCCTTTAGAAGACACAGCAGAAATTTGAAGTCGATCCGACTAAATCCCTAGGAGGAGTTCGTCAAAGTATGGAGTGTGTAAATCGTCCAAAATGGCCATACAATTCAAAATGGCTGACTTCCTGTTGGGTTTAGCGCATTGCTCCAAAGAGGCTTTTGTGCGTCTGGACATGGTAGATGTGCCACAGAAATTTCGTTACATGTAGGTCAAGCGTGGGCGGGGGCTGCTTCGTTAAACGTCACTTCCTGTTGCCAGCAGGTGGCGCTATGACTGTGGGTGAATGTCGGCATGTAGATTTGTTCAGGGCGGGACTCTTTTCAAGCGTGTAAAATTTCGAGCAGATCTGAGCATGTACAGCCAAGTTACAACAACTTCCTGTTTCATGGCTGAATCGTCGACGCCATACGGACACGCCCATCGCCAGCAGCGCAGATAGCACAACTTTACATCGTCAATGCCTTCAGAAGGCACAGCAGAAATTTGAAGTCGATCCGACTAAATCCCTAGGAGGAGTTTGTTAAAGTACGAAGTGTGCAAATCGTCCCAAAATGTCCGCCAAATTCAAAATGGCGGACTTCCTGTCGAGTTTAGGGTATGGGTTCTTGAGGCTTTTTTGTGTGTCTTGATATGATACACGTCCCCACCAAATTTCGTGCATGTAGGTCGAGCGTGGACCGAGGGGCTAATTTTTCTAATTTTCTAGGTGAGCTAGCGAAGCCATTTTGCCCGCTCCGTCCGCGAAACCCACAAAATACGAAATTTTCACCAGTCCTGACACGCATGCCAAATTTGGTGAGTTTTCGAGCATGTTGCGGCCGCGAAAATGGGGCTTACTTTGCAGAAAAAAAGAAAAAAAAAAAAAAATAATCCCTACAATTTCAATAGGGTCCTCGCACCGTTAGTGCTCGGGCCCTAATTAAAACTGCTAAGCAGCGATGGCAGACCCTCGCACCTGTAGCAGCGTCGGGGTGTGATCTTGACGGCGTTGCATATTCTGGAGGTCTGCCGGTGCAGCTGAGGCATTTTCACAGCGATTCAGAAGTTGCATGAAGGTTTTGTACCTCATTTCCTGTTGCCAGCAGGTGGCGCTATCACTGTGGGTGAATGTTGGCATGTAAATGTGTTCAGGGCGGGGCTGTTATTAAACATGTAAAATTTCGTACAGATCTGAGCATGTACACTGAAGTTACAGCCACTTCCTGTGTCATGGCGAAGACTTGATCTTTGGCCATCGCACACGGACACGCCGATTGACGAACAGCGCAGATAGCACAACTTTTCATCGTCAATGCCTTTAGAAGACACAGCAGAAGTCTGAAAGCGATCTGACTAAATCCCTAGGAGGAGTTACGTTAAAATCACGAGTGTGCAAATCATCCAAAATTGCCATAAAATTCAAAATGGCCGACTTCCTGTTGGGTTTACGGCATTGCTCCAAGAGGCTTTTGGTACGTCTGGACATGATGAATGTGCCACAGAAATTGCGTTACATGTAGGTCAAGCGTCGCGTGCGGGGCTGTTTCGTTAAAGGTCACTTCCTGTTACCAGCAGGTGGCGCTATGACTGGGGGTGAATGTTGGCATGTAGGTTTGTTCAGGGCGGGACTGTCATGCTACATGTAAAATTTCGTGCAGATCTGAGCATGTACAGCCAAGTTACTACAACTTCCTGTTTCATGGCGAATCATCAACGCCACGGACACGCCCATTGACGAAAACGGACAGAGAGCACAACTTTTCATCGTCAATGACTTTAGAAGGTACAGCAGAAATTTGAAGTCGATCCGACTAAATCCCTAGGAGGAGTTCGTTAAAGTATGGAGTGTGTGAATCGTCCCAAAATAGCGGCCAAATTCAAAATGGCGGACTTCCTGTCGAGTTTAGGGTATGGGTTCTTGAGGCTTTTTTGTGCGTCTTGATATGATACACGTCCCCACCAAATTTCGTCCATGTAGGTCGAACGTGGACGAGGGGCTAATTTTTTCTAATTTTCTAGGTGGCGCTAGCGAGCCATTTTGCCCCGCCCATCCGCGAAACCCAAAAAATATGAAATTTTTCACCAGTCCTGACATGTGTGCCAAATTTGGTGAGTTTTCGAGCATGTTGCGACCGCGAAAATTGAGCTTACTTTGCAGAAAAAAGAAAAAAGAAAAAAGAAAAAAAATTAAAGCTGCAAGCAGCGATGGGCGGGCCCTCGCACATGATGGCGTCGGGGTGTGAGCAAAGTCAGCGTTGCCTATTGTGGACCCTGCCTGTGCAGCTCTGAATTTGCTACGGCGCTTCAGACATTGCATGAAGGTTTTGTACCTCACGTCCTGTTGCCAGCAGGTGGCTATGACTGTGGGTGAATGTGGGCATGTACATGTGTTCAGGGCGGGACTCTTATTGAACATGTAAAATTTCGTACAGATCTGAGCATGTACACTGAAGGTACAACCACTTCCTGTTTCATGGCGATGAGTTGATCTTTGACTGACGCATACGGACACACCGATTGACGAAAATGCACAGATAGCACAACTTTTCAGCGTCAATGCCTTTAGAAGGTACAGCAGAAATTTGAAGTCGATCCGCTAACTCCCTAGGAGGAGTTTGTTAAAGTAGGGAGTGTGCAAATCGTCCCAAAATAGCCATAAAATTCAAAATGGCCGACTTCCTGTTGCGTTTAGGACATCAGCTCCAAGAGGCTTTTGAGTGCGTCTGGACATAATACACGTGCCACAGAAATTTCGTTACATGTAGGTAAAAGCGTCGTGGCGGGGACTGCTTTGTTAAATGTCACTTCCTGTTGCCAGCAGGTGGCGCTATGACTGCGGGTAAATAGTCGTCATGTACATGTGTTCAGGGCGGGACTCTTGTCAAGCGTGCAAAATTTCGTTGCAGATCTGAGCATGTAAAGCCACGTTACTACAACTTCCTGTTTCATGGCGAATCATCGATGCCACGGACCGCCCATTGACGAAACCGCGCAGATAGCACAACTTTTCATCGTCAATGCCTTTAGAAGGCACAGCAGAAATTTGAAGTCGATCCGACTAAATCCCTAGGAGGAGTTAGTTAAAGAATGCAGATGTGTATATCACCAAGAAATTGACATTAAATTCAAAATGGCGGACTTCCTGTTGGGTTTAGGGCATGGCTCCAAGAGGCTTTTGTGCGTCTGGACATGATACATGTGGCACAGAAATTTCGTACATGTAGGTAAAAGCGTCGTGGCGGGGGCTACTTCATTAAAGTTCACTTCCTGTTGCCAGAAGGTGGCGCTATGACTGGGGGTGAATGTCGGCATGTAGATTTGTTCAGGGTGGGACTCTTGTCAAGCGTGCAAAATTTCGGTGGAGATCTGAGCATGTACAGCCAAGTTACTACAACTTCCTGTTTCATGGCGAATCATCGACGCATACGGACACGCCATCGGCGAAACGTGCAGATAGCACAACTTTCATCGTCAATGCCTTGAGAAGGCACAGCAGAAATTTGAGGTCGATCCGACTAAATCCCTAGGAGGAGTTCGTTAAAGTACGGACTGTGTGAATGCGTCCCAAAATGGCGGCCAAATTCAAAATGGCGGACTTCCTGTGGAGTTTAGGGTATGGGTTCTTGAGGCTTTTTTGTGCGTCTTGATATGATACATGTCCCCACCAAATTTCGTCCATGTAGGTCGAGCGGGGACGAGGGGCTAATTTTTCTAATTTTCTAGGTGGCGCTAGCGAGCCATTTTGCCCCGCCATCCGCGAAACCCACAAAATACGAAATTTTTCACCAGTCCTGACATGCGTGCCAAATTTGGTGAGTTTTCGAGCATGTTGCGGCCCGAAAATGGGAGCTTACTTTGCAGAAAAATAATAATAATAAAAGAAAAAAAAAAATTAAAGCTGCAAGCAGCGATGGGCGGGCCCTCGCACATGTAGCGCGTCGGGGTGTGGCGCTGCAGCGTTGCATATTCTGGAGCTTCGGCCGGTGCATCTGTTCATTTTGCGGCGGTATTCGGACGTTGCATGAAGGTTTTGTAACTCACTTCCTGTTGCCAGCAGGTAGGCTATGACTGTTGGTGAATGTCTGCATGTACATGTGGTCAGGGCGGGACTGTTATCCCACATGTAAAGTTTGGTGCAGATGTGAGCATTTACACTAGAATTACAACAACTTCCTGTTTCATGGCGAAGACTTGATCTTTGACACCACGCCACGGACACGCCCATTGGCGAAAACGCACAGATAGCACAACTTTTAATCATCAATGACTTTAGAAGGCACAGCAGAAATTTGAAGTCGATCCGACTACATCTCTAGGAGGAGTTAGTTAAAAGTATAGACAGTGTAAATCATCCAATAACTGGCGTAAAATTCAAAATGGCTGACTTCCTGTTGGGTTTAGGGCATCGCTCCAAGAGGCTTTTGTGCGTCTGGACATGATACATGACCCCAAAAAATATCCTGCATGTAGATCAAGCGTCGCGGTGAGCTGCTTCGTTAAAGGTCACTTCCTGTTGCCAGCAGGTGGCGCTATGACTGGGGGTGAATGTCGGCATGTACATGTGTTCAGGGCGGGACTCTTATTAAGCGTGTAAAATGTCGTACAGATCTGAGCATGTACACTGAAATTACAACCACTTCCTGTTTCATGGTGAATCATAGGCGCCCGCGGACACGCTGATTGGCGAAAACTCACAGATAGCACAACTTTTCATCGTCAATGCCTTTAGAAGGCACAGCAGAAATTTGAAGTCGATCCGACTACATCTCTAGGAGGAGTTAGTTAAAGTATAGACAGTGTAAATCATCCAACAACTGGCGTAAAATTCAAAATGGCTGACTTCCTTTTGGGTTTAGGGCATCGCTCCAAGAGGCTTTTGTCGCGTCTGGACATGATACATGACCCCAAAAATATCCTGCAGTAGATCAAGCGTCGCGGTGATGCTTACGTTAAAGGTCACTTCCTGTTGCCAGCAGGTGGCGCTATGACTGGGGGTGAATGTCGGCATGTACTTGTGTTCAGGGCGGGACTCTTATTAAGCGTGTAAAAGTTACGTGCCGATCTGAGCATGTACAGCCAAGTTACTACAACTTCCTTTTTCATGGCGAATCAGCGGCGCCACGGACACACCATTAACGAGCAGCTCAGATAGCACAACTTTTCATCGTCAATGCCTTTAGAAGGCACAGCAGAAATTTGAAGTCAATCCGACTGAATCCCTAGGAGGAGTTCGTTAAAGTACGAAGTGTGTAAATCGTCCCAATATGGCCACGAAATTCAAAATGGCGGACTTCCTGTCGAGTTTAGGGTATGGGTTCTTGGGGCTTTTTTGTGCGTCTGGACATCATACACGTGCCACAGAAATGTCGTACATGTAGGTCAAAAGTGTGGCTGGGGCTGCTTTGTTTAAGGTCACTTCCTGTTGCCAGCAGGTGGCGCTATGACTATGGTTGAATGTCGGCATGTACATTTGTTCAGGGCGGGACTCTTGTCAAATGTACAAAATTTGGTGCAGATCTGAGCATCTATAGCAAAGTTACTACAACTTCCTGTTTCATGGCGAGTCATCGACACCACGGACACGCCCATTGATGAAAACGCACAGATAGCACAACTTTACATCGTCAATGCCTTTAGAAGGCACAGCAGAAATTTGAAGTCGATCCGACTAAATCCCTAGGAGGAGTTAGTTAAAAGTATGGAGTGTGTGAATGCGTCCAAAAATGGCGGCCAAATTCAAAATGGCTGACTTCCTGTTGGGTTTAGGGCATCGCTCCAAGAGGCTTTTTTGTGCGTCTGGACATGATAGATGTGGCACACAAATTTCGTACATGTAGGTCAAACGTGCGGCGGGGGCTGCTTCGTTAAATGTAACTTCCTGTTGTCAGCAGGTGGCGCTATGACTGTGGGCGAATGTCGGCATGTTAATGTGTTCAGGGCAGGACTCTTATTAAACGTGTAAAATTTCGTGCAGATCTGAGCATGTACAGCCAAGTTACTACAACTTCCTGTTTCATGGCGAATCATCAACGCCACGGACACGCCCATTGACGAAAACGCGCAGATAGCACAACTTTACATCGTCAATGCCTTTAGAAGGCACAGCAGAAATTTGAAGACGATCCGACTAAACCCCTAGGGAGGAGTTCGTTAAAGTAATCGGAGAGTGTAAATCATTCCAAAATGGCCACTAATATCAAAATGGCGGACTTCCTGTCGAGTTTAGGGTATGGGTTCTTGAGGCTTTTTTGTGCGTCTTGATATGATACACGTCCCCACCAAATTTCGTGCATGTAGGTCGAACGGGGACGAGGGGCTAATTTTTTCTAATTTTCTAGGTGGCGCTAGCGAGCCATTTTGCCACGCCCGTCCGCGAAACCCACAAAATACGAAATTTTCACCAGTCCTGACATGCGTGCAAATTTGGTGAGTTTTCGAGCATGTTGCGTCGCTGAAAAATGAGCTTACTTTGCAGAAAAATAAAGAAAGAAAGAAAAAAAAAAAAATTAAAGCTGCAAGCAGCGATGGTCGGGCCCTCGCACCTGTAGCGGGTCGGGGTGTGATCCGGCCGCGTTGCATATTCTAGAGCTCTGCCTGTGCGGCTGTGCATTTTCCACGCGATTCGGACGTTGAATGAAGGTTTTGTACCTCACTTCCTGTTGCCAGCAGGTGGCGCTATGACTGTGGGCAAATGTCGGCATGTACATGTGTTCAGGGCGGGACTGTTATCCTACATGTAAAGTTTGGTGCAGATGTGAGCATGTACACTGAAGTTAAAACAACTTCCTGTGTCATGGCGATGGATTGATCTTTGACGCCACGCCAGGGACACACCCATCGACGAAAACGTGCAGATAGCACAACTTTTCATCGTCAATGCCTTTAGAAGGCACAACAGAAATTTGAAGTCGATCCGACGAAATCCCTAGGAGGAGTTCGCTAAAGTACGGAGTGTGTAAATCGTCCCAAAACGGACGCAAAATTGAAAATGGGTGACTTCCTGTTGGGTTTAGGGCATTGATCCAAGAGGCTTTTTTGTGCGTCTGGACATAATACACGTGCCACAGAAATTTCGTACATGTAGGTCAAACGTGGGCCGGGGGCTGCTTCGTTAAAGGTCACTTCCTTTTGCCAGCAGGTGGCGCTATGACTGTGGGTGAATTTCGGCATGTAGATCTGTTCAGGGCAGGAGTCTTGACAAACGTGCAAAATTTCGTGCAGATCTGAGCATATACAGGCAAGTTACAACAACTTCCTCTTTCACGGCGAATTATCGCCGCCACGGAAACGCCGATTGACGAAAGCACGCAGATAGCACAACTTTTCATCCTCAATGCCTTGAGAAGGCACAGCAGAAATCTGAAGTCGATCCGACTAAATCCCTAGGAGGAGTTCGTTAAAGTACAGAGTGTGTAAATCACTAAAAAATGGCGGCACAATTCAAAATGGCCGACTTCCTGTTGGGTTTGGGGCATCGCTCCAAGAGGCTTTTTTGTGCGTCTGGACATGATAGATGTGCCACAGAAATTTCGTAAATGTAGGTCAAACGTGCGTCGGGGGCTGCTTCTTTAAATGTCACTTCCTGTTACCAGCTGGTGGCGCTATGACTGGGGGTGAATGTTGGCATGTAGTTTTGTTCAGGGCCGGACTCTTGTCAAATGTGCAAAAATTCGTCCAGATCTGAGCATGTACAGCCAAGTTACAACAACTTCCTGTTTCATGGCGAATAATTGACGCCACGGACACGCCCATTGACGGAAATGCGCAGATAGCACAACTTTGCATCATCAATGCCTTTAGAAGGCACAGCAGAAATTTGAAGTCTGTCGGACTAAATCCCTAGGAGGAGTTCGTTAAAGTATGGAGTGTGTAAATCGTCCGAAAATGGCCGCACAATTGAAAATGGCCGACTTCCTGTTGAGATTAGGGCATCGCTCCAAGAGGCTTTTTGGTGCGTCTGGACATGATCCATGTGCCACAGAAATTTCGTACATGTAGGTCAAACGTGCGGCGGGGGCTGCTTCGTTAAAGATCACTTCCTGTTGCCACCAGGTGGCGCTATGACTGTGGGCAAATGTCGGCATGTCGATTTGTTCAGGGCGGGACTCTTGTCAAACGTGTTAAATTTCGTGCGGATCTGAGCATGTATAGCCAAGATAATACAACTTCCTGTTTCATGGCGAATCATCGACGCCACGGACACGCCCATTGATAAAAATGCACAGATAGCACAACTTTACATCGTCAATGCCTTTAGAAGGCACAGCAGAAATTTGAAGTCGATCCGCCTAACTCCCTAGGAGGAGTTCGTTAAAGTAGGGAGTGAGTAAATCGTCCAAAAATGGCGATAAAATTCAAAATGGCCGACTTCCTGTCGCGTTTAGGGCATCGCTCCAAGAGGCTTTTTGGTGCGTCTGGACATAATACACGTGCCACAGAAATGTCGTACATGTAGGTAAAGCGTGCGGTGGGGGCTGCTTCGTTAAATGTTACTTCCTGTTGCCAGCAGGTGGCGCTATGGCTGGGGGTAAATGTCGGCAGGTAGATTTTTTCAGGGCGGGACTCTTGTCAATAGTGTCAAATTTCGTGCAGATCTGAGCATGTACAGCCAAGTTACAACAACTTCCTGTTTCATGGCGAATCATCGAAGCCACGGACACGCCCATTGACGAAAACGCGCAGATAGCACAACTTTTAATCGTCAATGCCTTTAGAAGGCACAGCAGAAATTTGAAGTCGATCTGATTACATCCCTAGGAGGAGTTAGTTAAAGTACGGAGTGTGTAAATCGTCCCAAAATGGCAGCCAAAATCAAAATGGCGGACTTCCTGTCGAGTTTAGGGTATGGGTTCTTGAGGCTTTTTTGTGCGTCTTGATATGATACACGTCCCCCCAAAATTTCGTGTGTGTAGATCAAACGTGTGGCGGGGGCTGCTTCGTTAAAGGTCACTTCCTGTCGCCAGCAGGTGGCGCTATGACTGGGGGTGAATGTCGGCAGGTAGATTTGTTCAGGGCGGGACTCTTGTCAATACTGTCAAATTTCGTGCAGATCTGAGCATGTACAGCCAAGTTACAACAACTTCCTGTTTCATGGCGAATCATCGACGCATACGGACACTACATTGACGAAAACGCGCAGATAGCACAACTTTTCATCGTCAATGCCTTTAGAGAGGCACAGCAGAAATTTGAAGTCGATCCGACTTAATCCCTAGGAGGAGTTCGTTAAAAGTATGGAGTGTGTGAATCGTCCCAAAATGGCGGCCAAATTCAAAATGGCGGACTTCCTGTCGAGTTTAGGT